>CM053623.1:88730532-88800296 GCA_028646595.1 Phalanger gymnotis | reverse complement strand
CAGGCTCTTCACTCCCGCTCTGATCAGCCACTTAATTCCTCCCACCAGGTGGGCTTGGGGCCAGAAGCAACTGCAGCCGTAGTTCTAAAGCTGCCCCACCTCTGCTGCGCCAGGGGCGGTGGCCGAACCGCAAACTCAGTCCCCGCAGCTTTTCCCACTAACCTTCTCTGTTGTCTTTGCTCTTTGTGGGTTGAGAGGTCTGGTACATGCCACAGCTCAGTAATTCATGCCTGTAGGGCACTCTCCACTCGGCTGCTGGTCTGGTTGGTCCGCGTGCGCATGCGCTGGGCTCTGCTGGGCTCAGCTCCACTCCCCGCAGCTGGGAGCTGGGAGCTCCGTGTGGGACAGACCTTACCCAGAGACCATCCAGGCTGTCCTGGGCTGGAACCCTGCTTCCCTCTGCCACTTTGTGGGTTCTGCAGCTCTAGAATTGGTTCAGAGCCATTTTTTTATAGGTTTTTGGAGGGACTTGGTGGGGAGCTCACGCCAGTCACTGCTTCCCACCCGCCATCTTGGCTCTGCCCCGTGATTCCGTGTTCTTAAGGGCTATGCCAGTAGAGCACAAGGTTTGACAGGTACTACTGGGTGGGCTTCCAGGATGGGCCTGGTGTAAAGGACTGGAGGGTAGTTTTCTGAGGACCAGACTAGCTAAGTTTGGAAAAACCTATTACCTGCTGGGCAAAGGCTTATGACTTTTTTGGCCAAAGTAGCTCTCAAAGACCATTTGCTAAGGCTAGGGGAGTTGCAGTCTGTTTACAGCAAAATCACAGATGCCTGACTTGGTTTGACTTGATTTATTTGTTCTTTTCTTCAGTTCTGCAAACTAGTATTAGATGCATTTTTCTTTCTTTCTTTTGTTTCCTTTGTGAAGCATTTGCCGTTAAGTGACTTGCCCAAGGTCACACAGTAAGTGTCAGGTGTCTGAGGCTGGATTTGAACTCAGGTCTTCCTGACTCCAGGGCTGGTACTCTATCCACTGTGCCACCTAGCTCCCCCAGATATTTCTCTTTTTTTTTAAATTTTTTTTTCTAAAACATCATTTTAAGGAGATCAGAATAAGTTTAGTTTCCTTAGCTTAGCATTTTAGGTTCATTATCCGGTGGACCCAGTTTACCTACCTATTCTGACTTACTACTTTCCAATATGGTTCTATTGTCCCACCTAATCTCTAAGCATATTCTTGCTTTTGCCCTTTGGCTCACTTACTGTTTTTTGGTATGCAAGACCTCCTCTTCTCCCCGCCAACCCCTCCAGATTATATATTTCCTTCAAAGCCCCACATCACCTTCTCCTTTCTTCATGTTACCTTTACTAATTAAGTCCTCTCAGTAGTGATTTTCCTTTACTTTCAGCGTCCCGGGCACTTAGCTGAACCTTACTTGTTTAGAGTTGATCTTTGGTGTTTCATGGTCCTATATTGCTAGTAATAATTGCTGATATGTGTTTATTGCTTTAGGGTTTACAAAGTTCAGGTCACAGTACTGCTATGCGCTAGTTGATGGTTTCATGAGTCTCTGTGGACAAATATATACCTTAAGTGGTGGTAAAAGTTCTGGTGATGATCCTTAGCCTGGTTTTTGGAAGACAGAAACAGTCTCTTGCCAGGCTCATACTCAAAACCTTCCCAGCTTGGTGTAGTGCCTACTAGACCTTATGCTGTTGCTTAGACCTTTGTGAACCCAGAGTAGCCTGCACACCACAGTGAAGAGGACTTTAGTGTCAGAAGAATGGAGTTGGGTTCATAAGAAAGATAGTCTTCAGCTAGGCCCATACTTCTCCATATCGGGCAGTATGTCTGGTAGCAGTTCTGTCTTGTGGTGTAATAACCAAGTTGAAAATTGTTTATACAGATCTCCCTCTCACCAGCTGATCTTCCTGCTGATAGAACTCTGAATACTACTTTTGTAACATAGATAAAATAATTGAGTCTTAGGTTAAAGTACTTGTTCATGGCCACCCAGCTAGCCAGTGTCAGTGGTGGAATTTGAATAAAGGTCTTCTTTTACTCCTAGTCATAGAGTGCTGGACCTGAAGTCAAGAAGGCCTGAATTCAAATCCAGCCTTAGATGCTTACTAGCTGTGCAGCCCTGGGCAAGTAACTTAATCCATTTTTGCTTCATTTTCCTAAATTGTAAAGTGGTGATAAGAATAGCACTTAACTCCAAGGGTGCTTGTGTGGATCAAATGAAATAATATTTATAAAGCACTTAGCAGTGTACAGCACATTGTAGGCATTTAATTAATGCTGGTCCCCTTTCCATATTCTCTTCCCCATTCTGGTCTAGCATTCTTCATTGCATCATCATGCCTCTTAAGGACAGAGACCTTTTTAAAAAAATTTTTTTTTTGCTACTTTTATGTTTCTTGTAGTGTATATAGCACAATCCTAGGCACATAGTAATAAACACATAAGCTCTATTTTGAATTGTATTAACTTTGTTTTTGCACCAGAAAGGGTAAAGGCAGTTAAGCAAAGATCTGACTAGTGATTTTGTCATTTTCTACTTCTTTCACTGATGTGTGTAACCATGAGAAGATTAGATCATCTTCAATTTTTGTTTTTTCAATGATTATTTGGGTTCAGCAATATACCGCAAGTGATGCTACTACTTCATTCTTTGGAATGTGAAAGTGACTAAAGTATAGTGGTCTGATGTCATGCACTGATATCCTTAGGAATACTATGAGATGTTTCCCTTTATGTTAGATTAATGAATAATCATTTGGGTTAGCAAATACTAACCATGTGTCTCTTACTAATACTTTAACTAATCAGTAATAAAACTAAGGACCTAGAAAATGAATGTTTACCTTTTTAAAAAAATTTGCTTAATTCTGTTTAATTCTTCAGAGTGAGAATGCTCGTTTGGCTCTCTGTGAGCATCCTCAGTGGACCCCTGTGGTTGTCATCCTGGGACTCTTGCAGTGTAGTATCCCTCCTATTTTAAAAGCTGAGCTACTGAAGACACTTACAGCCTTTGGAAAATCTCCTGAAATTGCTGCTTCCCTGTGGCAGTCTTTGGAATATACACAGGTAGAATAAATCTCAACTTTTATATTTTTCTAAGTGTACTTTGCAAAGTAATGCTTGGTAACAGTGCCAACACAAACAAGAATTATAAGCATTGTAGTATATCAGTTGTACATCCCATTTGAAGCACTCTTTATTGGTCATAGTACAGGACTGGAAATGAGCAGGCGTGGATTCTGTTGCTGATTCTTGCTGAAAACTTCCCTAGATTACTCAGGGCAGATAAAAATTTTTTCCCCCATTATCTATTAGTGTTAATAAATAATGAGCTTGAAACTCTCTCACTTATGGTTCGCAGGCTATTCTTTTACCTCTAGAAGTGTCTAGATTTACCACAGAAGAGTATATGGGTTGAAAATGCCTCTTCCTTTTCCTTCCTTCCCCTCTCACCAAGTGAGTACACTTAAGTGAGTGTAATACCTCTGTGAGACCTCTTTGCACTCTGCTGTTGTTCCATTTTGGGACACTGTCATTGTCTGTTAAACTTTGTATTCACTTCATTTTAACAACAGTTTAAAAGTGTATTTGTTCCCTTGTGCCAAGCATAGAGTTACCTTGAGATTAAGTGGAGGAAGTTCTAGAGTTATTTTTCTTCTATATGTGTTTCTGTGCATAAGAGGAAGAATGCAGTTTAATATTTGTAAAATATTTTGAGGTCTTTGGCTTTCAATAAAATTAGAGTGTGAAGGTTTACATTACTTTTTTGTAAGTGCAGATGTTGGCATTTTGGTATTCAGGGCTTAAATTCAGATAGAGTGTAGTGCTGGGCGGAAAAAAGTTTACAAGTGATTTGTAGGAACAATTTTAGGCTGGGAAAATATTTTTGCAGAATAAATGAATTTTTAGAAAGAATAAAAAGCTCGACACTCAATATTTCGTTGCTCATTGATTTTTTTCAGAGTTTATTTTAAGAGAAGTGAAATATTGTAGATAACACAAGCACACATGCCCAGAGGATTTTAGAAGGATCTGAATTTTTAAAAATAAAGTACAATGTAGTTGGTTTTTGTTAAGTTATAGTATTTAAAAAAACTTATTGTTTTGTTGTGGTTTGACTTGGATAAATGTAATGGCATTCTCATTTCATGTGTTTCATGGAAAACAGAATTTAGATTTTAACTTTTTTGTTTGTAATATAATATTGAAATATAGCTCTCTTTAGTAGTTATATTAAAAGGTTCTGTATGATAGCATTTCCTTGGCCAAAAAGAATATTTTAATCCATAGACTTTTAGGGCAGCCAATAGTGAAGTCAGAGTGAAACATCCATGTTTAGACATTTGTCTTAGAAGCATATCCTTGGAATTTGCGTTTTATTTTTTTAGCTCCAGCTATATATAGATCTATGTAGGGGGCAGCAAGGTGATACAGTGGATAAAGTGCCAGGCCTGGAGTCGGGAAGACCTGAATTCAAATTTGGCCTCAGATACTTATGTTTTGTGTGATCTTGGGCAAGTAATTTAACCCTATTTGCCTCAGTTTCCTCATCTGTAAAATGAACTGGAGAAGAAAATGGCAATTCAATGGCAATTTTATCTTTGCCAAGAAAAGCCCAGAGGGATTAATGAAGAGTTGGACATGACTGAAATGAACAACAACATAGGGCTTCTTGTAAACTCACATTTGAAAATCAGCAGTTCAATACTAATGAAATTTCATCTGAGAAATACACTCTCATCCTCTGTTATTGGAGTTATGAGGAAGGTATTTTTTTGTTGTTAATATTTGAGAATTGCTAAAAACCTATGTAATTGACATTATGCCTTTAACTGAAATATACATTAATGAAAGACCATTGAGACACTTCAGAAGTGCTGTTTTAAAATCACTAGACACTTGTAAAATATAATCAAGGATAATGGTACCTGTGATAATTAATGACAGTGGAAAACCATTGCTTCATGCACAGAATAGAAATGTCCCTAATTTCTTTTTCTTCTTATTTTTAAAAGATACTACAGACTGTAAGGATCCCAAGCCAGAGACAAGCAATTGGCATTGAGGTAAATAGTTCCTATTGGTCAGTGTTAATTTCGTAAATTTCATTTAATGTTGGTTGGGCAAAGCTGTAAGAAATCATCGGGGTTTTTTTTGGTTATCATATTTCTGTATTATCTGCAGATTCCGTGTATTTTCCATTCAAGATTTAGGAGTTTTCTGTCAGTGCTGAGTTGAAACATATTCTACATATATCTGAATTAAAGCTAACAGTGCTTGATGTAGAAAGGCTCTTTTAATGGAATTTTGGAATGCTGTAGTTACTAGATTCACCTCATTTAAGTTAGATTATTTGAGTCAATCCAGAGTCAGAATTTACTTCTTTTGGTTTTACTTCCAGTGTTTATCCTTTTAAATGTGTTTTTGTCCTTTTAAATGTATTTTAGTAGAGTTGAAGGTATTTGGAGATAAATAAGGCAGTTCATCAAAAGGGAGTCTGGATGGGAAATTAGGAATTTTTGGTTATTTAATTGTTTTGATATATGATTATATGTGTGTCTTTGCATTTCTTTGAAACGTGAAAATATTTGTTAATTCACATCTTGCAAGACTGTTATAATATTTAATGAGTTAATGGCTTGAGAGCCTCAGCTTCTCTTCTTTGAATGTCAAATTTTCTTATTTATTTAACTTTTGTCTTCAATGTTTATTCCCATCTGTAAGGTTGAACTAAATGAAATAGAATCCAGGTGTGAAGAATATCCATTGACGAGGGCCTTTTGTCAGCTTATTAGCACACTAGTAGAAAGTTCATTTCCATCTAACTTGGGGGCTGGACTGCGTCCACCTGGCTTTGACCCATACTTGCAGTTCCTCAGAGATTCTGTGTTTCTCCGATTTCGCACTAGAGCTTATCGCAGAGCAGCTGAAAAGGTAACTTCTCAGAAGGATGTTGGTTTTTTATTTTTTCAGATCTGTTTATTTGATGTATTACTTTTCTGTTAAAAATAGTAGGTGCTATAAATGCACTTTACCTTTGGAAGATACAGTGATGTCCATTGGAGCAATACTGTTTTTATCTCATTTTATATTTTGAACTCTTTAGCATTAGGAGTTGGTAGTTTTTGTTCATTTCTATAAATCAGATGAAAAATATTTGGTTTTTGGAATTAAAACCAGAGTATTTCTATTATTTACCTACATTCGTAATTGCTATTTGCTTTGACATTTTCCCCTTGACTTTGTGAATCCTTTAGACATCAAGCTTCTACAGTGTGTCAGATCTTTGACATTTTATAGATCTAATTTCAAATGCATTAGAATGAATAGTTATTCAGAAGTTTGTCAGAAAAAAAGATATAATCTGTAGTGTTGAAACCTTGGCCATTGAGAACTCACCTTCCCCAATTGATTTAGTTCAAAAGACTTTGCCTTGCAAGGATCCTTTATTTCTTGGACAGTTGACACCTTCTAGAACCAGTCTAATTTGTAGTGCCAACTATACTCACCCTTAAGTGAGGACTTGTAACTGGGTCTTGACTCAGTTTGGCTTAGATTTTGCCATCTGGGACAGTTCCCCTGAGATTTCATGGTTTATAAAGAACATTGGATTATTTTTCCAGGGAACTTTTCAGATGGGCTGTTTTTTACTGTCTTCTTTGTAGTAGAAGTGAGCTCTCAAGGAGGTACCTCTTGAACTCTTAAAAACATTATTAACATGTCTTATGTTTTACATATAATAATATTACTATTAATACAAAAATAATATTCATGTTTTATTGTCAAAACATTTTATTATCAATTGGATGCTACATGATAACTATAGTACTTCATGATTAAAAATATTTTCTGGTTTTTAAAAAATATTTCCACTAACAGAGAGATTAGTATGACTTTAGCATCTATTACCCAAGTAAGCTTTCCATCTTGTTTTTACTTTGTAATCACATAATCCAGAATTAGTGAGGGTTTCTTTCATTAGCCAGTCAGAAAACTTTTATTAAAGGCTTACTATGTGCATGATACTGTACTGAGCTCTGAGGATCCAACAAAAGGCAGAAACAGCTCATGCTCTCAGGGTGCTCACATCCTTATGGTGGAGAAAATAAGCAAATAACTAAATATGTGTAAGATCTATGCGGAGTAAATTGGACATAATCTTAGGGAGAAGGCATTAGTGGGAGTGAATGAGGGGAAACCTTCAAAGAACATGGTATTTGAACTAAATCTTGAAGGATACCAGGAAATCCAGGAGGTGGAGATGAGAAAGAGAACAATTAAGAGATCATTAATAACTTTGGAGAAAGTAGTTTCAATTGGAGGATGATGCTGGAAGCCAGACTCAGGGGCTTTAGAAGAGGAAAGGAAGTGGAGGCACTGATTATGGACTTTAGCTGTGAAAGGGGGTAGAGATGTAGTTATAATTAGTGGGAATGGTAGGATCTCTGAGAATTTTTTAAGGATCGTGGAGACTTGGACATTATTGGACATCAAGCAAGTGACCCAGTAGAGAGGGAGAGAAAAGGAGAGGTTGAAGATTAGTGGCAGTAGGGATAATAGAAGGGGGCAAGTCTGCTGGAAAAGACAGGATGGAATGGAATCAGGGGTTTACGTAGAAGGGTTTGCCTAGGCAAAGAGGACACCTCTTCATGTAAGAGTGGGGTAAATGAGGAGATATTAGGGAAAGCTTTCCATGTAATGTTTAAAAAATAATGAAAAGATTTGGAATCTTCCCTGTTACTAGTGGAATATTAAATTGGTTAGGGAGATGTCAAAGCGATTACCTTGCTGTATTGAGGGCCCATTTGAGATTATGCAACATAAATTTGTAATGGACCCAGTCAGCATGTGATTTTCCTGTAGCTCTTCTTAAAAGCATGTGAACAGTGATGGCAGCTAATGGTGGGAGGAATCCAAAGTTGGGGTTTGGGAAAGCATTATCTGCAACAGAATAAGGGGGTAAGGGACTCAAGTGGAGATGACCTAGTTCACCAACAGGTCAAGATATGGAAGGGATGAGCATGTAGCCAGTGCAGGGCTGATGGCCTGGGAAAGAACTGAGGGACAGATGGAGAAATTGGAGAGCATGGGATTAAGAGTTTTAAGGTTGAGAGAAAGATTGGATGATAAAACATCATGGTCAGATAAAGGAATTTCAGCACTCGTGAATGCGAAAGTGGAACACTTGTGGGTGATTACAACATCAAGTGGGTCAAGATCAAGTCCATCTCTGTGTCTGTCTGAGGTAGAGAAGAGTAAGTCATGGGAAATGAGTTGACTAAGGAGTTGGGAAGTTAGAGCGTTTGAGGGAGTACCAATATGTGTCTCCCAGTGGGAGGGCAGGAGTTAGGGATGAGAGAAAGACTGTAAGTCAGGCACTGAACTCAATGGGGAAGCAAGGAGGGAGTCCTGGGAGAGGCTGGATAACAGATGTCAGAATCTTGAGTGGGTAGCCACCTTTTCTCTGCCCTTTATAGTTAATATTTGCTCTCTGCCACTTTCCTTTTGACTTTGTGAATCTTTCATTTAAGCATTAGAAGATGTCTTTATTCAAAGATTTTTGCTTCTCCCAGAGCAGAATTAGTGCTTTGGAGTGGTTTAGGTAATGTGTGCACACAAGCATCACTTGAGAGTTTGCAAGCTCTGGTTAACTAAAGCGAGATCTACATTGGTCCATTGTCAGCCATCTTAAAGAAATGGATGGTGGGGGCTTTTTTGTGGGGAGAAGCAGGCAAAGGATAAGAATATAGTTTCAAAGTATGAAATACTGAAACTTTTAGGTTGAAACTCTATGAAAGGTTAAAACTTCATGAGGAGCCAGAGTCCGAATCAGGTTTTACATAGTCAGCAAATGTAATAAAATATAGTTCTTTAAGATATAATGATTTAAAGGCACAGATGTTTGCTTTAAAAAATTCCTCATATTGAAAAAAATTTTTTTGAACGCAAAAATACTTGCCTGTACAAATATTAATACAAATATAAAATAATAATAAAATAATATATATAAAATATATAAAATAATAATAAAATAATACAAATATAAGCCCTCAGTTTTTTATTTGGCCAACACATTCTTGCACATCAAACACAGAAAGACAGTAAAACAAAAGATATTGTATTTCTTATTTGCTTCTAATGGTGGAAGAAAAAGGAGGTAAGTTAAGTCAAAAGTGCTACCAAGAAAGGTATTTTCTCAGGGCAGCTAGGTGGCGCAGTGAATAGAGCACTGGCTCTGGAGTCAGGAGGACCTGAGTTCAAATTCAGCCTCAGACATTCGACACACTAGCTGTGTGACCTTGGGCAAGTCACTTAACCCCAATTGCCCTGCCTTCCCCACTCCAAAAACAAACAAACAAAAATTTTCTTTTTCTGTAAGCTCTCTAAGAGTACATTGTCATAAACTGGAATCTTTGTTATCTTGTGTCTGTCTCGTCTACCCCCAATACCCTTAATGAAAAATATTTTATTTTCTTTAGTGGGAGGTTGCTGAAGTGGTACTGGAGGTGTTTTACAAACTGCTCAGAGATTATGAACCTCAGCTGGAAGATTTTGTAGACCAGTTTGTAGAATTGCGAGGTAATTTGATTCTTTTTACTTTCTACTTTCAAATAGATTAGATACTTTACTTTTGTTGTTTGGAAGCTAAAAATCAGGTATTTAAAAATATTTTTCACTTTTAATATGTCTGTCATATCAGAAAATTAGGATCACATCCTTTCACCAACTATGGATGCTTCCTTATAGAATTCAGTTAGTTGACTAACATTTATTGAGCAGCTACTGTGCAGAGGCATCCTTACTGAAATTTCTACCTACTAAAGCCATTACTACTACCTACTACCTACATTACTACCTACTAAGTCATTAATAAACCACAAAGCTCTCTACAGACAAAAGTAATTGCTTAAATTAGATTTTAGTTTAGATTGTGCATGGGTATGCTATTTGGGGGCTAGTTATTTTAAAACAATAAATAGGTTACTTTTTAAATACTTGAATGAAGAAAAATATGAAGATTATTGATGCTTCAAATCCTGGTCCATGTTTTGGTATTTCCTTTTCAGGAGAAGAAATCATAGCCTATAAGCCTCCAGGATTTAGTTTGATGTATCATCTCCTGAATGAGTCACCAATGCTGGAGCTCTCTCTTAGTTTGTTGGAAGAAGGGGTTAAGCAGCTTGATACCTATGCACCTTTCCCTGGTATGTATCTGGATGTTATTTCTTACATATACATTCTAACACACAAACACACACCGTTTACATTATCTTAGGGATTCCTGCCTTCAAATTATGCATACTTTTATTGGTTCATACTTTCAGATGCTCTGTGATATACGATATTATTTCACTTCTCTAAAGTTGGAATGTAGAGATCTGCCAAAATTACTGTATTCCATCAAAATTTATTGTAAAGTGAATATCTGTTGGATATGCATTTTATTAGAACAGTTGGTCCCAGGAAATAATAAAATCACATTTTAGACTGTAGTAGTAAGCCTTTTAAGATTGTGTGTTTAAAGGAAGTGTGATAAATATGACGGTATAGGCAGCAATATAGTTTTACTAGTTTGAGTTTTGCACTATCTTTGGACGAAGTTTAATATTTCTCATAAAACTTTTCATTCATGATAAATAAATTTACTTACTTCCCCCATGATTTGTCTTCTCTGGACACTTTTACCTTAAATGCTTGTGTGATATGTTGCCTTATTTTTGGATAAGAGGAGATAATATTATAAAATCTTAAACATTAAATATCTGTTCCTTAGTAATCCTGTCTGCTATCTGCTAGACTATGTTGCTCAACCACAGCAGGCTACTTTTCTTACTAAACTCTGAAAATGATTGGGCCTGCGTTTGCTATTTTAGTAGTCCTGAAAGGTTTATTTATTAACTGACAGCTGTTGTGTTCATTCTCAGCTATTAGACATGAAAATTTTATCTCTTGAATCTGGCAAGGTGCAGTTTTTTGTTTGAAATTAGAATGGTTGCTGGGATTTAGCTATTATAATATAAAGAGGGGAGAGTTGGATGCTTGAGGGGATGGCAGCATCAGGGAAAAAATGATGGACTCCTTATGTCAGCATGAGAACATGATGTAAATTTTGAGTGATGTTGGTCCCTAGAATTTGTGACTAAGCTTGTTAATTACATATACTTCAGATTCAGTTCAATGATAAGTGAATTTCTGTTAAATTAATGAATTGTTTGATTTCATGGTTTAATATTTGCTCTGTAGGATAAGATGTTTGTGTTGTGCCAGGATAAAGCATTTGCAAAATTATTCTATGTGGCATAGATGTGTGGTTATGAGTTTATGCTAACCACCACTGAGTTTGTATCAGATAGTTAATGGATCTTTAAGACCATTCATTTACATGATTAAAACCCTATCTGTTTGTGATGCTGAGCCATTTGCCATTGTGGAAGGACATTAGTGGTGAGAACTTTCTTTTCCTGGTCTTCAAGAGCTGTGGCTGCTTGTGGATGGTGGCTGGAGTACCTTCAGAAGTTGCCAGGTCATGTCATACTTTAGATATGCTCCAAATTTTAGAGATTCTCTAAGTTCATTTTGTCTATTATAGGAAAGAAACATTTGGAGAAAGCAGTGCAGCACTGCCTTGCTCTTCTCAATTTGACTCTGCAGAAGGAGAATCTCTTTATGGATCTTCTAAGAGAAAGTCAGCTGGCTCTAATAGTCACTCCATTGGAACAGCTATTACAAGGCATCAATCCCCGAACTAAGAAGGCAGATAATGTGGTTAACATTGCCAGGTAAGTGGCCACTGGAGATAGGAAAAAAGATGATATTTTGATTCCTAAATTTGATAGGACTGCTGCTAATGCAGTATATATATATATTTTTTTTACCGTTGCCTTTTTAAACATGAAGATTCTGTTATTTCTGATGGAATATATTACGATTCTGCTATTTCTGTTATGCTCGTGGCTTAATGTTTTCCAGGGTTTGTTGCCTTTAAAACAATTAAGTTAAATTAACCTAGAGTGCTTAGTTTAAAATATTAAGTCATTACTTCTCCATATCAGCAGTGTTGTAGATTGTAAGAGTACATGTATGTTTTTAATATTAAAGATTAAAAAAAAGATTTCTCTTGTATGCTGGGTAACATTTCGTTAAAATTTTGACTCACTAGTTTTGAGCTCTTGTTCTTCTGTTCTGAGCCTTCATTCTTTGATAACTGTGGGAGGCCAAAATTTTCACTTTAATGTACTTCTGACATTAATGTTTTAAAGGTACCTCTATCATGGAAATAGCAATCCTGAACTGGCTTTTGAAAGTGCCAAGATCCTCTGCTGTATTTCTTGCAATTCTAACATTCAGATAAAATTAGTAGGAGATTTCACACACGATCAGGTAAACTCTGTGTATGGGGGTGGGGGATATGAATATGTTGTCAAACTATCTTAGAGGAATTTACTCTTATTGATGAAAAATTATCTCAAAGGGAAAAAATGTATACATATGATTCTTTATATTTAAGGATGATGCTACAAAAAGTTACTGTATAGGCCAGTGTGACCAATTGTCTACAAACTAAGCACATTTAAAGACATAAATCATATGATTTTGTAGCTCCAGATACCATTTCTGTTGCCTGTCATTATTGTTGACTGCTTCTTTGTCTTACCATTATTCTGCTGCCTTGCTTGTAATTGAGTCATTCTGTCTCTGATTACTGCTCATTGCCTTGGCCTGTCTGTTTTTGTGGTTTGGCAGCAGTCCCCATCCATGCCATATCATTTCATATTGTGCTTTATCATCTCTTTTACATTTTGGTTCTCGCTTTCCTTTGTACAGTTTTCACATTTCTGACAACTGTCACACTTCTGCTTACCAAACAGCAGCTGTTTGAATGAGTCTCTTGTCATTAAGGCTGTCATTTAAGTAGATTAGAAATTCTTCTAAAGGATAAGAAGAGTATCTAAACTGTGGGCTCCAGATGTACAAAATTGGTGATGGCGTCTCTGTAGAAAGCCTAAGTGAATTTCATTTAGTCTTGAAAAATAGAATAATATAATGTGGCTTTTAAAAGTGTGACTTCATTTTTCAAAGGAAAAAATAATAGCAGCATGTTTTGGACAAGTTTTTTTGTAGAAGGCTATCTTATCTGATTTTTAGAGAGACTACCAGTTTCATAAAATTTTTTAAAAATCACTAAACATTTATTAAATGCTTACTATGTGCCAAGCATTGTGCTAGCTTCTCGGGATACAAAAAGAGGCAAAAGAGAGTCCTTGGCCCTCGAGTAGCTTACAATCTAATGAGGGGGACCACATACAAACATATATATACATATATATATATGTATATATGTATGTATGCACACACACATATAACAAGCTATATATGGGATAAATAGGAAATAATTAAGAGAAGAAAAGCACTAGAATTAAAAGGATGTAGGAAAGGCTTCCTGTAGGAGGTGTGATTTTAGTTGGGACTTAATGGAAGCCACAAAAGTCAGTAGTCAGAATGGAAGGAGGAAGAATAGTCTAGGCATGGATGCCTAGAGCTGAGAGATGGATGTTGTGTTTGTGGAACGGCCAGGAGGCCAGTGTCACTGGACTGAGAAGTATGCGTTGGGGTGTAATGTATAAGAAGACTGAAAAGGTAGGAGCGAGCTAAGTTAAGAAGTGTTTAAATTTAATTTGTTGAAAAAGTGCATCTTTTAGTTTACATGGATAATATTTATATTGATTTTTATATCTTCCCTAATATATGATTCAGTTTTTGTAATTTTTTTCCTTTTACCTTTTTGTGATGATTTCAGAGTGTAAGCCAGAAGCTAATGGCTGGATTCGTGGAATGTTTGGATAGTGAAGATGCAGAGGAATTCATTAATCCAGAAGAGGGTATGCTTAATTTGGGATTATATTAATGTGACCTTTTGTTTATGTTCATATAGTTAAGTGAATAAAGGAAAATGGATGAAAAAAAAACTCACTAGTGGATTCAGGGAAAATGGAAAAAAAAATTTGAGAAACTTTTAGGGAAAAAAATAGAGCTAAGTAAAGGAAGATTGGGTAAATTTTAACTATTAAGATAAAAAATTGTTGGGGCAGTTAGGTGGTGCAGTGAGTAGAGCACCAGCCCTGGAGTCAGGAGGACCTGAGTTCAAATGCGGCTTTAGACACTTGACACACTTACTAGCTCTGTGACCTTGGGCAAGTCACTTAACCCCAATTGCCCTCCCTTCCCCCCTGCAAAAAAAAATATTTTTTAAGTCATACTAATATCTTTGTGTAGATTAATTGTCACTTTACTCACACATTAACTTTTTTATGATGCTGTCACTTTTCTTTTTCTTTCTTAATGAAGAGTTAGAACCTGATAAGAAGTTAGCACGAATCCGCCATGAAACAAGAATACACATCTTGAATCTTCTCATTACTTCTCTGGAGCGCAATCCACCCAATCTTGCCCTGTATCTCCTGGGCTTTGAATTGAAGAAACCTGTCAGTACCACAAACCTCCAGGATCCAGGTATGGGAGATCAGATACATAGACTTAACATTTATTTCCCAATTAGGGTGACCTGATTATATTCGATAGTGGATGTTTCTGGAAATCTGGTTAAGTCTTTCTGGGAAAATTGGTTGAGGCATTAAACCTTTGTCTCTACTAATAACTAGTAATAACGTATCAGTCCTCAGCCAATCATTTGAGAATAGCCAGACTTTTTGTCCGGTTTGCATTTGACCTATAAATACAGTAATTATTTAGCATGTTTATTTTTTTTTAACACTGGCTTTATTTTGAGGGGTAGGGGAAGGGCAGGATTGGGTCTCAAGCTGTTGGTAAAGTGGCCACTCAATTCTACTACTCATCAGCACAGAAGCTTTGACTTGCTGTGTTTCTGACCTGGATTGGTTTGCCACTCCTTAGGCAGCCTGGTAGCCCCCCACCTACCCTTGTGGGGCTTCCTGTGTTAGTGAAGTGCAACCACTGCATTAATTTAGGCAATACTGTAGCTCAGAACTCCTGAGCTCAAGCAATTCACTAGTGTCTGTCTCCTCAGTAGGCAGGGGTTATAGGTGTGTGCAGCCATGCCTTGGCTTTTAAAAGAAATATTTAAGAAATTTGGTTCTATTAACTGTTTTGTAATGTTAATACAAGTTTAGTAAAGATAAGAGGAATCTTTTTGCTTTTACCTTGTACTCAGGAGTCTTAGGTTGCCCTCGGACTTGTCTTCATGCCATATTAAATATTTTGGAGAAGGGAACGGAAGGAAGAACAGGTCCTATGGCAGTAAGGGAATCACCTCAACTTGCAGAACTGTGCTATCAGGTACAGACAATACCGTTCATTTTAAAGATCAGGAACTAAAATTGATCTTATGAATACAAAGTGAACTTTGGGGGTTGTGTGACTAAAGTAGAATGAGCACTTTTGCATTTTCTTACCACTATTGCCAGTTACTCATTGAAAGGTCAAATCTTGGACGAAAATAACCAGAAAACACCAAGAAGGGACTTGTGTTCTTTTGTTGTACTGGGATTTTGAGTAATAGTGTTTGAAGTAAGATGGTTTGGAAGCCTTTTTTGTTACACTGAGAATTTTCATGCAGTTTTGGTTATAATTATTGGATTTGGACTTGTATAAATCTTTGTCCTTTATTGCCTTGGTGTCTTCATCCCTAAATTGGGAATATTTCAGAAAGTCAAATTAATGGAAGCATAGTAGGTAGAATCCTTCTATCTTCCATCCACATAGGTACAAATTAATGATTCAGATAATTAAGGGGTTAATCATATATGTTCTTGCTATATGTGCCTTGTTTAGTCATGGAAGTGTGTTCATCCTGTTTGGTTAAGTTTATAATGTTGTAGAGCCAATGAAATTCACTTAACCTTCATAGAGCAAAGACTAAAATTCTTTATCTTTGAAATTTTCTAGCTGATATAATACTGCTGACTTAAACATCTGCTTATTTTAATTACATAGGTTATTTATCAGCTGTGTGCATGCTCAGATACATCTGGTCCAACTATGAGGTATTTGAGAACCAGCCAAGATTTTCTATTTTCTCAGTTGCAGCATCTGCCTTTTTCTAACAGAGGTATGACTTTTTTTTCCTCATTCAATCATTAAGCTTTAGTAAGCATTTACACTGTGCCAGGTACTAAAGATACAAAGGAAACAATGAAATCATCCCTGAGCTCGAGGATCTTATATTGTATCGGGGAGACCACATAAATAAGTATATGCAGAACAGATACAAAAGTTAAACACAAGGTAGTTAGGGAGGAAATCCACTAATTTCATTTTAATTTTCCACTGTCTTTTGGAGTTCAACCATAATATTAGTGGAAGTTTTTTTTTTCATCTACATAGTTTAATTCTTTTTTGCATAATCTGTTATTTTTGTTCCATGGAGTCAAGAATTTGAGCTATTTGAGCTTGTAGTATAAAGTTTTAAAAACCTAGCTTTTCAAGGGTATGGCTTAATTCCTGCATTAACTGTTGAGATTATGAAATTACATTTAATGGATAGGAAAATAGAAGAAAGTACTGGGAAAATTTCAGGGGGGAATTGTGAAAAACAACTCTGTTTTTCTTTGTGTTGGTTGCAGTAAAATCACTTCAGACAGATCCTTTGTGCAAAAACTAGTTCAGTGTAATACACTCCATTTAGTATTAGAACATAGGACTAGTACTGGTGGTAGAGGCTAACCGAGTTATTTCAGATTTTTCCTTTCTATACATGCATACACCACATGAAGTGGTCCTGACATATATCACTTTGTCATAATGTTAATACATTATAATAATGTTCTACCCAAGTCTTCCTGCTAATCTCCAAAAACTTGTCCAGCTGAGACTGTGTCCAGTTTGAGTGTTTGCTCTTCACTCTAGCTGTCACACATGGAGGTATGTTAAAAACTTACCAAGTAGTTAGTTAGACCAATTTACCACCAACTGACATCTAGCCAATTCATTCTTCTGCTTAGGTGCTTGTGGAATAGGAAAGGAGAAAAGAAAAAGTGAAACTTAAAAAAGGAGAAAAGAAAAAGTGAAGCTTAAAAATACAAACAAACAACTTGTATCCCAACTAATGCATGTTCAGAATCATTGTTCCTCTTTACTCTCTTGAAAAATAGGGCCCACATCTCTAATTTCAGGCTCCAGCCCTAGTCGATTACCCTTCCACTTGTAGCACTAAGGTTTAGATCTTTTTAATTTCCTTGTTCTCATGGGAAGATTGGATGGATTATACTTTTCCAGCTACAGACATCTTTTTTTTTTAAAAGAACCAACCTCCAAACTTATCTTTGAGCCCTTATCTTTTATCCAAAAACACTTAATCCTACCTGCTTCCCATAATTCCCTCTAATCTTTGTAAAGCTAGATCTTAAACTTTTGTAATAGGAATTTGACCTCCAAGGAGCATATCTGGCATTTGTAATTTTGTTGCTATGAATTATTTGTCCCTTGCAACATTGTTTCACCCACGGTTGCCTAAATTTAGCTCATCTGCTTGCATTGAGTTTTTGGTTTTTTTGTTTTTCAGATTTTTATGATTGTTCTGTTATGTGAACCAATTAAGGATATTAGTTGGGATATGCCCCTAGTTTAGGGATAAATTTTGAAGAGTGCTATATCCAAATCCATGTGAAAATTGGCCAATAGTGTTCTACTTACTATGTCTTAAAACTTGGAGTCCTGTCTTATTCGAGATTCAGTAGCGTATATTTAATAGTTATGTTCACAAATCTCAATACGCTAATTTACTCCTTTGCCATTTTAATGAATTAAGGATCACAGGTTAATAGAACAGAAACAGGCATTCTTGTAGCTGGTAGAGGAGACTTTCCTGATGCCCCCAATTGTGAGTGCTTTCTGCCTTCTCAAAAATACTTTCTATTTCTTTTCTGTGTAATTTTTTTAGTAGATATTTAATGAAGGCTTGTTGAATTGAGCTGTGAAATGTATTATGAAGATAGAAATCACAACAGAATAGATGATTCTCCACTATTGTTGAATGATATCCAAAACGTGCCCCCGTTATTTAAGTAGTTTTTGTCAAATTCTCAAGAATTAATTTTAAATTAAAAAAATATATATATATAGCATTTGTATTATAAAATCAAACTATACAGTATCAAATTCTTTAAGTCTGATAATCATTCAGTCATCTAGAAGTATTTGATTTTAGTTAAACATTTCTACTGTTGTTGGTGCTGGAGATACAAACAAAAAGCAAAAACAGGACTTGACCTCAAGAAGCTTACATTCTATTGGGAAATATTATATGTATGTAAATATAAAGTATATTCAGGTAGTATACTTCAAACTGTGCCACTGCGGATTTGAATTTTTCTATGTCTGCATTTGCTTTTTCTTACCTGTTAAACACACTATTTTTTTCCTCCAAGATGTTTATGATAGTTGTTCTAAGTGAAATATATCTTTATCGAAATTAAATGAAAATGCCTTCTTACTTAAGGCTCTTCCTCCTTACTCCCACCTCTCTTTTCCTGACTTCTTTCAAGATTCAGCTCAAATCCCACCTTCCTCAAGAGGCCTTCCCTGTTTTCCCCAGCTACTAACAGCTTCCCATTGCATCATATTCCATTTACTTTCTAAATATTTTGTATATATTAGTTATTTATACATTGTCTCCCCCATTAGAATATAAGCTTCTTGAGGGCAAGGTCTTTTTTTTTTCCTTTCTTTGTATTCCCCGTACAGTACATGGCTCATAGTAAATGCTTAGTAAGTGCTTGTTGACTCATTGCCAAATAGCAGAAGGTCTGGTCTTTTTGCTTAGATTAGTTTATCTGTTTTTATGTCTGTGTATTCATTTTTGTCATAATTATTATCATCTTCATTAATAATAGAAACATTGTTGTATAATGGATAGAGACCAAGCCTGGAGTCAGGAATATCTGGGTTTTTGTCTCTGATGTATACTGAATGTGTGACCTTGAGCAAGCCACAACTTCTCAGCGCCCCCAACTAACTCTTAAGACTACACGTTACAGAGCAGTTCTTGACCTGCATTGGAATTCCCTGTGCCAATAAAATTGC
The DNA here is from genome assembly GCA_028646595.1 of Phalanger gymnotis. NCBI lineage: Eukaryota > Metazoa > Chordata > Mammalia > Diprotodontia > Phalangeridae > Phalanger > Phalanger gymnotis. The sequence goes on along the minus strand of CM053623.1, from coordinate 88,781,269 downwards.
AGGTCAGGAGAAAAAGAAATAAATAAAAATAAGCATAATAGTAGCTTATATTTGCATAGTGTTTTCAAGTTTGTAAAACACTTTTGCATGCATTTGCTCATCAGAGATGTAGCAAAGCACAGATAGAAGGCTGGATTTGGAGTCAAACTCAGACTCATGCCCTAGACCAGGGCTGTCCAAAATGTGCTACAAGCATAGAAATTTACATAAATGCTGTAGTAAATGAAGCTGAGCTAACATAGAGCTCTCACTGAAATGGCAAATCAAAATATATTGTCTATTGTTTCAATAAAAACCCAAGGTTGGACAGCCCTGCTCTAGGCAAAGAAATCCTTACAAATCTCCCTTGAGTTTTTAGATGGTGATAATAATAGTGCCTGCCTCACAGTGTTGTGAGAATCAAAGGAGAGAATGTCTATAAAGCACTTTGCAAATCTTAAAGTGACATAAATGTTATTTGTGACATAAAGAGTTATTATATATATATCCTATTTTAAAGATGAGGACACAGGATCAGAGGTTCTCACTTGCTTATCACACACAACTAGCAGTATCTAAATTATGACTCAGACTTGTCTTTCCTTACTCAAAATCCAGGGCTTGCTCTTCTACCCCATGTTGATTTATTAAACTTATCATTATGCTGAGAAAAATTTCCCCATCTACATTTCATTATTTTATTTTTTTCCTATGCGGGTTCCCTTTTACCTACTCATGTTTTTGACTTATAGAATATGAAATATCCATGCTGAACCAAATGTCATGGCTTATGAAGACTGCCTCAATAGAGCTAAGAGTAACTTCTCTTAATCGCCAGCGTTCTCACACTCAAAGACTTCTGCACCTGTTGCTAGATGATATGCCAGTCAAACCCTACTCAGGTGAATTAAGAATTTGGCGGTTTTACTGTGTTATTTAAGTGTATATTGCAGGGTGTACTATTCCTACTTTCCATATATAGACACTTTAAGGTAGGCTATAGATCTTTTTTAGTTTTTAATGTTTTTAGAATATTTATTAACTTTGCAATGTGCTACATGTATATACCATTTGTACATTATGAGGGCCCCTCTGCTGAAGACCTAGGTTATGAACTGTTGTGGCACACTTTGCATTTGTGATACTTGCATTGATAACACATTTAAAAACACAGACTAGATATAATAACCACTTCTTTGGATAGATTTAGCCTTATATAGTTAACCCTTCCACATTGTGACTTTCCCCATCATGGTTTTGATAAATCACAGTTTAGCATAAGAAATTAAATGGGAATTTTGGAGGAGTTTTGCAGAAGCCACAGATGGCACTCAAAGGCTAGCAGAGGACACAGAGTGTATGACCAAATACTTAACCCAAATTTTACAGTAAGATAGTGTAAACACTCCATAAAAGAAAAAGAAAACATTCAGACTTCTTCTGTGGTATGATTGAAATTTATATGTGTATATATGTATTTAGACCTATCTTTGTATCTAGACTGAATAACCCTAAGTTGGTAGTAATTTTTTAAAAACTATCTCTTAGAGTTTAATTAGTTACCTTGAAATAAAAGACTGTCTTTGATGATTAGTCCATTTAGCATTGTTACTGCGGTAAGTATATTTTTGAAATTTTTATATTTTTTTTCCTTTTCTAATTCTATAGCAGATGGTGAAGGAGGAGTAGAAGATGAAAATAGGTCTGTCAGTGGGTTCCTTCACTTTGATACTGCCACGAAAGGTAAAGCCCTTTGGAATTTTTAAAGATAATTTATTTTCTAATCATGATCTTTTCTAAAGTCATTTCAGTAAGCTAATGGGAGAATTTTTCTTAGCGGGAATAGATAAGTTATTCACAAGAGTTATTTGTCATCTAAATATCAGTAATGTGGAACTTTCAAGTAGAAGGAAATGAGATAGTAAAAGTATATTGAAAATGTGAAAGATCAAAATAGAAATTTAAGACCTCAGGTAGAGCATAACACAATCTTCAGCCTTTGGTATAATATGCCTTCTTAACCGTAGCTCCATTATGGCATGGAATATTTAAGAATCTAGCCATCGTCTATAAACTAAAAGGAAACTTTGTTGAACCGAGGTATTGTGGACTTGCTATCATACTGGTGTTAGCATAGCTTTCTTTTGGGCAGTTGATGCATGGTTGAAACTGGCATTGGTGGTGAGAAAGCAGAAAGTTTAAAGATATTAATTCCAACAGAAGTGATAAGAAAGCCTGCTTGAACGTCAGGGTCTCATGAGTTGGAATAGGTATTGAGAAGGGAAGATAAGAGGAAGGACTTGGGAACCATATTGTAGCTGGGCAGTGGGAAAAAGTGAGATGTATTATAGTGGGCATTATATAATTAGTGAGATTTGTAGTAATACATGCAAGTAGATATGATAATATGATAGCAATTAGCAAGGTTTGAAAACATTAGAAGTGGCTGGTGACCTCGAATACTGTAAATTCATGCCCCATTTCAGTATGTAATACATATGATAACTTAGAAAATGGGGACTAGCTTTTGTAGATCTACTGTCTGTCTGTGGGGAGATAAAAATTCTAGGAAAGGTAGAAATTTCTATCAGGCATCATAGCTATATGAAATCAAAAAATTCTGAAGTTGGGGAGACGTGGCTACTATCAGACTGGAATTTACTTAGGGGTTTAGCCTAGTAGCAGAAAGAAGCTCCATAGAACTAATACTGTGAGTGTTCACACTGAGAGGAGTCGTTGAGAGCCGTGTAGCCTGCCTCCTTAAACACATGCATGTTGACCTTTGATAAATTGTTTAGATATGTTTTAAGGTTAGATATATTCTTGTTGCTTTAGCTCTTATTAACAATGACATTTTTAAATAAAGATTTTATGTAGTTTGATTTTTTTCTTGAACAAAATGATTTTATTTATCTTTCCTAGTACGTCGGAAAATACTAAGTATTTTGGATTCAATTGACTTCAGCCAAGAGATTCCTGAGCCTTTGCAGTTGGATTTCTTTGATCGTGCTCAGATTGAACAAGTCATTGCCAACTGTGAACACAAGAATTTGAGGGGGCAGACAGTTTGCAATGTCAAGGTAAGTAATGGTTTGACTTAGCTACCGTGTCAGAGTGGTTGGACACATGATCAAGCAGAAGTTTTCTGACTCCATTTCCCATGTGTACAGTAGCCATGTAGAATGTAGAAGTACATTTGTGTGCCTTCTTCCTTCCCCTAAATATCCCCCATCTCTAATTATTGTCATGGTAGTTGATCCACCCAACAACAATTGTGAAGTACTTGGAAGCATTTTATCATCTGTAGACAGAAGTAATGGATCTTACCATTTTCCTGTAAATATTAAGAAGATCTATAGAACTTTGCCACCAACAGCATGCCACAGAAAAAACTTGGAGATAGTCTTTTCACTTTACAAATTTCTGTCTTGAAATTTTATATACTTGTGCTGACGCTTTTTTAGATAACTCTGTGTGTGTGTGTGTGTGTGTGTAAACCTAGCAATCTATAGATATATGTAGCTGAGCTTTTCACTGCCTCCCTCTCTAATAGAAAGAACTCCTTGAAAGTAGGGACTGTCTTGTTTTCATCTCCCAGCACACTAGGAATAGTTAGTTGGCTCTTAGTAAGTGATTGTTGAACTGAGTTAAAGCAGCTCCTGGTCATTGATTGAGTTTTAAATTCTAATTTATCTGTATGTCAAAACAATAACTTTGTTTCTCCTCCTTCCCTAAATCTCTAGCTTCTTCACAGGGTTCTTGTGGCAGAGGTAAATGCTCTTCAGGGTATGGCAGCTATAGGCCAGAGACCTTTGCTTATGGAGGTAAGACCTGTTAACTTAAATTTTAAATTACTTATTCTCAAATAGCATGAAGTTTGGATGAGGAAAAGAAAAAAAGTTAAAGAGGGCATGTACGTGAAAAGATCAATTTAATTTTTAATAGGTAATTTTTCACATGATAAACTTAGTGAGGTATTCACCTTCCTAGTGTTTGGCAGGGAGTAGAGATATTCTGTTGAATAGTATGATATGCATATTAGTTAGACAGCTAAATAGCTTAAAAAGTAAGACATAGAAGTGTTTAATGGGAGCTAGAGAATTCAAGATGTATTCTTGATGAGGATATTTGGTATTGATGATACTGTTACAGTGTTTGTTGTCAGTTAAGTAAAGGTCCTGTTTTCGTAGCTCAGATGATGTGATTACTGAGTCAAGCATTGACATTTTATTCACTTGATTTTATCAAAAGTTTAATTAAAGGATAAAACTATTTCTAGTTAAGTAACCTCAACTAGTCAAAAGGTTAAATGTCAAAGGTATTTCTTTAATTTTTAACTTTTGAAGCAATTAGCTGAATTTTATACCCATGTCTGATATGTGAGAGTAAATGATGTGTATCTGGTTTCTGACAGGACATAGATCAAGGGTTGAGCTTTCTGAAGTGGCATGCTAAGTCTTCATTCATTCATTCCTTTATAAAAAGGGTGAGGGAGAAGATGGTGATGGTGATGGTGGTGGTGGTGTGACTCTTATTCACAAGCAGTCACCATCAGATGGGAGTTTGGTAGTAGTGGCACACATGGAGAGCCTACTCAAAGGGACAGATTTATCCCAGAAAAGGGAAGAATGTGAAAAACATTCTTCTGGTCCTTGAACTTCTCAGAAGCCTAGTTACCCAGGAGGAGGGGAAGGATGGAGCTATGTCCCTTTTTATGCACTTGCTTAAAATTCCTTTCTTCACTTTTACCATATGTGATATATTTTGCTGGCCGATGGTATAGGTTGTGTTTTTCTAGGAAACGGGTATTGCCAACAGTATTGTAGTTTGGTTTCATCTCCAGCTAGGCAGGTGGGGGCAGAAGGGAGAAGGGAGATAGTTGAGATAGTAATGGCTTAACTTTCTCCTGTATATCTAACTTAATCAGTCATGACACTCCAGTGGATCCTAGGGTCTGCTTCATTTGGCCATGTTTGCTTCTGTACTAACCTATGACTTCTTTTCAATTTCTGGATCTTTAGGAAATCAGCACTATTCTGCAGTATGTTGTGGGCAGAAATAAATTGTTGCAGTGCCTTCATGCAAAACGACATGCATTAGAGTCATGGAGGCAGCTGGTAGAAATAATTTTGACTGCTTGTCCTCAGGACCTCATACAGGCAGAGGATAGGCAGCTGATCATTCGTGACCTCCTACAAGATGTACACGATAAGGTAATAATCTCCTACGTCACCAAATCCATTAGTGTTTTTTCAGATATTAATAAAGCTTGATAATAAATAGATGCTCTTTATTTTATTATAGGATAGGGCACACTAATTATTAAAGGACTTTTCTTTGTGAGGTCAAATAGAACAGATTGTGCTCGTCTGGACTTAGTTCATTATATTTAAATCTTCCTCCAGGTTACTTTTTTCCCCTTTAAACTGTGTAGTTTTATCTTTTTACTTTTGCAATAGTTGAAAAGATCATAGGACCGACGGCCGCTACATAAAGATACTCTGATCACAGCTGAAAGTATGAGCCCCATCTTTTGTTTTTTCTTCTTTTCCTCTTTAAGATACTGGATGATGAGGCAGCCCAAGAGTTAATGCCAGTTGTTGCGGGGGCTGTGTTTACCCTGACTGCTCATTTGAGCCAGTCTGTACGGACAGAGCAAAAGCAGCCCCAGCCAGCGCCCCTTACTGCTACAGGGCCTGGAGAGTCCCAGTTTGTTTTGATGCTCGATAGTTCTTTCTCCTCGTCACCTGCCCCAGACTGCATGGCCATCGGGTTTGCTTCTATTGGAGATTCCTCACTTCACATCATATTGAAGAAACTCTTAGACTTCATTTTGAAAACAGGTTTGTAAGTATTTTTACACATAATTTTTGCATGTCACCTTGTATATTTAAGAGGCTTAAACTCTGCTTTTTCTCACCAGGTGGTGGGTTCCAACGAGTGAGGACACACCTGTATGGCTCTTTGCTTTATTATTTACAGATGGCCCAGAGGCCAGATGAACCAGATACTTTAGAAGCAGGTAAAATAATTTAGATTCCTAATTTTGTTTTTCTTTTTAAGAACAATTTCTTAACTGTATCCTTTATATTACTGAAGCATTTAGTATGAATTTCAGGTGGAGGTCATTATAATTTATAGAAAGGCAGTGTAATAAAGTGGAAAGGGCACTCACTCAGTTTGGGGCCAGAATGTGCTCTAATGCTGTTTCTGCCACTTGTGCTCTGTGTGACTTTGGGCAAGGCATTTAATCTCTCTGGTTCTTTTTTCATCTGTAAAATAAAAGAGTTGAACTAGATAGGCCTTTCTAGCCCTGAGTCATAAGAATCCTAACTGGGAATCTCTGGTCTTGAAAAATATATTAAAATTTAATGAAGCATAATTGGGCAGTTTATAGTATCATCATAATGGATAATAATTAACCTAGGGCCAGAATCACCATGCTATTTATTAAATTGATCAGAAATGGTTTCTGGTCTTTGAATGCTTTTCTTTGCCCTTCTTTTAAAAATCTTATTTTTCTAATGTTTAGATGAGACAGTTTTTTTTGAAACCTACCTCTTATGTAGTACATAAATTATGTTGTGCTATGTAAACAACTAAATATGCCAAACAACTTGTAACCAAATAATAGATGGGTTCATAGGAAGAGAAGTTTACACATTCATTCATTATATTTGTCCACTTTATATTATAGCACTTAAAGATATATGATTTATTCATGTTTGTACTCCTTCCATCTTCTCCATGAGTTGCCATGGCCCAAAATTCCATTGCTTGGTGACTAACCTCCGAGTTAGTCTCTCTGTTTAGTCCATGCTCTTCAGAAACATGGTGTATTTCTGGGCCTTTCCTTAGAACAATTCCAGTTTCCCAGGCCCAATCAGCTCACTTCCTGCTAATGTATATTCAGAAAACCTGGGAGTTAGCTCCATGCCATGCTAAGGCAGTGAAGGCCAGGCAGCAAGCCTGTGCTCAGCTCTGTGTCAAGTGCAGGTGACCTAGAAAAGGTACAGAACAGACCTTTCTCTCCAGAAGCTCACAGGCTTATAGATTTATAGGGATAGAAAAGACCTCCTAGTCTTCTAGTCCAAACACCTTCTTTTACAGATGAGGAAACAAAGCATCAGAGAAGTGAAGGGATTTGTCCCAAGTCTCGTAGGTACATGTTATAGAGCTGACTCTAAATCCATTGTTCTTTCCAGTGTACCATGCATACTATAAAGTGACTCTTAAGGTATTTAAAAGGGGTAGAAATGTTGCAGCACATAGCTAATGCAGTCATCCCTCAACATTCATGGGGGTTAGGGGCACAGGACCCCACTGAATGTGAAAAACCACAAATAACTCTGGGCCTTTATTTTGAATAATTCTGATCATTTGTTTAACACAAAACAAGTAAAATAACATACTGCACCCATAAAAAAGTTGCACTTTTTACATGAGGTTAATATCTTACACACTATGCAGAGTTTTTACAGCCACTGGTGTAGCTGCAGCAATTGCTTTGCAGATTTCCTTTTCCTAGGAAAAGTGAAGATTACAACAATCATTGTGGGGGGAAATTAAATGACTGGGTCTGGCTGATAAAGAGACAAAGAGGATGTATTCCCCAAAAGAGTACATAGCCCACCATTATTTAGTACACTGAAACTTTTAACTAAATTTAACTATGTAAAATAAATTTATGCATATATGCTTATGTTAGTAAATGATAGAATAGATGAATAACGTACAGTATTTATACATTTAAGACTTACTGAATTCTTTTTAGTTTTCTTTATATATACATATGTCATCTATGATTTCCTGCAGTATGCCTCAAATCTCCAAAAATTCACCTTTAATAATCAGTGGCCAACCCTGGAATGACCAAAACCATGAATGTGAAACCTCTGAATGTCAAGGGATTCCTGTACTTGCTGGTTTCCTATAAGATGATTCAGAGAGCTTCTTTAAAATCATTTATATTTTTCATAGATATATTTCAGCACTTAAAGGATCTGTAATTTTCATTGGTGTGGATTCTTCTTCTTGACACAGATCCAAGTAATTTACATGTTGGTAGATAGTCTTTGAGAGGTAGCAGTCCCCAAAAGATTTATCAACTAAGGCCAACATGGTCAAGAACCCCTCTGCACTTAGCTAGACTAGTCTTTGGACAGTAGACATAGAAATCTGTTGGCCAGACCCATAGTTTTCCAGAATGGTAGGCCTTAGCAGACCTTTTACTCTGCCTTGGAAAGTCTTTGGCCGACTTTATGCTATAATCAAGCATCAAGAGAAGTGCTTTTCTCCCAGAAGAAATGATAGAGACAACATTCCTATTGCTCCATGTTTTCCTTTCTGTCACTGCTTAACAGAACTAAGTTTTCTTTTTTTATTAAATTAATTTATTTTTAGTTTTAGTTTACAACATTCAGTTCCTCAAGTTTTTGAGTTTTAAATTTTCTCCCCTCCCCTTCAAAGTTGTAAAGAAGAACTATAACCAATGGAATGAACCATGAGAAAGAAGAAACAAAACAAGCAAAAACAAAACCAAACAAAAAAAAAGAGAACAAATAGTTTGCTTTGATCTATATTTAGACTCTGTAATTCTTTCTCTAGATATGAATTGCTTTTTCCATCATGAGTCTTGGAGTTGTCTTAGAACCTTGCATTGCTGAGAAGAGACAAGTCTATCAAAGTTAGTCATCAGAGTTACCATGTCTGTAATCGTGTATAATGTTCTCCTGGTTCTGCTCCTCTCAGTCAGCATCAGATCAAGCTTATTATGAAGTCTGTCTTCTCATTTCTTATAGCACAATAGTATTTTATTACATTCATATACCACAACCTGTTTAGCCATTTCCCAATTGATGGGCATCCCCTTGATTTCCAATTCTTTGCCACCACAAAAAGAGCTGCAGTAAATATTTTTGAACATGCGAGTCCTTTCCCAAGAGCTAAGTTTTTTTTGAGGAGAAAAGGATTATCACAGTCATCTGTAATGGCAGCTTGCTTCTTCTTGACTTCCTGGACTGAGTTGGAATATAGTCAGTCACTAGTTCACCACTTGGTGTCAGCTTGTTATTGTGAAATAACCAGCTTGTTATTTCAAATAAATTTTAAAAATCTCTTTCAGTTAAGTTGTAACAACAGTGGAAGAACTGTAAAAGAGAAAATTTCTTGTTTCTCAGTTTCGAATGTTGTACTTTTAGGGTAATTCCATTCCATTTCAGGGTTTTTCATTTTCCTTCACCTAAGACTTAATAATTATTTGTGGTTTGTTTTTAAAAACCAATGCCCTTATGATCCAGATATAAATATATATCATAGTTAAATATTTAATTAGTTCTGATAATCAGAAACGAAAATTTTTGTTATGAAATTAAAGACAAAAACAGAAGTTAAACATGGTACACGGGACAATAATGTTGGATTACCTCAAACATGACAGTTTTCATGATCATTCATAGATACTGATCTACATGTACATATATACCAGTGATTTTTAAAGCTGCCAATTTTGAGACTTTGCTTTAGGTCCTATGCATAAGGTTGCTTTTGTCCTTGTTAATTTCATAACAGAAAACTTTTCTTCTTATCATTAGAACTAATTAATCATTTAATTATATACTTATACCCTGTTTGAGAGGCAGCTGGGTGCATTGGATAGAGTGCTAGGCCTGGAGGTAAGAAAGCCTGAGTTCAAATTCAGCCTCAGAGACTTGCTGTCTGTATGACCCTGGGCAAGTCACTTCATCTCTCTTTGCCTCAGTTTCCTCAGCTATAATGTGGAGATAAAAATAGCACCTCCCAGGGCTGTTGTGAGGATCAAATGAGAAAATATTTGTTCAAAAAAGCACTTAGCACAGTGTCTGGCACATAATAGTTACTATATAAATACTTACTCCCTTCCCTTCCTTGTTTGGCATCTTTTTACTTTGTTGTTTTAATTTATTTTTATAGTGAGTTACATAGAACAAACATTAGCTGTAATATATGGAAAAACAGAAAATACTGGAAGATAAAGAAGAATTCACAGTTAGATAATAAGGACTTGGGAGTCAAAGTTAGCTCTTCTGACTCTTAGCATCATGATGTGATTTGGATCACTGTGCCTAGCACTCTTGAATTCACGATGATGTTGAGACCTCTATAATATTTATCTGCTTAATGAACTAATTCTCTTTTTTTTAAGTCTTGAGGACACTATGTCACTAATAGTCATATCAATAGGACATTTTGTAATTTCAAAATGTGTGTGTGTGTGTATGGCATTGCCTCTACAAATATGTATTTCCCTGGCATAGTTTTCATAGACTTTATATCCAGGATCTCCTGTTCTCTTTATTTTTTTCTTTGACTGTTTCCTTTGAATCAGCTACCAGTGAAATAAAATTAGTGCAATGTGTGAATTATTAATTGGCACTATGTTTGCATTTCTTTTCATTATTTTAATTTGTTAGTGTTCTATATAAATGGATCTTTGAAAATATTCAAAAGTTGCAGTAAGTTTGGTAGTTGAAAAAATAACTTGAATTAAATTTAAATTTATTGTACATTAATTAGTAAAACTAACATAGAAAGTGATTTGAAGACTTGAATTTTTTCTTCTCTTCCAGCAGAGCAAATATTCTTTGTCCTCTACGGTTATGCTTGCTTTTGCAGAATATTAATTTTGTTTCATTCTTTTTTAATTCCATTGAAGTGGAAGTTTGCCAAACAGAGTAAAACCAGCCATGCTGTTTTCAAACATGATAGTTGAAGCCGTGTCTGTTCTTCCATTTTCCAAGAACTCATCACTTACTCTTTGGTTCATATGTGATTAAAAATTGGTATATAAGTTGTCAGCCTTAACGCTTAGATTTTTTATTAATTAAAAGCATTTTCATGCATTAGTTTGTAATCAGTAGTAGTTTTCTAAGTCAGTAGTAGTTTTCCAGAGGTATGGTGAAGTGGTGGAATCACTAAATTTACTCTTCTGAGAAAACATTAACCCTTTTTTCAGATGTTGTCAAATGTTTCCATACATATGAATGGTTTTATTTTTATTTACATTTAACATGAAGGAAGCTGTTTTTAGAGGAATTTAAGGAGCTAGGTGGCACAGTGGATAGAATGCCAGACCTGGAGTCAGGAAGGCTTATCGACATTAGCTGTGTGACTCTGGGCAAGTCACTTAACTCTGTTTGTCTCAATTTCCTCATCTGTTGTAAAGTGAGCTGGAGAAAGAAATGGCAAACTACTCCAGTGTCTTTGCCAAGAAAACCTCAAATGGGGTCACCAAGAATTGGGCACGAGTGAAATGAATGAACAACAACAACAGCAACAACAAGGTAGCGGTGATATGCAAAATAAATTGAAGGATAAAGAGAGATTTATGTAAAGGAAAACAATTTGAGGCTGTTATAGTGATCTCCATGAATTTGCCTTTTTTTCTTTTCTTAATTTTCCTTTTTGTGTTCTGAATTTAATGAACACTAAAAAAGAGCATTTCCATATTCAGTATAGGAACAGAAAAATAAGATCATATTTGCAATTCAAATCTCCATTATGAATAGGATGCCTTTAAACATATAGTAAATTTAACATGCCACTTCCAAAACTGCCCATGTCAATTTACCTTTTAAAATCTTGCTGTTTTACAGAATGGGAAGTGCATGTTTCATTGTACAAAAGCTTTCAGATAGAAAATAGTGGTGTAATAAAGAGCTGGATTTGGAATCCAAGGATCTGCCTTTAAATCATGGTTCTCCCACTTACCACCTTCGTGATCTTGGTTAAGTTACTTCCCCTTTTCGAGTCTCAGTATCTTCATTTGATGTAAAATGAGAGGGTTGGACTAGATAATAAAGGTCTCTTCTAGGTCTAAATCTGTGCTTCTAGAATAAGCTTTGTTACCTCTTTGTCCCCTTACATTACTCTTAGTAGGCATGTTCTCAAAAAATCAGTCTCTAATTTTGGGGTGATCATCTTTCATGGTCAGTGTGATCTTTGAGGCTAACTCCCACTGGTCAGATACGCTTGTTTTCTAGATAACCTCATTAAGAACTTTTGAAAAATCTTTGACTTTGGGTCTCTCTAAGAGATGGTGGATTATATTGTAAATTGTGAAAAGTAGTTCCCAATTTACTGTAAAATTGTATTCCAAAGGTTTGTTTTCAGGTTGATTGCTTGGGTCTCAGAATCCATTTTCCTATAGACTCAGCGTTGTAAATAGTGATTAGTTCTCTAGGTCAGCCCACACCCCCCAGTGAGTCTATTATAATGTATCCGAAATACACTACTAATAGTTGTTTTCCTTTATATGTGTTATACTTAGTATGTGGGTTTATCTGACTTAGTCCTTAGATTTCATTCAACCTTCTTATTTTACAGATAAGAAAACTGAGACCTAGAGAAGTTAAGTGACTTTCCCCAGGATCACATAATAAAAAATGCAGCCAGGATGCTAAATCCACTGCATTTTCTACCACGTATCACTGCCATATAATATTATTTCTGTGGGAAAATGCATTCAGCAACACATTTCTCCCCTTATTTAGAATGGAGCCTTCCTTATTGTACATCATCTGAAGAGAGGACAGTAGTTTATGCCAGTATAAGAGATGTTACATATACAAGTCATCCTTCACATTTTCCAAATTGGGTCGCAAAAACCAGTTTCTTCTAATGAAAGCTTGGTATTATGGATTTTAACTTCCCTGATGCGTATTTTTACAATAGAGGGTTTTAATTGGAAATTGTAATCCCTCGGTTATGATACTATCTTTGAACTCTAGTGAATCTTAAAAACATCTTTACAATTCTTTTAAACATAAAGTTTTAACCACATATTGGGAAAAAAAATAGATCACAGTAACTATTTTTATAAAATTTCACATAAATCATTCCAGGCAATTCTGGGGGTCTCAAGAAAAAGAGATTCCACAGCAACATGATCATGGCTTTCTAGTTATACTGGATTCTTCTAACACATTTTAGTTCCTCTGAAAATAATTAATATGCTTTTATTGATTTTATTGCAATCTCAGTGGATGCTTATGGGATATATAGTGTTCTCTGAAGTTAGTTGCTCTAGACTCATTGATTATGCCTTTAAAATGATGAAAATTTATTTTGCAGTTCTCTATAGAAAATATATTCATAAAATAGCTTTGTCCTTTTGGCAAAAGTTTAATTTTCCATTTCCTTGCTTTTTTAGCCAAGAAGACGATGTGGGAACGACTAACAGCACCTGAAGATGCTTTCAGTAAATTACAACGAGAAAATATAGCTATCATTGAGAGTTATGGAGCAGCCCTTATGGAAGTAGTCTGTCGAGATGCCTGTGATGGTCATGAGATTGGAAGAGTAAATTAAGCCCTAATTTTTTATCTGAAATAAGAAATTCATTTGCTTATGTATAAATGTAGATCAATTTAAAAACTATTGCAATATGATGAGACTTATTTTCTGGATTATTATAAGGTATATGTTGTGTGGTGTGATTGGGAAGTCGAATTCTGGTTAGGGGAGAGTTACTATATATGTGTATACAGTAATCTCCTTCTATTGTAAACTTCTGATATGTAAATAGTATTCTTTTTAGTTATATTAAAAACTTTGTGAATCATCTCTATGGTTTTTATTTATATTCTCTTCAGATGTTGGCCCTGGCCTTGCTGGACCGGATTGTTTCTGTAGATAAACAGCAGCAGTGGCTCTTGTATCTTTCCAACAGTGGCTACTTGAAGGTGCTTGTGGACAGCCTAGTGGAAGATGACCTAACCCTACAGAGCTTGCTTACTCCCCAACCTCCTCTTTTGAAAGCTCTCTATACTTATGAATCCAAAATGGTGAGTAAGCTCTGTGATAGCACTTAGTTTCATTCAGCCAGTAGGAGTGAATTACAGCTCCATGGGTAGGGTTTACAGACCTACAAAAGATAATTCAGTACTATGTTTTAAATGTTATTCTCCATCATATGAGTTGTAGATATCACCAAGGAATTTTAAAGTTTGGGGTTATAGTATCTAGAGTTGGTAGGGACTTTAGAGATCGTTTAGTCTGGCTCATCATTTTGCAGGTAAGGAAGCTGAGGCTTAAGGGATTTGAACAGCTCAGGGTCACATGTATTAAGAAACAGAGCTATAGTTGAAACAGGGTTTCTGGCTCCAAATCCGATGCTCTTCTTTAATGTGTTTGGTTAAATATAGAGGAAATTTATTTTCTTGGTGTTAAAGGTTGTCATGTTCCCATTAGAATTGACTGGGTAATGTCATTGCTGGATTGTTGTGAAATTTTTTCCTACATAACCTTGATTCAATGCTTTGATCCTATTAGTTCCATTCAAATCCCAAATCAAGTGCCCATTTGCCAAATTCTTTTTTTTTTTTTTTTGGAGGGGAGAAGGCAGGGCAATTGGGGTTAAGTGACTTGCCCAAGGTCATACAGCTAGTAAATGTATCAAGTGTGTGAGGTCGTTTTTGAACTCAGGGCCTCCTGACTCCAGTGCCAGTGCCATATTCGTTAGCCATATTCTGATCACAAAAAAAAAAAAAATAAAAGCAGCGTACGACATAGACATGGAAAGGTCTATGGGAGAATCTGATTTTATGTGAGAAAGTAACCTTGATAAGACTTTGACCAGTTCTTGTGGTTGAATATAAGCACCTTGAGCAATGATCATGACTTTTGTATTTGTTTCCCCAGTGCCTGGCACCTACTAGGTGCTTAATAAATTTTTCTACCTTGTTAGGCATTCTTGACGAGAGTGGCCAAAATACAGCAAGGAGCATTAGAGCTGCTGAAGTCTGGAGTGATTGTGAGACTGGCACAGTGCCAGGTCTATGATATGCGTCCAGAAATAGACCATCAAGGGTAAGTATCAGCACAGTGGGAGTCAGTGGCAGTCCTCGCTCAGTTTGGGGGTATTGTATCATTTTTGTCTCCCTACTTTTAGGGTAACAGTCAATATGCCAGTGAAAATTAAATTTTCCTGGCTTGTTGCTAGTAAGATTCCTCTTCAACTGTTGTATTATATAATTATACAAAGCATTCTGCACTCAGTTTTCAGAAAGATAAGCTCATATATTTGATAAATTTTGGCAGTTGCGAGCTATCCCAACAGAAGTTCCATAGTTTTTAAATCAACCAGCTCATCATTTCTTATGTCACAGCAGTATTCCATCACAGTCACATCCTGTCTGAGAGACTATTTATGATTTTCCCCAACTTTCTGCCCATACTGGCTGCATTTTTTACCTTGGTTTCTTTGAAATTCTTGACCTTTTGTTCTTCAGTGGTCAGCCATAAGACTCCCACAATGACCTTGAGGTGAAAGTTTCTGAGGTTGCAGCTATGGCTGCCTCCCAATCTAGCTGCCCCCTGGGTTTTTTGTTTGCTGATTCTATTGGAGTGTTTGTACTTCACTGTACCCAGGCATCCATCCCTGGAAGCCTGGTCTTTCCTGGGGTCCTCTCCAGTTGTCTTAGGAGTACAACTGCTTTAAAAATAAACTTTTGTTTATTTCTGGCTGCTCTTTGTTCACTTTGAGGCAATGTTCTGTCTTTTGTGGAAGAAATTTGGGGAGCTTGAAGTTATCTGACCTATTCTGCCAGAACACCCTAGCGGTCTGTTTTTAAGTAGCAAGCAACTGTGAAAGAGACAACTTGGTGGAGAATGGTAACTTTGTTGAATTATTTGAAAGTTTGTCAGAAGGGAGCAGGACTGTGCTGGTTCTCCTTGGCTGCGGAAGGCAGAACCAGAATCTGTGGGTAAAACAATACAGTAAGACAGATTTCAGCATAACTTAAGGAAGAATTTCCTAACAATTAGAGCTGTTCCAAAATAAAATCCGATGCTTTCTGTGGCAGTGAGTTCCCTGTCTCTGAAGATATGCAAGTGGCAGGTGAATGACCACCTTTCTGGGATATTTGTCAAGATTCAGACTTCAGGTTGGAAGTTAGACTAAATGACCACCATTTGTTCTTCCTAACACTGAGATTCTGTGACTTAATTAAAGTGGAAATATTGGGAGATTTTTAGATTCCATTTCTATCTGAGATAGTATGCTTTCCTAAGCCCTAAATGATAATCACTCTTAGTAATTGTGTGATGAAGATGGCTAAGTAAATGCAACAGCAGCAAAATATGCATAAATTATATTGGAGGGATATTTTCTTTTATATTGAAAATATCAGGGTTAAAAGAGACATGTGAGTAGATATTTCAGTTTTTTAGGTTTTTTAAAGTTTAAACACTGGGGTTTTTTCTTTGTAGTTCTTTTCTCTATTGCTTTTATTAATATATTGCTAATAATTAGGATCTGGTTATTATAGTGAATCCTTTAGAGTTGGACAAACCTAACACTTGCCTTAAAGCCTCATATTATTTCAGGCTTTAACTTATAGTAGGGAAAAAAGTGTTTTTTTTAAAAAACAGATTCATATTATATATTCATAGCTCTATTTAAACTACTGGTTGAGCTGAATACATCAAAAATATAGAATCAACACCTGTATGGTATTTGAAATTTTCAGAGTATGAAGGAAGATAACACAATTATTGGACAATTGGGGCACAGCAATCAAAAAACCAGACCAAACAAAGAAGGGCCCAAGTAGCTCAGAAATTTTAAACACTAGAAATAGATGAATTATAATTTCATTTTCTCTAGAATGTGATAGAAGGGCAAAGACAAAGGCAGGATTAACCCACATATTGAATTGTCTTTTTCTGAATAACTGGGAACTATGTGAATAGCTGAAAACTGTTCATTTAAAAATCTAATGAGGTAGGAGATTCAGAGATGTGTGAAATTGGTATGATTTATTCATCAGATACATTCAATGGAGTCTCATTATAAAACTGCCACCCTGGGCATGGAAGGTGGTAGAAAAGACTGTGCTGTAGGACTTTCTTACTGGTGAATGGTGTTTTTGCTATTCTAGTAACTAAACCTGCTTAAACAGTATTGATATCTGACTATGTAGTGAACTGTTATTATAATCTGTTAGTGTATTTTTGGGGTGTATATTAATCTCTCTTCCAATATAGAGTCCTTGTATAAAACAAAATCTCTTTGTAGTTTTGGATTTTATTTGAAAATTATTTGAATCTGTATAATAATGAGTGAAGTTTGCAGTATTTCTTTAACATGTTGATTTGGCCACCGATTTACCACAATTTTCTTAATGGTCCCGATGCATTCTTAATTAACATTTAAGTACCTCAAAGTGTTTCTGATCTGTTTGCTATCTTCTTTGCCCCCTCGTTGTTGTGTAGGAGTCTACACTTCCTGATGGGGAAAGGGGACATGCTTTCAGATAAGGGACTGGAGAAGAAAACAAAATTCAAGGCTCTCTGTTGGGGTAGCATAATTGAACAGAATCTTCCCCGAGTTTATTCAATAACAGAGCAAATGGCCCATGTGCACACAGATATATTCATATCTAGGTTCAAAAATGAATACACAAAAACTCATTCAGGTATAAATCCACAAATAGATGATCAGGCAGATGGCAGTATATGGAATTTGATGAATATGAGAAATATGAGTTTGTAAGGAAGGGAATGTTTATGAAAAGTAATCACATAATTTTGGTAAAGTATAATTTTCTTTTCCAAAAAGAAAATTAAAACTGTGCTAAAAATATCTATTCCCTTGCTGTTTTCACTGTCAATGAAGTAATAAAAATTCACTGTGTTTTTGCAGCATTTTCATTTTCAAAAAGAAGTTTTGAGCTGCAAGAGATTGATTTTTATGGGAGAGGATGCTGTTTGCATTCCAGCCAGCCTTTGAGTTTTCGTTTTATTGAAGAGTCAGAGATGAAGCTAAATAACAGTTAGTTGCTGGATCTTCTGTTGGTCAAGAACTTAAAATTAAGGCTTAAGAATTCATCTTTTTTCTGAATTCAGCATTTCATATTTTAAAAATGTACTAAACTACCTGCCAATTCTGAATTTCTTTTAGCTAAGTTCATTCCAGTTTGAACTTAGATACAAAAAGCATTTCCTTAAACTCATTGACAATTTAGTTGATTAAGCTGCATGTGACTGAACATTTCCTCCTGGTTTAACAGTTTAGTTGGGCTAGCAAGGTGAGGTTCCAGTTGCTAAATTAAAGTAGTTTGCAGTTTTTCGTTTATCTGCCCCTCTCTAACTCCAAATTTTAGATGGGTAGGGGTATTATGATATGTTGATAGCTTGAGACCTAATCTTGAAGGTTACAAGATTGTTTTTCAACTTTACACTAACTTTCTTGTCACTTTAATAGCTTTAGTAGAGTCTGAGAGGAAGTCTTATAAGAACTCGTTAATAAAAAATACAGAAATATTTTGAAAGTCAAGAATGGGAGAGTTGACTGGAAGTGACCTGTTTTCTGTGTTTCTGAGGCAGTATCTGAATAAAGCAGGGTTATAGTTATAGTGGAAATTTTAAGCACTGTTTTATGAAAAATATTTGTCTTTCTTAAGAAGTCTTAATAAATTGTAGTAATAATTCTTGTTAACCAAGCTATAATTGTATGTGCTGAATATATACAGTATAGGTGAGAGCTTTTTTCCTTTCAATGTAGATCCTTATAATTTTATATAGATCATTATAACTGTTGAAACAAGCACTAGCAATATAGATCATACCCTTTTGTCTCACGCTAAGAATAGCAGTAATAGAAGTTCATAGCTTAACAATTAGTAGCATAATAAGTTCATAGCTTAACATTTTAATCATCTTTCTGTGCATGTGCATTTGTCTATCTTGCAAATTCCACTAACCTGAATGTAAATGTAACCTTGTCATATGTTTTCTCTGTTTATTAAAATGTATAAAGACTTTTTGGCATGAGAGATCCTCCTGTATTCATTCCTGCCCCTGTGGATCGATATCGCCAGATTCTTCTTCCTGCTCTCCAGTTGTGCCAAGTCATCCTCACGTCCAGTATGGCTCAGCATCAGCAGGCAGCAGGACAGGTAAGAAGGATTGTAGAATTTTGGAGTTGGAATCAGTCAACAAGTATTTATTATGAGCCTGTTATATGCCAGATATTGTGCTGAGCCCTTGGGTTACAGACCAAAAACACAGTCTTTACTCGCAAACTGCTATCAAGCTATCATTCTATCAAGGGCCGTTTATAAGACTCTGTAACATTCAGTCCAACCCTCTCATTTTATGGATGAGCAAACTGAGACAGATTAATTGACTCGTCTGAGTTTCACAACTTGTTTGTAGTTACAGCTAGAACCCAGGTTTGCTGACTCCCTTTATTAGTTTCTTTACTATTACTGTTTTTTAATCTATTATATTGGTTTTACTTCTAGTATTGTCAGTTTGTTGGATGTGATATTGTAGCTAATGGACAGAGCAATTAAGTGGAATGCAGTAGATCTAAGGATATATTTTGCGAAGGAATAAACTTTAAGTTTTTTAAAAATATAATTTTTTTTCAATTAACATCAGTGACCCTCCTAGTTGAAAAAGAAAGACGAAAAAAACCCTTGTAACAAATATGTATTGTTTATCACAATAAATTCTGATATTGGTCATGTTCAAAAAAATATGTTTCAGTCTCCACTTTAGTCCATCACTATGAGTCTTCTAGAATTGTATTTGTCATTACATTGACCAGATCAAGTCTTTCATAATTGTTTGTCTGTATAGTATTGGTGTTAGAATATAAATTGTTCTCTTGGTTCTGTTGAGTATAAAATTTAAATTCAGCTTATGCCTGAGTAGGATACTATTGAGAGACAGTGTGGCAGTGAACAGAGAACTGGCCCTGAGTCAGGACGATGTGAGGTACAGGCAGAATTGCTAATATGCCCTGTCCGTGTGACCCTGAGCCAATTATCTAACTTTTCAAGGTCTCAGCCTACTATCAGAAGTGGAGTTGCACAATAATTTCTGATCTGTATTGGTTGAAGATTTTGTTTCAGAATCCCTTTATGCTAATGAAATAACATCCAGATAAGCTCTGTGTTTAGTACTGTGCAGATTTCATCTACTTCCATTGTGTTAGTATGGGAGATTTTTAACAAAGTCTGATCTCCAGATAAATATAGCATACGGTTCCTGCCCTTGAGAAACCTAGATTTTTACTGGGGAGTCAAGACTTAAAATGCATGAAATAATTGAAGAGTAAGGTGCCATAAAATGTTGTGGAGAACAGGGGTTAGAGATGATAATGGAATCCATTTTTGTGGACATAGCTAGTATATCTCAAGAAGGGACTTGAACCCAGGTCTTCCTGACTCCAGTCTGTCCACTATGCCATGCTCCCTCTCTGCATACAACTTAAAAGGTAAACAGAAAAAGTAAAAAAAAAAAAACAAATACCAAACCCAAATCTCTTGGCTTAGTGGTTTGCCCACCCCTGCAGTTCTAAACAGCAGTAAATTCTTTTTCACTCTTCCTCTGATTTTCTCTATTATCTTAATAAATCCTAGTCTAGTTTCCTTATCTTTGAGATTGGAGATGACAGTTACCTAAACTTTTTGTTATCCTCAGAATTAGCCATCAACTCCAGGAATACTATGAATTTTATTTAAAATAAAATTTGGAGAAAGAAGAGCATGTAAGTGCAAGAGGTTCAGTAGCTTTTCTTTCTGTTTGCAGCAGTTATTGATCTGATTCAGTAGAGGGACTTTATTTACCAGGAGCTCCCTACACTGATGAAATCGTAATTTGGGTCTGAAAAAGTTCTTGTGTTTAATGATTCTATTCAGTTTATTGAAGGCCATGGCTAATTGTCACTAAAAACTGTACTGTAATAATTTATAAGAAAACTCCTCACTACTATTTCTTTATTTTGTTTTCTCCTTTTCATTCTCCTTTCATCTTAGGTGTTGCAGTTTCTCATCTCACACTCTGACACCATACAAGCAATACTACGCTGTCAGGATGTCAGTGCGGGCTCCCTGCAAGAGCTAGCCCTCCTCACAGGAATCATCAGCAAAGCTGCGCTGCCTGGTGAACTAATTGTGTTAAATGGACTTTTAGTACTCTCTTACAGACTCACTATTTTTTTGATCATTGATGGTTATGATTTATTTGAAATTGATGCCAGTGATATTATTGTGCTCATTTAACTGAAATGGACTAAAATAGTAAATCTTTGGCAATGTGATTACATGGATTTGATTTCCTTTGATTAAACTTTTTTTATTAAACCAAAGACTTAGGATTATTGTGAAGAGGTGGTATTTGGAACAAGAAACCTCTCTGAATGTGATTATTGAGTGCTTACTGTGTGTAAGTACTATATGATAGGTGCTTTGGGGATAGAAGAAATAGAAGACAGGCCCCTGCCTTTATATGACTTAGCCTAGTTAGGAAAAGATCATATACACATGTGAAACAGCTTGGGAACAAAGGCAAAGCAAAACATATGACATCTTAAGACTTATAATGTGAATTGCTTAATTTTTTCCTCTCCTCTAATTTCCATTTGCCTCATTGAGGAGCATGTCATCTGTGTTGGCAAACTACTTGCTCCTCTTTCATCTTCCATGCTTTTGTTCCTTATGTACCTCCTGTTTGGAATTCTTTCTCTTCCATCTGTCAAAATTCTAGCTATCCGTCAAGATCTATTACAAATTTCATCTCCTCTGTAGAGCTTTCCCTCAGCTAGACTAGGCCACATCAGTTTCTCCCTCTCTGAATTCCTATAATACTCGTGATCCTCCATACAATTTAGCATTTGATTATCTTCTGTCAGGTATGGTGGCCCCTTCCTAATTTTCTGTGATTCGGCTGTGCTGGTCTACTTGCAGTTCCTCAAATGTGACATTCCTCATCTTTTCTACTGGCTGTCCCCCATTCCAGGAATGCTCTTCCTCCTTACTTCTGCCTCTTAGTTTCTCTGTTTCCCTTCAAATATCATTTCATATCCTACCTTTGATAGGAAACCTTTTCCAGTCTTCCAGCTGTTAATATCTTCCCATCTAAGATTACCTCCCAACTACAATGTAAATCTTGTTTGTATGTAGTTTTGTTACATGTTGTTCCCCCTTAGAATGCTTCCTTGAAGGCAAAGGCTTTTACTTTTCTTTGTATCTCTAGTGCTTAGTGTAGTACCTGACACATAGCTAGTGCTTAGTAAATGATTTTTGATTGATGGGTGGATTGTTCTATGTGTGTGGGTTTTGTCTCTCCAAGTTGATAAATTTTTAATGAGAATTTAACGTGCTTATGCCTTGGACTATTGCTCTAGTTTACTAATTGGTTTCCTTGATTCATGTCTCTTCTCTCTCTAATGCCATCTGCATAGAATTATTCCTGAAGCAATTTTCTACCCAATTATGCCCTTTGCTCATTAGATGGTCCTATGAATAAACTTCAGTGGCTCCCTATTATTTATAGGATCAACTATACATTCCTCTGTTGGTTAAATTCCTTTACACTACCTCAGACTTCCTCTCCAGCCTTACTCTATACATCTCTTCCCTTCCCACACTCTTGATGTCTAGCCAGACTGGCCAGCTTATTGTTCCTTCTGTGTGCCTCTCCACAGGCTCTTCCCATGCCAGAAATACACTGCTTCTCACCACCACCTTTTGGAATCACTGATTTCCTTCAAAATTCATCTTAAATGCCAACTCCTCCATGAGGCCTTCTCTTCTTGTGATATACAGAGCAGATGCCACATGCAGCGATCTCAGAGAGACAGCATTACTTTGCACTGAAAAAGTATATACTATGTACATGTTAGTGGTAGATGATTGGTGTGGAGTTGAGGTCAAAGAAAACAGGGAGCCTTAAATTTATAAAGATGAAGGCGGAAAGAGAAAGTACATGAACCTGGTGCTGAAATTATCCAGGAAGCTGGAATTGAATCAATACTGAAAAATTAAATGAGAATTTTAGAAAAAGTATTAGCAGTATTTTAATTAGAGAAAGAACATTTATATTGCAGAATTTATAGATGACAAGAAGTTCTTTAATTCTTTTTTTTTTTTTTTTGGTATTTCAGACTGTTCCTTAAAAATAATTTCCTGTTGAATTTTGTTGTAATTATTTTTTTTTGTGATGATGAATATTTCAGAAAATTTCTTCAGAACTCTTACAGTCAATTTCATGTCAGTTTACTTTTTGTATACCCTTAGCATTTTCATCTGATGTTATTTCTTCTCATACCATGAGCACTTATGTTCAAATTTCCTAAAATATGTATTTCAAAGGTTTATTAAGGGTATATAAATATTAGAAATCTGATAGTATTTTTCATTTGTTGATTATGAAATTATAATTAAAAAAAAATCTCCATGTGTATTTTGTAGGGGTGCTAAGTGAACTAGATGTTGATGTAACTGAAGGGTCTCTGATGGAGCTTCAGGGTCACATAGGACGATTCCAGGTAATTCACTTTGTTTCTTTAGCAATGATTGTGCCTTGGGTAAACCTCTTTGGCTACAATACTGCCACTTTGTTTCTTTTGGAGAAATATGTGTGAAGTCTGTTCCACGTCCCAAATTTGACTCCCATATTCTAAGTTACTGTGCCATTTTTATGTGATGATATCATCATAAAAGTGAACTTAGATATGTATCACAACTCAATAATGAGAGCCAGATAGTGGACACTATACTTATTTAATTGTCTTAGTTGCTTTTAGATTTAGATTCAGGTCCATTAGAAAGAAGACTGAGGTATTCATATTGGCTACTCCACCTTGTCAGTTCTCATATTGTGGCCTATCTTCATCCACTTGAAGAAAAATGAATGTTTTATTAATATTCTTTTAAAATTTTGAATTTTGTCACTTTTTGAATGTTGTCACTTCCCAGTGATGCTACTTCCCTTTAGAAATAGAACTATACTTAAGCTTATCTAACACCCATCAGATTGGCAAAGTTGACAAAAAAGGAAAATAACAATCCTAGAGGGGCTTTGGGCAAACAGGCATATTCATACAATATTGATGGAGCTCTGAACTGGTCCATTCTTGAAAGCAATTTGGAACTATGTCCCAAAAGCCATTAAATTGTAACTTTTGACCTGGTGATACCACTCTTAGGTGGATACCTCAAAGAAGTCAAAGATTGAGAAGAAAGGGACCCATATGTAGAAAAATATTTCAACAATCCCTTCTTGTGGTGGCTAAAATTGGAAACTGAGGGGATACCCCTCATTTGGAGAATGGCTAAACAAGTTATGGTCTATGAGTGTTATGGAATACTATTGTGGTATAAAAATGAAGAAGGAGATGAAAGTTTCAGAGAAACCTGGGGGAAAATGTATGGATTCAGAGTGTAGTGAACTAGTTTTGTTTTTTTTTTAAAGATATGGCTAATTTGAGAATTTGTTTTGTTTTACTATACAAGTTTGTAACAGAGATTTTTTCCTTGTTTTTTTTTCAATAGTAGGAGGAGGTGGGAGAGAGAATTCATTTAAAAATAAAATAAAATTTAAATAAAAAACTTAAAGAAATATACTTAAAACAGATACATTGGTTATATCTGACCACAGCTACCTTACTCCACACATACAGTCTTACTGCTCTGTTAAGCCTCATTCCCTTTTAGAGAGATTGGCATCTCTTCTTTGTAAAACAGCTCTCTTTTAAATCTAAACAAGGTATCAGTAAAACTAGTTTTCTATAAAATGCTGCTTGGCAATTATTCTTTATACTTTGTATTTGAGGATGTAGTTATATGCATCAAAAACGTATTTTTGTACTTCTGGTATATGTGGCTGATGGTTTTTCTCTTTCACTTCAAAACATTTGAAAAGCAAATATATCTGTACAATTGATTATATGATAGTTTGACTTTTGGACCTGTATATCTCAAAATTCAGTCATTAAACATCGCTTTTTTCACTCAGGTGTAGTTTTTACTCAGGTGGCAGTTTATTCCCCACCCCAGTATCTCAGTTATTTGCTTAATTAAAATGCACTTGTTATCAGAATGAAGGGAAAACATTTGCTTTAATGGATCATTAGGTAAGGAGTAAGAAAGTTATATAGCTCTTATATCTGTAAGAGCACACATTAAGGCCTTAAAATAGACATTTTAAAATTGAAAACACTCATTAATTCTGACAAAGTAAGATGTACATGTTATAATAGCAATAATAATAATAGAGCTAGTACTCATGTAGTACCTCTATGTACTATGCACTGTGCAGAGCACTTGACAAACATTATTTTATTTCCTCCTTACGATAACCGTGTGAGGTAGGTTCTATAATTTTCCTGATTTTACAGTTGAGGAAACTGAGGCAAGCAGAGGTTAAGTGACTTGCTGCCTATATATAGTAATTCATTTTATGTATGTAGGCTAGCCACGTTGATAACCTGTGGTTAGAACCATCTGGTTTCTTCATCCCTCTCTCATCTGAACTATTGCAGTAGCCTCCTCATTGGTCTCTGCATCGAGTCTCTAATCTATCCTCCACACAGCTGCCAAAGTCTTTTTCCTTAAAGGGATCTCAGTCCAACCACATCACTCTCCCACTCAAACTCTAGTAACCCCCATTGCCTCTGGCATCAAATGTAAGTGTCTCTTTGTTTCTTAAAGCTGTTCTCAGCCTTCTCAGTTCCCTACCTTTCTAGCCTTGTTACAATCACCACTCTCTTCCCTCTCGCTGGTCCAGTGTCTCCCATCTTCTTGCCTTTTGCATTGGCTTTTCCTCATGCCTGAATTGCACTCCCTTCTTGCCTCTGCCTCCTTCAGTATTCAGCTCAAGTGCCCCCTTCTACACAAATCCTTTGCTAAACTACCTTGTATTACTCAGTGATATGGCAACTAGAATTTTGTTACTTTTTTTTAAGCGCCAATGCTTAGGACTACTAAGTCGCTTTGGTGGTTCAGACAGACTACGACAATTTAAGTTTCAAGATGGTGTGGAGGGAGATCGAATGAACAAGAGAGATGAGATTGAACTGGCTATGCAACAGGTAAGAGGAATAAGGATTTTGGAAGTATTATTTAAATTGAGAATCATATAATTTGAAATAGTTTTAGAAATTAAGTGGTGGCATTATTGTCTTTTGAGATTAGATTGCAGTGATATATGTCTCAGTTTTGCCTATGATTTTTCCACTGTAGATTTGTGCCAATGTCATGGAATATTGCCAGTCACTCATGTTACAGAGTTCTCCGACATTTCAGCACGCAGTGTGTCTCTTCACCCCTAGTCTTTCTGAAACCGTTAACAGAGATGGGCCACGACAAGGTGGGAATTATTATTCTATTTTCTAAGTTTGGAAATTTGAGTTTGTTATTTAAATGATTACAACAAAGTTCTATTTTTATTTTAATGAGTGAGATAAATATTCTAAGTGCATCGCTTACTGAGACAATACTGAAGTAATCATAAATACAGTTGCTTTTTAATTATAAATCTAATTTGCGTAGATGAATTAGAATAAAAAGGGAAAAACAACAGTCCTGGGCCTCTGGATTCTAAGGTGAGATAAAGTTATCCTACCTAAGGGATATTGGCAAGATTTTTTAAAGGTATCCATATTAGAAGCAGGGGGAGGTCGAATGGATCAAGCCAGGTGTGATGCAGATTGGGAGCATACATGGGAATAGATGAAATTCATGGATTTCTTGGGCACAAAATAAGAGCTGGCTTTTGGTTCAAGTGTCAGTGGAAAGTACAGTTTCAGTTAGGAGCTACAGGTTGTACTTTGAGACCAGAAATTAGAGACAAGGTTTTTCCAAAGATCTGGGGCAAATAGCTGGTACTGGGGAGAAACAGGTTCAAATTATAAAAGCCATTCATGTGTTAAACTAGATCCAGTTGCTGAGTATTGTTCTTAAAATTTTCTTAGCTTTTCATAATTTGTCCTCTCAAATTCTTTGTGGTGATTAAAGTAAATGCTGTACTTCACGCTGTGACTAAGCGTTTGACATGCTGGTGTTCCAAGCAGGGACATTTGAGGTGTGGTCCAGGTTTGTGGCTTGGGTTATGTGAGAAACCCTCTAGAAAGAACAGTACTCGTTGTTGAAGCCAGGAAAGCTCTCACTTTATTTCACATTCCTCGTGAATGGATAACACCCTAAAAGAGCACACGTGCTAAGGCTAATACAAGGCTATTTATTTCCTATTCCTGATTCAGATCTCCCCCTTTGTTCCCCATTGGCTAGATGCAACTTCATGAACTGCCTATTTCATATTCTCCTCCTTGATATATATATATACGTCGCCTCTCCCTTGTCATGCATCACTTGTGCATTTAAATTGGCTTGCTCTGCCCTTGGGGGTGTGTTGGATAATATTAAACTGATCATTAAGCACGCATACAAGCTTCTGACCTTTTACTTGATCAGAAGCCTGGTTCTGCTGGGCCACAGCTCCTATTAGAACCAGTCACCTCTGACTTACGTCCTGTATCACTCCTGTTGTCACACCTGTAAAATTGGAAGTAGTATTAATCCTATGGGAACAGGATTCCTTCTTTTGTTTCTCACAGGTTGGGATGCTCTCTCAGGGTGTTCTCCAGAGGTCTTCCATTCACTAAGTGGTGGAAGAAAGATTCAGTAGCAACTCATGGAGCTTTGCGTATGCAGTTTTACCATGATAGCTAAAACATTTGGGTTTTCTCCTCCGTGTCAGCATAAGTACAATTAATAGGCAGCCCATTTGGTGCCTAGCAAGATCATTTGAAGCATCTTGAGTTTTGTTTGCATGTTTTAAAACTTGTATGAGATTTTAGCCCTGACTCTTCCATTAGTTAGCTGTGTTAGGCAAGGCACTTTCTCAGGGTCTCAGTTATCTAATTTATAACATGAAGGAGTTGTACCAGATTACTTCTAAAGTTCTATGATTTGATTTAAAAAGTCACATTAGAAGGTTGGAGAAGTTTCCTATTGCCCTGTGGAAGATGCAGGTCACTTTACCTGAAATGAAAATACTGGTATTCGCTGAGCTGGTACCATGAGATAAATTACCTCATTCTTGTCCTCCAGATGCTTAACTTTAATGTTCTGTGGAGGGAAATACTTAAATTATTTGAAATTGATATCTTATACAGTAACTTATTTGACTTGGTTTGGTAATTCTACATGCTTTTAGTTCACCCTAAGATCTTGTTTTCATCATTCTCATAGTAGTGAGAGCAATACTTGCTGTTACCTTATATTGAGGTTGGAACTGGACCTGTGATTTCTTTGGTGTGGGAAGCTCCCAGGTGAGGAAATTCCCTCCACCCATGCAAACCAGCATCTTCTCTGACAGAGCACCTAGAAGTTAAGTGACTTTGTCAGGGTCTCAAACAGGGGTCAGTATGTGTTAGAGGACTTGAACCTAGACCTTCCTGCATTGAGACCAGCTCTTTCCCCAATGCCTACATTGAGCTTTTCTAGGCTAGCAGTATGAGTCAGTTTATTCTCTTATAGGCACTGGGCAGTACATTTGAACACACTGCTGTCAGATGGATGGGTCACATGGTCTGGTTTCATAATCTGAGCAAGAATGTTTCCATAGGTGCAGTGGATTGAGTACCAGGTCAAAACTTCCATTCCTTTGTGCTTTTTACATAAATGTAGAGTTATGTATTAAACCAATCATATTAAGAACTCTTTATTAATATTGGTGTGGAATTATAAAGTATACATTTAGAGCCAGATTTGAATAAACACCAGTGTCTGGTATTTATCAAGCAGTTACTTAAGAGCCAAGCACTATGCTAAACACTAGGCATACAAATACAAAAGTGAAGACCTTAAAGAGCTCACACTCTAATAGGGAGAAATAAAACATCTTGGAGGATATTATTTTGGTTTGGAAAGGGAGTAGAACCTTAGCGAAGTAAATTGACAAAGTGTTTCCTGAAGTAGCAGTAGAATTGATTTAATTATGGTTCAGAACTGAAATATTTCCTTATCTTATTGTTAACAATCTCTACTTAATTTATCCTGTTTATTTGCTCTAGGTTTAAGTAGAGTAAATGTCAATTGACCTTGAATCTTTTCTTGTAGACAAAACCCCACAGAGAATAAACAGTTCTCAAATCTGGCCTCCATTCTTCAAAGCATCTTGGTACCAAAATCCTTTAATGGATGTTTTTCTCCACTCTTTCAGGAGAAACCTTTCAAAGTCAGCTTATAATTTATCACAAGGAGGGAATTCTTATTCCAGTTAGTCTCAATATTCCTTTTCCCTCTCATAATCTAATAAATTTAATTCTATCTCTTTTCACTGGCTGAAAGCTGGCTTTCCAAATATTAAAATAGAAGCGAGATGATGAGCACCCCATTACTGAATGTAGGCAGTAGTGAATCCCCCGTGATTCTCTTTTTCCAAGGGGAAAAGTGGTTGTTTCTAAAAGCCAACTCCTAATTTGCCCAAACTCTCTTTTTTTCTGAGAGCTCAAAATAAGAATTTTTTTCCTTTGTTACTTCAAGAGTTTTACAACCTATCCTTTAATGGACTACTGTAACACAAATTACTTTTAGAGAGATTGTACCTTTTTCCTCCTACACTTAACTCCCCAAATGACATTTAAATATATGGTAACAAAGTTTTTAAAGATTTATAAAAAGTGATTTCTTCCTGTTGACTTTCCCTCAGTAGCATAGATGTTTAATAAAAGAAAAAAATTTGCATTTGAAGCAGTTGGCCTTTGGATACATAGTTTGAGGATTCATTTTCATTCTTCCTATCCTTTTGGTTATGAGAAATTTGTTCCTTTTCTTTGAAACCAGAGAATAAAACAAGAATTGTTTTGGATTAAGTTTAATTTGGATTAATATTAAATTTGGCAAATGACAAAAATTGTCATCAGTTTCTCTATACTGAGCCAGCAGAATATTTCTTATATTGAAAACCAGTTAAGTTTGTAGATTATTAGTTATGTGATGCTGGCCAAGTCACTTACCCTGTTTGCCTCAATATCCTCAGCTGTAAAGCGAGAATAATAACTTCAAAGGGTTGTTGTGAGGATCAAAGAAGATAATATTTGTAAAATTGTTAGTCTAGTGCCTTGTACATAGTAGCACTATATAAATGCTTATTCTTCTTCCTTCTCCCTTATCTTGATACAATTCAGTTTAACAGAGATTTATTTTGTTTTGTTTTTTTTTCCCTACTCCACTGCCTTAAATATTTACTTCCTAGTTAGATAAAATGGATCAAATGAAATACTGTAATTTGTTCTGAAAAACTAAGTGCTATATTATATAAATATCAGCTTTATTATGATGTAACATGGTTTCCTGTCCCCTCACCATACTGGTTGCCCTTCTTTAATTGTTTTTAATGATACAAGGAAGCATATTTGTCAGTAGGAATGTAGTAGCTATGAAGTCTTTTCAATATGGCACCTCTCCCTCAGATTTGATGGCTTTCCTGTGTATTAAAATTGGTCATGATAGATGTTGATTAATGTACTGATATAACTGTGGGTTAAATATTCTCCTATTTTGTCATTTCTCCTTAGACACTCAAGCTCCAGTGGTCCCATATTGGCGTCTGCCTGGCTTGGGCATTATTGTATACTTGCTGAAACAAAGTGCTAATGATTTCTTCACTTATTATGACAGTCATCGACAGAATGTCAACAAACTACAAAATGTAGAACAACTTCCCCCAGATGAGATAAAAGAGGTGTGTACTCTGTAATAGACTTCCTAGTCTTGTTGGGAAAAAAGAAATTGAGAAGAAGTGTTTTCTTGATAAAGAAAAGGGGTAGTGTTCTTAAAGATAATAACAAAGATGAGAAATAAAGAAAGTGACTCTAGTGATGAGACTGGTTCTAATGTGCAGCTTACGGAATCAGGCTCTAATGTTATGGTTGTACTTTATAAACCTAGCAGTTCTTTAATCAGATATGATGTGGGGAACACCTTATCATGGAGCCCACCAATCAATCTGTGGGGAAATTTACTTTTGAATAAATATTTTCAGGAGCTTACAGTCTAAAATCTGTACTGAGGAAATTAGGATTTTTAGGTAGTTGCCTTTCCTTTAATGCTCTTTTTAGGTAAGCTTTCGGTGTGCCTTTGTCATTTTCATTAAAATACTTACAGTCTTAAATAGGACAACCTATGAGAATGTGCATTTTGCTCATGGGCTCCCTTTTTTCTTTCTGCCAAAGGCATTAATCATTAAACATCACATCATCTTATAATGTTTGTTATAGAAAATAGTTTATTCATTTTGCAAATATATACTGCATGTCTATATGTATGTGGCATTTTGCTAGCTGTAATGGACAATATAAAGAAGTTTGACAGGGCCCTGAGTCCCTGATGTGCATACATGAAAAGTTAAATAGTATTATAAGGCATTATAATTTATTAATAATAATGATGATGGTTATATATGTATGTGTATATGTATGAATAAGGCAGTTAAGTATGGAGAGAGAGAGAGAGAGAGAGAGAGCGCACGAAGCGCTGGATAAGGCAGTTAAGTAGTTGTTGTCATCCTCATCATCATAATAGTAGTACTTCTGCTGCTGCTGCTGCTGCTACTACTGCTACTACTGCTACTACTACTACTACTACTACTACTACTACTACTATTACTACCAAAGTTCAACTTCAAAGTTGGTTTTCAGAAGAGGCATAGCTTATTATGGCCAACAAAGAAAGATTACTTACTACAGGTACAAGGACTGACACCAAAGGTGGTGTTGTGTAGGATTAGTCATTGTAGAAAATTTCTTAGCACCTAAAGCACAGTTATATGCATTCCCATCTCTACCTCAGCAACTCTGTGGTTCAGTAATAGCTTAGGTCTCACTATTGTAAGTGGTGAGATTTTCCTTCCTGACCATCATCTCCCATCTTTATACTTTCCCTGCATCATACTCTTTCTGAACTTTAGGTCAGTGCAATAAACATTTAAGTGTCTACTTTGTTTACTGTGCTGGCAGGTGCCAGTAATATGTTCCACACTGATGAAACTAGTTTATAATTGAAGAATTAAACTTATTATAAGGGCCACCATCTAAACTTATTCAAATATTGATTACTGCTTAATGTGTATCCTATAGAAATGTCAATAGAAACTAGTATGTTAAAGTTCTGAACTTTAAGAATTAGTTAAAACTAAAAATTCAGTTTCAGGAACAATATTTCCTCTTTATGTTTTTGGAGATTTTGTGATGTTAGTTTTGCTTTGCTGATTCCTTTAGTTGAGCTACTTAGTCGTCTTTACTCAGAGTATTAATCTGAATTAATCTACTCATCAGTCAGTGATCAGTAATTAATGAGGTTTATCAAACAACTTTGATGTACTAAAAGCTTCCAAATGAGAACACTTGCTTATATGCTTCAATGGATCTGTGATCTCATCAGTGTGAATATTCATTCACTGTCAGTATAGGATGGATGTTCGTATCTGTTAAATTAACAGTTAAGCTGTGAAAAGAACATTCAGTACCTTTACAAAGTACTAATTTGTTCATTGTTATTAGAAATGAGGTGGTTTGCAGACGTAGTTCCTGATCCACTAGACATTGAAGCCAGCCCCTCTTGGTAACTGAGGTTTGGATATTTCAGTCTTTAGCTTTTATGTGCTGTCTATTTATAGGTAAAGAGAGAGGTGACACAACAAGCTACACATTAATTACCAGGAAGTATCTGGGATGAAATCAAAAAATTCAAATGGTGGAAAAAGTGAAAACAAACAACCAACCAAACCCAGTTAAAATTACATTAGATATAAAGTTGAAGTGTCAGAATAGTTTGAAGTTAGTGAAAAGCAGAGACAAATTGTCAGCACTAAAAGGCTGCTGTCCCCATAGCTGGTGAGTGATACTAGTGACCATATTGCTTAAGTCTTTGGTGCTGTCTTTTGCTTGTAGCATTTTAGCGCCTTGCACACAACTGGGTATGCTGTGAAAATTTGCTGGACTTGTATTATGTTCTTCATGATGCACCCCTTTCTTTGCAGTTGTGCCAGTCAGTGATGCCAGCTGGAGTTGATAAAATCTCCACTTCCCAGAAGTACATCTTGGCAAGGCGGCGTTTGGTGAAGTTGATCAACAATCGAGCCAAATTGCTTTCTCTTTGTTCTTGTATCCTTAATCAAATGATAGCAAGACTTGGAAAGTGTAAACCTATTGAGATCTACTGAAAACTATAGCATGTTTATTTATTCTTTTACTGCACACCACTACAACTTACTGAGTTAAAAGTGATTTGGGATTTTTTCCTTGATCTATTCTCTATGTGAGAGACATTATGGTGTAGTGGATAGTACACTGAACTTGGAGACTAAAATATCAGAGTTCACATCTTGCCTCTGACCCTTAGTAGCTAAGTGACCTTGGACACATCATTTAACCTCATTGTGCTTCAGGCTTTTAACACTGTAAGTTATAAATGGGTTGTAGCATGCCCTGGTGGAGGAAGTCCACCAACTACAGGTCCTTGCAATTTGATGTTTGTGTACATTTAAATTCCTAACCAAAATATTTCTTAAACCCTTCCAACTCAAAGTACAAGGTGTTCCTAAAGTCTGGACACATAGGCAAAAATGCATATTTTCAAGAAATGAATGAAATTTTCACCAACATTTTATTTATTTGGAATATTAACAAATAACATCTTCAAAATGATTTCCATCATTTGTGATGCAAAGGTTGATGCACTTTATAAGATTCAAGTGAACGTGTTGCAGTAACTCCACATTACTCTCAGTTTTAGCACATTCATTCTTTAGGCATTCAAATGTGTTGCATCTGTGATTTGTGTTGAATACAGCATACCCCAGAAAAAGAAGTCAAAGGGGCTAAGGTCTATTAATATTCCAAATATTTCAAAATAGGCATTTTTGCCTATGTGTCCAGACTTTAGGGACACCCTGTGTTGTTAGTTTCCTACTGAATTGTGTTCGGTAATCCCACAGTGAGTGCCAAGATCCTGCCTATCTCAGAATAAAGTTTTGAGCATTGGGGAAAATGGTGAGGGGAAGCTAGGAAGGACTCATCTTTCATTTGATCCTCATAATAATCCTTGAAGGAAAGATACTATAGGAATTATTGTCCTCATTTAAAAGATGAGGAGACTGAGGTTCAGGGGAGTTAACTGACTTGTCCGTGATCACATAGCTGGTAAGAATTAGACCAGGAATCAAATCTCAGCCTTCCTGACTCCAAGTCTTTCCACTGCCATGCTTTGTTAGCTGAGCTCTGCTCAGCTGTGAGGGCAGGGCCGGCCCAACTGGGATCTTTACTGTCTTTGCCTGTTAGCCTGGGGCTCTCATCACCATAACTCAAAGTTACTTGCTGATGAGGATTGCAAGTCAGCCTCCCCTTTCCTTTTCTGTTCTGGATTCCTGAGACTTTCGATCTTTCTCTAGGCAGCCAGAATCATTCCTTTTTCTTTCACTTCAAAAACCAATTGTTACTCTGTCAGGATAAACGTGAGAATCCATACCTCTTTCCAACAACTTTTGCTTTGATCTGGCCACTTTTTCTTTCTGGGGGACATTCCCTTCAAAGAGGAAATTTGTTCGGGGGAGTCCGGTGTGGTGACCTCTCACATTCAGTGTGTTTTTCTCCCAGGTCGGGTATAGGAGGGGAGTTAAAAATTGGTGAAGAATTCTCACTGGAAAAGGTATTTTTTTTCTGCAAAGAAGGTTGTAAGGA
Organism: Phalanger gymnotis; assembly: GCA_028646595.1. Classification (NCBI taxonomy): domain Eukaryota; kingdom Metazoa; phylum Chordata; class Mammalia; order Diprotodontia; family Phalangeridae; genus Phalanger; species Phalanger gymnotis. Next base: position 88,746,774 of record CM053623.1, on the reverse strand, counting down.
ATCTTCCTGTGGTCTATTTCATTTTTAAACTCATTGAGACGAAAGTGACTTACTTAAAATTACCAGGTCAAGGCAATGCTCTTCATACGGTCTTATCCTTTGGCTTTTTAGGAACTATCTTTTAATGATGCATTACAGTTAAGTAGATGAACAGCTTCCTTTTCATCTATCTTTTATTTCCTTCTTCTTCTCAAAGCAGCACTGAAGGCCTGAACAGTTGGCGATGACAGTAAGGTCAGTTGGTCATATATAGTTGGAACTCGAACAGGTGCCTATTTAGAGGTACTCTGAAGAAGTGCCTACACTGCTTCTTTACCGTTCAGTCAGTCTGTCACTTGCGAGAATAGCTATGAGGGAATGCAGCATTTGACTGTCTGTTAATTAAGGCCGTGTAATCTGGATAAATGTGGTCTGTGTAATTGTACAGCTAGGTGTTTTCTAGCTGGCTTAATCTAATGAGCGTTGACTCTAATATTACTTCTTGTATGTCCTTGGAAAAGCCTGCGTCCTTGGCCCTGCCTTGTTTTATCAGTAATTTGGATGAAGGCGTAGAAGAGATAGCTATCATGATTTGTAACAGACTCGGATAAAGACATAGACTGGTATCAGGTTTACAGATGATGCAGAAATGGAAAGGTTTAGATGGCATGTTGAGTGACTGAGTTAAAAAAAATAATCTTATAGATTAGAATAGTGTGTTGGAAGAAGAGGCTTGAGCAATTTGCTGAAAATAAGATGAAATCTAATAGAGATAATTAAAATTCTACATTTAAGTTAAAAACATTATTCTCTTTCATTGAACTTTCATCAAACTTTTTCTTTTTAAGAAAAAGTCTGAGGACGGGAGGAGAATATAGAAGAATTTTGGAGAAACTGAATGAAGTTTCGGGGGAGTAGGGAATGGAATTCATTAAGCCCCTACTATGTGTCAGGTGCTGTGCTAAGCACTTTACGGCCCTGTGAGCTAGGTGCTGTTATTATTGCCATTTTAAAGTTGAGAGAACTAAGGCAAACACAGTTAAATGACTTGCCTAGGATCCCAGCTAGTAAATGTTCGAACCTGAATTGGAACTCGGGTCTTTCTGACTTCAGGCCCAGTGCTCTATCCACTACACCACCTAACTGCTTTTTACAAATGGAATTTTTAGAAATGTCGCCTTCACTTCAAGTTCACTTATCATTCATTTCAGTAACTGACCTCTGGACCTACTGTAGCTTGCAAATAGCCTTCCTAAGAAATGGCGCCCAGGACTGAAGATATATATGCCAGATGTAGTCAGATGTGGCTTGAATAGGGTTGAGAATAATGGGACTATTGTCTTCCTTGTTCTGAATGGGCTCATTGAGTGATTGGAGTTTATATAAGAATAGTCTTATAATTTCTATTGTTTCTTTCTCCAAGCTACTCAACACAAGAAAGATTTTCTTTTCACTGCCTCTTAAACATAGTATATTGAAACTAACAATGTTGATTAATTGGTTAAAAAATTATTTGGGCTCATGGCACCGCAATAGGAGGTTATAAACATCTGAGGGACAAACAGCCATGACCTTGCTTACGATTCCCCTGAGACTGCTCTGCACAAGTGTCTTAAGTCCTTGGTTCTTATTCTCTGATATTACTTCTTGTATGTCCTTGGAAAAGCTTGTAGTAATGCTCTGTCTTCCCAGTCCCCAAATCTCCAAGCAAGTTACCTCCCTCACTGATATTCCTGCAGCTCTACACACCACTGATCAGTGATAAAAATAGCTAAATGAGTTATTTTCACATTTTCAACATATATATCTTAAAAACTAATAAGACTTTTAAGTCTTTCTACTCTTTGATTAAAACTATGCTAATAGCTACTCCATCCTATATGTGTGTGTATATGTGTTTATGTGCATTTAATATATAAATATTGTATATGACTATTTTCTCCCCCCAAAACCATAGTGAGAATAGTGCTACTGCATCATGTCCATAGAGGCAGTAATATTTATAAAAGCTTGTTTGTATTCTGGCATATGACTCAGAAGATCCCTTTTAAGAAAAACCACCATATATAAAATTTGTTTTCTTTGACCTGAGGTCATACTTGTAGATATCATAGAGACCTGCTTGTTTATTTTTTGGCGCCACTTAGACTACTATCTGTTACGATGCACTCCCACTGATTCCCAAGATTCTCTACTGGCTTCTAGGGCTGCATTTAAAAGTAGGCGGTTACAAGGTAAGACTTAGTCTGCATGCATATTATTGCATTATGATATAGTAAAACTTAAATGCCTACAGAGAATGAGATTTATGTTTTGACAAGGCAACTTTCTTTTGAGATTACCACATTATCACAAGTTATTATCACAGCTAGTTATTACTAACTAGTTATCTGGAGGCCCCATTTTAATAAAAAAAAATTTTGTCCTTTTATATGACTATTTATAGCTTTGATTTCTTTTTCTGAACACTTCCTACTCATGTCCTTTGACCATTTGTCAGTTGGAGAATGTCTCTTTTATAAATTTGGCCCAGTTCCGTATATATTTGAGAAATGAGGCCTTTCTCAGAGAAACTTAATGGAAATTTTACCCTCTAGTTTCTTGCATTCCATTTGATTTTGGATGCATTGGTTTTGTTTGTGCAAAAATCTTTTTAATTTCATATAATCAAAATTATCCATTATATTCCTGTGATCTTTGTCTTTTATTTAGGCATAAACTCTTCCCTTATCCGTAGATCTGAGAGGTAAAGTTTTTCTGTGCTCCCCTATTTGCTTATGGACATCACTCTTTATATTTAAGTCATATTCCCATTTTCATCTTATCTTGATATACAGTGTGAGATCTTGGTCACTGCCTAGTTCCTGCCAAACTACTTTGTAGTTTTCACAGCAATTTTTCTCAAATAGTGAGTTCTTGTCCTAAAAGCGTGGATCTTGGGGTTTATCAAAGCCTAGATTACTTTGGTCTTTCACGACTCTGTATTGTGCATCTTATCTATTCCACCGATTCACCCATTAATTAATTAATTTATTTATTAAGCAGTCCAAATTGTTTTGATGATTGCTGTTTTGTAATACAGTTTGAAATCTGGTACCACTAGGCCACCTTCTTTTGCAATTTTTTTTTCATCGATTCCTTTGATATTCTTGACCTTTTTTTCTTCCAGATGAATTTTGTCATTATTTTTTCTAGCTTTACAAAATAATTCTTTGGTAGTTTCGTTAGTATGGCATCGAGTAGGGTTGTCATCTTTATTATATTGGCTTGGCTTGCCTGCGAGCAATTAATATTGCTCCAGTTGTTTAAATGTGTCTGTATTTATCTGAAAAGTGTTTATAGTGGCACTCATATAGTTCCTGGGCTTGTCTGGGCAGGTAGACTCTCAAGTATTTCATATCACATGATATTTTTTGTCCTTTTAAAGAATTTTCTCTTTTTTTGTTTAAAAAGAAATTGATTTTTGCCTTAGGCAGTTGAGTCAGGATGTAGGCAAGTAACAATTTTAATTGTACTTTGGGATACTGTAGTCTAGAAGCCAGGAGTAAGGGACAAGATTTTGCCTCTGTTTTAGTCAGGCAGATACAGAGAGCACAGATTCCCTGAGTTTAAAAGTTATGTGGTCTATAGGCAAATGAGTAGCTGAAGTCTAGTCACATGCCTCACTTGGCTTGGAGGTGGCCAACTTGTAGATAAGGTCTATGTCCCACTTTTTGCTACATCTGCAGCATTCCATCCCAGATCCTTGGGCTAACAGGCCCAGTTTACTAGGTCTTTGACCTTCCTCTCCACTCCAGTATTGGCTTAAGACCATTCATGAACCCTGTCTGTTTGTGTCCTTCAGTTGTGTACTGACTTAGCTCTGGAATACCTCTGGATATAGATTCATACAGAGCCTTGAGATCTGACTGGCTAACAAAATGCTTTACAGATGCTACTTTCTATAATAGTTGAAAAATGTAGTTAACTACACTTTTATTGTGTGCATTATGGCTTTCACAGAGGTAGGTATATCTCAAATCTTTATTCAGGTATATGTGGATGAATTGATATCTAGATAATTCTAATTATAATAAAAGTAAAAACCTTTATTTTATTTCTAGATGCTTTCACTTCAGACACAAACTTGGATTTCAGAAGTGGACTGACTAGAGTGAGCCAGCATGATATAGAGCAGGTAAGAGAGATCCCATAAGTTTTTTTTAAATAAAAAAAGTTAAAATAACTGTAGAATGTAAGGCTGGGCTGGGTTGACTTGGAAATTAAGAAGATGGGGGTTAAACCCTACCTCTGACACATATTTCTTCTCTGACCATGGACAACGTGGCATTCTCTCATTGCCCCAGGCAACTTTCTGAGAATGTGAGGTGAATAAATTGATCTTCATCAGTCAGAATAATGGTCTTCCACACCAGTTCCCAGAACTGATGAAATCATAGATCTAGACAGCAGTATATATTATGTGTAAGTGATAGATCTGTTAGAAAGAGCTGCCATCCTTTTTCCAATCCCCAAAAACCCTTATCACATCAATAATTATTGGGGTAGAAAATGTGAGATATGACCAGTGGTCATAAGGACAAAATTGGCCTAGAAATTTTGGGGCTGTATTAAATGTGAAATGACCTTGACTTTGCCATTTTGAGAAATGTCCTTTTCATTTCCTCTAGCTTCAAATTGAAGCCATCAATGTCTTTGGTGAAACACTGCAAAAGAAGCTTCTGGACATTGAAGGATTATACTCCAAAGTTCGATCCCGCTATTGTTTCATACAAGCACTTGTCAGACGCATTCGTGGCCTATTAAGGCTGTCGAGGGGCTGAAAGACTCTTTGTACTCCTTTCTTCCTGAACAGATGAAATAGGGGACATTCTTAATTTCAGTTTTATAGACCGGTTTATTTCTAAATTATGGCCAAAAAATATTTTCATACTTTTTTTCTTATACAAATAGGTTTTCCACACAATTCCCATCTTGATACCGCATCAGTAAAGATAAAAATAAAAAAAAATAAAAGTTTTTTTTTAAACAAATTGATATTCCATCTTTTGAAAGGTGACCTAATGAATGATCCCTTGTTGGGGGGTGGCTCCAAAAGAAAAGTTCTTGGATCTTATTCTGTAAATAAAACAAAAAGTGTATTGCTGAAACTTTGGATTTTCCTTCACCACAGTAAAACTATAGTGCTGCTATTTTTCATGTTCATGTTTACCCTTGGGGGTAGGAATCTGGAGAAGTTGATATAACCATACTATTTTATAAATTAGGCCTAGCTTTGAATAGTATGCTACAGAAATATAAAACCACTCTTTACCAGTAATGTTTTTTGGGCTGAAAGTATATCGATTCTGTTACACATATAACTGGAGGAATAATTATTTGACATTTGTTTTTCAAAACTTGTCTTGAAATTTCCCAAATTAACTCTATATTTTTATTTCATATGTAATTAACTTGATGGAAACATCCAAAATTTCACCTGTCACTGCTCTATCTAATTACTTCATGTCTGGTCACACTTTCTGTCTAGTAAAAGTGCTTCCTTTTTTCATTTCAATCTCACCATGCTGGTCTAGTACTTCAGAAATACTGCTGAGAGGAAACAATAGCTCCTCCCAACTCAGGCAAGCAAAGAAAATGAAAACTTTGCTTCTGATATTAACAGATTTTCATGGTAATTAAGAAGACTTAAAATAACCACAGAAGATATTGTCAGAATGCCTTTGTTTCTCTCAAATAATAATCTCGGAATTGGTTTTGATGCCCAGAAATGCTGGGAAGAATTAGATGGAAAAGAGGGAGAGCTTCCAGGTAACAGCATCAGAAGGCAGAGGTGGTGAGGGTAAACTACTTTGGCCAGAGCCAGAGGGTTTTGTTTAGAAGAGCAGTGGAGGATAAAATTGGACATGTAGTGACTTGGCCCACGGCCCACCCACCGCAGGTCAAAGCTGGACAAAAAGTACCAAGAGGAGAGAGGCATCCTGGGCTGGGGAGTCAGGAAATCCTGGTTTCAAGTCCTGCCTGTGACCAATAACTGGTTGTATAACCTTAGGCAAGTTGTCTTCCTGTCTTCTCACTGTCCCAGCTAACTCTCTAAGATTAATTTGCAGAACTGTTGTTGATCTACATTGGTAAAGGGTTCTGAAATAAAAAAATCTAAAGTAAAAACAAAATTAGGACAGATACGATTGAGCTGTGTGGTGATCAAAAATCCCTTACTTAATTCAGAAGAACCCTGCTAACAAATAGCAGTAATTAAAGGCGATCTATCTGAATAAGAAATATGATTTAAAATACCATTTGCAATAATGTACACTTACCCTTTAGTCTTCTGGCAAAGACACAATGCCAAAATAACCAGAAAAAAGACAGAGAAAGAAAAGAGCAGAGAAAGCAGTTGTTTGTTAGGAAGCCTAGTTTTATAAGAAAAGTACCCTCCCATGCCTTTTGACTTTGAATTGTGTTTTGAGATTGTGGATTTTAAAGTCACTTGACTGTTGGCTATTTTTCCGTTCAATTCCCTCAGTACAACGATCTGAGGCAAGGGTCAGGAACATCATTCCAAGCTGGACACGGAGAAATAAATAAGTTAAAATTGAAAGAGAAGGTAACAGCGTAACCTCAGTAGCCTGTGGCAATTTTGGTGGCCCATCAAGCTATACTACAACATGCTTCTCCCTTAGACATCAGAAGTGGGTTAGCTTCCCTTTTTGTTTCTCATGCATTATTTAATAAGGCAAGGAAGAGTGGAACACATTTTATAAAATTTCAGAAAAAAATGGACCAAAAAAGTTTTTCTTAGAAGGAAGATTCAATTATTTGGCAACTTCATTTGTGTGATATAATTTATTTCCTACTGATGTTGGATAAAGAAAGTGTTTGTTAGTACATTACCAATGAATTATTTATTGTAATTTTTTGACTCTTAAGTTTCATTTTGTTAGGCAAAACCATACAGAGGTTAATTACCTGGGTTTGTAATTTTGGTCTAAGTACTTGAAGACCATTGGTTAAGAAAAATTTGTTGGCTTCCGCTCTGTGGAAGCTTATGTATCTCCCGACCAGTTTAATTGGGAGCCTAGCTCCTAATAATGACAGACTGGGTAGCTTGACACACTCACCACACTGGAGCTAACTATATGTAAAGTGAGTTTCGGTTTGGATGAGAAGGTCTCAACTCTTCATTCAGCATTTAACTTCCATTATTTTACAGAGCAGATGTTCTAAAATTGTTTAAGTTATTGAATATCAGCAAATAAAATTTCATCTTCTCAAATGGCTCATGGCAGTGTGGATGTGGCCTGCGTTCTTGAAGGGCATGTTAGCCAGGATTTGGTAGGTTCTACTAAACTAGAGAGGCATCAAATGGAATTTTATGGACTATGTCATTGAGATGTGGCCTGCGTTCTTGAAGGGCATGTTAGCCAGGATTTGGTAGGTTCTACTAAACTAGAGAGGCATCAAATGGAATTTTATGGACTATGTCATTGAGAGGTTAAATTTTGAGAAGCTCTTCACTAAAGTAACTACATAGTATAGTCATTAGGACTTGAAGACGTGAAGACCTGAGTTCAAATTTGGCCTTGGACATTCCTTAGCCATATGATCCTATGCAAATCCCTTAATGTTTCTGTGCCTCAGCTTCCTCTTCCATAAAATGAGGATAATAATATTATCCCATAGAGTTTTGTGAAGATCAAATGAATTAACACATGAAGTATTTTGAAAATCTTAAAGTGACATATAAATATTAGCTATTATCATCACCAAAGGGTAGATAACGAGATGATGATTTTTTTTTTGTCCTTAGCAATTCAGTTAAATATTTACTGTGTGGAAAGCACTATGCTAGGCTTTAAAGATTTAAGGATAATTATTGCAATAATTTCCTGACTAGGTTTGCTTTCAGTTTCTCCATTTCATCCTTAACACAACTCTCAACTATTCCTAAAGCACAAGTTCTCCTACCTTGTCATTCCTGTGCTTAGAAAGCTCTTCTAGATGTTAACCGTTTTTTGTTTGTCATGAACCCCTTCGGCAATCTGATGAATTCTATGGACCACTTCTCAGAATAATGTTTTTAAATGCATAAAACAGAATCCATAGAATTACAAAGGAAACCAATTATACAGGGTGTCCCTAAGGTCTGGACACGTAGGCAAAAATGCATATTTTGAAATATTTGGAATATTGACAGATCTTAGTCCCTTTGACTTCTTTTTCTGGGGTATGCTAAAAGAATTGTACTCAATGAAAATCACAGATGCAGCGCACTTGATTGAACGCCTGAAGAGTGAATGTGCTAAAATTGACGGCAATGTGGAGTTACTGCATTGAGTTCACGTGAATCTTGTAAAGTGCATCAACCTTTGCATCACAAATGATGGAAATCATATTGGAGTTGTTATTTGTTAATATTCCAATTAAATAAAATATTGTTGAAAATTTCATTTCATTTCTTGAAAATATGCATTTTTGCCTATGTTTCCAGACTTTAGGAACACCCTGTGTTGAAATACAGTTCTCAAGTTCATGAACCCCAAATAAAGAACTGCAGCCTGGGATACGATGGAAACTTCAGAGCAAGTCTAGCCCCTGCATTTGGGGAGACTGAAAGGGGAGTTTAAGTGATTTGTCTGAAGTCCCACAAGGTACTAAGTGGCAGAAGTGGGTTTGAATTCTGGTCCTTAGACTCTTAAAGCTAATGTTCTTTGTGCCAGCCCAGTCACTTCTGCCTGCCTCCCTTAGTTTGCCCTATAAAGCTCTTCACCATTCAAGTCCAGCTGACCTTTCTAGGCTTAGTGTACATGACTTTGGTTTCATGAATTCTGCCTTCTAGACAGACTGGCTGCTTTGCTATTCCTTGAACATATTATCTCTTGACTTTTTTATCTATATTTATCTATATTTTATTGTATTTTTTGTTTCATTAAATATTTCCCAATTACATTTTAATCTGGTTCTGCTGGGGTCCCCCATGGGTATTTGACATCTCTGCCCTTAAAAGTAGGAAGGTTGGTGTCGGATTTGGGAGCATTCACACCAGTGGATGATTCTTCCATCTTTTGAAGTGTATTGACTTGTTACAATATTAGATATGCCTTATCCCAATTTCTGGTTTATTGATAGTTGCCAGTGGTTTCTAAAGACTATAATGAATCAGAATGACATTTTAGTTCACAAGAAATAGCTCTAGACTATCATCTCTCTGGCTCAATTATCTCGAGTAAAACGAAAGAGTTAGATTAGGTGATCTCCAAAATCCTCTAAGTCTCAAAGTGTCTAATCCTGAAAACATCCTCTCAGAATTTGAGTGCCAGGAATGTGTAGTTTGAGTAGGTTACCACTAGATGGTGCTATTGCTCATATGGGTAGCCTTAGGTCAGCACTTGTTTCTTTGGAATCACGATTTGAGAACCCCCAGAGATTATATCATATACAACCAATGAGAAAGTCATAGAATTTTAGGCCTGGGTGGAATCTGTGAGATTATCAAGTTTGCAATGTTGGTGTTCTAGCTTAATTTACAGTTCTTTTTGATGACAATTCTCTGCTTGCAGGACCATATCTACTTTGAGCATTGTTGACTGCAGTTTTCTCTTCAGTGATGATACTTAGGGTATCTAGGATTCACTTATTACTAGTGCTTAGCTACAAATGTCTTTGCCACTGATCAGTCAGTACTTCAAAATGACAGAATGGCCATTGTCTCATCTTGTTCACATTTATTTTCTGTTGCAATCAAGACATATAGGCTATAAAGTAAAAGAACAATTTTGTTTCTTCTGTCACCTGTCTCCCAAATTTTCCTCTCTTATGATCACTTTCATAAAGCCTTTCCTGCCCCCAGCTCCTCCTCTCCAGCAACTCGTGCACCCCCTTCTCAAACTACCTTATGTTAATTTTGTATATACAGGCATAACTTATTTTATTGTACTTTGCTTTATTGCGTTTTGCAGATGTTTCACTTTTTACAAATGGAAGGTTTGTGGCAACCTTGCATCAGGCAAGTCAGCCAGTGCCATTTTTGCAACAGCATGTGCTCATGTTGTCTCTCCGTCCCATTTTGGTCATTCTCACAATATTCCTAACTTTTATTATGGTGATTCTGTGATCAATGATCTTTGATTTACTATTTAATTGTTTTGTTGAAGGTGGAACGAAGTCCAGGAACCCCAAAACTGCAATTTGCAGACAGGGTCATTGGGGGGGTACCCCTCAAGGACCAGAGTACTGGAGAGGGTCGGGCCGGCTGGAATGAATTCACAATCTCAAGCATTTTTTAAGTCAAGTTGGCAAAGATTTATTACACTTTTCAGTGGGCAAGAGTTCTTAGGGAACCTGTAACTTTACAGGGGTGCAGGTAAAGTTTTTATAGGTTAAACTTTAGTAAAACATGTGCCAAATAGGTTAATTGGGTGTTTTGGGGTGGGATTAGGGAGTGGTTAGTTCTTAAAGGAACATACACTTTTTGTACCTACTTCACAGGTATCTTACCCAGAGTTCACTGGGAACTAGCTCAAGGAGGGGCTACATGGAGGTGTGGTTTTAGGCCTGAAACTTCACTAAGTCAACTAATGGTCAGGGCTGCCTGACAAATACCCGGGCTGCTCCCATCAACGTTTTGTTAAACAAGATAAATGTAAGGGAGTATACATATGTCTAGGTCTAGCATGCATATGATTGGTCAGTAAGTAGTAAATATTGTTATGCCCCAGTACACAGCCAGTTTAGCATGTACATAGCTAGGTCCAAACTAATAAATTCTATAGGTGCACCTGGCTACTGTGTCAGGAAGAGAGATAAGTTTTCTACCAGGGCATGCTGCCCTTGAACTGGAGAGGAACTGCTTGAGACAGTATTTTGAGGCTAGGGAGAGATGTGATTTTGGAACTGGGGTCCAAGCACAGGCACCCAGGTACCTTAGTTTTGGGGTACCACTAACTGTGCCCATGTAAGACAGTGAACTTAATAGATAAATGCGTGTGTTCTGACTGTTCCACTGAACAGCTCTTCCCTGTATTTCTCCCTCTCCTTGGGCCTCCCAATTCCCTGAGATATGACAATATTGACATTAGGCCAATTAATAACCCTACAGTGGCCTGTAAGTGTTCAAGTAAAAGGAAGAGTCAATTGATGTGGCAAACTTCATCGGTGTCCTATTTTAAGAAATTGCCACAGCCACCCCAACCTTCAGCAACCACCACCCTGATCAGTAAGCAGCCATCTACATGGAGGCAAGACCCTCCACCAGCAAAAAGATTATGACTTGCTGAAGGCTCAGATGATGATTAGCACTTTTTAGTGGTAAAGTATTTTTAATTGAGGTGATTTTAGACATAATATTATTGCACATTTAATAAACTACAATACAGTGTAAATATAACTTTTATGTTCACTAGGAAACCAAAAAATTTATGTGACTCACATTATTGTGATTTTTACTTTATTTCAGTGGTCTGGAACTGAACCTGCAATGTCTCAGAGCTATGACGGTATGCATACTTTTGAAAGATAGTATGGTCAACTGTTGACCTCAAAATCAGAAAGACTTGGATTTGAGTTCCACCTCTGGTATCCACTGGCAGTGTGTGACCCTGGGCAAATGACTTAACCTCTCAGAGCTCTAGGAAATTAAGATTATAAATTGCAGAGAAGGTACTGACTTTCACTGGCAGAGGGAGTTGGTGTACCACTGAAATCACAGGTGCAGTTAGTCAGGAGCCGGCAAATGTTTAACAGCTGGCTCTATCCTTACCTCCCTCCCAAAAGAACTACACATGACACACTTTCAAGTAGTTTGTGACATTATTAACATTTTCTGCATTACTTTTTAAAGTCTACAAATCAAGAAAACAATAAATCAAGCCATGATTTGTAGAATTTACTGATTTCTGAGGTGTAAACTCATGAAATTTTTCGGCACTGTTTAATAATTTCATGAAAATTTAATAATCAGTTCAAATCAAAAGAAAGATAAGTGACAACTCCAGTCCCGAGGTTTTGTTTTTATGTAATTGGGGTGTCCCATACTCCTGAACCTAGATTAATGCAATTAACAAGCCGCTTGACACCTTGATCTGGTGAGAAAACCTCTGCTTGAGTAAACAGCTCATTGTGGGTGCGCCATCGTAGGTATATATACTTGGTTGCCCGCCCTGTTGGAAGGTTAGCTCTTGGCCATTTTGTGGACCTCGGGGGAGTAGAGCAACAGCTGCTTAGGGACGCAGACTGGAGGTCGAGCCGTGGAAGTCGGATCCCCGCCTTTTAAGCCACAGCACCCGAGATGCATCGTGACTCTTGGCCACTGAATTGTAAGGTTTTCGTAGGTAACCTTGGTAACGATGGCAACAAGACTGAATTAGAGCGAGCTTTTGGATATTATGGACCACTCCGAAGGGTGTGGGTTGCAAGAAATCCTCCTGGCTTTGCTTTTGTTGAATTTGAAGATTCTAGAGATGCAGCTGATGCTGTTGGAAAACTAGATGGAAGAACACTTTGTGGCTGCCGGGTAAGGGTGGAACTATCGTATGGTGAGAAGAGAAGACGTAATTGTGGTCCACCACCTTCTTGGGGTCATCGCCCAAGGGATGATTATCGGAGAAGTTCTCCACCCCGACGCAGATCACCACGAAGAAGCTTTTCTCGCAACCGGAGCAGGTCCCTTTCGAGAGATAGAAGAGAGAGGTCGTTGTCATGGGAGAGAAATCAAAAGCGTTTTCGTTCCTTTTCCAGGTCTCCTAGTCGTTCTAGGTCAAAAAAAAAAAAAGGAAATAGGTTTTCAAGGGAAGCGATGTATAAGAAGGAGCCCTTCATTTGACTGGAGCATGTACAGAACATTATAAGTTTTGTTTGAGCCTTCATAAGCTCAGTATACTTTTAAAATGTTTTAGCTGTTAAAATTTGTTTATTGTCTTGTAACATGCAAAGATGTGTATAGTTTGAAACTGATCATATAAGGCATGTAATACCACGAATTTGTTACTTTACAATGTTACTTTAAATAAAATGTTAATTTCTGTTGATTACTATTCAATTTATGTTGCATCAATTTGCAAATAAACCTGTAAAATCTGCAGTGGCCAAAAGAAAAAAAAAAAGGTTAGCTCTTGAAGAATTGGACTGTTTGTTTCACTTTGGTCTTTGCATAAGTGTCTGGTACAGTCTGCTTAATAAATGCTTGTTGATTGATTGTCTAATTGAGGTAGGCCAGGTGCCTTCAATTTATCAAGGGCAACTAAACGATCTCTTCTTTATGTTGGGTATCTAGTCTTTATTAGCCAGTTTTCCCTGTCTTTTCCAGTTCAATCTCATTGGCAAAGAAAACAGAAGCAAAATAAGGGTTGAGCAGCTTTGCCATCTTCTGTGGTCAATTATCATCATCATCTTATCCACTCTGAGGAACAGTCTTTGATCCTTATCTCTTCCCCCACATAGCTTTTTATTGTTCTTGACTTTCTCAGCTTTAACACTACTGATATTATTATAGTACTGTGCCATCCTTTTTTGTCTCTCTCCTCTGTTACCTTCCCTTGTTTCATCTTTTGCTTTTTTTGTTTTCGAGGGGGTCTGGACCTATGATTTCACTGGCATAGGGAACTTCTCCTAAGGAAGTTTTTTCTACCACTTCCCTTAAGGGGTGGGGAAGGAGAAAAGAATAAGCATTTATTCAGTGGTACTATGTGCCAGGCTCTGTGCTAAGTGCTTTACCCATATTATCTCATTTGATTTACCAATACTGATAACAACTGTTTTACAACTTATAGTCTTAGAGAGTTCCTTGGGAGCAAGAAGGGATCACGTAAAAGGTGTAATTTAAACTCAGATCTTTTTGACTCTGAAGGCCAGCCTTCAATCCCCTATGCAACACCGCTTCGTTAAAACAATCTAAATTAATTGGTAAGTTCTCTATGTATCCATATCAGTCCCTTTCTCCATTTTTTTTCTCCTCATGGGAATTACCGTCCTTTGTGTGTTTGGAATCTTATTCTTTAGAGTCCATGGGATCCTACCCATTCTTCCTCTGAACCCTTTCAAATATACTTTCTACAAATCTAGGGGAAGAGAAAGTTGTGGAGGGAGATTCAACAAGACTTGACAATTGATTGGTGTGTTCCTGGAGGGCAAAGATAAAGTTGCTGACTTATCCTGAAAAGAGCTCTGGATTTTTAGTCACATGATCCAGGTTCCAATCTCAGCTCAGTTACCCTTTAGTGGTGTGATTAATGCTGGCAAGTCACCACTTCTCTGGGTCTCAATTTCTTCATCTACAAAATGAGGGATGAGATTAGAATTCAGAGGTCAGTAAACTACTATGGATTTATCCCCCCTTTTTGCATAGGGAAGGACCTACGAATGAGTTTTTACATTTTAAAATAAAATTTTACTGTATTTAATTTTTAAAAAATTCTTAGCATCGTGTGATGTAAATAAATGAAATGTGAAGACTTCACAGGGGAGGATGTGTATAATATTCATATCTATATACAGGAGTGTTTAAAAATCAAGATATAGGGAGGTGAAAAAAAAATTCTGAGGCCGTGAGAGTCTGATGGCTCAGCCTTTGGGGAAAGTTTACCCTGAAAGTTTTTGTTCTTCTGGTTCTGGTTTAAAGATTTGCTCAGTAAGAACGGGGTCATAATAACCTGTTTTTCTCTACTGTAAAGAATGGAGAGGGTCTCTCCCTCCCCTTATCCTATTCTTCTTTAGATTTATAGATGTCACCTCAGTTGTAATCATTAACTAAGGGAATGGGAATTGGAGTTTCTGTGCCTCAATTACCGGTTCTTTGTTTAGCTTTTGTGCTCAGATTGGAAGGCGAGAAGGGTCAGAGGTGGGTGGGAATTCTCTTGTGTTAGGTATAATTATGGGTGCCTTGCCCCTTGTAAAGCGCCTGCCTTGGTGGATTTGTTCTAGTGGGGGATGCCCAATTCTGGAGAATTGAATAAAATTTATTTCTGTTCCCATCCTGAGATGGCTCCTTATTAACTTTTAATTGATAATGGTCTTTAGTCCCACACAGCATGAATGCTGTACAGAAAAACAGGTGGCCTTGGATTGTAGCTTACCAAACCTGGTCTAAATCATAGAATCGTAGTGGCCCAGGAGTGCAACTCCCTTCGTTTTACAGATAGGGCATTATGCCTCAAGTGATGGGCCCCTAACAATGTAGTAGCGTGCCTACCCTTCCACAAAACATCTGAGTTGAGTGTTGCCGTTACTTGGTCCTCTTTGTCATCCTTTTCACTTTCATGATTCTATGAGATTCTATGCTTTTTGTACAGGGTAAGAACTTACAACTGCACTAATAATACTTTGGGGACACCCTGACGCTAAGAGCCCGGCGGTGCGAGCAAATCACCGCCTTAGTTGTGTAGTGAATCCAACCTCGACCCTTCCCCCACTAGGGGGCGAAGACTTTCCTGTTTAAAACTCCAGGCGGGAAGAGAATCTCGGGTCTTAAAAAAAAAAACCAAACCACGTGTATGTCCCCGTGACCCGGAAGCAAACTCCTTCCTCTTTTCCCTTCACTTCCGCCTCCCCTCTCTCGGAGGGAGGGATACAACTTATTGGTCCGGCCTCTTACTTCAGCTGCCGCTCCCGCCGCCGCCGCCGCTGCCGCTGCCATCACCATGCTTCAGTTTTTGGTGAGTGTCGGCCTCGCGAGGCCTTTTCTGCTTCCACCCTGGCGTCGGGTACCGGGCGGGGAAGGGGTGGGGGTGGGAAGGAATAATTGGGGGCGGTTCCTTTGGCCGAGGCTTCGCGGGCCCCCACCCTCGGCGGGGAGGAGCCCTGGTCCCTCGCGGGGCGGGGCCTGCGGTGAGTCTCGGGACCCCCCCACCCCCACCGTGACCCAGGACACGTTTTCCTGGCTTGGGGACCCCTTCGGTCCACGTGTTGGGATCGCCAGCCCTTAAGCTTTTCCAGAGCCTTTCTTAGGGTTCCTAGCTTCGCCTGACTTGCCGTGCTTCTGGATCCCCAGTTCTCTGACGGCTTTCTAGTTGTCTTTTGTTTCCCAGCTCTTTGCCGTGTTCATCTGTCTTGTTATCTCTGTAGCAGCCTTACCCCCCCCCCCCCCCCCCCGTTCTGTAATCCCCCAAGGCTGTCGCCCCATCTAATCTCGCCCTGCCGAGCCTGAAGCTTCATAAATGATGGCCGAAGTAAATCTAAATGTGCTTTCTTACCCCTTGCCCTGCTTCTCCACGTACCTGGATGTCTTAGCTGCACCTTCATTTTTCTCTCGAGTTTTTCTGGCTCATAAAA
>CM053623.1:88675890-88730432 GCA_028646595.1 Phalanger gymnotis | reverse complement strand
GATTTTAAAGCTTGTTGCAGTATGCCTGGTGCTTTTGATGGGTGGGGGAGGAGTAGGGGGAATGTCCACAACATTTAATGTAGTTATCCCGACTCTGAGCCCTGCTAGCTGTCATTGTCACAGAAGATGAAAACTAGAAGGAAATAATGGCTGAAGAGGGGAATAAATCGAGGCTTTGTCAGAAATTACGATTGGCTTAGTGTGCCGACACAGAATTTTATGGCTTCCAGATTTTGGAGCTCACTGACTGGGTTGTATGCAGCTGGAACAGTTCTTACTGTTGTGCACTACTTTTTCCAAAGTGCTCTTGGGGGACAATGTATTGCCCTGAATGAGTGGAATATTGGTCACAAAACTTTTTAGAAAAACTACAGTTCTTCTCAACTTGATTCATTTCTCCCCTTTTCAAAGAAGTAGTATGTTTAATAGGATGATGCAAGTTTCATGAGTTTACTTGCCCATAAGTTTCCAAATCAATTAATTAAAATAAATGTTTGTTTTTAGGTTTTGTGATCCCAGATTCTTTTTTTATTTTAAAAATAAATTTATGGCATTTGGTTTTTATATCACAATTACTAACATCCCCTCGAACTTTGTCTTATAACAAATAGCTCCACAAACCCACATCATTTGACAGCACCCATAGTTTACCTCCTTCTGATCCCACATTCTTTAGGCTTTAGTATTTTATGAGTGGCATATAGTTGAATGTCTTTTGAATGACCAATTTAACTTTATGACAAGGGAATATAAAGGGAATATAAAGTTTCTTTCCTATAATGCTAATCAACAGGTTTTAAGCATTTACTGGGATGAAGCAGTATCTACTGGCAAGAAGTTTGCATTCTAATAGGGAAGAGAGATATTTACATAAATATGTACAACAAACAAGTGAATAAATAAAAATACATAAAACCAGTTAAATACAAGGTAATTTGGAATAGAGAATATTAGCTTTTGGGGAAGGGATCACATTTTTTTAACAAGAGAGTAAAGCACCACCTTATTCTTTAAACATTGACAGTAGCTACTTAGTTATCTTGGGCAGCTTGGTGACAAAGTGCATCAGTAAAGACAAGATTCATGACTTTGGGATGACCATGAACATGCCTATATAGGGTGGAATCGAAAAGTATGAAAAACTCTCTAGGTAGAAGGCAGAGGAAGTATAACATTTATTTAGACACCAGAGGATCAAATCCCAAGACCAATAACTCCAATTCAATATAGCAGTAATTCTATTCCAAAACCACCTCAATGTAGCAACAAGAAAATTATAACACAGTATTATAGCAAGGAACCAAGTCATCCTGTAACCTTCCTCCCTGCTGGGGCCTCCCCATAAACACTCACGAATCCTAACTCTTTGCTTGCATTTTCTCCCCTCTCAGTTCTCTGGTCTCTGAAGCTTCCTAGTTTCCACTCCTCTCACCTTATCCGAACTGTTTCTGCAGCTGTGTCATGTCATCTCAAGAGTTCTTACTTCTTGCACTGGATTCCGAATTCTCACTTCTGACTTCTGAATTCTCAGTTCTCAATGGCTACCTTCTGGGTGTATATACTCTCTTTTTTTTTTTTTTTTGGCCCGAGGGCTTCACACCCAATCAGCAAAAAGATGTGGGCCTAAGGCTTAGTGCCTAGTAAAGCAGATCAAAGAACCTGTGCTGGTCGTTGTTGGTTTTACACCTCAACAGCAGCTGCTAGCTGAATTTTGTTGCTACATGTGTAGAAGGTGGAAAAGAAACACAGAGACAGTCTGTTGTAATATTATAAGTGAGACATGAGAACTTAAACTAGGAGAGTAGGCTTCTGATCGTAGAGAAGGGACTAGGTGTGAAAGATAAAGGTAGAATTGATGAGACTTGGTAGCTGCGGGAGAGGGCTAGGTAGGAGTGATGAAAGAGTCAGAGATGACTGACTTCAAGGTTGCAAACCTGAGTGGAGGAAGAGTGACTGGAGAAAGTGAGTATAATTTTGTTCATATTGAGTTTAAGATGTTTATAGGACATCCCAGTGAAGATGCCAGAAGGCAAATTTTTGTGGGTGTGTAAAATTGAAGTTAGGGCTACCATGTATAAATTTGGTGTTTATTTACATAGAGATAATAAACTGAGAGCTGATAAAATCACAGAGAGAGTATAAGAAAACAGAGCTCAACCTGAGAGACAGTTGTACTTAATGCATGGATGATAATCCTGCAAAGGGAACTTGGAGGAGAATTAAGGCAGTAGTTTAAGGACTTCTTCCTTTAGCTAAGCTTGAATTTATGGAAGAAACCTTTCACGCTGTCTAGCTTCAGATTTATCTATTACCTGATCTCCAAGCTTGAACTATCTCACACATTAGGTAAATGGCACATTTACTATTCTACATTACTGGCAAGTAGAATTTTAGAATGTTACTTTATATGAGCCTCAATTTTCGCTCATTTCTGAAACAGATTCACTCAAATTATTGAAGCTACCTACTTCAGTTAAGTAGATAGAATAGAATTGATGGATTTACTTTGCATAGTTTACTTTGTAAACTGTAAAATACTACATAAATGTCAGTTGGAATGTTTTCTTGTTTGATAATTGTATTGAAAGAGGGCATAAGCCTTGAAGGATCACACAGCAATTCGTATTTCCATTACAGTAATACAGATCCTATTCATCCTTAAGACCAAGCTGGTCTTATCTTTTCCATGAAAGCTTTCCCTGACTCCCTCTTACAGTCTGTACCGCATAATTTAGTATCTCATTATATGCTGTCCTGTGTGAATTAATTGTCCATCTAGGTTATCATGTTTTTCAAAGCAGGGACGATGGCTGAGTAGGTGTTTGATTGTATTAGGATAGTGGGAGGTAGGGTGGGACGGAACTGTAGAGATCATTCTGTCTAACTTTATTTTGCCAGTAGGAAACTGAGGTTGATCTAGTTTAAGTGACTTGCCTAAGGCTACTTTGTTGTTATTGTTCTCATCTTTGTGACTCTTCATGACCCCATTTGGGGTTTTCTTGGCAAGGATGTTTGGGTGGCTTGCTATTTCCTTCTCTAGCTCATTTGTAGATGAGGAATCTGAGGCAAACAGGGTCAAGTGACTTGCCCAGAGTCACACAGTTAATAAGTGGGTAAGGCCAGATATGAACTCGGGAACATGAGTCTTCCTGACCCCAGACCTGGCACTCTTACTACTGCACCACGTAGCTGCCCTGCGTAGGCCTCCACACCATAGTAAATAGCAGATCTTACTAGAGCTTTTAGAACTGGTGCTCTTTATTACATAACATACTAGCTCTAACTCAAGGTTTCTTAACTTTTTCAGTATCATGGACTCCTTTGGTAGCCTGGTGGTGCCTATTGATCCCTCCCCAGAATAGTGAGATCCATGGAAAAATTTCATTGGGCCCTGAACTTGGACATGAAAAGAAATTTATTTTCACTAACCTTGAGCTGAAATTTTACCATTTCCTTTGGTTATTTAAACAAATAATCAAATCAGGATCAGTTGGGATAATACTGCTTAGCAGAGTACAAGCACATAGTAAACACTATATATGTGCTTATCCCTTTTCCCACTATTCTAACCTCTCAACCAATTCTTGTTTTCCTAAGACCTTGGCAGATTTGTCTCTGCTTTATGAAATATTATGCTGTTGTCATTTTAATATGTCGTAGTAGCCAATCTGATAGGTGGTACCTCAGAGTTGTTTAAATTTGCATTTCTCTAATCAATAGTGATTTGGAGCATTTTTTCACATGACTATAAATTGCTTTGATTCTGAAAACTTCCTGTTCATATCCTTTGACCATTTATCAATCAGAAAATGACTTATTTTTATAAATTTGACTTAGTTCTTTATGTATTTGAGAAATGAGAACTTTATCAGAGAAACTTGCTGTAAATTTTTTTTCACAATTATGATTTATTCACTGTGTATTTTCCTTCTTCCAATCCCCCACCCCAATTTATCCTACTTTCTGTCTCCTTTTACCCTGCCTCTCCTCAAAAGTGTTTTGCTGCATCACCCAATCAGCTCTCCTTCCCTCCACCTCTTTTCTTATCCCTCTCCCCTCCTACTTTCCTGTAGGGTAAGATAGATTTCTATACCCAACCGAAGGTGTATATTATTACTTCTTTGAGCTAATTCCAGTCAGTGTAACATTCAAGCACTGTCCCCTACCTCCTTAATCATCCCTCCCCCACTTCCCATTGCAGAAGCCCTCTTGTTCCTCTTTTTTATGTGAGGTAATTTAGCACATTCTGCCTCTCCTTTCTCCATTCTCCCAGTGCATTTCTCTTATTTCTCTTTCTTACCCCTTTATATTTTTGGATATTATCCCATCATGTTAAACTCACACCCTTACTTTCTTGTCCATGTAGACTCCTAACTGCTGTAATAGTGAGAAAGTTCCCTCAGGAATTACAAGAATCATCCTCCCTTGTAGGAACGTAAACAGTTTAACCTTATTGAATCACTTATGATTTCTCTTTTCTGTCGACCTCTTTGTGCTTCTCTTGAGTCTTGTGTTTTAAAGTCTAATTTTTTATTCGTCTCTGTTCTTTTCATTTGGAATTCTTGAAAGGCCTCAATTTCATTAAATACTCATTTTTTCTCTTGAAGGATTATACTCAATTTTGCTGGATAGGCTATTCTTGGTTGTAATCCTAGCCCTTTGTCCTCCAGATTATCATATTACAGGCCCTCCAGTCTTTTAATGTAGAAGCTGCTAAATATTGTGTTATCTTGACTATGGCTCTATAATATTTGAATTATTTCTTTCTAGCTTCTTGCAATATTTTCTCATTGACTTGGGAGCTCTGAAACTCCCGGGAGTTTTCATTTTGGGATCTCTTTCAGGTGAATTCTTTCAATTTCTATTTTACCCTCTGGTTCTAGAGTATCAGGGCAATTTTCCTTGATAATTTAGTGAAATATGATGTATAGGCTCTTTTTAAAAAATCATATCTTTCAGGTAGTCCAGTAATTCTTATATTATTTTTTCCCGATTTATTTTCCAGCTCATTTGTTTTTCCAGTGAGATATTTCACATTTTCTTCCATTTTTTTCATTCTTTTGATTGTTGTTTCTATTATCACATCATTACCCTTACTTCTATCAAACCAAATATTTTTGAGCATCTCATATTTAAGGTAATATGCTATTACTTTCTTGCATTGTTATTTAACTCTTTTATTTACGTGTATCTAGTCCTTCTAGCTAGATTATATGCTTCTTGAAGGCAGGGACCATATTTTATACTGTTTTTGTAGTACAGTGCTGCTACATGGGTGCTCAGTACAGGTTTGGACAATGGGATCATAATTGTAGATGTGTGTTTTTTGTATCCATTGCTTTTAATTTCCATTGCTGTTACCTTGGTTCAGGTCCTTATTTTATATTTGCACTACTCATATAGGCAGTAACCTAATTGGTCAGCCAGTCTCTCATTTCTTCTTCTAATTCAGGCACCTTGTAGGCCAAATCCTACCACTTTATTTTAAAAAGTGAAAATCTTTCTTAGTTCTTTGGCTATACAAAAGAAAGTGGATGGTGGCAGGATTTGACCTTGGACAGTAATGCAGACCCCTATTCTAATTCATTCTGTCACTTCAATTCAACAAATAAATTAAGTGCCAAGTTACTATATCTTAGGCTGGGAATACAAAAACAAAATGCTCTTGCCCAAAAGTTTACATTCTGTCAGGGAATATAGCAGATAGGTAATTTACATAAATATAAGGTAATTTGAGGTGGGCAATATCACTGATTATTGAGGACATCAAAAAAGATTTCGTTAGTAGGTGACACAAGAGCCTTGAAAAAAAGTAAGGATTTTGAGGAATGTATTACAGGTGTAGGAGATGGCTTTTACAAATGTTAGAGTTAGAGAACTGATTGTTGTTCAGTTTTCCTGGATCAGAGCATATGAGAAGGGGAGTAATATGAAATAAGACTGGAAAAGTCAGAATCTAAAGATTAAAGGCCTTGAGAGACAATGTGGTATAGTAAAACAACATATTTGTAGTTCTACATCACCAGCTGGTATTAGATGTTTTGAAATGGATGTGTTGTAAGCATTTCAAACTCAGAGTGCACACAACAGAAGTCATCTGCATCCCTTTTCTGAACTTGCTGTTTCTGTTGAGGTCACCACCATCCTTCCAGTAACCCAAGTATGCATATTCATCATTTCCTACCTGGCTTCTTTCCTGGACTCCATCATTGTTTCCAGAAACTCATCCATCTGCAAGATTGAATTAACTCTGAAACTCACACCTCTTCAGGCCCTCCTGACCCTGGGGCCCCTCTGTCCTTTTGATTGGAGGATGGACATCAGGGACCTCTTCCCATGTCCCAGATACCACCCGGCCTGCAGGACTTCAGTCTCCCTTTCCCATGGTATCCTTTCTCTCCCCCACACACGCTTTTTATGTGTTGCATTCCCCCATTAGCTTGAGAGCACCTTGAGGCCAAGAGCAGTCTTTTGCTTTTCTTTGTATCCCCAGCATTTAGCACAATGCCTGGCGCGTACTAGCTACCTAATAAATGTTTATCGAATGACTAGTCACTGTCATTCCCAATTTTTGAAAAAGTTTATAACACTCAGTTCTACAAGTTTTGAGTTCTCATGAACTATGAGAAAGATGTAAGAAAACCAAAAATAAAGAAAAAGGAAAGGAGAGAGACAGAGAGAAAGAGAGCAAGAGCAAGCAAATAGTTCGCTTCAATCTGGATTCAGATTCCATAATTCTTTCTCTGCATGTAAATAGCCTTTTCCATCATTAGTCTTTTGGAGCTTAGAACCTTGCATTATTGAGAAGAGCCAAGTCTATCAAAGTTAGTCATCACAGAAGGAATGTGTTTGTGGTTGTATACAATGTTCTCCTGGTTCTGCTCCCTTCACTCATCATCAGATCATATAAGACTCTCCAGATTCTTATGAAGTCCATCTACTCTTTATTTCTTATAGCACAGTAATATTCCATTACATTCATATGCCACAATTTGTTTAGCCATTCCCCAGTTGATGGGCATCCCCTTCATTTCCAGTTCTTTGCCACCACAAAAAGAGCTGCTATAAATGTTTTTGTACGTATGGGTCCTTTTCCCCCTTGTAGGATCTCTTTGGGATACAGCCCTAGAAGTGGTATTGCTGGGTCAAAGGGTATGCACATTTTTATAGCCCTTTGGGCATAGTTTCAAATTGCTCACCAAAATGGTTGGATTGGTTCTTTGCAATATTTCTTATACCTCCACCCCCTTTCTATTCATAACCATAACCCTACTTCAGGTGTGCATCACCTATTTCAGTAGCCTCCTAATCAGCTTCCTGCTTTATCTTTTCCCTCTCCAGTAGATCCCCATACAGTTGCTAAAGTGGTTTTTCCTAAAGTGGAGGTCTGTGTACCTGCTCCCCCTCTGTAAACTACAATGGCTTCCTTTTACCTTCGGTATAGAATAGAAACTCCTGTTTGACTTTTAAAGGCTTTTCCAACCTGGACCCAACCTTCCCTTTCCAACTTTATACGTTACTTCCCTTGCCATTTTTTGTGGTCTAGTAAGTTGCACTGCTTGCCCTTTCTTCATCTCCCATCTTCATACCTTTGCACTGGCTGTCCTTTATGCTTGGAATGCACTGTTGCCTCACCTCTGCTTTGCAGAATCACTAGTTTCCTTTAAGGCTTATCTCAGACAGCATTTTCTACAAGATGCCTTTTTCTGATGCAGCTAGGTGTATGGAGTGCATAGTGGATTCAGCACTAGATCTAGAGGCAGGAAAACCTGAGTTGAAATCCAGCCTCAGACATTTACTTAGCTGTGTTACTCAGTTTCCATGTCTGTAAAGCAGGGATAATAATAGCACGCACCTCCCAGGATTGTTTTGAGGATTAAATGAGGTAATAATTGTAAAGTCTTTAGCACAGTGCCTGGCACATAGTAAGTGCCAGGTTAAAAAAAAAAGGTAGATGCTATTATTATAACAGTTTTGCAAATGAAGACACTGAGTCTGAGAGAGGTTAAGTGATTTGCCTGGTGCTACACAGCCTGGGAGTTTCTGAGGCTAGAGCTGACTTGACCCCAAACTCCAAATCTAGCACTGTCTCCATTATCCCATCTAGCTGCCGACATTCTCTAATCAGTATTATTTTGGCTATTGTGTGGAGGATTATCTGGATAGGGGGGAGATTGGAAGCAGGGAGATCAATTAGGCTATTATAAGAGTGCAGTAGGATTTGAAGTGATGTGGTGGCTGTGGGAGTGGAGGTAAGGGAGCATGTGACTAGAAATGTGATGGTAGAATTGACAGGATTTGGAGGGTGAAGAAGAGCTAATAGTTGATGATTGAGATTGGGAAATAAGGGAACTCGTGAATACCTTCAATTTTCTCAGGAAAATAGGAAGCAAAGTTATCTGACTGCACACCAGCCACCAGATTAAAAATCATGCTCCATATAGCATTTCCTTCTTAAAAACTTTCAGTGCCTCTCTATTTTTGTTTGTTTTTTTTTTGTGAGGATTTATTTCTCAAAAATTTTGATATGAAATTTTAATTACCAGGAGAAGGTGCTGGTAGTCTGAGCCAAAAAGGGAAGGGCCTAGTTTACATCCAGATTTTCTTTCCCCCAGGGAATCTTGAGAAATTTTAGAGTGGGGGAAGTGTGTGGCATGGCAGTTAGCTTGGAAATAGACTAGGCAAAGCTTCAGAAGCTACTAGTAGATCCTGACCTACTGGTTGGGGGAGTTGGAAACAGGCTGAGTAGGGTACTCTGAGTATGTGATAGAGAGACAACTGTATATACACTGAAGGCATACTCCTCTCAAATTAAAAGGCAAATTGTTACAAAGCATAGACATCTGTCTAAATAGCTGTAAGCAACCTGGAAATACCTATTCTCAAATAAATGGACCCCTGGTGTTTCACAAGTCTTTTCTAACTTTTCTCAAATCAGAATTTGGTCTTGGTAAAGTTCTTGGGGTACACTTATTAGAAAACTGAAGTTGTGTGAATTATTTTTTAACTTTTGGTACTTAGATTGGCTTTTAGGCCCTGAATTATTTATTTAGTCTTGGCAACCCAGGAAGCAAAGAAAAATGCAAAATGACTAATTTATGTATGGCCTCTCTTGCTTATGCTGTGACGATAGCAGAATGGCAAAAAAAAAAAAAAAGCAAAAAAAAAAGCGGGATCAAAGGGTACTAAGAATTGTACAGCCTCTAGGCAGTCTGTAATATGCATTCAGTTGCTATTTCTCTAAAGTCAGGTTGGTATCCAGTAACCTCTGAGTGGACACACCACTGGAGTAGCTGAATCATATCAGGTTTGACATCCTTGCTATAAATAAAGCAAAAAGACAAAAGGGAGTTACAGCTAAATGGAAAGATGTCTCACAGACTATTTTTGGAGAGGCAAATAAAGAAGTTGGCAGAATTGATTTTAGAATTGGTATGTCCAAATGCAACAATAATTTCTATTTCATGGTATGTTTGGTGTTTTATCTGAATACTATGAAAGTTTGTTTAAAAAAGAAAAGAAAAAAAGACCACCATGAATAATAATTGTAGTTTGGGCATTTGATGCAGAAGATGATAGAAAAATTTTGTGGAGGTCTTAATAAAACCAAGTAATTTGATTAAGTCACTTAGCAACTTAATTGCAAAAGTAGGTATAGAAGAGGTTAGCAGAAATGTGGGAACATGTGGCTCAAGATTAGGAAAAGGAAGAGGACAAAGGACTTCACAAAAGAGTTATGTATCTATTATAAATACTTCCTTTACCAAAAACATGGGAAGGGGCTGGAAATGGCAAGCACCAATTAAGTAATGAAAATGATACTGATTGTGGGTTAAGAGACAGGAAGCAACAGGTTACATACATTTAATCTGAATTGGCTGATAAGTATATATTCTGACCATTGACTTGTTAAAGCAAAGGGTGAGATTGTTTGACTCAATAAATCTGAAAAAGGGGAGGATACCAAATGCTTGGGAAACAAAATAATACTAACTACAGACAAAAAGCGATTAAGCATATCGGTTGCCACGGACCTCTGTGTCTGCTTTCATATCTCTACAGGAGCTTTATGAGAATGATCTGCCCATGTGTTGAGGGGATCTTTGATGGGGGTATGGGAGAAGAGGCAGGCTTTTGCAGGCAGTGTTCTCTAGTATGCCATGTCTGTGCAGTGGAGCTGTTGATCAGGAAGTGCAGAATCCTTCTATGTTTATTGACTATTAAGGAGGTGTTTGAATGGGTAGAGAAAGTCTGCTGCTTCGAAGATTGTCCTCTGGCATAGTGTGTTTTATGCTTATGTTGAGACCCTAGAAGAGTCCTTGAAAGGTGTAACAGAGTTATGTAGAGTTGTTTGACCTTTTGGTTGCTTCCAGATGTAACACAGAGCATGTAAACAGGTTTTTGCCAAGGATTTTTGACATTGTCTTGGAAGACGTTAAGAGAAGGGTTTAAGTCAAAGAGAGGGAGTGGAAGTGGTGTAGAGATTCCATGTGTTTGCTCAGGTTTTCCAGGTTCCCCTGTTTGTAAATAGTGTTGTGTTGATGTCTTTCGAGTCCCAGAATATTGCAGAGCCCTCTAATTGAAATCCAGAATCAATCAAGAGTTTGGTCTGACTCTGCTCAGAGGAAGAGAAAAGGTGGTAGAAGGATGCTTCTTGTCCAGACGGATATGTAGTTGGGTGAATAATCTGTTAGTCTGTCTGTACATATATCTTGAATAGGCACTACAGAGGAATAATAAAATGGGACCAGAGATGAAAAGAAGAATCAAGTATACAGGAAAGTGGGAAATTATGTAGTGCTTTTAATGATTGCAAGGATCTCCCAGAAACAAAAAGCTATATTTTTATTTTTGCTTATTTTGTTGATGCCTTTTCTTTTTATGTGAGATACTTCTGAATATCTCCCTCTTCTTCTACCCTGCAAGCCTTGCTTTTTTAGCAAAGAAAAAAAAAACAGTTAAATAAATATAACTGCATCTGACTGTGCATGGCAACATTCTTCACCTTTCCAATAAAAAGAGAAAGATACATTTCTTCATCTTTTCTCTGAGACCAAAAATTTTAAAACATAAAGTTTTATTGACATGTTTTGTTCTTACATTTTCTACATATTTCAGTGTCGTTTTGTTGTTTGTCTTTTGTTTTGAAGAAGACTAGTGACATCACAGGTTGATGTCTTGACTCCTGAGTGAATTATAGTAAGTGAGGTGGAGTTATCAAAGTCCAGGGGCAAGACAAAAGTCGGGCTGACTGGATTACCTTGGTGTTTTCACTGTCTGACGAAGCTCTAAGTGCTCCCTAGCGCCTACTTCAGCTACCTTCATGGCTGTTGGAACAAATAGTTATCTGCCCATTTAGCTGGGGGAAATCTTCACATGCTTGGGGTAGACATTGTCCTAACTTGTTGGGTTTGTGGGCTGTTGGTTACCCTCAGTCTGGTTTAGCCTGTTTGGAGAGATGGTTTTACCAGCATGTGGTTGCTGCATATGCTACAGCTTCTATGAGCCACAAATGAGAGCTGGGTGAAGGTGGATGCCAGAGGTGGATGAACACCTCTGAAAAGGGCTTGGCATCCCTCACATCCCAGTGCTCATCCTCCTTGAACACTCCATATCCCAATGTATCCCTCCCACAAACCTATCTTTTAAATACCAATATTCTTTTGATGATCCCATATGGCTGCAAATCATAAAGACTCAAAATTATAGGTCAGCTAAAGGGCAGTGGAGAGATGCATCGTAGACATAGGTTAGAGCCCATTCTACGATTTATGCATTAAAAATGTCATCAAAGATCTAGGCCTGGAAAAGGAGGTGGGACCATTAGAGGGGGTTGCAGTTTATACAGTTGTAGGGAGCACCAGCATTGATGAGAAGATAGGGTGGAATTTCCCTGCATCTGTCTGTGGAATAATAATACCTGTCCTTTACTCCTGGGAAGGTGTCATGGTATTTGATTTGGTGTTAAGTTTTCTTAGCTACCTTTTCTTATAAGTGGAGAGAAGAGTTCAGCACTCTTACAACTTTTAATTTTAAAAAAGTTTTGTCATAAATTTGTGTAAACAAATGTAAATGAGGAACAAACTCCTAAGAATGTTATTATATAATCTGAACAGTTTAAAGAAAAGAATTCAAATGTTAAAATAGTTTATTGTTCCCTATTGACCTATTTACTTAATAAAACTTGTTTTTATATAGTTGAATTCAGTGTGTATGTTCTCATTCTGCTTTTGCTTTTTATCTTTCCACGTTTCTTTGTATTATTTATTTGTAACAACACAATAATATTTACTTACATTGTTATGCCATATTTTATTTAGTCATCCCCCAAATCTTTGGATACGTAAGTTGTGTCCAGTTTGCTTTTACAAATAAAGCAACACAAATGATTTTGTGTAGATGTGGTTCCTTCTTTTTTTATTTAAAAAAAAAATCTCTGGGCTGCATGCCTAAGACTGGGATCATTGGGTTCAAGGGGTGGACAATCAGTTTTGTAACCCCATTATGTATTGCCAGATTTGTTCTCCAAAAAAGAACATTGATTTTTATCAGTTTGGGATCAAATGAGATAATATTTGTAAAGTGCTTAATGTGGTGCCTGTCACTTAGTAGGTGCTGTGTAAATACTTATTCCCTTCCCTTCTGCCTTTACATCTGTAACTCTTATTCCATTTTTTCCTTCAGCTAGGATTTACTCTCGGCAACGTGGTCGGGATGTATCTGGCTCAGAACTATGACGTAAGTGGCTGTCATCCAAGACCTTTTGGTCTCTGTTGAAGTGTTTTATAGTGATTTACCTTAATTGTGGGCATTTCCTTTGCCAGAACTGAATCCTAGCAAAAATAAGGAGCAGTTTCCCCTTAAATATTTAAGGGATGATGGCTGAGTGTTAAATCTTGGAGCAAGTCCATCATTTAGTAGATATTTTTCCATTACACTTTTAATACAGCCACAGTGCTGTCTCTGCCCCCAAATCACCACAAGAGGGCAACTTGTCAGCAATTGAGAACAGTCTCCCAGTGATCTTATGCTTTTATTTGTTAACTAAGGTAAGATTTTCATTTCATTGGGGCTCTTCTTCAAGTCCTTAGAAAATCAAATAGAAAGGGCATAAAAGACCTCTAGCAGGATAATTTTCGCTTCCTATCACTTCCATTTGTAGAGAGAAATTAATTGTAGCAACAGAATTTGGCAGTAATTTTAAAGACTAATTTTTAGAGTACAGTTTCTTCAGATTGCTTAGATTTCTTCAGGACTGTCTGAGGAAGCAAGATGGTTTCACAGATAGAGCACTGAACTTGGGGGTTCAACTTTGGCCTTAGACATTTACTGGTTGTGTGAATCCAAGGAAAGTAACAATCCCTCTTAGCCTTAGCTTCCTCATTTGTTGAATGGAGATTATTAACAGCACCTGCCTCATAGGGTTGTTGGTGGAGAAATGTTAGCTATCACCACCACCACCACCACCACCACCATCACCACCATCATCATCATCCTTATCATCCTTATCATTAGGGGATGCTATTAAACCTTCACTGATGGGGAAGGAAGTTTATTTTCCCAGAATCACAGAATGAATCATTGATAAAAAACAGATTAGAAACTTGGGATGTCTAACTCTGAAGGGGATGGGATGAGGTGGAAACGAACCTCTGAAAAGATTTTCAGAGGAGAGAAGGATGTTTTTGCTTTAAAGAATGGGAAGTAAAATTATGTTAGTCTTCAGGACTCAAATTTTTGGTGCTCCAAAGAGCATTTGCAGTAGCAGCTTTCTCATTGGAATGATAAAATTTCCAGTCATTGGGTCTCATTTATTCATATAGTATTTGTATGTTGTAATATAGTGGAAAAGAGGCAAAGAGCCTGCATTTTCAAGGAAGCCTCCTTTTTAAAATTAATGAATTTTTGCATATTTAGCACTCAGGTAGCAGCATTTATAGCACTTC
This sequence comes from Phalanger gymnotis, assembly GCA_028646595.1. NCBI lineage: Eukaryota > Metazoa > Chordata > Mammalia > Diprotodontia > Phalangeridae > Phalanger > Phalanger gymnotis. The sequence continues at coordinate 88,716,486 of CM053623.1, read as the reverse complement.
TGAGTGCTGTGATTCAGCAGCTCTTTTGGAGAGAAATATAAACTTATGAAATTTTCATATCTCATATATATTTATGAAACTTACGTGTCTTTGGACAGATGGGAAGGGGAGAGGGAGAGGGTATTGGTTAGATGCAAAGTTAAAATTTTTCTTTTCTTTTCAAAGATTCCAAACTTGGCCAAAAAGCTTGAAGAGATTAAAAAAGATGTAGATGCCAAGAAGAAACCTCCTAGCTCTTAATGCCAACATCTAGTAATGTTGTCTGGACGCTTTCCTGTTCAAAACAGAAGTTCCTATTCTCTCCTCCAGGACTGGATGACTTTCTTCACCCTGAGATACACTGAGATGCCTTTGAGCTAAAATATACCTGTAACACCAAAACCACCCTTTATTACCCCTCCTGGACTCATCTGACCCCTATACCTGCGTGGGAGATTCTGTTACTTGAATCATGGTGCTTGACTAGGAAATGCTAGTTTTGATTAGTGGTCTCTCTCCCCTTTTAAATTGTGGATTTCTAGTCATTTTTTTAAGTTGCTTTTTATATGGCTGAACAGATGGCAGTAATACTAATTCTCTAATTATGCCTACCACACTGGATGCTTTATAAGCATTTAGTGTCAAACAATGTTGTTCCAAATCAATTAAAACTATTATATAGCAACTGATTTCTGGTGACTTCCATTTGTTTTATGTTATACCACAGCAGTTTTATAATTGTTTGTGTAACCAGTTAAATAATGAGCAGGTATTTTTTTTTCAGACCTTTTAGTTGTCCAACAGTATATGCTCTGGGGGGAAAAAGAAATAGGATATTAAACTGGCTCTTGAGATTGGTCTCCTTGGAATGCATTTTTCTATGATTAATGTACTTATTTTGTCCTATTTTGCCTCCTAAATGTGATCATTCTCATTTTAAGGAGATTTAACTTTCAGTAATTGTATATAAGTGAAAAGCTGTATATAAAGAAAATATTTGTTGCACCACACTTTTATATTTATTATAATTATTTCAAAGATATATTCTCTGAAAAATTTGGCTCAATACATACAGTATTTGTTTTACAAATTCAGTCATTTTCTTCAAGAAGCATTCTTATGTTGCGTGCATTTTGTTCTCTTCCATGACCCCTGCTGTTGGGTAGATGAACTACCAATCCACATATTAATTTAAAAGTATATATTTTAAAATAAGCCAAAATTAAATATTATCTTATTAGGAGTTCTGTTCAAGTGAGACATGCATGATTGTTTTGTTTTGCTTTTTTAGTTTTGGTTTATTTTTAGCAACCACGCTGGTGGTGTGTTATTACCCAGGTTATTTAACAGAACCTACAAACAGAAAGAAGTATTTTTTCATGCTTTTATACACATCCAGCATAGCAGTGTATTTTGTAACTATAAAGGATTAAAAAAAATCCCCATCAGTACTTAGATATCCAAAGCAGTAGACTTCCAAATATCATCCCCTTGGGATGCCAAAAACTTGTCCAAATGATGTCCCCATTGCATGGTGTCCTTTTACTAAGTAAGGAGCTTGGTGTGGGGGAAACAGTGTTGGATTTGATATCAGGAGACCAGGGTTACAAACATTTGCCTTTTAGTGCCTGTATAACCTTGGGCAAGTAATATCTTTCTAGGCCTCGGTTTCTTTCTCTTTAAAATGGAAGCATTGAAGGGGAGAATCTCTAAGGGCCCTTCCAAGCTAAAATCTGTGTCATTGTATTCCATCAGTAGTGCCTTTACAACTGATTTCTAAACCTCACAATAAAACTAGTCCTGTTACTTTTTGGGAGCTGAGGGAGGGAACAAGGGAAGGGAAGAGACACAAATGGCTTTAACCAGCTGGGGTTATTTTGGACTTGGGCCCAGACTTATTAATTTCATTTGTTTTTTGTTCAGTCATTTCAGTCATGTCTGACTCTTCCTAACCTTGTTTGGGGTTTTCTTGGGAGAGATACTAGAGTGGTTTGCCATTTCCTTCTCCTGTTCATTTTACAGATGAGGAACTGAGGCAAACACATTAAGTGACTTGCCCAGGGTCACTCAGCTAGTAAGTGAGGCTGGATTTGAACTCAGGAAGAGTAGTCCTCCTGACTCCAGGTCTGGTATTCTTATCCACTATAATGCTGATCTACACCACCTGCTGTTGCCTGGGGCATTGAGAAGTTAGATGAGAAGTTACTCAATGTCCCACAGCCATTATATATCAGAGGTGGAACTGGAAGCAAGGTCTTCCTGATTTCAAGGGAGTGATACTTCTACCACCTACCATACAGAGCTCTTGTGAATATCAAATGAGGTAATATGTATGCGATGCACTTTGCTAAACTTTATGTAGAATGTGCATTCTGGTGGAGTAATTGGGAAACATTGCTGTACTCACTGCACTTTTTTACATTATGAAGAAATAGAAAAACTTAAAACATTCTGCCAAAAAAAAGAAGGGCCAATAATCTCATTGGCTGAAATTACTAATGCTTTTAGCCACTTCTGACTTGGTCTTTTATGCTGCTGTAAACTTTGGCTCCCTGCTGCTTGAGCTAAAAGAACAGTTTTGCTACACCATTTCATTTTTTCCACCTAATTTACTCCCCTTCAATTTCCATGTGGGTGAATGCAGGTAAAATAGAAGATGTCCATATCTGAGCATTTTTAAATATGTTCACAGAGCATGTACACATTATAGCACATAATGTTTTCATTTCCACTAGGCTAGACCTCACCCTTCGGATAGTCTTCCAATGTTTGTATTTCCCCTGTGGTCTACTCCTTTTTCACTGCGCCCTGATGAGCCTCTGCCGAAGGAACATTACATACTATAATGGAGGAAATGAGCTTTCTCTTATATTTCCTGTACTGTAATTTGCACGTAGCAATTTTTCTTTTCATTTTTGCTTCTGCCAGTAAGTAATTCTAAGATTGATAAATTATGTGAATAAAAACAGGCATGATTCATTTATCGTAGATTTTAGTGTAAGATTTTGATCCATTTTCCATCAAGAGAAAAAGCATTATCAATGAGTAAATAATACAATTTAAAATCATGGTGTTTCTTTTGTCAATTGCCAAATATTATTTATCAATTCCTAGTTATTTTTTAAAAATTTATTTTTAATCAAGCATTTCTTGTCACTTTCACACTAAATAATAATTAGAAAAATAAAACCATCATAACAAATATGCATAGTCCCATCAACATAGATAATGTTAATTTATGGTTTTCTAAGTTAACAGGTGGCCCAAAGGTGTCCATTTCTATTTGAGTTTCTCAAATGCTACAACGTAGCATTTTGATCCTTGATTGAGATGAACTAGTTTTCTCTCTTATTACTCGAGCTCTGGGCTTGGGGAAGGGAATACACTGAACCTTAAAAGGGAGTTTACATAGATACTCAACTGCTCAAGTTACATCATCTCCGTGACTGAGAAGCACTATTGTGTAGTCAGTTGTTAAATATTGAGTACCTTCAGCACTATGGAGCAATATCCAAGAAGTGAAGAAATGTCATAGTAGAAAGAGCCCTGGAACTAGGAGTCAGGAGACCTTGGTACTGATGGTCTCAGCTATGCCACTAATTATGACCTTGGGCAAATTGTCTCACCACTCTGAATCTCCATTTCTTTAGTCATAAAATGAAGTTGGGAGGACAGTATGGTGTAGAATGCACTGGATTTGGAATCAGGTAGACCTACCTCAGACACTAGCTGTATCATCCTGTGCAAATCTCTTGAACTCTTGGAGCTTTAGCCTTTTCTATCTGTGAAATGAGGGGGTTTAACTAAACCACTAAGGTCCTTTCCCGCCCAATCTTACATCCTTCCCAGATCTAAAATTCTTTGAGTCTGGAAAGAATAGTGTATCTTGGGAGGCTGGCAAGAGAGATATACTTATGGAAGGGGACTAGGTGAATACTACTAAGAATTGTAGTGTTAACGTTTAGAAGTTACTGTTCATATGGTGCTGTGAAATAATCATGTTAATTCCCAACAATAGAATAGTAGGTGACTTTGTATGCAGGGCTAGGAGCCATGGTTGGTGTTAATGGTTTCAGGAAGGAGCAGTTCTATCCCCACACTCCTAGTTTAAATTTTTCACATATATTTCCCACTATCTCCAATGCAAATGATCTTTTCTAAAATCTTTAAAACACTATGGAAATATAATAGGGAGTGCTGTTAGACAATAAAAGAATCTTTACAACCCAGAGAAGCTAAATAATGATTTTATTTGTGTTATTCACATAGGAGGAACAAAACACTAACGAGGAACTTAAGGCCAGTTAAAATAGGTGCAGATGACGTTTCAAAGACGTTTACCAAATAACTGACGTCAGTGACTAGAAATATATGATGCTGGTGAGCTACTGGAATAATGAGCATTTAGTCATGTAGAATACTTATGGAAGAAGTAGGCTAGTTCTCATTGAGTTAAAGAAAAGCTTGTATTCTGAAATGGTCTTTTTGGAATATTCGTTAGCTAAAAACATTTACTGGATGCTGACTGCACACAAGGCAAAATGCTAAGCACTAGGGAAAACAAAAAGATATGAGATCATTTGTGCCTTACAGGGCCTTCCAGTCTGCGAGGGATGACAACAATTTTCTCATTAGTCTCTATATCTTCTAGCACCCACCTAGTGTTAGCTACTACTATGGGTCTTTGGAACTCATAAAAGCTTCAGTTCCTTCATAGTTTCCTATGGTTCCTTCTAGCTCTGCGTGGGGTTAAATAGAGTAAAATAATGCATTTAGCAGCTTTACTGGCTTATATATTTGTTTTTAGCCCTCTGATAAAATAGTCATGAAAGAAATTTTTTTTTCCTCCCTGATCATTGAGAGGGTGTTTGTGGTAACGGGAAACTAGAGGCTACTGAGAGAAGGGTGCCAGTTTCTTTGTCCTTCAGTCTTTTTTTCCTCTTCTAGGTTGGCATAGTGGAAATGCTAGGGTTGGAATCAGAGGCCCTGGTTTCAGATTCCAATTTTGCCACTGTTGCTTGTGTGGCGCTAGGAAAGCCTTCTATGGGCCTTGATTTTCAGTTTCCTTATATGTAAAATGAGATGGCTGGACTAGGCTTCTAAGGACCCTCCCAGCTCTAAATCTGAATTCTGAGCACTTCTTTTCATGTTGAGATAAAAAACTATATGCATCTGTCTGAAAAGAGAAGCATTCTTCCCCCCCTCCCCCAATTTGTGATCTTCCTCTAGAGAGAAATGCTATAGATAATAAAGGTGGGGAAGAAATTGTAATAGAGGTTCTCCTTGGCAGAAGTTAGGATAATCAAACATTTAGAAGAAAGAAGCTAAAATTGACTTTTAGGATCTGGGAGAGGCACCTGGAATGGTGAGAAATACTATCAATTATTCCAACCAGCATCGTTTACCTTCTTTGCTCATCTACCTAATGGTTTGACTTCCCAACCCCCTAAGGCAATATTTAATGCTGTAACATGCTATATGATGGATCCAAGTCAGCCTTTGTAGGACAAGAACTCAGCTTCTGAGCTGCAATGAGATGTTGCTTTTAAATACAGGGCAAGGTTTTTCATAGGCAAGACTGTTTGTAGCCTTTTTCCTCAGATTTGCTGGCTTTGAAAAGTGAGAAATTCCTTTCTTCTAGAAGGGCCCTTCATAAAACCACATCTCTGTTTTAAGAAGAATATCTAAAGCCAATGGATAGAAAGGAATGAGAAAAATTCAAAATTAGTTTCTTAGTGATCACTGTAAGAAAGGAACGGAAAATCAAGATGTCTGTCCTTTCGGTTGCTGCATTTTTCTTCAATGTCACATGTGACTGGCCTTCAAAGAGAGGAATGCTTCAGTTTGCTTGGCTCCAGGGTTATGCATACATGTCAATTTTTTTAGCTTGCCGTTTGGACTCTTCCTGTGCTCATTGTCTTTGGTTTGGTGAGTTTGTCCACATGTGCTAGGCCTGATGAGTGATGTTACTGACCTTAGCCCAGACTGGAAAGGTATCCAGATGGAAGAGGTTAATTCCCCAAGTATTGATAGCCACCATCACAACCACCAGTCCAATTACATTGACACCTAATCCGGCTTTCACCTATAGGAAACAAACCAATATATTCCAGTCACTTCCCTAAACCGGAAGGCACACACTCTGGGAGGGCATGGGGAAAGACTGAGGAGGGGTGTAGGAGTGTCTCAATTATGGAGCTACCATTATTCTGCCCCTGTAATATTCAACTCCACCTTACATCTTTCTACCACTGCTCCTAAATGTTCTTGTTCCTCTGATGTGTGTTCTGGTTTTGCCACGTATTTATGGAAGGGTGAGAAAGGAAGAAATTTCTCAGGTGTTAGGAGAGGGTGAACAATGCCAGCTTCATCTACATTATAGGTCTTCTACCTGTCAGTGGAAGTTGCCTATATCTACTTTCCGCTCACCCTTTCCTGTTGGAGATGAGCATAGGAGGGAGGACCAGCATGGGACCTCTCTTTCTAGGGTATGTCTTCTCAGTAGCCTTTACCCATACCATTTATGCCATGGCACTGAGCAGAACTATGTGTAGAGTGTAGAATGTGGGAGATGTGATGGGAACAGTATGACCAGATGGAAAGATTAGTACAGTAAGTATGACTATTACCCCACCCAGGGGAGTTGCCAGGCATACAAAGTGTACAGAAAATAAATCTAGCTTGGCACTTACATGGGAAAAATGCAAGGGAAAAGTGTATCCTAGGAAATTTCTTTCAAACAAATGACTAGACAGAGGGCAAACCTCTCCCTACTGTACCCTAGCCTGAGCTGGGGAGTTATTAGTCATGCTTAGCATAAAGGCCTGCTGTCCAAATTCTAGGGCAGTAAGGGCCATTGCTTTGATACCAAAGTAGAATTCTGAGAAAGCAGGTGGTCTGTTTGAGAATGCCGTGTGCTAGGCTGTAAGGTGAGAGAGGAATAGTTAACACTGGGCATCTCTGTCATTGAATATGTATAGGTAATAGTACTTATAGGAATAGAGACTGGTCCTATGCTTTTACTGGTATAGGGAACTCCCTAAGAAGGAAATTTCCTATACCATTGTAGGTCATTTTCCTCTCTAAAGCTTACAGCCTTAGAGAATTACTTAAAGCACCTAGAGTGACTTGCTGAGGGTCATATCAGTCTGTATCAGAGATGGGGCTTAAAACTAAGTCTAATTGCTTTCTAGGATAGCTCACTATAAACCATGTTGCCTTTTGTTTACACATCTGTAAAGTACTTTTTAAATTTATGAAGCTTTCATATTCTCTGTCTTGTTTCATCTTCATAAGAACAGGTGGTAGATTCAATTTAATTTGATATGTATTAATCTCTAGGTTGTTGTTGAGTTTCTGTTGTGTCTGACTCTTCATGACTCCATTTGGGGTTTTCTTGCCAAAGATACTAGAGTGGTTTGCCATTTCCCTCTTCAGCTCATTTTGCAGATGAGAAAACTAAGGCAAACAGTGACTTGCCTAGGACCACACAGCTAGTCAGTATCTGAGGCCAGATTTGAACTCTGGAACATGAGTCTTCCTGACTCCAGGCCTGGCATTCTATCTACTGCACCACCTAGCTGCCCAACTTCTAGGGACCAGCATGGTGTAATGGCTAGCGTACTGGAGTAGGAGTCAGGAAGACCAGGATTCCAATCTGGCCTTGAAGACTTGCAGTGCCTCTAGGCAAATCACTTGACCTCTGTGCATCTCAGGCAAGTAGCTAGGTGACTTGGTGGATAGAGTGTTAGGACTGAAGTCAGGAGGAGCCGAGTTTGAAACCTGCCTCAGACGTTAGATGTGTGATGCTGAGAAAGGCACTTAACCTCTTTCAGGCTCAGTCCTTATCTGCAAAATGGGAATAATGAGATAACAGTTAAGTACTCTGCAAACATTAAGGTACTATTCAGCATTAGCTATTGTTATCTATTAAGTCATTTAATAATTTAATAATTCCTTCCTTAGAAGGAATTCCCACACAGGGAAATGCTGATGAAAACACAGATACTTCATATTGTGGCATCATTCAGTGCTACTACATGCATGGTGCTGTACTGTGCCCTTAGGACAGAGACAAACTTAAACTAATCTTTACCCTCAAATGGCTTACATTCTGCTAGGGGAGAGGCGTGTGTGAGGGGAGCATAAGACAAAGTAGAGATTGAAAGAGAGATCCTGGCAAGAAGTGCTTTGGGCATGTTTCCTGAGGGAGAGAAGGAAGCAACACTAATAGCTGGGATGTCAGGGAAGGCTGCATGGAGGAAATGGCCTTCGAGAAAGCTAAGAATCCTGAAAGGTAGAGGTGAGGAAGTGAGTGTATTCTGGGGAACAACCTAGGAGAATGCATGGAGGTGGGAGGTGGGGTGTGGAGCCTTGTGTTGAGTCTGTGTTGGAGATAAGGAAATGAAGTTATTAGAAAGATGAAACGACCAAAATCACATAGCTAGTAAAGGGCTGAACTGGAAACTTACCTGAGGTCTTCTGCTTCTGAGCAGCGTTTCTGCATCCCACTTGCCTCTCACAAGTGGTTGGTATTTGGCTGGGGTTTGAATATCTACAAACTACAATACACTGTAAACCTCAAGATTGTTCTGTTCTTTTTGTAGTTGGGGAGCAGGGAAGATATGTAGATGTGGACAGGTGAATGAAAAATGATGATGTACAGTTATCCCTTCCACATTGCGACTTTCCCTATTGCAGTTTCGAAGCATAAGAAATTAAATGGGAATTTTGGGAGCGTTTTGCAGAAGCTACAGTTGACATGCGAAGGCCAGCAGATGACACAGAAAAATACTTAACCCAAATATTAACAATAAGATACTGTAAACACCTTGCAAAAGAAAAAGAAAAAATCAGATTTCTTCTCTAGTGCAAAGAGAGGGCCAAAAAAATTTTACGTAGATTTTCCAAATCATGGGCCATGCCTCTAACCTTACCTCCCCCGCCCCCCCCCGCCCCCGCCCCTCGGCAAAGTAGAAGGGATGACTGTATTCAGGACTTAGAAACAGTGACCCAACATTTCATCAGGTTTCATCAGAGTTCTTAGCCTCTCTTTCTGAAAGGCCTCCGGGTGGGCAAAGAATGAAATGAACTCTGCATGTTTCACTTTCATTTTTCTAAAGTCAGAATAGTATGACATTTGTAGCCTGTTCTTTGATGGTGCTTTTAATGAAAGGTATTTTAAGGAAAAGAATGCTGAATCTGGAGGCAGAAGATTTGAGTTCAAATCCTGGCTCTCATTACTGTTTGTGTGAATAGTAAGCCAGTCACTTAAATTCTCTGGGCCTCAGTTTACTCATCGGTGAAGAGAACAGATTGGACTGGAGGACCTTCTAGCTCTAAATCTGTGCTGCTATAACCTTTTATATACATTATCATTCTCTGTGAGAGATCAGCTACATAACCCATATACTGATTACAGAATAGATCATAGAATCAGAATCACCAATTTTAGAGCTGGAAAGGAGCTCAATGGCCATCTAGTCCAACCCACAACCAAAAGGAACCTCCCACTACGACACCCAATGAGCAGCCATCTGGCCTCTGCTTGAAGACCTTCAAGAAGGGAAACCTACCACCTCCTAAAGCAGTCTAGTCTACTTTTGGACAGAACTAATTGTTAGGAAATTTTTCTTGACATCAAGCCTAAATCTGCCTCTTGGCAGCTTCACTCATTGCTGCTGGTTACGTCTCTGGGGATGCAAGAACGAATCTAATCTCTTTTCCACCTGAATGCTATCATATCCCCCTCTGAAGCTTATAGGCTAAACATCCCCAGTTCCTTCCTTTAATCACATATACGATGGATTCAAGGTGTCCTACCATCTTATTTCTATCTCAGCCAGACCTTTTTCCTTTTAAAGGAGTGTTGTCCATACTACAATAGTTCCTGAAGTTTGCTTTTGTTCATGATAAGCCAGAACCCCGCAGAGGGGTACAGACATGACATCCCAAGGCATCAAAAGGATCCCAGTGGTTTATGGTGCGTAGTTTGGCCAATGGAGGAAGGACGCTTGGACCAGCAAGGCAACTATTGGGGATGTCTGATTTGAGAATGAGAAACGTTTTTTTTTAAATAAAAAAGAGTACTGTTATTTGAGAAAATTTTAGGAGAGTTGGGGGTAAATGCTCCTTTCTCATGGACTTGGAAGGGAGAGGGGATATTGGTGTCTTAGGTACCCATAACTCACCATATCTTTGATCTGGCAGTGGCCATAGCTGAAGACAATAGCGTTCGAGGGATTGCCCACTGGCAGCATGACGGCAAAGGAGATGCACATGGTCACAGGGATCAGAGTGTAGAGTGGGTTAATATGGAGGGTTTCAGACTAGGAGAGGAGAGAATTAATAGGAGCATTACGTTCAGTATGAAACCTCTTTCTCCCCCTTGCCCATTCACATATTTTGTTGTGTTTGTTGTTTTTAGTAAATTCTAAATGACTGTGTAACATTAACTGTAGCTCCTTGGACAACACTACTATAATGTGAGGTTACCACCTGCAAAGATCATCTTTTCTAAGTAGATGCCATGTGCTGATGCTAATGAGCCATCCCTAATAGGACATATACTCTGGGATTTTTCCCCGGTAGGAATGGCTTGCATTAAACCATCAACACTGTCTTTCTCAGTCTTCTTTGTGACCAATAGCATATGTCTGTCACATGGTTGAGTATGCTCGGTACGCAGTTCTGAAATGGAAATTTTCTTCTAAGTGAAGATAGTGGGCAATTGTGGAATTTTGGCTCCACTGTCTTGACTTTACCAATAGACCTCATCTCTGGCCCAAGGGAAAGAGAGAAAAAGGAGACCGAGGAGAAAATGGATGAGGAGTGGCAAGAGAGGTCAAAGCAAAGGGAAAGGATGTGGAAAGGGAAGAAAAATAAAGAGGAAAGATCTTTTTTGGCCTCCTTTTCTTTTCTTTTCCTTTCTTCTCTTTTTTTAATCTTTTACTTTTTTCTTTTTTTTTTCTTTTTAGTTTGCAACACACGGTTCTACATAATTTTGAGTTCCAGATTTTCTTCCCTCCCTTCCCTCCTCCCTCCCCAAGACAGCATGGAATCCCATATAACTTCCTTGTATAACTTGGCATTGAATTAATTTACACATTGGTCAAGTTGTGGAGAAAAATTATGACCAATGGAATGAATCATGAGAAAGAAGAAACAGAACTAAAAACACACACACACACACACACACACACACACACACACACAACCCAACAACAAATACAAAAGAGAGGGAAAAAAAAGGTGGGGGGAGAAAAAGGCGAGCATGAAGTGTGCCTCAATCTGCATTCATACTTTATAGTTCTTTCTCTGGATGTAGATAGCACCCTCCATCGTGAGTCCTTTGGAGCTGTCTCTGCATATTGTGTTGCTGAGAAGAGCAAAGTCTGTCGGGGTTAGCATTCACAGAATCAATATATCTGTGGTTGTGTATTATGTTCTCCTGGCTCAGCTCCGCTCACTCAGCATTGTGTCGTGTAGGTTCTTCCCGGTTGTTATGAAGTCCGTATCATCCCCATTTCTTATAGCACAATAGTATTCCATTACCCTCATATACCACAGCTTGTTCAGCCATTCCCCAATTGATGGTGGCCTCCTTTTCGCCAGGTCTCATGTTATGTAGAGTGAGACAGACTGCTACCGTTTTTCTATCAGGTGGTAACATTTTCTTAGCTTCAGTCCTTTCCTAACTTCTAGGCAACTGTTTCCCCTTTTTTCTTGAGGTGAACCTGGTAGAAGGGCTCTCTTATTGAGGTTGGGGTAACTCAGTTTCCACTGGCTCCTTCCTACCTTGGCCTGCATACTTTTGTTGGGCTGGTTATGGTGGTCAAGGGCCTGGACCTATTTGTACTGGGCCTCTATGAAGATACTTCCCATGTGGTTCTGCCCCCTTCTTCCCTAACACTGTCGGCTATCATCTCATACTGTTCAACATACGTGGTTTTTATCGACAGAAATGACTCTACAAAAGATGCATTAACATCTGTTTTGATGCTTAGCCCTAAGGACCACCTGGCTCTTCTACCTGATGTGCAGCTGAAACCTCTTACAGATGCTGCCTCTCAGTTGGAATGTGAGTTCCTGGTTTGTTTTGCTTTTCTATTTGTATCTTCAGCATAGACTATAGTACTTTGCACATGAATGCTTAATGCATGTTTTTTCAGTCATTCACTCTGGAAAGGGGTTTCTAGCACTGCACTCAAGCCGCCCTGATGTTTATCTATTGGCCCCTCTCCTGTCATTTAAGCTTATTTTTCTACCCTGTAGAAAGGGAGACTCAGGGGTGTGAAACTCTGAAGGTTGTAGGAATTAATCAGAGATGGAAGAGAATTGACTCTCACCCTTCTCATCTCCTCCCACTGATCTTGGCCTCCAGACTGGGACTATTTTGGTTTGGCAGGGGAACTGAGGCTGTCCGCTGTTTCTACTCACCAAGCTGCAGAGGATCGGCAGAAAGATGGTGATGGTGGCAGGGTTGCTAACAAACTCAGTGACCACGGACACCAAGATGCATGCCAGCAGGGTGACTGCCCACGGTGGGAGGCTGCTCAAGGATAACATCTGGTGCCCAATCCATGTGGAGAGACCGGAGGACTGAGAGAAGGGAGGGCAACAGGGCAAGAGTGAGACGGAAATGTGGGAGATGGCTAGGAATCTTCAAGCTGGACTCTTGTAAGGGATTTCTGGAGGCCATATAGGCCGCTTCTGCCCCTGTGTAGATCAGGACCTGACTCCATTACCTTTCATAGCGATGGAATTCCATTCCAGAGGCACTAAGTGGTACAGTGGGTAAGAGCTGTAGACTTGGAGTCAGGATAGAACTGAGTTCAAATCCAGCCTCAGACATTTAGCTGTGTGTGACCCTGGGCAAGTCACTTAACCTTTCTCAACCTCAGTTTCCTCACCTGCACATTAGGGCTAATAATAGCACTTACCTCACAGGGGTGTGGCAAGGATTAACTGAGATAACAGGTATAGTGTTTTGTCAACTTTTCAGTGCTATATAAATGGTAGTTTTTATCATTAAATCATTCTTGTGGCTGAGAAATTCTTTCTCATGATACATTTCATGTGTGAAAATGATGTTGTCAACAAGGGAATATCACATTGAGACAAAAAAAGCTAAAGCAGTTTTAGGCTGTAGTAAGAGAAGTGTGATGCCCAGGACTAAGGCATTGATGGGCCCGCTGTACTCTGACCTGATCAGAACACATCTGAAGTATTATAGTTAATTCTGAGCACCGCACTCTAGGAAGGAAATGGATAAGCTGGAAATTGTCCAGAGGAGGGGGTCCAGGATGGTGATGGAAGGCTTCAAGATGGTGCCATACGAGCAATGGTGGAAGCAAGAGAAGACTGAAGAAAAGAAAACTCAGGATGGATATGACACCTGTCTTTAGTATTTGATGGGCTGTCACATAAGAGACAGAAAAAAACTCATTCTGCTTGGCTGCAGAGGGCAAAATTAGCAGTGATGAGTGGAGGTCACTGAAGGACCAGACTTCCTAACCTTGAGTATTATCCAAAGGTGAAGTCGGCTTTCTCCTCACTACTCAGGTTTTAGTAGATTCTCTCTCACTAGAAATTGTCATGTAAGATGCTGTGGATGGTCACTTGTCATGTATGAGCTAAAAGGGGATTCTCGTTCAGGTGTGGATCCATTCCAGCCCTGAGGGTCTATGTCTCTGTGATCCTCTGAGCTATCTTCCAGGAAGAATGACTAAGACCTCTGATGAGACTTTGAGTCACTGTTTCCAGATAGCTAGAGGGGAATGTGGAGGGACAGTTAACAATCCTTATGCTCTTCCTTTGCCCTACTCCACTTGGTGTGACTGTTACCTGTTTCTGAGCATATTCTCTTATTCTGTTAAAAGGCTGCTCTAATCTTATTTGTCATAGGACCCGTGGTTAACCCTACGCTTTGCATCTCCCGGGTCCCTTTGTTCAGGGCATGGGGTGGTTAGCTGGCACAGTGGATAGAGTGGATAGAGATAGAGTGGAAGAAAATGTGAATTCCATTCTTGCCTCAGACATTTCCTAGCTCTGTGACACTGGGCGAGTCACTTTATCTTTTTTTGGAGGGGGAAAGGCAGGGCAATTGGGGTTAAGTGACTTGCCTAAGGTCACACAGCTAGTATCTGAGGCTGGATTTGAACTCAGGTGTTCCTGACTCCAGGCTGGTGCTATACTCACTGCACCACCTAACTGCCCCAAAGCAGACAACTTTTCCCTGACTGGGAATTGAATCTAGCCTGCAGCGTCCGAATCCTAGCCACTAGACCACCAGGGAGGCCACTTTATCTCTTGTTGCTTCAGTTTCTTCATCTCTAAAATGGAGTTAACATTAGCACCTATCTCCCAGGCTTGTTGTGGGGATCACCTGAGATAATATTTGTGAAGCCCTTAGCCCTCTGCCTGGCAGGCACACATAGAAATGTTAGCTAGCGGTACTGGGTCGGCATAGCTCTGGAAGCCACACAGGGTCCTGAGAGTGACCTTCCCAGTGGAGAGCTGCGATCCCAACCCCCTAAACCATTATTAGAAAGTTTGCTTTCTCTAACTGGGGCCATAATCACAGGCATCCATGTACATCCAGCTACCCTTAGAAGGGCAGAAGGACTATGAACTTGGCCCTTTAAATCAATCTCATTAGCCCATTAGTAAGGTAGAGAAAGTGTTGAATTTAGAGTCATGGGACCTCAATGTGAACCCAGACTGCCACTCACTTGACCCGGGTAACCTCAGGCACCACTACCCCACTGCAGGCTTCAGGCGCCTTATCAGTTAAAGGAAGGAGTTGAGCCAGCTGACTTCTAAGGCTCCCAGCTATAAAGCTATGATTCTATATACAAATACACATCAAAAAGACCTCAACAGACAGGAAACAATGGCTCCCAAGTAAAAAAAGTAAAACTTAACAGTAATAAGTACTGAATATAGGATTTAAATGTTCATTTTTTAAAAAATCAATTGTGCAAGTAAAACATGAAGGAGACTGCATAATAAACATTTTATGAGAATATCTCTGACTTCTCAGAGTTGTTATTCAGAAAGGGTTTTGGAAGAAGAAAGAAATGAGAATCTGTTAAGCACCCACTACGTGTCAGCCACTGTACTAGGAGCTTTTCAAATATTGTTTCTTTTGATCCCCACAACAACCCTAGGAGGTGCTATTATTATCCCCATTTTGTAGTTGAAGAAACTGAGGCAAACAGAAGTTAAGTGACTTGTCTAGGGTCACATAGCTAGTAAATTTCTGAGGCTGGATTTGCACTCAGGCCTTCCTAACTAGGCCTGGCACTCTGTCCACTGCACCACCTAGCTGCTAAACCTCAAAGTGCTATATAAATATGAGTTATTTTATGTCATTATTATTTCAAGTTGACTACAAGCTTAAGACGAACCAATAATATGATGTGGCCACCCAAAGGTACTACCCTCTTTAGTTGTGAAAGGGTAGGTTGTCTTAATTCTCGATACCTTTAAAATGAAGTGCAAACAGAAATGCTGGACCCATCATGTTCTCCTCCTTAGAAAAGTTAGTCACTAGGACAGTCAGCACAGGAGATCTCAGTAGCTGGGCCATGCAGAGATTTCCATTCCTGGCTTTACTGCTGTCCACTACCACCTAATCAAAATCCTTGTAGCTGCTGTCTACAGAGCTTTGAGTAGCTCCCCTTCTTTCCTCAACCAGTTCAGTTCATGGCTTACAATTTTTCTGCCCTTCCCAACTCCTGCCTTCATACCAGGGAATTTCAACTATACATAATGACTCTTTCTCTAACCACTGGGTTCCTCATCTTACTCACTTCCCATGACCTATTTCCCGCCTTAGCCACATACAAATTTCCCAGTCCCTCGGGCTCAAAACCTAGGTGTTTTCCTCACCTCTTCACTATCTCTCACCGCCTCCCCCCCTACCCCGCCAATATCCAATCTGTTGCCAAGGCAAGACCTTTGCATCTTCTCTCAGATATGCTCCCTTTCTCTTCCCTGACACTACCACCACTTTGGTGCAGGTCCTTATTAACTTATTCCTGGACTACTGCAGTACCGTGCTGGTGGGTCTGCCTGCCTCAAATCTCTCCCCACTCCAATCCATCCTCCCTCCAGCCACCAAAGTGATTTTCCTAAAATGAAGATCTGAATACATCAACCCCTATTCAGTAACTCCCGATTGCCTCCAGGATCAGATAGGAGATGCTCTGTTTGGCATTCAAAGCCCCTCAGCTGCCCCCTACCTTTGCAGTCTTCTTACATCTTATTCCCCAACATGTATTCTTCCATCCAGTGATACTGGCCTCCTTGTTCCACGAACAAGACACTCCATCTCTCAGCTCTGGTCATTTTCTCTTACTGCCCCTCATGTCTGGAAGGCTCTCCCTCCTCATCTCTACCTCCTGGCTTCCCTGGCTTCTTTTAAGGCTCAGCTAAAATCTTGTTTTTTACAGGAAGCCTGTTCTAACTTTTCTCATTTCTAGTGCCTTCCTTTCTTAATGATTTCCTTTTCATCCTGGATTTAGCTTATTTGTACATATGTGTTTGCTTGTCGTCTCCTCCATTAGATCGTGCGTGAGCTCCTTTGCTCCTTTTTGTATCCCTAGCACTTGGCACAGTGCCTGGCACATAGTAGGTGCTTAATAAACATTGATTGATTGTGGAATAAGCACCTATTTTCTTTCTCTCCCAATTCCAAGAAATCACCAGTTAGAGCTTCCCTCCCAGCACTGAGATATCCAATTAAACAAAGCTTCTACAAAAACATTCAACAAAACAAATCCAGAAAAAAGAAGTGTTACCTTGCTTCCAGATGCTAAAGCATAACCTCCTCCCACCAGAATAACAATTTCCCAGGGCATGGTCTTCTGGAAGTCCTTCCACGTAATGATGGGTTCCATTTCCGTCACATCTTCTCTGCTCTCTCCTGAATCTAAAGTTTCATGAAGGTTTCTTTGTTTGAATCTATGTTAACGCCTAGGTGCCTCATTAGAGGAGCTAGGGGGCGTTGGAATGGATCTGCTAATCAGTGTGACTACTCTGGTATTTGGAAAAGGCTCATAATAAACCCGAGGCTCTCTTTGAAGACTTTTAAAAAGTTTTATTGATAGTTTGTTTTTATATCCCATATCCTGATATACCTTCACCTTCATTGAATCCACCCTTGAAGCATAGAAAAAAGGTAAGCCAGACTAACACACAAAATAACTCCATCTGACAGCATATGTACCATAGCCCAGCCATAGTCTCCTACTCTACTGGGAGGAGGGGAACCTATTTTTTCCTCTGTTCTCTGGGACCATGAGTGGTCTTTACAAATTGTCTTACTTTAATTGACTTCCAGTCTTGTTTTCACTTACACCACTACGTAATGTGGTCATCTGCCATTGTTAATCTTCTGCTTCTGTTTACCTTTGCAAACTTCAGAATCAGATGTTCTTTGACCATGGTCAGTCCTTAGGACCTAGTGTCCCCTCTACCACAACTTCCCTCTTACCTTTATCTTTTTTTCCAAAACAGGGTTTCTTAGCTGGGATTAGGAAGAGGAGGAAGCCAAGGAAGACAGAGACAGTGGCGTCTGTACGGTAGCCTTTCCTAGCCAAAGAAACAAGTATGAATGTCAAAGATGCCGCAGGAGAGACTAGAGGCTAGGGTGATCTCCAGGGATTTCTGGGTACCTCTGGGATTCTCTGAATGTTATATGTCTTCTATTGAATACTCCAGAGATTGGCTGAGTCAAGATAATCTTTTGATTTTTTTTTTAATTTTAAGAAAATGATGTTTTATTTCTTCTATTTTACAAGAGAAGAAACTGAGACACAGAGAGGTTAAATAGCTTGCCCAAGGTCATGTACCTATTAAGTGGCTAAGTTTGTATTTAATTTCAGAACTTTTGGGTCCACTTCCAGTATGATCATGCTGTATGCAGTTTAGCTGAGAGGTTTAACTTTAGCTCCTGGTTAGCTTGGAAAAGGGGAACTTTGTTTCGATTGGGAGAGAAACTCAACCTTGCTGTCTGCAAGGGTTGGAAGGACTGTTCTGCAGATGGAAAAAGACAAATTCTCTCAGGGATGGAGGACCTGTGGCCTCAAGGCCACATGTGGCCCTCTAGGTTCTCAGGTGTGGCCCTTTGACTGAACCAGACTACACAGAGCAAATCCCCTTAATAAAAGAATTTGTTCTGTAAAACTTGGACTCAGTCAGAAGGCTGCACCCATGGACCTAGAAGGCCGTGTGTGCCCTAGAAGCCGCAGGTTCCCCATCCCTGGATCAGAGCATAGTACTAGTAGCAATGAGGCAGAGATGTCAGGAGGTGAATTTCTACTTGACATAAGGAAGTACTTGACTGGCAGAGCTATTCCAAAAAGGCATGCGGGGTCTTGGGAGATAGGAGACTCCTTCCCCTCTCAGATCTCCAAGCAAAGTGTAGATGATCACTGCTTGGCTATATTTAACCCAACTTCTTCCTGGAAATAGTTACTACAGAGGATCTGACTGGCGATGGGAATGGTGTCTGGAAACGTTGCGTGCCAGCTGTCTTGAAGGCAGAACATAACTTTTCAGCAGTGATGAGGGTGAGGATGGGAGGTGAGGGAATCAGATTTTTTTTTTTAATCAGTGTGGGCCAGTCATTTAGGGCAAGAAGGGAGTAGAATCTTGGTCCCAGGAAGTGGCAGCCTGACTGGGGAGCAAAGAGACACGCTTCCTCAAACTGCAGCATGAATGTCATTCCTGTGTGCTAGCATCAACCTTGTAGGAGAACAGTAATGATAGCAGTGGCCTTCATGATGAAGGCAGTTTACAGTAATTTCTATTACATCTTATGCTTACAAAGCCCTTTGGTGTAATTGTTTGATCTGTTCCTCCCAACAGCCTTGTAATAGAAGTGGTGCAAGTATGAGATATTCCCAAAGTCTTAGGCTATTAAAGCTTTAATTTATTCAAAATTTCAATTTGATTCATTTTTAGATTTTAATTTTATTAGCATTTTAATTTAAGCTTTAATAACTTAAAACTGCACTAAGACTTTTGGGACACACCATTAAGATTCCTATTGTTGCAGACAAGACTCAGAGAAAGAAGTTAATTGATTTGTGCCCAGGGTCCCACATGATAAATGACATAGGTAGAAGAACTTGGACTTCCATTTTCTATCATCAAATTCTGCGTGGTTTCTCTTTCAGAATGTTGGTTTTTGTCAAAGAGCAATCTGTCTGTGTATAATAACCGTTGTGCCTGGTTCACAGGGGCACCTTATTTAATTTCATTGACTAGTTTATTAAATTAAACAAATTGGGGCCTGCACTTTAAAATGACAAGGTAGGGGACGCTAGGTGGTGCAGTGGATAGAGCACCGGCCCTGGAGTCAGGAGGACCTGAGTTCAAATCCAGCCTCGAACACGTACTAGCTGTGTGACCCTTGGTAAGTCACTTAACCCTGATTGCCTCCAAAAAGCCCAAACAGCTCCCTCCCTCTCCACCAAAGTAGGATCATAAAATCATTGAGTAAAATAATACGTATCACCTGCCTGGAAAAATTTTGATGGCACCAAATAAAACATGGAAACATACCTATCTGGGAATACAAAATAGAAATGGTACACTGTGTCCTCCAAACACAGCTTCCCAAAGGGCCAGAATAAGAGGAACTTGGCAAATTGCCACAGGAAGGCTTTAGGTTAGGTAGAGAAAAACTTTTTTTTCTTTGTTAAAAACATTAAGGAAAAGAAGAAAAAAGTAAAGAAGGTCCCTGAGGCATCTTTTTTAAAAATGGAGAGAAAAGAACAGAAGGAAGGCTGTAAAGAAAGCTAGACAAGTAGGACATCTGTGAAAGCTATAGTTTAGACTTAGACACTTAAAGCAAGCTGCACCTGATAGAATCTTTGCTCTATTGTCTTTTTCTGTTCAATGATGTCTGTGCAAATGCCCATTTTATTTGGTTTGTTAATTTCAGAACAGATAAAAATGAATAAAAATGATCTGCTCATTGATACTTTGGTTTTTTTTCTATCACATCCATTTCCTTCCTTTCTCCTCTCTTACCCATCCCTTGTAACAGATTAAGGAGAGAAAAAAAGGCAGTTCAGTAACGTATCAACCACTGCTTGATGGGAGAGACTTCTAATCGTGTAATGCAGGATCTCATGCCCGCTAGCCCTCCCTCCTCTCTGAAAAAGGAAGAGAAATGCAATTTCTTACCTCTTCTCCAGGGTCAAAGTTTAAGCAGCGTTTTTCTTCTTTTTTTTTTTTAGTGGGGGGCGAATTTTAATTCTTACAAAAGGTGCAGAATTCTGTTTCCTTCCCTTTCCAGTAGATATAGGGCATAAGGGGAGGTTGTATGATTCTTTTTCTCTGAGATTCCCGAGAAGGGGGTAAGCTAGTTCTAGGCCAATTCTGGTGAGGAAGAAGGGCAGGGAGAATGGGAAGGGGAAGAAGGGAGAAAGAAAAAGATGGATTGGGCTATTTCTTCCATGAAGAATAAAGAGAATGAAAGATTGCTCTGTGAGGAATTAGGGGCACCTGTTCACAAAGAGGGATGTTTTACTACTTACTTCTCAAAGAATGAATCCCAGCCAGGGACAAAACCAGGCTCCCGGGTAAACCACAGCAGGGTCATCAGGATGAAGAAGAATCCAGTCACCATCTCAGGGTAACTACAAAACAGTAAGGAAACATCCACTGACTGATCCGCAATCCTCTAGTTCCCTCATTCCACTACTGGAATGGTCTTGCATCCTAGAAAGCAGAGGCTCTGGGCAGGTAAGACATTTGCCCGAGGTCATACAGCTGGTAAATGTGTGTGTGTGTGAATTTGAACTCACATCCTATGACTTACAATCCAGTGTTCTTTCCACTTGATCAAGCCATATATGTTCCCCACTAATAGAAAGAAGAGCCATCGCTAACCATGATTTTGGTCATGTGGAAAGAGTTGGTAAAAACTACTGTGGGCAGGTACATACTTAAAGACTATTTGCAAGCCTGCATTAAACATTTCCTTAGGTAGTTAACACAAAACAAAAGCCCATCTGCGCCTATAAAAGTAAAAGCATAGGTTTACAGATAGAAGAGACCTAGTTTAGTCCAGTATCTAGACTTGTATTGTGTTAAATATGAAGAAACTGAGGCCCAGACAGTTGAAGTAACTTACCCAAGGTCACTTGGGTAGTGGGTGGAAGAGGTGGGGTTCAAATCTGGGCCCGATGACTTTAAATCTATTGCTCTTTTTTCCCATACCCTGCTGAGCCATCCCCGCTGTCTGCAAGTGATGGCTCTGCGTTAGGCTGTAAAAATTGAAAGAGGGATAATTGGAGATGGAGCCTTCGAGGGTACACCTCGTTGTTACATAAGGGTGGTTGAGCTTCCTTTCCCTTGTCTGCTCTTTTCTCCTCCCACTTTTCACCTGTTATGGGAATACACTTTGAGAAATGCTTTTGGGATAATGGTAGTGAGGTCATCCGAATGCTAGGTCAATAGTGCCTCTTGAAAGCTTGGGTTTATAGAAATGGAGAATCCTTGGACTTTGAGACTATCAAGAACAAGCCTCGGGCAGCTAAGTGGTGCAGGAGATAGAGCTCCAAGCCTGGAGTCAGGAAGACCTGAGTTCAAATGTGACCTCAGATGCTTACTGTATGACTCAGGGCAAGTCATTTAACCCTGTTTGCCTCAATTTCCTCATCTGTAAAATGAGCTGGAGAAGAAAATGGCAAACCAGTCCAGTATCTTTGCCAAGAAAACCCCAAGTGGAGTTACAAAGCGTTGGATATGACTAGAACGACTGAACAACAACAACGGGGCAGCTAGGTGGCACAGTGGATACAGCACTGGACCTGGAGTTGGGAGGACCTGAATTCAAATGTGACCTCAGACACTTACTAGCTGTGTGACCCTGGGCAAGTCACTTACTTGATTGCCTGAAACAAACAAACAAAAAAACCAACAAGCCTTCTTCTGTGTTACCGTTACGTTATCTCCTGAAGGAGAAGAGGTTGCTTTTTACCTAATGTCTCCCAGTTTTTCATATTCTGCTTGAATCCGCCTTTCTGACAGCTCTTCTCTTTTTGTCTTCTTCTTTTTACTCAGGGAGCAGGTCTCTTTAAAACTGAGAAGGAGAAGAAGAAGGATATAGGTTAAGGAAAGCAGAAGTGAGAAGGTAGATCAGACATCAAGCCCCTACCTCTCTGTGGTCCTGCGCTTGCTTCTCCCTCCCTCGCTACATTCTCTCCTCTCTAGCCCCACTTTATTATTGAACTGAAAAACTGAAAAAGCATTTATTCAGTTATTACTATGCGCAAAGCGCTGGAGATACAAAGAGGAACAAGGCAGCTCACATTCTAATGGGAGAGACAACACAATGGTCGTGAAACATGTTTTAGAACACAAATGTTCCTTGCTTTCTCCATGCCATGTACCCACTCCTGCCTCTACCCACCCAAGTACACATAATTTGGAGGGTGTCTGGCTTTTCTCTTGTATATCAATGTGAGGTGGTAGATCTCTGCATATGAGATATCCCTGTGATGTTATAGGTTGCTTGGAGTAGTGGAAAGAATACTAGCCATAGGTTCAACTCCCGATTCTGCTGTGTCCTAGTCTGTAAGGCTGGGCAAGGCACTTCATCTCTTTGAGACTTAGTTTCGTCATCTTACAAAACTGAGGCTAATAATGTTCCCACCACCTGCCTCATAGTGTGGGAGTAAGGAATGCATTTTTTTCCCCCTAAGGTATCAAACAACATGGAAACATGAGCAGTTTTTGTTGTTATAGTCATCATCAATCACCCTGTTTTCTTTCTCTTATGTTTGCCAGTGCCCTGATGACTATAAAATTCTGATTTAAATAATATCTCACATTTATGATTTTTTTACATTTAATTTTTATTTTTTCTTCTCAATTGCATGTAAATAAAAATTTTTAATATTTGTTTTTTCAGAATTTGAGTTCCAAATTTTCTCTCTCCTTCTCCTCCCCATTCCTTGAGGAGGCTGGCAATGTGACACAAGTTATACATGTGCAGTCATGCAAAACATTTCTATATTAGCTGTGTTTCAAAAGAAAATGCAGACCAAGAAAATAAAAGTAATAGAGAAAATTGAAAAAGCATGCTTTAATCTGCATTCAGACTTCATAAGTTCTTTCTCTGGAAATGGATAGCATTTTTCATCATAAGTCCTTTGGAATAGTTTTGGATCATTGTATTGCTAAGAATGGCTTAGTCATTTACAGTTGATCATTGTACATTATTGCTGTTACTGTGTACAGTGTTCTCCTGGTTCTGCTCACTTCACTTTGTGTCAGTTCATATAAGTCTTCCCAGGTTTTTCTGAAAGCATCCTGCTCTTTATTTCTCATAGCACAGTAGCACTCCATCACAATCATATTCCACAACTTGTCCAGCCATTCCCAAATTGATGGGCATCCCTGCAATTTCCAATTCTTTGCTGCCATAAAAAGAGCTGCTATAAATCTTTTTGTGCATATAGGTCCTTTCCCTTCTTTTCTGACCTCTTTGGGGGACAGGCCTAGTAGCAACACCTGACATTTATGAAGCACTTTCAGGAGTTGCCCAAACACTTCTCTTACAGCAACCCAGTGAAGTAGGCACTGCAAGCATTAGCATCTTCATTTTACAGATGAAGAAACTGAGGCCCAGAAGTGGGAATTGAGTTGCCTATGGTCACACAAGGATTAAGTGCCTAAAGCAGAATTTAAATCATGGGCTGTGCCAAATTCAGTGCTCTATCCCCTGTGTAATTCTAGACTTTTATGCTGTGGAATTTATGAAAACTTGGCCTGGGCTAGAGCTTATCTTTGTGCGGTTTGCCAAGCCAGTTAAACAATACTGCAGGGGGCACAAAGAGAACATTTTTATGGATGTTAGGACAGTCTAAGTCTGGCCTCAGACACTTACTAGCTGTGTGACATGTGGCAAACTGTTTAACCCCTTTCTGTGTCAGTATTCTCATCTATAAAATGGGGAGAATGCTATCCTGTACCTCACAGGGCTGTTATGAGGATCAAATGAAATAACTTGTGCAAAGTACTTTGTAAACTTTAAATCGCTGTACTATTTATTTAATTTATTTGCTATTCATTTATTTAAATTTATTTAAATCGCTAACTATTGTTATTATTATCCAAAGGGAATTTGTTAATCACAAATGGCTTATGTATTCACTAAACAGGACAGGATTTGGAGCCACTTTTCAGTGATAAGCTGGAGTTACTCTGTGTTTTCTGAAAGTCATTGATCTGTATTTATTTAAAAAAATCTCTAATTCACATAATTAATTTGGGTATAGCTTCTACTAAAATTAGTTTAAATTGTGAGCATTCATTGTTGTTGTTGTTTAATTGTGTTCAGTCATGTCTGACTCTTTTGGGGTTTTCTTGGCAAAAATACTGGAGTGGTTTTCCATTTCCTTCTCTAATTCATTTTACAGATAGGGAAACTGAGGCCAACAGGGTTAAGTGACTGGCTCAGGGTCACACAGCTAGTGAGTGTCTGAGGCTAAATTTGAACTCAGGTCTTCTTGATTCCAGGCCTGGTGCTCTATTTATTGATTCACCTAGCTTCCCTAGTGAGGGTTCACAGAATTACAAAATTGAAGGTTGGGATGGTCATCTGGGCCAACCCATCTCCCAAAAGGAATCTCCACTGTAACATATCAGACAGGTGGTTATACAAACTCTGTTAGAAAACTTCCAGTGCCCAGAGCTCTGCCCCCATGCTCCCTGAGGTCAACCATTCCACTTTTGGACATCTCTAATTGTTAGAAAGTTTTCCTGATATTAGGCTTATACTTGCCTTTTTGCAACTTCCACCACCAGCTCCTCAGCCTAAGCCTGGTGTCAAACAGAACACGTCTAATCTCTCTTCCAGTGGCATCTGTTCTGGTACGTTTATTATGTCCCTTCTGAGTCTTCTCTTTTCAGATCAAATGACCCCAGTTGCTTCAACCAATCCCCATGAAGGATGGACTTGTGGTCCTCCATCCTGATGTCCTGCTCTGCTTATTCTCTGTCTCATCTGTCCTTTCTTCCCAGTTTGTGGTCGACTCTATGTGGTTTCCAACCATGGTAGAGTATGGTGGGATTCACCTTCTTATTCCTGGAAAATCCCACTTTCTACAAGAAGCTTTTCCTGATCCTTCTTAATTCTAGTAGTGCCTTCCCTCTGTCGATTATTTCCAATTTATTATGTGCTTTATGTGTTTGTATACAGTTATTGTTTTCCCCATCTCCTAGAGGGTAGGAACTTTTTTTTTTAGGCTTTCTTTGTATCGTCAGTGCTTAGTCCAGAACCTGGCACATAGTAGGCTCTTAATAAATATTGACCGATTGACTAGATAATTGATATGTCTTTTAATCAATGAAACAGCTAGGACTAGAATGGAGAATTCCTGGCCCCTAATCCAAAGTACTCTTTTTGAGTTTATTAAAAAGTCACCTTTAAACCAGAGATGTCAGAGGAAAGATGTCCTTGGGGAAAGTAAGGTTTCTCAGGAGGACACTGCTAGAACTGTTGCCATCTCCTCCTCCACAGAGGAACTATGCCAGTCTTTTGTACTTGAGAGGGATCAACAGGGGTTCTGAATTAGGGTCTACTCACTTGCAACCCAAGAACAGACAGTGCATCCAAAACCAGCTCACCACCAGCATGATGAGGGAGATGGGAAAGCTAAAAAGGAACCAGGTCCCAAAGTTCACCACCTCAGCACTTGGGTACTGGCTGGAAAAGAAAGAGTTGGCTCAGTGACCAGGATGGTTGGGAGGATGAAGTTCTAAACGGCACTTTGGTGTTAACAAGCTCTGGAACGCGGATGTGGTTGGGATGATCCCTAGAATTATAGACTGACATCTTCCATATCTACAAGTCATTTGGCTAACAACCTCAACTCTTTAGGACCTTGGTAGAAACTAGGAAGCAAGCAAAAAAAAAAATGCCCCTGAGTAATCATAAAGATAAAGGACGGTCATTGAATCCTGTCTCTGTTTCTCTCTGTCTCTCTTTGTCTGTCTCTATCTCTGCCACTGTCTCTCTCTCTTTTTCCTTAGACCTGTAATTTCATTGTTACAAGGAACTCCATTTGAAGATATTCCCCTGACCAAAGCAGATTGTCCTCTGTTCCTCAACCTAGAGTCTTAAAGAATTGCCTAGAGCTGTGAGGTGACTTGACCAGGGTCACATCACCAGCAAGTGTCAGAAGTTGTACTCAAAACCACATCTTTCCAGATTCCAAGCTGAGCTCTCTACCCAAAGAAAAACTTTATGTATTTCAGAGTTGTATTTAGGGCTGTTTCTGTTCTCAGGAATGCTGGACTGGAAAGGATGCCCAGACAGACCACTGTGGTGTTTTGTATCTGGACTGTCAGATGGCTGAGATATCTCTTTGCTTAGCCACTAGGAATCCATGCTTTCCCATCAAGTCTTTTTACTCTCTAGAAAGATTGGTGTTCAGACCCTGACGTGGTATTTTGTAATCAAAAGGCTACAGGCCTGCTCTGTTGAATCCTAATCTATGCCTTTGGAATCAAAGGTGGCATTATTCTAAACTGGCAGGTTCTGCCTGAGACAAAATTGCATGTGACTTACTTGTTGAAGTGTTCTAGGAAGATGAGGCTGGTGGATGTACCAATGATGGTGGTCAGGCCCCCAATGGTGGCAGCGTAAGATATGCTCAGGGACAGGCACTTGCAGACCATATGATCATGTTGGGATCTGTACTTGCTGCTCAGCTCCAGGTTCCTAGGGTCAGGGGGCAGGACTAATAGCCGTTCCTGCCAAAGGAAATGTACTGTACCCCTCCATCCCAGTTCTGGCTCCCTGGTGTAGAGAGCATCATAAGTAATGGGGCGTCCAGGGTCATCCTCCAAGAAAGACATTTGCCCTTCACCTCTGTCTTCATCATTGCCTCCATCACCACCAGCACCTCCTTCACCACCATTATCACTATCACCTCCATCATCACCACCAACCACAACTACTACTAACTACTACAACTACTACTACCACCACCACCTACTACTACTACTACTACTAGTTAGTAAACATCTGCTATCTGTAAGCACTATGCTTGAAACTGGGGATACAAAAACAGGAATGAAATAGTCCCTTTCCTCGAGGAGCTGACATTCTATTCATAGAATTCCAGAATTCAACAGCTGGAAGGGACCTCAGAGGCCGTATAGTCCTTGAGTTGGAATCCGTTCTATGGTTTTCCTGACAGATGTTCACCAGCAGAAGCCAGTGTGGTAGAGTAGATAGAGTGCTGGACCTAGAGTCAGGAAGACCTAGTTCAAATCCCGCCTTAGACACTTGCTAGCTTTGTGACTTTGGGCAAGTTAATTAGCCTCTCTTAGCTTCAGTTTCTTAATCTCTAAAATGGGAATAATAGTAGCCCCTACCTCAGGTTATTAGGCTAGCCAAACATCTTAATATATGTAAAATGTCAGTTATTATTATGATCTGTCTTCCATCGGGAACTTTCCAGTGATAGTCCTCTAGGCCCTCAAGTGTGGCCCTTTGACTGAATCCAAACTTCACAGAACAAATCCACTTAATAAAAGGATTTGTTCTGTAAAACTGGTCCAGAGAACAAGGTGGGAATCCCACTCACTTTCCTTTTCTTTTCATTCCCTTCCCTCCCCAGCCCTGGCCCACCGTTGAGCCAGTTTTGTAGGGGAATAGGCCACTTTGCTTGGCACCAATGCCATACCTGTCTCACCTGGGTAGGACTTAAGCCGGACCCTTCAAGCCTTCATGTGGGTGAGGAAGGGGTTACCCTCTTCCTGTGGCACACGAGGTTGGGCCACATCCATCTGGGCAAAGAGGGCTTAGATATGACACCACTAAACAGTGTAACACCTGATCTTCTGAAGTCTGCAGGAATAATGGCCTTTGTGAAAGATGACGTGCCCTCAAGACATGCTTCATGTATGAAATGGGACTCCCTCTGACTCCCTTACCTGCGGTGAGCTCTGTCTCCTGCTCTGAGGTTTCACAGGCTTGATAGGGTTGGTGATCATGCGTACCCCATTCAGGTTCTGTAGGAACAAGAGTAGTAAGCCTGCCAGGAGAAGGATGGATGTCTAGGGTGAAGTGTCTAGGTAAGTACCCCTGACACTTGGAATGGGTGTGGAAAATGGTGCTTGACTTCGTGGAGTCAGTGGGCTGGAAGCCAAGAAAAGTGACCATTTGACTGGGATTGTCCATCTCTGAACAGTTCTGCCTCCATCTTGCTAAGAAAAACACTTTGCAAACTTTAAAACCTTATATAATTATTACTGCTGTAACAATACTGTTGTTAGTTCCAAAACACCCTCAGTGTCAAACCACCAAGTTAGAAGTTTGGTAGAAGATGACTCTCTCTTGTTGATCCTAACTTTTTGGAATTTTGTTTTCTCTAAAGAAACTCTTGATTCTTTTTTTCCCTTTAAAATAAAGAAAATCCTTTAAACCCAGAGTTCTTTAACCCGGGATTTGTGAGCATGCTTTTATAATAGATCAGTAACTGTATTTCAATATAATTGGTTTCCTTTCTAAGTATATTTTATTTTATGCATTTAAAAACATGATTCTGAGGAGTCCATAGACTAGATTGTCAGATGGATCCATGATGAAAACTTTAAATTGCTTAACTTATATACATTATATATAAATTGTTTAACTTATATATGTATATTTATACATATGTGTATATATAGAACCCTTTAACATTCTGTATATATTGAATTTTTATAAATTGAATTATTTTAAATATAGAGAAGTTTGCTATTTAAAGGGTCACTAAAGCTATATTTAGGACTATTAATACTATTTAAATGGAGAATCCTTTTTGGAATAGGAATAAATTTTCTTTAAAGTAATTAATGATGTTCTCCCCCCCTCTCCACCTCAATGTATCTTTCTTACAAATCTGGACTTTCCTATATTAGGTTTGTGAAAAATGAGATATATTTCAGTTGGATCTGACTCTTTGTGACCCCATTTGGGGTTTTCTTGGCAGAAATACTGGAATGT
Source organism: Phalanger gymnotis (assembly GCA_028646595.1). NCBI lineage: Eukaryota > Metazoa > Chordata > Mammalia > Diprotodontia > Phalangeridae > Phalanger > Phalanger gymnotis. The sequence continues at coordinate 88,687,481 of CM053623.1, read as the reverse complement.
TTTGGCATTTCCTTCTCCAGCTTATTTTATAGATGAGGAAACTGAGGCAAACAGGTGCCCAGGGTCACACAGTTAGCAAGTAAGTGTTTGAGGCCAGATTGGAACTCAGGAAAATGAGCCTTCCTGATTCCAGGCCCCACACTCTATCCACTATGCCACCTAGCTTCCCTGTGAGATAATTTGTACTTTCTGAGGTAGTGTCCATTATTATAAGTCATTCAGGATTGACCCTGTAGTAGAAGGTGATGCCAGTCACCAACTTGCCAAGAGTTGGATGCTTTCCCCCACCACTCCATTTTTGAGTGGTTCTTTGCCTTCATTAGACAGAAGAAGGTGAAGATCTCAGGGGCCAGGGAGGCTAGGCATCACTACCTCCCTGATTTTTCCCACTGGCCTGATGAGTGATCCCAGAGCACAGAAAAAATAAGCAGTACCTTGCCCTGCATCAGAGAAGGGAAATCTGGGGTTGATGAGCTAGAAGAAAACAAAAAAACAAACAAAAAAAAACCAAGAGATGAGAGAGCATGCTTTATTCATTCTTGCCACTCAACATTTATTTTTTTTAATTAAAAAAATAAACATTCCTTAAGTACCTACTAAGGCACTGTGCTCAGCAATGACTGACTACAAATGCTCCAGCTATCGAGGACTTTGCTGCTAGTAGGAGGGATAATATGTCTGGACAAATAACTAAGGATGGGAATTGGAGCTGTGATTTCACTGGCATAGGCAACTTCCTCTGTTAACGCAAGTAAGCACATTCTCTGCAACTTACAGTTTTAAAACTAGAACACTATAACCCTAAAAAGTTAAGTGACTTGCCCAGGGTCATATAGCCCCCAAAATGGGGCTTGAATAATCTAGGTCTTTCTGGCTTCAAGGCAAGTTCATTATGTCCTGCTGCTTCTCAGTAACTGTAAGTAACAGAGTATAGCTAACTATAATGTAAAATAGAATATGTTAAGTACACAAGAGACATATAAAGGGTGGCAGAAACTTTGCCCCTCTTCCTGTTGGAGAATGGATGTACTCACTCTTCATTGACAAAAATGAGCTCCAGAGAAGGGGGTCCATTTTTTTCACCAAGGCCTATATTTGGAGAAGAGGAGAGAGAGAGAAGAGAGAAAATATTGGGGCTTCAGGTGATATTGGGCAGTGAGTGCTTCTTTAAGGGTTCTGAGCTTGGTGAGAAGGTATTTCAAGCTTCCAGTAACATTGATCATTGCCTCTTCCTAATTCCCAGAGTACCTTGGTGGATAGCCATGCCTTCCTTCTCTTCTCTGAAGGCCCAGAGGGATAACATACATAGATGGGCTTCAGTTTGGACTTTGGACATGGTCCACAACATTTGGAGGAGGAGGATGAGGAGTTTGCAGTGGCAGTCATAGGAGGGAGAAACAAGGATTGAAAGTGACCAGTCTCAAGGGAAAACGTTCAGGGTTTTAGGGGGAAGACTGGAAAATAGGGCCATACAAGTAAATATGTAAGTCATAGGAGCAGGGAGATATTCTGGGAAGAAGAGAGACCTGAGGGCCAGTATGGGGAAGAGGAGGGCACTAAAGATTTAGGAAAACTCAAGCAAACTGTACTGATTGGCTCAGTTTCTTCAGTGCTGGAGTTGCCAGGGGCTTCCATGACCTGCTCTTCTTCAGCACTGACCAGCTCCTGCAGCACGGCCTCCACAATTGGCATCACCATGGCGGTGGTGGAGGTGTTGGAGAGCCACATGGACAGAAGGGTGGTACAGCACATGAAACACAGCAGCAACCTGGAAGGAATGAGGCCACAGAAAAACTGAGAAGCCAGCAAGGGGCCTCATGGGACACCAAAGAAGACTGGAATACAATCTAGAATGCAATCTAGAACCTTCAGAACAAATCATCTGGACTCTTCCTCTAGGTGGCATGTAGATTTCTCAGTAGCTTTTGCATTGGATGGTCCTAATCTAGTAAATAATAGTAGATATCTATTAGGCTCAAACTTGGACTTGCATCTCATACCAGAGAACCAGCAAACACAATTTGTTTTTTTCCTCCAGCTATGCTAATTTTCTTAGAATGTGGACTAGTCTATATCTAAGGGTCTCATTCTCACAGATCCTTAAATAATAAATCATGGGATCATAGATTGATAACTGAGAGGGATCTTAGAAATAATCTAATCTATTTTGTCAGCAAACACAATTTCAAGATCTAATGGTCTTAAGCAAGGCAGAAGTCCTTACTTACATAGACGGTACCACTGGTGACAGAAGTAAAGTATTTGCCAACCATTCTTCCTTCACCCTAGACTTTAGCCATGTAATTCTCCTGTGTGTGAATGCATGCAAAAAATAATTTTAAAAAATCTCAGACAACACCCTCATGAGGGAGCCCAGTGAGGCATTACTATTGGAGTAATAATAGCCAAGATTTGTGTTGTGCTTGCTGTGTGCCGGGTAGTGGGCTAAGTGCTTTTTGGGCATCTCATCTGATCCTTACAACAACCCTGGAATGTAGGTGCTGTTATCATTCCCATTCTACAGATGAGAAAACCGAGGCAAGCTGAAGTTGAATAACTTGCCCAGAGTCACGTGGCCTGTCAGTATCTGAGGCTGAATTTGAACTGAAGTGTTCCCAGGCCCTCAAATATAAAGGGAAAATAGCTAAGGTCTTTCAGTGGACAAGCAGAGAACAGAATCCAGAACCCAGTATTCGGTTTATTGTCTTCTTACTGAGCCACTGAACCCCCTTAAAGTCAAATGCTTCCTGTTTCTCTCCTCTGTAACACCATTCTTGGCTATACTCATTAATGGGGAAGAACAGGGCTATGGATCATTCGAAAACATTTCTGTTTGACTTTTTGATGTATTACATAAGGTCGTGACTATATGAGTATATATTTCTATAAGGCATATATGAAAATAGCCTCATTATTCGATAGACAAGAAACATAATATGATTTGGTGGATTGTGGTAGGCAGCATATCTAATTTCTGAATTATTACTTGGGTAAAGTAATGCTCTAAAGGTGTTTTGAGTAGGCTGATATCCAAATGATTTTTAATACCCAGTGAGCTCCTATAACAAATGATGGGGGAAGTGGGGAAATGGGGAGTGGGAATGATCCAGAAATAGGTGGATAGTGGGTCAAGGAGAATCTAGTCTGGGATGAACATTTTCTCGTGGCTACTCTGCAAAAAGGATTCAAAAGAGTTTAAAATTCTTTTGACAGGAACTAATTAATGCTCTCCATATGCCTAGAAGGTACTTGTCTTATTGTCTTCGTTCTACAAAAACAGAAATAATTAAGCAATCGAGACTGACTCTGTACAATGGAAGGAGCAGTGTTGGTAATCTGGTAGACCCAATATGGGGCAATGTTAGTGCCCTTTCAGGCATCATCCATATGTTGATCTCACTTGTCAATGAGTAAACAGTGTCTCTGACTTTAAAAATGGCAGAACAGAAAAAAATGTTACTTGAGGGAGAAGGTAGTGAATTGCTGGGCTTCTGTATCCAATGGATCCTCCAAGTAGAAATATGAACATAGAATTTGAGCTTAAGAGTGGAAAATACTGACAACTATGTTTATACATCCTAGACATTATGTTTTTATTTTTACTTTATTATTATTTATGCATTAACATTTTCTCCATTATTTTCTTAAGTCTAGAAATCATGAAAAGCAAAAATCAGGGCTTGGCTTGTAGTATTTACTAATATCTGAGCAGTAGATGCTCACTGAAAATTTAATAATTAGCTCTTAAGAACTGTCTCCAATACATCTCTGAATTCAATCCTTATGTAGCTAAGTTTCTTCATGCAGATAAAAATGTCAATTTTATGGCCACCCTCATGGTTGATTATCATCTTGAAGATGTATATTACTGGTCATAATGAGGACAGGGTAGGAGTATGGATGGTTCAGGGCAAATCCATTCCCATTCCTAGAAAAATAAAGTGCATGTCCCAGGCAGCATCCCTATAGAGGAGAGATGTCACATCAGTAGTGCCTAATGTGTTGTAAGCATGAATCTGCCAGTAGCCAAAGGCTATACTTACATGCCAGGCTTGGCTCCTGCCATCATGACCATGCGCAGGGCAATCCGCTTGTGCAGGTTCCATTTCTCCACTGCTGCCGCCACACAGATGACTCCCATCAGCAGCAGGGTGGTGTTCTTGAAATACTCTGCAGCCACCTGCAGAGAGGCAAGAACTGAGTCCAATCATCTAGAAAGACAGGGGGTTTCTGGAGACTTTCTTCTATCTTTCCAATAACTATTTATGTACTTGTTTCAACTTACTCCTATCATCGTCAGCTGGGAAGGGGGTCTCTTCTGGTTCTAAATCCAGATCCTTCATAGGGAATCCGTAGGACAACATGGACAAGAATAGACAAGTCACACAGAATGAGGTGTGGATGAGTTGCAATCAGCACTGATGGAGGGAGTGTGCCTATTGATCTATGGAAGTGTTGAAGTATAGCTATATGTAAGGTACTATATTAGAGCCTTGGAATAAAAAGAATTGTTGTTATTGAGTCATTTTCAGTCATGTTCAACTCTTTGTGACCCCATTTTGGGGTTTTCTTGGCAAAGACACTGGAATAGTTTGCGATTTCCTTCTCTAGCTCACTTTAGAGATGAAAGAAAGTGAGTCAAACAGGGTTAAGTGACTTGCCCAGAGTCATACAGCTAGTGAGTATCTGAGGCCAGATTTGAACCCAGGAAAATGAGTATTCCTGACTCCAGGTCCAGCACTCTAGCCACTGCCCCACTTAGCTGCAGAAGGGTAAGAATAGTTAACATTTATATAGCTCTTTAAGGTTTGTAAAGCACTTTACAAATATTACCTCATTTTATCCTCCCAATATCCCTGGGAGGTAGGTGCAATTATGATCTCCTTTTAACACAGGAAGAAATTGAGGCAGACAGAATCACTCATTCAGAGTCACATAGCTAGAAAGTGTCTGAAGCTGGTTGAGTTCAGGTCTACTTGACTTCATGACTACTGAGAGAGTTATAATATGGATCTTACTCTCAAGAAACTTATAATCTAATGGAAGAGGGTGCGTGTGTGTGTATGTGTGTGTGCACGCATGTGTGTGTAAAGACATGCACACACAAGTAATTATGACACAAGGGAGAATGAATTAGGTGTAGAGGAAAGGTCTAGGGGAGCAAAGTACTATGAGAAAGTCAAAGAGGGAGAATTTCTGGGTATGGGGAAAGGAATGGCTCAGGGACAGCTTTATGAACAAAGTAGGCCTTGGAGCAGGGGCAGGACTTTAACAGCCCAAGACAGGGGAGGGGAGGACTGTGGAATGGAATGTTTCAGTCATTGAAGATGTCATGAACAAAAGCCCAGAGATTGGAAAGGGCAGTAATGAAGATAGAATGATGAGTAGTTCAGATCGATTGAAATGTAGAATATATATGGAGGAGATGACATAAAGGTGGATTAGAGTCATGTTAGGGAAGGCTTTGAATGCAACAGTTAAGTGTTTATAATTTTTCTGTAAGCAATGGGGATTTGCTGGTGGATTTTAAGTAGAGAAGTTTCATGACCCAAGAATAACAAGGGAAGCAATGAAAGATAAAATGTGAAGAAAGGCAGCTTAGCAATTCCAGATTTCAAACCATATTACAAAGTGGTAATCATCAAAACAATTTAATACTGACTAAGAGATGGATTTGGATAAGTGGAATAGAGTAGGTGCCCCATACACAGTAGTAAATGACTGTAACAGTCTAATGTCCGATAAACCCAAAGATCCAAGATTTTGGAACAAGATTTGACAAATGTTGCTGGGAAAACTGGAAAACAGTTTGGCAGAAATCAGGCATGGAACATCTCATATACCAAGATAAAGTCAAAACAGATAAATGACTTAGACATAGAGGGTGATCTCTTAAGTAGATTAGGGGAGCGTGGGAAAATGTATCTGTCAGATCTACGGATAGGGGAGGAATTTATGACCAGAAAAGAGATAGAGAGCATCACAGGATATAAAATGGATGCTTTTGATTACGTGAAATTAAAAAGCTTTTACACAAATAAAACTAATGCAGCCAAAATTAGAAGGAAAACAGGAAACTGGGAAGAAATGTTTACAGCAAGTTTGTCTGATAAAGGCTTAATTTCTCAAATGTATGAGGAAATGAGCCCAATTTATAAAATTAAGAGCCATTCTCTAGTTGATAAATAAAAGCCATTCCCTAGTCAAAGGATATGAACAAGAGAAGGTTCATGACCCTTCCCAATCATACTCCAGCTTATCATTTCAGAATGATTATATACTTATTTCCAACCAAACTGGTTAACTTACTATTTCTGATTTCCCCATATGATATTTTCTCTTTCTGCTCTGTGCCTTTGCGCAGGGTATCCCCCATGCCTGGAATGCTTTTCCTCTTCACCTCCAGAACCTCTAATTCCTTTGAAGGCTCAGCTCAGTGGCTACTACCTTCAAAAGGCCTTTCCTGATTTCCCCAGTTTTTACTATGTTTTCCCACAAATTGTTGTATATTTATTTTGTACGTATCCTACATGTATTTATCTGTGTTGAGAATGTATCTTTCCTAGTTGTAAGTTGTATCTTTTTAGTAGAATGTAAACCCCTTGAGAACAGGGAACGTCTGACTTTCATCTTTATATCACTGGCATCCAGCACAGTTCCTGGCGCTAGGTGCTTAATTAAATGCATGGTGGTTGATATTGATTGATCAGAAAGGTAGATTAGGAAGATTAGGACAGACTTGTGAAATATATACATGAGATGGGATACATTGGAGGTAAGGAAACTAAATAATAGACGGTCGCCTAAGTAAGAAAAGTCAGGGCCTAAATGTAGGGTGGTGGGGGTGCTATTGTAACAGAAAGGAGAGATCGCATGGTGATGGGATTGGCAGGAGTTGGAAACTGTTTAGATGTGTTTAGTAAGGGAGAAGAAAGAGTCAAAGATGACTTGTAATATTATCTCATGATGCTTGTATTTTAAGTTCATATCATTATTTAGTTTTCATTCATATGTATGTTATTTACCCACTAGACTATAAGATCCTTGTGACCATATATTTTTTTGGTATTCCCTAGCACAAAGTAGATATGTAATAAATGCTCATTGGATGAATGAATGAAAATGGTTATTAGCCTCCTGGAAAATGATTGAAATTGGAGAGGGAAAGTATAGAACACTTGACAAAAATAGTAAAAACAAAACCCAATATATTTTGTATGGCCTGTGTTTGGTTAACTTCATCTATGTTGTAAAAGTCACATAGAAGCCCAGGGCTAGAAAGGTCTCTTAGGGTATCTAGATCATCCCCCAATTCCAAGTTGGACTGCTCCCAAATTAATCCCTAAAAGAGGGATGTCTGTCCCAGGAAAGATTATCTCCATAGAGATGTTTGCATGAGAGCAAGAACTGTTTCACTTTTGGCTTGCCCAGAATCTAGCATGTGCTTGGAACATAGTAGGCACTTAACAAAATGCCCATTGATTGATTGGCCTCTTTTGATAACTCAATCCTCATACACAAATTCATTTTCCCCATAGTAACTAAAGGAAATAATTATCACTATTTCCACTGAGGATGTGGTATCCTTGTTCTGCAGGAGCTCATTAGTGTTTTAGGGAAGCCATCCTCCCTTTGCTGGTGACATGAATGATGATGTGTGGCCCAAGCATCAAAGTGCTAGTCTCCTGAAGGGAGATGAAAATGCCATTGAAATGGCTTTAGAAATAACCTAAGCAACCACCTGAAGAGCCATCCTGGAGTCATCCAACATCCTAGAGTGGGAAAAGCACCAGATAAGAAGTCAGAAAGACTGAAGTTCTATTCTGACTTTGTATGATTCCTTTGTAACGATGAGTTTTATTTGCATAGTACTTTTCCATACTCCTGTAGGTAGTTCAGTGGTGGTATCTTTAGCTTATGAAAGACTAAACCACAGACAACTTTGACATCCAGTGGACTGGACCGTGCTTCTGCCTCTTGGTACTCTGAAGTGCTTTTTCAAAGAGTCATTTCAGTAGCTGCCTTTACACTAACTATATATTTTGTAGGTAATTATCATTTCAGTCTCCTGGCACTTCCCATCACAAAATACTGACTCTGACAGCCCTTCAGGAGGCCCAACGGGGGTATTAGAGGTAGCATGTGGGGCTATGGCTTCTGGGAACTGGAAACACCCAGCAGGTCCAATAGCAATTGAATTTACTTGGGTGGCCCAGACAAAGCTGAGGGCAATGGCTGTGACATGAGCATCCTCTATAGCATTTCTTTAGATGGTCTCTTCTCATTCATTTTCATAGTCATAATCTCAATCTCTAGGGCCCAGTCTTCTCAGGCCTGTAAGTTTTTGCCTTTGAGAACTGTGCCACCATTTTAAAATCAGCACTTACTGTTTATATCATATGACTCTGCCACCACTTGGTGGCAGTGTAGAGAAGAGAGAACTAGAACAGAACTCTAGTCCTTGGAATCCCTGAGGAGTACAGTGTTGAGAATGGTGAATAGAATACAAGACTTAGTCTCAGAAGGACCTGGGTTCAAATCTCATCTCTGACACTTACTAGTTGTGTGACTATGGGCAAATCACTTTACCTCTGTGAGGCTCAGTTTTCCTTTATGTAAATACCTGGAATATCTACTTTATGAGGTTGTTGTGAGGCCTAAATTAATGTTAAGTAAAACACAGTGCAAACTTTAGAGTGCTAAATAAATGTCAGTTATCGTTAATGCTGTAGACATGTGACATATACCTAGACTAATCCCTTGACTTTTGTCCTGCCTGTGGACTTCAGTGACTCAGGAAGAGAGAGTGAGGCTGACAGCTTTGCATAGCTCTGCTCACTTAAATCCAGTTCACGTGCAAGTCAGGACATCACCCATGCTGTCATTAGTCATCTTCAAAAATGAAGGCTGAACAACAACGACCCAGAATAGTACACCTCACTGACCTCAGCCTCTCTACACATAGCTTCGAGAGTCAATCAATAAGCATTCATTAAGCATGTGCTATATGCCAGATTGTGGGGATACAAAGTCAAACATGAAAGTTCCTCTCCTCAAGGAACTTACACTCCACCAAGGGAAACAAGATGCTTGCCTGTGTGTAAATATCAGATCTTCAGTTTTCCATGTCACAGGGCACTGTTCTTCTTATCTGTTCAGTATTTTGTGTATCGTGGGAAGGGTAGCTAATAGGATGGGTGACAATTAGGATTCAAAATGATCTCATCAGGCTGGAATGTCAGGTCAAAATGAGGAAATTCAGTAGGCATCATTGTCCATCATTTTAATAATAAATTCTAATAGATATATCTAATATTTTATTTTAAAAAAATCAGTTATAAAATATAGGTGTGGGAGGTCTGGCTTGACAGAAGTTCGCAGAAGTTTGTGTGGAAAAAGTAATCTGGTGGCTTTGTTTGAATTAGCTGACACCGAATTAGCTTAAAAAATTATTTTCTAGGTAGAAGCAGTCAGGCAGTATTAATAGAACCAGGCTGTCCATTTTGGGAAATAATATTTCCTCTGCACTCTCCACTGGACAGATTATATCTGGAGTACTATGTCTAGCTCCGGGTGCCACTTTTTAAGAGGGACATTGAAAACAGGCTCTACCATGTCAAGCAGAAAGTGATCAGATCAGGGTCATGAGAGATTTAGAAGGATTGGCATACCTTGGGGATATTGCAATGTTGCATCCAGACTACTATAACAAAGCAAATATCACAGTGAAGTGAGTCACATGATGGTTTTTGGTTTCCCGGTGCATATAAAAGTTATATTTACACTATACCGTAGATAAAGAATAAAGGCCCAGAGAAATGAAGAGACTTGCCCAAAGTCACACAGGTTCTAAATGATGGAACCAGGATTTCAGCTGAGAATTCTCGGAGCTCTTTTCACTCACTGTGCCTTAGAGAAGAGATTATGGCTAAATGTGATAATCATCTTACAATATCTTAACTGTTGTTATTCGGTCGTTTTAGTTGCGTTCGACTCTTCATGGCCCCCACTGGGGCCATTTCCTTCTCCAGCTCATTTTTCAGATGAGGAACTGAAGCAAACAGGGTTAAGTGACTTTCCTAGGGTCATACAGCTAATAAGGATTTGAATTCAGGAAGATGAGTCTTTCTGACTGCAGGCCCAACGTTCTATGTACTGGACCATTTAACTGCTCCCAATATCTTAATAAGCCAGCACATAGAAGAGGGAACAGTTTGGTTTTTGTTTCTCCAGAAGGAAGGACTAGAATTAGTGAATATTACAAAGGATTAAATTTTCCTTAATGTGCAAACTTTCTAAAGAATAGACTCTCCTTCTGTGGAATGATGTACAGGTTAATTAGGAGGTAGTCAGATTCACTTAGAGGTGTTTAAAGAGAAGGTGGATAAACCAACCATCTATTGGTAAAGACAACAGATAGTATTTCTCTAAATGATAGCCAAGGTCTACCTGATTCTAAGATTCTATGATTCTGTATTTTTCCTGAAGCTCTTTTTGCTCCCAACATTCTCCTTCCTACACAGTAATTGACTGAGGATCCCAGTTACAGCTACTATAAAACCTGAATGCCTAGTCATGGTCTTTTCTAGCAAATGTAACAAAACCTCCATTTATCCCAATCTCAGACTGTCTGCTTTCTCTAAAGCATTCTGCATACTATTATGCCTTCTCATTCCCATGGGAGCCATCTCCCTGCCAAATTTTTTTCTCTCTTATTTAAAATCTTAGCCAGAAACCCTCCTCCTCCAAGAAATCATACTAGACTACCCCACCCAACTCCACTCATACCAACAACCACGCAACATTCATGTATGGTAGGTAGTTCCAAGCAGCTGCTACTAGTTATGTGCAAAAAAGGTTTCCCTCACTTCACATAGCATACATTCAAGCAGAATTCATTCTAAAATGAATTTAAGTTTAATTAATTCTTTTCCACTGATTTCAATCACAAAAAACGGAGCTGCATTTTGGGAGAAAAACTTGGTGTAATAAAATCACATCTGAGATCATTATGACACATTAAAATCACATATACAAAGAAAAGCTTCTGATAAAGCATTAAGAATATTTAATAATATCAAGATGGCGGCTGGAAAGCAGGGACTAGCGTGAGCTCCCCGCCAAGTCCCTCCAAAAACCTATAAAAAATGTCCCTGAACCAATTCTAGAACTGCAGAACCCACAGGGTAGCAGAGGGAAGCAGGGCTCTAGCCCAGGACAGCCTGGATAGTTTCTGGGTAAGGTCTATCCCGCACAGAGCTGGGAGCGGAGCCCAGCGAGGGCGGCACCAACAAACCAGAGCAGGAGCCGGGCGGAGCATGCCCTAGCGCCCTGAATCAGTGAGCTGCAGCAGTTACCAGACTTCTCAACCCAAAAACACCAAAGACAACAGAGTAGGTTAGTGGGAAAAGCTTCGGGAGTGGAAGGAGGTGGAGGTTTGGCCACTACCCCGGGGGCAGCGGAGGTGGGGCAGCTACAGAACTACAGCTGCAGTTGCTTCTGGCCCCAGCCCAGGCCCACGTGGTGGGAGGAATTAAGTGGCAGATCAGAGCAGGAGTGAAGAGCCTGCTGAAGATCTAAGTCCAGTCCAG
>CM053623.1:88660302-88675390 GCA_028646595.1 Phalanger gymnotis | reverse complement strand
AAGGGGGATAGGTTAGGAAGAAGCAAAATATAGTTAGTCTTTCACAACATGAGTATCGTGGAAGGGTTATACATAATGATACGCATGTGGCCCATGTTGAATTGCTTGACTTCTTGGGGAGGGTGGGTGGGAAGGGAAAAGGGGAGAGAATTTGGAACTCAAAGTTTTAAAAAATAGATGTTCGAAAACAAAAAAGTTTTTGCATGCAACTAGAAAATAAGATACACAGGCAATGGGGCGTAGAAATTTATCTTGCCCTACAAGAAAGGAAGGGAAAAGGGGATGGGAAGGGAGTGGGGTGACAGATGGGAGGGCACCCTGGGGAACAGGGCAACCAGAATATATGCCATCTTGGAGTGGGAGGGGGGTAGAAATGAGGAGAAAATTTGTAATTCAAACTCCTGTGAAAATCAATGCTGAAAACTAAATATATTAAATAAAAAAATACAAAAAAAGAATATTTAATAATATCACAGTATGGTATTGTGGATGGAACACTGTACTGGGAGCCAGAAGATGTGGCTTTTATAATTCCTGGTTTATCCACTAACTAGCCGTGTGATCTTGGGCAAATCAGTCTCTCTAGACCTCAATTTCCTCATCTGAAAAATGAAAGGGTTGGATTAGATGACCCTTAAGGTCCATTCCAGCCTTAAAATACTGTGATTATATAATTCATACTGTAACATGATTCTTCAAGGCTTCAAGTGGTGGGCCTTCTCCAAGTGTCAGAGAGGAAATGGCAGCTGGGGATTGGTCCTGGGGAAATAGGACTTTGTAGGGCACAGACCCCCAACTGGTCTATTTCAGACCAAATAATTGGTTTCAGGGCTGCACTCTCAGTCTCACACTTTCCTATCCTGTTGTGACCATAGGCATTGGGGTAGGGAGGCAAAATATCTGGAAGTTGCCACACCCCTCTCCCTGTGGCTTGGCCCTTTTCATTAATACAACCACCCTCCTTTTCCACTCCTAAACATGTACAAGTATAAGGAGGAGTCTGGATAATTAGGTCTGGCACATGCTTCAAATTTAGGCAGACACATGGTCGAAGTCAGTGCTTCTGTTAATATAGAGAAGACATGGAGAGGCAGCTAGATGAAGTAGTGGATAGAGTGCTGAAGTTGTAGTCAGGAGGAGACAAGTTCAAATCATGCTTCAGATATAGTTTAACTAGCTGTCCGACTCTGAGCAAGTCATGTAACTTCTGTTTCCATGTCTGTAAAGTGGGAACAGGGATAATGCTAATACCTATGTCACAGAATTATTGTGATGGTCAAAGGAGAATACATGTGAAGCACTTTGCAAACCCTAAAGCACTACGCAAATATTATTCATACAAATATTTTATATTATTAAGTAATATTAACATTGTTAATATTATTATTAATATTATTGGGAGGTAGATGAGATCTCTAAATTACTTCTGTGACAGTCCCTAAAGTGGCCCAGGAAGGCTACTGAAAGACACTGAGATGCTTTGCTGTAAGTCTACAAGGCAGTTTTTTTGGGGGGGTGGTGGCGGTGGTGGATATTTCAGTCTGCCTTTTTCTCCAATATATCCTTGTAGCCTACAAACTTTTCAGACAGTTTGAGTTGTTTTTCCATCTTTGGAAGGGTTGGAGTAGTTCCGATCCCAGATCACAGAAATCATCTAATTTGCTCAGTTTATAGCTGAGGACCCTGAGATCTAGAAAGGCTCACTCGTTTATGGTCACGCTGCTAATTAGGGGCAGAGCTTGGACTCTTTCTAGGTGTACTAAATTCTAGTGCAGGGTTTGTTTCTTTTTTTGTTTTTCATCCCAAGTTTTTTGACTGTTCTAGATGGGGCCCCTGTGGGTTGGAGATCTCTGGTGGGGCTAAATCAACAGGGTCTTGGGATTGCGGGGGTCAGCAGATGGACTGACTAAACAGTGGGACCATGTGATGGTGAGGATGTAGGCAGGGTGCCCAGAGCAGGGTTACAACAAAGGATCACTAGATTTTGCATTGACGTGGTTTTTGTGAACTGGGACTAGTCAAATGACCGGTTGGTGCGAGGCTGTCCAGGGGAATGGTTTCCTGGAGTTTCTGGTGATTAGGGACCCCTTCCTGGACTTCTTGAAGGAACTGAGGTCATGTGGAGTCATCTTTGACTCTCCCCTCTCCCCACTCCAGATGTCCAGTCCCCAAATTCTTCCAGTTTTGTGTTCACGCTATCTCTCGTGTCCCGTTCCTGTTCTCCGCTGCCCTGGTATCTTCCTAGTCCTCTCTTATCTCTTTTACATTTTTCCAACCTCATCTCTCTGAGTCATCTTTGTAATGTACCGCCTTGAGCACATCATTTCTCCACCTCAAGACTACTCATTGTTCCCCATTGTTTGTTAAAATATAAACTCAGGGGCAGCTAGGTGGTACAGTGAACAGAGCACCAGCCCTGAAGTCAGGAGGATTTGAGTTCAAATCTGGCCCCAGACACTTGACACTTACTAGCTGTATGACCTTGGGCAAGTCACTTAACCCTGATTGCCTTGGCTCCCCCTTCTAAAACAAGCAAACAAAAAGTATAAATCCCCATCCTGGCATTCAAGGCTCCCTATTTTCTTGCTCTAACCTGTTGGTTAGCTTATTCACTACTCTCCTTCCCTCATTATGTATGCTGGCTTATTTATGGTTCCCAAGTCTTGTCCTGGTCTTGTTTTGTTTCCAAGTTTTACTTCATGCTGCTTCCCTATTAGATAAACTCTTTTCCACATACGGTTGTTGAAAATCTTCCCTTCTTCAAGTCTCGACCCACATGATGTCTTCCCTAACCCCAATTCCTTCTCCTCATCCTTCTTGTCCCAGTGGGATCACCCCCTCCTTGACTTTCCTCATAGCACTTTGTCTGGTCTTTTCTGACTGCTATCGCATTTTACTGTTAGCATGCTTTTATGTGATTGTCGTAGGTACCTAATAAATGACTAAATAAATATTTAATAAATGCCTACAGTGAAGTGGACAAAGTGCTGGAAAAAAAGGCAAAGCAATTAAGAGTTAAGAGGTGGGGCAGCTTAGGTGGTGCAGTGGATGGAGTGCTGGCCCTGGAGTCAGGAGGACCTGACTTCAAATCCTGCCTCAGACACTTATTTAGCTGTCTGACCCTAGAGAGATCACTTGACTGCTCTCAGCCTCAATTTCTTCATCTGTAAAATGGGCATCATAATAATAGTGCTTACCTCACAAGGTTTCTATGAAGATCAAATAAGATAATATAGGTAAAATGTTTTGCACATCTTAAAGTGTTATACAAATGCCAGCTATTAATATTTAGTAATTGAATTGGGGATACGTCAATGCTACTCTCTCTGCCCATAGGAAAGGCCATGGTGCAGTGTAAAGAGCACAGTGTCTGCTGGAGTAAGGACCAGTGTTCATATCCTATCTCTTACTTTTTTGTTGTTGTCGAATCATTTCAGTTGTCTGACTCTTCCTGACCCCACTTGGGGTTTTCTTGGCAAAGACACTGGAGTGGTTTGCCATTTCCTTCTCCAGCTCATTTTACCAATGAAGAACTGAGGCAAATAAAGTTAAGTGACTTGCCCAGAGTCACACAGCTAATAAGCATCTGAGGCTAGATTTGAACTCAGGCCCTCCTGACTCCAGGGCCAGCGCTCCATCCACTACACCACCTAAGCTGCCCCTTCCTCTTACTTACTTACTCTTACTTGCTTTCTACCTCTGTGAACTCAGTTAAGCTCCCCAGGCCTCAGTTTCCTTATCTGTAAAATGAGAGAGTTGGACTCTAAGGTTTCTTCCCATTCTAAATTTATGATCCTGTCACCAAATCTCCGTGTTGATGATGATGAGAAGCGGTTTTCATTTAGGAAGGTAATAGTGTGATAGGAGCTGAGCTTGCCTTCTGCTGCCCTTGAGAGGGCTCACCCTAGCATGCTCAGGATGGAACATTTCCTTGAGAGGAGGCTGGTTTTACCAGGCACTGAGAAGAGTGGTACTTGGGCTTTCTGCAGCACCCATGTAGGATGAGGGTACAGCAGTTCAGTTCTCTACCTCTGAAATCCAGTTGTGTGTCTCTCTTACTGGCATGGGCTCCTTAGTTAATGGTGTAGTCCCCCGACAGCTGATGGGGGTCCGGTGTGTATATGTGATCTTCCTAATTCTAATGCACTTGCTCTTGGGCTGTTTGTAAAGAGGCCAATGGAATCCCTGAGACTGTTGGGGTCGGTGGTTGAGCAAACTCATCCTTCAGGTTTTGGATTGAGTCCTTGTAAGAAGGGGAAGCATTGTAGTGTCAGAATCAACTTCTGAATATTTCCTCTGTTGCATGTGCTAGAGGACCATTTCTGTTTCTTGGTTTGAGTCCCCCATCTTCAAATATCCTGTTAGGTTTGGGGGCATCTGGTCTACCTTCTCTAGCTAGGCTCTACATTCTCTGGACTTGCATCCTCTCTATTCGGGAAAGACAATGTGGATATTAAAGGCCTAAAAAAGGATGCCATGACTTGTCTGCTTTCTGAGGGACACAGTTAGTGGTAGGTTTAGAATATCAAGAAGTGCTGATTAATTAATGCCTATAATTTCTTTGAGTGTCCATGGAATTGTTCTAGCAGTAGAAAAGGCAGAGCAGTGGTGGAAAGGTGGGGCAGGGCTAGGTACTGACTATGGGAGGAGCTACAGGTGGCTCATTTGTGTCCATAGCAATTATATTCCCCCCTCAAAGACTCAAGCTCAGATTGAAAGCTATGAAAGGCATGGTGGTCTAAATGGTGTCCTTCAGAAGGTGACCAGTGAATTCTTTCTTTTCACTTGCTGTCTGGTTCTAGTAGGTCTGAGCAGTTTTCTTTTCTGGTTTCTTAGGATCATAGGACCATAAGCCTTAGACTTTGGAGGCCATTGAATCCACTCTCCTCATTTTACAGATAAAGAAACTGAGTCACGAAGAGGTTACTTTACTTGCCCAGAGTTTTGATATATGCCACCCAGGTTTTGAATTTGGTCATGTTTACCGGGAGTCTGATGATTCTTAAATTTTCTTTCCTTGTCCTGTTTCTTAGGCCAGTTGTTCTTGAGAATAGAGCATAGGATCATGGGAGCATAGATCTGGAGCGGGAAGGGACCTCTGAGGCCAATGAGTCCAATTTCCTTGGTTTACAGATGTGGAAACTAAGGGTTAGAGAGGTTAAATGACTTTCTCTGGGTCGAACAACTAGCAAAATGTGTGAGGTAGATATTGAACTCAGATCTTCCTGACTTCAAATTCTGATGCCTCACATGTTCCCTTATTTACGAGACTTTGCTGGCTTCAGGCCCCCTTTTTGTATAGTCCTTGAATGGATAGAGGAATTTATTGGTGGTTTTTTTTTTTTAGTTTTACATTGATTGAGAAGCAACATAACATAGAGGATAGAGATCCGACTTTAAAGCCAGGCAGATATGGGTTTAAGTCTCACTCCTAAAACATACTGACTTTGGGCAAAACATTTAACCTCCCTTTGCTTTAGACAACTCTTTAAGACTACAAGATGCCAGCCCTCCTGTATGGCGGGAGTTACTTCATTCAGGACTCCCCTGTATTAATAAAGTCATAGATCAAGTCCCTATTCCTTATTGATCATTGCTTCATCTGGAACCCTTTAAAATCTTTTCTGGGGAGTTTCTTAGGGTAGTCATCGGCTGGAACCTTGTTGCCCTTTCCCCTAGAGTCAATATTTCCTCTGATTGGGGTCTAAGGTTAGGGTCTAAGTTAGGTTGTCACACTAGGTGGAAGGTTGGGGGCCGTCTCTAAGTGATAGACTGTTAACAGTGGTTGTGTTTAGTTAGATGAGTATAGAGCAGCAAGAACAAAGTCAGAGTATACAGAAAGTTGAGGCCAGGTGGCCAGGTGGAAACTGTTTCCCCAAATAGCTCCAAGTTAGATGAGGATGAACATTCTAAGTTATGACAAGCGGTCAGAAAAGGAAGGTGCAAGTCAGCAGAATTTAGAGGACCTTGATGCTTGGGCCATTTTGCTATCTCAGATCTAGTTTTGGCTATTTCCCTCTTGTTTTAACAAGAATATTTATCGCTAGCTGAAGGTTGCCTTCAGGATTGTAGGAAAAAGCCCCTGGGAGTGGTGCAGTGAGTTGAGGAGTACCAGGTAGGGAGCACTAGGATGCTTAGAAGAGGTCATTGCTGACACTTCTCAATACCAAAAATAGCTGTCAAAGCTCAAGCATTAATGCCCGGCACTTTACTCCCTAGTAAAGGCCATTAGGTTGTCATTCATGGACAACTTTCTCCTAATTAAATCACAGTTTGCAATAGGCTCAATTATCTAGTTTCCTACCCCATGACAGATTAAAAAGCAATAAACCAGAAAGAGATCTTTTACTTAGTGGCTGTAGTGAGAATTTACAGCTGATGGCCCCTGGGTGAGGGAACCCGAAAAATGAGAGAGCAAAGCCAGCATAGTGAGTGCCGTGTATGATAATGTGATATAATAATGGATAATATTATCCTGGTCTTAGACACTTATCAGTGTGACCTTGGGCAAATCACTTAACCTTTCTTTGCCTCAGTTTCTTCATGTGTAAAATGAGTATAGTAATAGACCCTACCTCCTGAGGTTGTAGAGAAGTTCAAATGAAATGATAATTGTAAAGTGCTTAGCACAGGACCTAGCACATAGCAAGCACCATATACATGTTAGTTATTATTACATATTAAATGGGGATAATAACAACACCTACCCCCCAGGATTGTTGTGAGGATCAAATCAAATTCTAATTGTAAAGCATTTAGCACAGTGCCTGGCACATAGTAAGCTATATAAACTTTGTCATTTTTGTTATTTGGGCTTAGAATTAAGTAGGAGAAGAGAAGGCTGGGAGGCTGAAAAATTCCTATAATGACGTAGGGCTCTTCTGTGAAACAAAGGCTCATCTTTTTAATACCAACACTCTCCTGGTGGTGTTGTATGACTCCGAACACATGGAACCCCCTCTAATGAACGGAAAATGAGAAGACAGTGGAGAGGCATGTCGTGGGTGGGAGCAGACCCCAAGAAACAAAGACTTATGAAGGGGAATTATAGATAAGTATGGGATGAAGGAAGTGTATGAGCAGAAAAGATGGGTTAGTCAAATGGCAAGAGCAAAAGTACCCGGCTAGTACCTGGCCTGCACTGGTGTCTTTGTGATATTAAAAGAAGGCGAGGAAGGCCCCATTCCAACTTGTGGGAGGACATGGATTAGACTGCAGGGGCGGGGAATCTGCAGCCTCGAGGCCACACGTGGCCCTCTAGGTCCTCAAGTGTGGCCCTTTGACTGAATCCAAACTTCACAGATCAAATCCCCTTAATAAAAGGATTTGTTCTGTTAAACTTGGACTCAGTCAAAAGGCAGCACCCAAGGACCTAGAAGGCCACATGTAGTCTGGAGGCTGCAGGTTCCCTGCCCCTGGATTAGAATCATACAGTAAGGGCCAGCATGAATACAATCTGCTTCTTTGGAAAGAATTCTCACATTGATGTGATCATATACATGCATACACTCATATATACATATATATGTATATATATACACACACATATATATATGTATCTGTATGGATACTCAAAATGATAAAATCATAGACCCTTAAAAACTGGAAGAGATTTTGGCAGTTATCTGCTATAACCTCTCAACCCATAGAGGAATCTTTTTTGAGATAATATTTACTATTAAAAAGTTCAGTCAAATATACCTTCTTGTGAAATTTATGTCGTTAACCTTATTCTGCCCCCTTGGAACTACATAGAGTAAATCTAATCTCTCTTCCAAGTGATAGTCGTGCAAATCTGAAGGCAGCAATCACGTCCCTTGCTTTCTACCTCCTCTCCCAAAGCCATCTTTTAAAAATTCTTTTCCTAGATTGAACATTCCCAGTTCCTTCAGCCAATCCCCATACAACATCACTATGAGACTCCTTGACCATTCCTATTGCCTTCCTTTGGTCATGTCCCAGTTAATAAATGTCTCTATAAAAATGTGGCACCTGAAAAGGAAGACATTACTTTAGAAATGGTCTAATACATGTAGAGTACAATGGGACTATTGCCTCTCTTGTTCTGGTTGCTTTTATTTTACAGACTTACTTCTTCTCTTGTGTAAGGACATCCAAAGGGCAATTGTGTTGTAACTTAGAGTCTTAAAGTATTGTCTGGGGTACAGGGAAGTTGTTATTTGCTAAGGTCATACAACCATTTTGTGTTAGAGTTGGGACCGGAAACCAGGCCTTTTTTTCCCATTGCCTTTGGCAGTCTGGGGAAGCCTATGGATCATTTGCCAAAGTAAAGTTTGTTAAAAAAAAAAAAGTAAGGAAATGCTAAATTTCAGTTAGAAGTCAGTGAAAATAAAGAAGTCATTTTTTTCCCACCCAAATTCACAGACCCCTTGAAAGCCATCCATAGTTTTCTTGGGAGTCCGTGGACCCCAGATTAAGAAGCTTTGATCTGAGGCTAATCTTGAACTACTACTCTGTGATGTCTCTCTCTGTGCTCTCATGGGCACTAAATTTCCTGTAATGTATTCTAGGCACAAGTTAGCTTTTTTGGTTGATGTGTTGAGCTTTTAGTGAACAACTAAAACCTTTAGGTATTTTTCACATAAACTATTGACATTTGTTATGACAGTTCTTATAATTCTATCTTGTCACACACATATTCTATCTACTACCTTTTTTGTGTGTTTTTCTCAGACGATGGAATGGAGCAATACATTGAGAAATATATAATGAATTTCTATTATAGGTAAAGCTGGTCCCAAGGGGGGATACAAAGTTGTAAGAGTAAACTCTTGCCTTTCATGCATTTACCATTGAGCTGGGGAGATAAAGGCATGTACACAAATTTTTATAATATATGGCACATTATAGTGGTACAGGCAGAAGGATTATAGATGATTTCAGAAGAAGGAAAGATCATTTCTGGTTGGAGTGAACAGGGTACTCTTTGCCAAGGAGGTGGGATTCGGGTCAGGCCTTGGAGGATATGGAACTGGTTTTACCATGTGAAGTCAACAAGCTTATTTATATAAAGGCTAAACCTATGTCCTTGGTCTCACTGGCATTGTGCATTAACCAACAAAGTGAAAGCTGAGTTAACCAGTCTACCAGTTGCTGGTTATCTTGTGATTCCTGCCCATCTTCCCACTCCATCCTTGCCAGTGAGATGAGTATTTTAGCATTTCTAAGGAGAGAAGAAGCGTTTACACTTCATCCAGATAGCTCTCCTCTTCTACCTTTGAAGAGCAACGTGTCTAGCTCTCCGCCTTGCTGTACAATGATGCCACCACAGGCTCTGCCTGCATCTTATGGGTTGACCTTCCTGACTCTTCACAATCATTGGTCCTTTGTTGAACTGTTGCGTGGCAACCCCCTTGCAGCGTTCAGAACCTGACTTAGCTGCTTTTTCCAGGAAGATTCCACTTCCTCACAGCCCTAGAGCTACATCTCTCCCCTAAGCCCAGGACATGTGTCTGGCCTCTGTCCTGTTTACAGTGGAATAAAAGATTTTATCCTATTTAATTAAATGCTGGCTTATTTTTAAAAATCCCACCTCTAAGTTAGCAGTTTTTAATAAAAAGAATGGAATGGAAGAATGAAGTCTAGTAGCAATTTTTTCTTAGGCCCTCTAGAACACAATTGTCAAACACGGTCCAAATACTCTTGAGTGCAGCCTGAACCAGATTAAAATATAATTGGTTCATATTTAACCAAATAAGTAAAACTTCAATAAAACATGGATAGATTTTTCACTTATGACATGGCCTTCAGTGATTCTATATATTTGTTAGTAGCCTTGTTTCTTTTTGAATTGGACACTACTCCTTTAGAAGACGCTCACCCTTTCCCTTACAAAGTCTTAAATCCAGGAAACATTAAAGGTGCCAGGGCATTTGTGAACTAGAATAATGAAGAACCTGGAGATCACACCTCGTAAGAATAGATTGAAGCAATTGGAAGTATTTACCCTGGAAAAGTTTGGGGGAGGGGGATGATACTTGTCTTTAAGTACTTTAAGGATTGTCGTTGTGAAATAGTGAGAACTGACTCGTTCTGCTCTGCCCCAAAGGGCAGACTTAGAAAGAAAGGGTTGAAGCTGCAAAGTTTCAGACTTTCAGATGCTTGACATAAGCAAAGGCTTCTCGACAGTTAGAACACTCAAAAAGTGAAATGGGAGGTGGGGGGTTGGGTCTCGCGGGAGGTCTTTAGACAAAAAGCCAAATGGCCTTTTGTCACTGATTTCGGAGTGGAATCTTGGTCAGGTAAGAGTTGGAGTGGATGATCTTTGGGGTCTCTTCTAGTTCTGAGATTCTGTATGATTCCAGGATTCTTTGAATGCAAACTGTCATTTCCTTTGCTTCTGGGATCTGACTCCATTTTCCTTTCTGTAGGCTTAGGTTGGCATTTAAACATAGATATCTAGGATTAAATTTACGCAGCTTGGACAATTTATGTCGAAGAAGGTGGAAAATGCCTCGAAAAGAGAAAAGCGCAGCAATTTAAGGATATTGAGTGAGAAGCCAATGATTCGAGGTTGAATGAGTCTAAGAAAAATCCATCTAGCGACCTAAGATCGAAGAGGAAGGAACGGTGATATATGTATGATAGGATCATTTGCAAGGCTATTGTGAGCATTCTGGGAAATGTCATTAAGTCAAGTGATCAAGGAGCATTTACAGCTCAATTCTTGTGCTCTTAGTACTTCAGAGAAACATTAAGCAAAGAGCACATTTCTGAGATGGCTACACTGTAATGGGGTGAGACAGACACATGAAAAAAGATTAAAAAAATCAATAGCAACACATCATTAAGCACAAAGCCATGTAGTATAAAGAAAACATACTGGTGCTGAAGGGATATAGAATAAAGTGGTAATTGGATTTGGGTGTGGTCATTCAGGAAAGGTAGCCTTTTTGAACAGGTGGAGATTATTAAGGAAGAGAAAGGCAGAACACCTCAAGTGTAAGGGATGGTATGTGCAAAGGTTTACTAGATTGTAAGGTCCATGAGAGCGCTTCTATTTATTCATACGCTATACATAGTAAGTGCTTAATAAATGCTTGAATAAAGCTGTGGATTCTTTTTTCCCCAGAGTGTAAAGAGATCCCTTACTCGAGTGATAGTTGAGTATGTTTTATTTGTGAAATATCTTGGACCTCTCCCTCCACCTGGAATATTTAACAGGGTGAAATGTGGTCTAACCTCACTGGATCGGAGGACTCCAAAAAGAGGGTAGAGAAAGGCAGGCACGAGGGCCGCAGCTCCAAGTGGGACGGCTTCTGACACCCAGTATACAGCTGTCACGATCAGGACATAGGCACATGCAGCCTCCTGCAGGAGAGGAAATGGGGGGATTAATTGTAGCAAACATCACTCACTGCTCCCTTCCCAACCCTCCCCTAGAAACCAAGATCAACCTAGAGGTCAGGCAGTGGGCTGGGCACGTAGGCCCATCAGGTTTAAAAATTGGTGTTGGGATCCATTATAGAAAGCTATCAAACAACAGAGGAAGGCAGAAGAAGACTTGGATCTTGGTGGGGTGGGTTTTTTTGTCAGGGGCATTTACCCTCAGTCTGCACTTTGGTGGGAAGAGGCTATGAATGCCCCTGCTTCCAGCAGACATTCCATCTATGATCTTATGTGTTGTTTGTCTTTATATGTTATGAAAATTGGCATTATGCTTTAATGCCCCCTGCTAAGTTGGCATCTTGGAGGATACTAGCAGATCTACTTGGTCTCAGAGGGCAGACCTAGGAATAACGAGTGGAAATTATTTAGAAGCAAAATTTATTCTTGACATTTGGAAATACTTCCTAATGACAAGAGCTATGCCGAAGGGGAATAGGTTCCTTTTCATAGGAAGTCTTCAAGCAAAGGCTGAACAGCCACTTGTTGGCCATGAAGAAGATTCTTATTCAAGTGTAGGTGGAATTAGATGGCCTCAGAGGTCCCTTTCCACTCTGAGATCCCATGATTCTGAGATCCAGGATAGAATGTAAAGCAATGCAGCACGTGAGTGCTGGGAGTTGAGGTAGAAACTCTGAAGGAAGAACTCTGAGACTGGCTGAGGTTATGAATGTGGAAGGGACCTGAGGCTATGTTCACAAACATACCACTTCTTATGGATGTTTGGGTGGTCACTGCTAATTATTTGATTGAGCTGAGTTTTAAAATTAAAAAAAAATTTAAATAAAATTTTAAATTAAATATTTTAAATTGAAGAGACCGGTCAATTCTCTCAAAAATCATCAGATTTGGTTTGTGTGTGTATGCATAGCCCAAGAGTTGGACAACCTGACTTTTTATCTGGGTTCTTCCTCTGGCTAGGTCACTCACTCATACTTTGTGTGTCTCATCAAACAAAACCAGGGCAGCCCTTTCTTTCTTTCTTTTTTTTTTTAAAGCAAATCTAGATTTTTTTAAAATTTATTTTAAAACAATTTGCCAACACTGAAATGAGAGATAAATAGAAGGCACAACAATTTTGCTGGTTTTTTGTTTTGTTTTGTTTTTTTACAAATACAAACTAAAACATGAAAAAACTCCCTACTTCAATAAAAATTTTTTTTCCACAAATTCAGGAAAAGCGTTTTAAAGAGTTGAATTCTACACATTTAAAACCTATCCCACAATCCAAAATTCCAAGTGGTAAAAACAGTAGTTTAAAATTCATTTTTTATGTGATCACATATCAAAAGCAAAAAAAAAGTTCTATGAATACCCTTTATTCCGTTTTTTAACCATGCCACAGAGAAAAGTATGACCGTCAATTTTTCCAGTGGCAACAACTCCAAACCCCTCATTGAACAGCTGGGGTTTTTTCTGCCCTCAAAATGTTTGCCAATCCTGGGTTTCTGACCGATTCTTGGAACGTAGAAAATTATTCCAATATCAGTTATAAGCAAAAGATATAGTCCTTTGGGATAAAACCGCTGTTGTAAAAAAAAAAAAATCTAGTCCGTATATTTGAGGTGAGCAAGGAATTTCAGTTTTTCTTCTTTTAAAATCGACTTTTCCTAAAATATTGTTCCACAAAACTGGAATTGGGGACAAAGACTTAGGGGGGCAGTGGGGGATGAAAACAGCACACACAAAAAAACCCATTAACACAATCAAAAAAGGGCCTGAAATTGTATCAAACGTAGGCAGTCTATATAACAGGCTAGGGTCACATTCCAAGATATCCAAGGCTGAAATTCACAACGCTGCAGGAGCAAAGGTTTGTGCCATCATGTGAAGATCTGTGTGCCAAATTCATTGACATTGACCAATGCCCCTTCCAGCTCCAAATCCTGGTTTCTGGGACGTTCCTCCACGGGGAGGCCCTCTTATTCCACCACCTAGCCCACTTTGTGGGCCTCCTGGTCCATGTGGTCTGTTATCTCGACGATCACCTTCTCTGGCTGCTCGCGTCTTCTTTTCCTCCACATTCAAACGCATCTCACCTCTAAACATGATGGGCCTGCTGCCAAGGATCTTCTGAACTGGATCTGGGTCATCGAACACCACAAAACCAAAATTGGGTAGCTTCCCACCACTGTTAATTCGAAGTTCCACAACATTCCCATAACTTTGGAAGAAATCTTTTAGTTCTGCTTTGTCCACACCATGTGGAAGATTTCCAACAAAAAGCTGATGGCTGTCTGGATATCTCACAATTCTCCTTGTATCCATATCACCCTGTTCACCACCTTCACGAATTGGTCTGGGTCCCCTTTGGGGTGGGATATTAGTTCATTGTTCCCTCAGTCTCTGGTCCCTCTGGGGCCTCTGTGGTGGCGTCTGAGATTCCGGTTTTGATACTGGGCCAGCCTGTGAAACTGGTACTTTAACCGCGTGAGGTGGTATCCCAGACACTGGAACAGCTCCACTAGGTGGAAGGTTCTTACTGGTCACAGATGCCCAGGAGAATGTTCTCAAGTCCTCCTGTACTGCTGGAGTAGAATCCACCAGCACGGGAGATGAGCTCTTTTGAGCCTCCTCAGAAATGGGCTCTTCCAAAGCTGGTTCAGACTTTTCTTCATGAATTTCAGGTTCAGCTTCTTGCTCAGGCTCTGTCTCCGCAACAGGCTCCTCTAGGCGCTCCTCCAGGTCATTGCTGCCGGTCTGGTCATAAAAAGTTCCAGAGTCATCAGGAACTACCTCAGGAGTCTGCTGTCTTTCCTCTGGTTCTTCTACTTCTTCCTCATATTTTTCTTGGGGTTTGGTGACAAAACCACCAAAAACCTCATCTTGGTATCGGAAGATGTCATCGTGAACATAGAATTTGTTTGCAACAGAACCCTCTGGTACGAGTACAAATGTCTGCATGAATCTCCGAAATGCTTGGCTGTTATCAGACAGCAGTCCCATCACCTGGACCACAACACCATCATTGAGGGTAGCATGAGCATCCACATGACAAATCTTAGTGTGACAATTTGTAAAGTTTTGGGACATCACTTTCCAATGGATTTCTTTTTGACCCTACACAGCATCAGCTGGTTTTCCATTGGAATCCAAACCTCCATGAACATAAGATGAGTTCTTTCCATAAAACTTATGCAGCATGTCCGGTGCCTGGTTCAGCAGAGTATAATACTGTTTCACAAATTCCCACCCGACCAGCAGGGGACTTGGCTTCTCTATAACCATTTCTTTGGTCAACTGCCACCTGCAAGGCTGAGCGGTAGAGGAAGAGTCTTCACTCCGAAGCAGGCCGGGTAGCAAAACTCTCTCACGCAACGGTGTCCGCCAGCCCTTTCTTTCTTCTACCTTTCTCCTGAAACTGTTGAGAGGCTTAGCTAGACCAGGTCAGGAAAAAAGAAGGTTTATTATAAGCTAGAAAGTTCATAGAATTGTAAAGTTAGAGTTGGAAGGTATCGTAGAGGTTCAATTAAGGTCTCTTTTTTTAAAGTGATATTTTATTTTTTCAATTTCATGTAAAGATAGTTTTTAACACTCATTTTTAAAAATTTAATATATTTAGTTTTCAGCATTGATTTTCACAGGAGTTTGAATTACAAATTTTCTCCCCATTTCTACCCCCCCTCCAAGATGGCACATATTCTGGTTGCCCTGTTCCCCAGTCAGCCCTCCCTTCTGTCAC
>CM053623.1:88608481-88659802 GCA_028646595.1 Phalanger gymnotis | reverse complement strand
TCTGACTGTGTGTTTTGGTCTTCTTTGTCACCAAAGAAGGATTCCAGAGTCTGAGACTGAATCTGGGTGCATTTTCGCTGCCTGGCCGTGTTCCCAGCCAACTTACTTGACCCTTGAGTTTTTCAGCGGGGTATGACTGCTTGTAGACTAAAGAGTTCTATGTTCCAAGCTTGGGGGGATGTGCCAGCTCTGCCACACCAGCACGCCTTCTTCCCCAAGAACCCCCAACCTGGACTGGACTTAGATCTTCAGCAGGCTCTTCACTCCTGCCACTTAATTCCTCTCACCAGGTGGGCCTGGGGCCAGAAGCAACTGCAGCTATAGTTCTGTAGCTGCCCCACCTCCGCTGCCCCTGGGGCAGTGGCAGAACAGCAAACTCCCTGTCCCCAGCAGCTTTTCCCACTAACCTTCTCTGTTGTTTTTGGTGTTTGTCTAACATTCATTTTTTTAAAATAAAATTTTGAATTCCAAATTTCTCTCTCCTTCCCTCCCCTCCCCACTCCCTAAGTCTATAAGCCATTTGATATAGGTTCAGCCCCGTTATTTTTAAGACGAGGAAACAGAGGCCAGACCGGCTGAGGCTACACAGGTGGCAGAACTGGGATTTGAACCTTAACCCCTTGGCTTCCATGCCAAAAGTCTTGCCACTTTACCACACATGTGAATGCTATCTGAATGAATGAAATCCATGAGTGCAAAGTAGAAGAGCAATTGGACTGGGACCTAGGAACAAATGTGTTGAAGTTGTTAAGGGGCCAATTTAGTCTCAATGTCAGTAGAAACTTCCTATCAATTACAGCTGCACACAAGTGGAATGAAGCTGCCTCAGGAGTCAATGGCACCCTCTGCCTTGGGGGTGTTCAAACTACTGTTGGGTATGTTAGAGTGGAGATTCCTTTGGTGTATGGAGTGGACTAGAGTGGCCACTGAGGTCCTTTTCAACTCCCAAATTCTGTACTTCTCCCCAGGAAACAATATCATTCCAGTAAGACTCTTGCTAATGGAGATAATCTTTGTTGCCCCAAAGACCCTGAAGACCAACATTCTGTTTCACCTTCTTCTCTTTCTTTAAAGCAAAAACAAAGCAAAAACCAAACAAAATTCAACCCTTCACACAGACCCAGAGAAAATCTTTTTTGTTGTTGAGTTGTGTCTGACTCTTCATGACTCCATTTGGGTTTTCTTGGCAAAGACACTGGAATGTTTTGCTATTTCCTCTTCAGTTTATTTTACAGATGAGGAAACTGAAGCAAATAGGTTTAAGTGACTTGCCCAGGTTCACACAGCTAGTAAGTGTCTGAGGCCGTATTTGAACTCAAGGAGATGAGTCTTCTTGACTGTAGGCCTGACACTTTATCCACTGGACCACCTAGCTGCTCCTGCATTAAGCACTTACTATGTACTAAGCACTAGTGCATGGCACAGTGTCTAGTATCTAGTAAGTGCTTAATCAATGCTTTTTGATTGATTATTATGATTGAATGTATATTCTAAGAAGTTTATACATTCTTCTGAATTTAGTACATGTCGATTGGATATATATATATGTTCATAACCATCAAATTGAAATAGTAGTAAGGCTTCATTTTCAATTTACAAAACCATTTCACATTCTGTTCCCTTATTTGAACTTCACAACAATTCTTTGGAGAGTTGGGTGGGCATTAGCCTGCCAACCTCAGAGTCAAGATGACCTGGGTTCAAATCTCACATACTGACTGTGTGACCTTGGCTAAGTTATCTCCTTTCTCAGTGCTCCCCTAAGGGGCACAGTTAGTGCTTAGCAGCTTGGGCAGAGGAAATTTATCCATTGGGAGTTCCTTATGACAATGAAATCCAAGATTTAATTTTTTAAACAAAGTTCTTTTATTTAGACAGGGCAGATCTCATTATCCCCACCAGATTGTGAGCTCCTTGTGGGCAGGGGCTGTCTTTTGCCTCTTTTTGTATCCCCAGTGCTTGGCATGGTGCCTGGCACATAACGGGCCCTTAATAAATGTTTATTGATTGATGGGTTAACAACTGTGAGAAGGTGGGTGGTTTACTGAGGGTAACTCAGAAAGTAAGTAGCAGAAATGAAAATCTAACCTAGGTCTTTTGGCTCCAAATATGGGACTCCTTCTGTCACATCATTCTAAAGGAGTTCTTAGAGAGCTAAGAAGCAAAATTCACAAATAATCTGAAATGCTTCTTTAGATAACGTGCCACCCAATTTCAAAGCAGCTCAATTTGTTGGCAAAATAAAGGGGTTCTTCCGAAATTGCGTTTGGGTTAAATTGAGTTTAACTTTACAATACTCAGTTAATGTATTTTTTAAAGTTAATTTATTTATTTTTAGTTTTCAACATTTACTTCCATAAGTTTTAAATAATGCATTTATTTTGGGAAAGTTTCTTATGCTGAATGGAAGCAGCTAGTTAGCAGTAGATAGAGCACCGGCCCTGGATTCAGGAGGACCTGATTCAAATCCAACCTCAGATACTCTCTAGCTGTGACCTTGGGCAAGTCACTTAACCCTCTTTGCCTCAGTTTCCTCATCTGTAAAATAAGCTGGAGAAGGAAATGGCAAACTACTCCAGTATCTTTGCCAAGCACCAGGTGGAGTTGCAGAGTCGGTCACAACTGCAACATCTTTACCAACAATAGCACTTAAGCTGAATATGAAAGTCAGTCCCTCTTCCTCTCCCTTTTTTTTCCACATAAAATGAGGTTCTGGGTTCCTACTTCTTGCGTACTTGTGAGTCAGAGATAAAGATAAGGTCTCCGGTAACAGCCCTATGTGCCGCCCTTAAGACCACCATGGCTGGGCTCAGTAGCAATATCAGTGCCCTGGAGACGTAGGCAGATGAAGCAATCGAATACTAATGCTATCTTTAGTTTCCTGAGATTCAGTCCAGGTTGAAAGAAGAATTATGGCTGTAAAGAACAACATCTCTCAAAAGTAATATAGATTTTAAAAACACGAACGTTTTTTAAAAAGCCAAAGAAGATAAAAGAGAGGAGAAGCTAGAGTCTGGGAAGCAGAGGGCTAAGAACCAAAACTCACAAATAATCTGAAAACCAGACAAAACAAAGTTTCCCTAGGGATTCTTTCCCCACCATGCTTCATCATCCTCTTCTCTTTCATTTCTCTTCTGTTTTCCCTCTCCCTAGCTCTTCTCTTCTCCCATCTTTTTCCTTTGCCCTTTTCTTTCCCTACTTTTGATTGTCCTAGTGAACATGAATGCCCAATGTCAAAGTCTCTCTATCTTCTTGCCTTTAGTGTGCATACCTCCTCTAGAGCTATAAGGGCTGAGCAGCTGATGTTTTACCTTAGGGCACCGAAATTTAGAGGAGGTCATTAATCTTTTTTCTCTCTTCTCCCCCCAGAATAATTAATTGAAGTAGAAATTACCAGACCCTGAGCATTGTTAATAACACCCATCTGTGAACCACTATCATAACTAATTTCCATTCCCATTTAACAGAATTATCCCTATTATTTTAAAATTATAAATTGCATGGCAAATTTGAGCGTGTTTTTATTTTATTTTATTTTTTGCATTATGTTCTGGGCAACAAAATTGCCCAGACAAAATAGCTCTGCCTACCCCCACCCAATCTGCCACATATCACATTTTGCTTCTGGAAGACTTCCCTCTCAGCTCACTATAGGTCACAGAAAAATTAGACGTCACAAGTGGAAGCTAAAGAATGAAGAAGGCTGACTAATAGAGTGCTTTTGACTAATAAAATTAATAGCTGACATTTGTAGAGCCCTTTGTAGTTTACAATGGACTTTATATTCACTTGTTCCTAACAGTAATACTATGAGATAAACAGTAAAAATGTGATCTTTGTTTTACATTGGAGGAAATTGAAATATGGAGAAGTTAAGTGAGTTGCTTGAAATCTCACAACTGCTAAGCTGGGACCAGAACAGCATCCAACATCCCTTCCATTAGACACCCATTTCTCATGATGGCTGCTCTCTTGAACAGAAATGTTAGAAACTATAAAGTTGTATTGGAAGAAGAGAATAATTTTCTTCTGGAGAGAAGGTTCTAGTGACTTCCTACACGTGAAATTAGGGAGATTATTAATAGGTCTCCTTTAACTTTATTTGTTCAGTAGATTCAGTTGTGTTCCACTCTTTATGACCCCATTTGGGGTTTTCTTGGCAAAGAGCCCAAAGGCCCCAGGGCAGCTAGGTGCCACAGTGGATGGAGTGGTGGGCCTGGAGTCATCCTAGAACCATCCCCCTGAGTTCAAATCTGGCCGCAGACATTTACTTGTATGACCGTGGGCAAGTCACTTAGCCCTGTTTATCTCAATATTCCTCATCTGTAAAATAAACTGGAGATGGAAATGGCAACCCACACCAGTATCTCTGCCAAGAAAGCCCCAAAAGGGGTCACAAAGAGTTGGAAATGACTGAACAGCAATTTAATTTCATCTTGACAGATTCCCATGCCATTCCCCCCTTCCATCTCCACCTTTTTACTCCCTTTCCCCTCAAATACATTTGGATTAAAGAGAGGCATCTGGGGACAGAGCACTGGATTTGGAGTCAGAACCTTGGGGTTCAAGTGCTACCCCAGACACTAACTGTGCAGGCACATGCTTGGCAAGTCATTTGGTCTCTTAACAATTTCAGTGTCCTCATTGGCAAAATCGAGTTAATAACATTTGCACTGTTTCACAGGGTTGTTGTGAGGAAAGCATTTTTTTTAGCCCTAAAGAGCTATTTAAGTGGGAGTTATTATTAAAATAGAAAACCAGGTGGCAGCAAGTGGACGTGGGGAGGGTGGAGGTACGAAAAGTACGAGCAACGATCCCTGGCTAGCCAATCTCAGCCGAACCCTAATCAGCTTCTCTCTGCCTATCTGGAGGTATTCATTGAAAGGTTTAAGCCAGCTTGTCTCCAAGAGGAACCATCCTAATCTCCTCTATTTAACTTTTTTTTTCTGAGCTTAATCTTAGTGACCAAGTTATTATAGCTAAGGGGAAGGTAATTTTTTTTCTTTTTGGTTTTTTTTCCACCCTTCTCTCTTATCCAGTATCTCAAAGCGTTGGACCAGTTTGATGGAAATTTATCGAGTCACAGCTTACTGAGGACTGTAGGACTAAGGACTGTGTTTGAAGAGGGAAGGAGAAGGGAGGGGGGAAGGAGAGGCAAGTGGTGAGTCTGAGAGGAATTCAATGTGAGGAAGCAAAACAGTCTCTGCTCAGAGGATGCCGACTGATCTGTTTCCATGAACCCTGCTGAAAGTCAAGGTCATGCTCTAGGGACTTAGGGATCTTCTTTGTTTTTGAACGTGTCATTAGTTAGTCCACGTATTTTGTTTCTCTGCTTCCAAGAGCACAGAGGGGAACTCCACAAAGAACAAACAGAAGCAGACAAATTACAGGCCTAAAATCAGGGCAAAAAGCCACAGTCGATTTTTATCTCCCATTGTCCTCCAGAGTAAGAATTCCAGTGAAATTTTGGCTTTCTGGGTCCCACTATAACCCAAGTGCCATAGAAGTGGATCCCTAAACTCTGGCCTACTGGTCCAAGAAACTTCACTGGAACTGAGTTTGGTCCCTGAAACCTGAATCTTGACATTTACATAGTCATAGAAAGATATAGGATCATAAGATTTAGAGATGGGAGGGAGCTTTTAAGTAATTCATCCCAAACATCTCATTTTAAAAATCCAGAAACTGAAATCTAGATAGATGAAATGACTTGCTGAAGGTTGCCAAGGTAATAAGTAGCTAGTGTGGGATTTGAATCCAGGGTCTTCGGCTTCAAATCTGGTATGCTTTTCCTGATACCAAGCTGACTATTTCACAGCATTTCACTGTATCAGTACCATTCATTGGAAGGCCAAGGCAATGGTTCTTAACCTGAGATCTAAGGAGACATTTCAGGGGGTCCTTGAACTTGGATGAGAAAAAAATACCTGTTTATTTTCATTAACCTCGAACTGAAGCTTAGTATTTCCTTTAATTATATATTTTTAAAAACCTGTATTTGAGAATGAGTCCATAGGCTGCCAAAAGGGTCCATAACACAGAAGCAGTTACAAACTCCTGCTCTAGTCTATGCCCTTGTACTTCTCAGGTCATGGAGCTAAAACTGGAAGGAACCTTAGAAGTCATCCAGTGTAATCCCCTCATTTTGCAGATGAGGTAACTGAGTCATAGGAGTAGGTAAGTGACTTGCCCAAGGTCACACAAGTAGTAAAGCTTCAGAGGTGGGATTTGAACCTGAGTTCTCTGTCTTTGGGATCACTACGCCATATGGCAGCCATGTGATAATTCCCAACAAATGTAGGTTCATTATTAGTTACTGGATCTAGCCTTGGAAGGGGCCTACGAGTTCATCTTAGCTCAGTGCTCTCATTTTACAGATGAATATCATTACCCATTTCCACGCCTTGTAAAGGGTCCCCATTTCCTGTCCCTGAAGATGCTGTCTTATAGAAGTGAATCGCTTTTTCTGTCTCTTCATCTCAAACTGTCTCATTTCTTTGACCTGTCTCTGTGACCTCACTGCTGATAGCACAAACAGACCAAAAGGGCTGTGCTGGTAAAAATGGCCATTTCAAGTTGGGGAATTCTTTAGCATTCTCCCCTAAATGCAAATCAGTCATTCCTTAAAAGGAACGGTCAAGAGTCCAAGTACTGAGTCTCATTTATTTGCTACAAAAGCATCCAAGGGCTTCACTCTTCCTTCATCTGTTAGATGGTGACCCCTTTGCCCATTCCCCATGCAGTTGTAGCTCATGTAGTCATTGGAGGGAGGAAACAAATGAGATACTTACACTATTGGGGTGTAGGACCGGTAGAGGCAGCAGCAGAAGTGGGATGAAGATGACCAGCAGCAAATTCCTGGCTTTGAGCAATTCCTTCAGAAAGGCCATTGTCCACTCTTCCTCCTTGCCCTCTCGTTGACCTACCTTCTCTTCTCCTTTTGTTCAGCTTTTCTTTGCCCCTATCAAGAACCCTGACTTTCTCCCTCTTCCCCAGTTAAAAAAAAAGAGACAAAACAAACAACACCACTACCAAGCCTTAAATATTTCTTGTCTCCCTTTTTAGGTGGCACCCCTTTTGGCACAGCAGAATTTAGTGGTGACTCTGCCTTTATTCTGATTAAAAAATTAAAAAAGACCAAGAAATAGTAGCAAGGCCTCTATGCCCTTGAATACTTTAGGTGGGATTGATGAGCAGAGTTTTCTGAGCAGGAAAAAGGAATTGGCCAAGGATTACAAACTGGGACATAGTGATTTCCGTCTTTGTTTTGGCTTGGGTGAATTAGCGTGGGCAATCCTATAACTTGGTCCCAGCATTTTAGCAATCGTTTTCTTCCATGGAGTTGTTTTTTGTTTTTTAAAATTATTTGATAATCCTAAGTCTGACTCTAGGAAAATCACAGGGGAGCTTATTAGTATTAGTATTATTTGTAAAGAAAGCCTGAGTACACTATGATTTCTCTTGGTCACTTCCCTTGATGGTTGTTTCCAGAGAGTCCAGTCTCCCTTGGCTACCTCTGCTCTCTCTAATTCTATGAAATCTATTCTCTCCTTCACTTTAAGCAGCCAAACAAATGAGAAAGGCCAGAGCTGGATGGAGCAAGATGATGACTTCAGATAAGGCTGATTTTCTTTCTTCTAGGGCTTGCCACCATGCTCGATTCAAATTCTTCCCCTTCAAATTGGTTTCCTAATTATAATATGCCTTTTCCCTACTTCCTGAGCCAGGGCCTCCCAGAGAAATCCCTGAAGACATTCCTTTCTGGAGCAAGATAAAAAGCTCTTGGGGACCCTCCTTTACTTTAAATCCACCTATGGGAAGCCTGGAAGAAGACAGTGGCCCTGCTCCAACTCCCCAAGCCAATCAGGGTATTTCAAAGAATGACCTAACTTTTCTTCCTCAAGGCTTCTCCTGATTGGTCACAGCAGGTCCCTGTGTCTGCTGACTTTGGATAATAGCAGCAACTGGCAAAGCTTATTTTTAATACCTTTCTGTAACATTCCAAAGGCAGAAATAACAATCCTCCTCCTCCTCGACTTAATGCCACTTCTCCAAGTGAACACTGTTTTCTGGTTTGAATGCATGGTCTTAGAACTTTCCCTGGGAGATATCACATGCCCCTCAGTCCAGTTGTGGGCAACAAAGTCCTTTGGAAGGTGTGTTAAGAGCCCAGGGCCAGGCACAGTGAGGCATGTATTACCTAGGATCTGGGGGAACAAATGGCCTATGGCAGTAAAAGTGTTTGGAATTGAGATTTGGGGTTGTGATGCAGCCCTTCCTCTGGGACTCTGAGAAAATCCCAATTTTCTCCAAGTCAGTGAGTAGTTGTTCCATAGGTGGCAGTTGGCGATCTCCTCTATATCTCTCCTGAGGTCTCATCAAAGGAGTTGGGCTGACCTTTCAGTAAAAGAAATTTGTATCAGGATGAAAGAATCTGCTAGTGAGGTTTTCAGAATCTTCTTGTGAAGAATGGTAGATTCTATTAGGTTTTAGCAGGTTAGCCTTTGGAAATTCCTTCTGACCCAAGAACTGGATGGAACCATACTGCAGTGGAGTGAAGGGGTAGTTAATATCGATCACACTGTCTCCAAGTTGGAAATCAGTCCGTCAGTCAACAAGCATTGATTAAGCATTTACTATGTGTAAATGCTATGTTTCTCACTATGTGTCAGGCACTGTGCTCACCACTGGGAATACAAATAGAAGCAGAAAGACATTCTCTGCCCCCCATGGAGCTTACATTCTAATATGACAACACACGAAAGGGAACAGAAAAGGTGTGTGTGTGTGTGTGTGTGTGTGTGTGTGTGTGTGTGTGCGTGCGCGCATAATGTGTATGTACCTGCGTAATCAGGAGAAAAGGTAGTTGGTGTCCAGGAATGGCGGAGAAAGTCCTGTAGAGATGAGTCAGCTACAGAACGATGAAGGCAGAGGTCATCTAGTCTAAACTAATTCAGCAGGAATTTCCCTTTATAAAATCCCTGGCAAGTTAGTGGACTTGTATTCAAATCCTGGCCCTGCTGCTTACTACTTGTGTGTGACTGGGTAAATTGCTTCATCCTCAGAGTCTCACTTTCCTCATTTGTAATGTAAGGGGGTTGGACCAGATAAATTCTTAAGCTCCATCCCGGCTCTAAATTTTATGATCCTTTCCCAGACATTTCTAAAACCATGTTGACCACTCTCCCTTGGGGCTATTATCTTAGTCCTCTTCCCAGATGATCCTGGATTCTGCCCTTGGGAGTCTGGGCTCTGAGAGGGGAGCTTTTGCCTAATCTTGCCTATAAGCATGCCGCCATGACACTCCAGGTCATGTTCATACGATGTGCTGCCCCACACATACTCCTCCTCCTACTTTCTAGCTTGCCTTGACATCTTAGCATCTCCCTCATTAGAAAGTAAGCTCCTTGTGGGTCAAGGATTGGCAGGCTGGCTTGTATTTATATCCCCAGACATTAATTACCATGGTACCTGGTACAGAGGATGCACACAATAAGTAAATGTTTTCATTCATTTTATGGCTTATTGGCTAGAGTGGGTGGTCAGCAGTTGAGGGACCATATGTTAGGAGGCTGAGAATATTCTTGGTAATTCTTACCTAGTATTGAAGACAGAGGAATCAAGGTAAGGATCTGCTGAAGACAGGAAAGGGATGGGGTAGAGGTAGTCTGGGTGGGTGGAAGAGGAGGAAAAAAGAATTATTTGAAGAGTGTTGAGATAGGACTCACTCAATCCTTCATTCATTACAAGACTTCAGCTGGCATATCTAGGATCTGTAGATGGATTTCAAGGGGCTCTTGAACTTGTGTGGGAAAAATAAAACATATTGATTTTCACTAACCTATCTCTCTTCACAAACTATGTTCTAGCCAAAGTATTCCCTGTACATGACACACCATTTCTTGACTCTGTGCCTTGAGTGTTTCCTCTTCTCCTTTTTTGGTACTTATTTAGTATTTAATTTTCCCCCAGTTACATGTAAAAACAATTTTTAACATTTGTTTTTGAAACTTTGAGTTCCAAATTCTCTCCCTTCCTCCCTTCCCTCCCCCATTGAGAAGGCAAGCAGTTTGATATAGCTTATACATGTGTATTCATACAAAACATATCCATGATAGTCATGTTGTGAAAACTTAGACAAAAAAAAATCTCAAGAAAAATAAAGTGAAAAATAAAACCCAAAGTATGCTTCAGTCTGTATTCAGACATCATCAGTTCTTTCTCTGGGACGAATAGCACTTTTCATCCTAAGTCCTTCCAAGTTGTCATGGATCATTGTATTGGTGAGAATAGCTAAGTCATTCACAGCTGATCATCTTACAACATTGCCGTTATTTTGTATGCAGTACATTTCACATTGTGTCACCCATGTAAGTCTTTCTAGGTTTTTCTGAGAGCATCCTGCTCATCATTTCTTAGAGTACAATAATATTCCATCATTATTACATACCAGACCTTGGTTCCTTAATTGATGTGCATCCCTTCAATTTCTAATCCTTTACGCCCAGAAAAGAGCTGCTATAAATATTTTTGTACATATAGGTCCTTTTCCTTCCTTCTACCTTTTGCCTCTTGGAATCCCTGGCTCCCTTCAAGGATCAATTTATATCCAGACTCAAATGCCTTCCAGTGTGTTCCTGGGCAAGTTACTCTATTTGGCTCAGTTTTCTCATCTGTCCAATTGGGATAATAATTGCACCTCTCTCCCAGGATTGCTGTGAGGATAAATGAGATAATATTTTTAAGGGACTTCACAAACCTTCGAGCACTATATAAATGCTGTTGTTGTTGTGCTTATGATTATTAAAGGTGTTTCCTGATTTCCCAAGTCGTTAGCGTTCTCTCTAACTTTGTGTCTGTTTTGTGTTTACTTAACTCTTAACTTGTATCTGTCTCCCTTCTCCCCCTTCTCAGTACAACACAAGCCCTTTGAAGCCTGGGATTATTTAGTTTTTTTTTTTCTCTTAGTATTTGCAGAACCCAGCACAGTGCCTAGAACACAGCCCTTAATTTTTTTTTATTATCGTATTGAGTTGAATTTTCTTTTATATTTATGTTTGTATTTCCTAGTAACTTCTCTCCCCTTAGTCCTATTTCTAAATCCTTTGGAGAAAAGGCAGACACTACCACCTTTCTACATCTCTTGTCTTGCTGGTTCCCATTAGAGAAATCCCTTAAGGCCATCTAAGGATGAATAAGAAATAAATCATGTAATTAAGCTGAGGTCACATTTATTGTCACCCCATGCCTGGTCATGTAGTGGTTAGTGAATTCCTGTTTGAGATGTTAGGCGGTATAATATAAATTGGATGCAGTGGTTAGAGAGTCAGCTCTGTAGTCAGGAAGACTCTTCTTCCTGCATTTAAATATGGTCTCAGATACTAACTGTGTGACTCTGGGCAAGTCACTTGACTCTGTTTGTCTCAGTTTCCAGCAGTCTAAGGTACTCTGCTGATATCAAGTGTAAATAATAGCTTATACACGTGCCGTGTGCTGATCTTCTCCTCTCTGTCTCACTCCCTACCCTCTCCTTCTGGAGTCCCATTGTGGGCAAGAAAGATCCATGAGAGCGCAATCTAGATCTTTTGTTGCAGTGGCAGTTTCACATTGATTCAGTTGAGCGAAGCTTCTTGGTGTTGGTCCTACTGTTTGAGGTCAAAAAGCCTCAGAAAGGAGGTAGATCGCCTTGTGCCTTCTCTCTTCAGGTGACCAGGAGCCCATGTCAACAATCTGAGTCAGGCGCCTCAACCAATCAAGGAGCAACCCTTAAAGAGAGTTTTAAGACCTCTAAATGAAAAGAACTAGCCAAATCTTCATGGAGTAGGGCCTTAGGAAAAGCTAGCCCAGCCTACATGGCAGAGCCCTGGGCAACATTTCTCCTCTTCCACTGAAAAAAAAAATTGAGGCCATTTGTGAAGAGCTCCCTGTCTTCTCCTCATCTCATACCACTCAGATGCCTTCTGCAACCATCTCTTCCTATACCTCTGTTTATGTCATGAAATGGCTCTTTTCTTTACCAAGGCAAACCCTTCTACATGCACAAGTGATCCATTCCACTCTGTCTGCTACCACAGATTGTGCCCTCTGTCATTCCCATTCTCTAGCTTATATTCATTCAATTTCTCCCTGTCTATTGCTTCCCTACTGTCCACTCACATTTTATCCATTCTCAAAAACCCCTCACTTGATCCATCCTTTCCCACTAGTTATCATCCTGATCCCTTTTGTGGTTAAACTCCTTGAGAAGGCTGTCTACAATAGGTGCCTCCACTTCTTTTCTTTTCCATCCTTTCTTAGCTCTCTACAATCTGACGTTTGCTCTTATCATTTAACCAAACATTCCATCTCCAAAGTTACTAATGATCTCTTATTTGCCAGATCTTTTCTCAAGCCTCATCTTTCTTGACCACTCTGCAGTCTTTGATGTTGTCAATCATCCTCTTATTGATAATCTCTTTCTAAGTTTTCAGGAAATTACTCTCTCCCTGTTCTCCTTCTGCCTCTCTGGCCCCTCCTCAGTCTCTTACCGGATTTTTATCCAAGCCATACCAGCTAACCATGGATATTCCACAGGGCTCTGTCTTGGGCCCTCTGTCCTATTCTCTTTCTATATTATTCAATTTGGTGATCTCGTCAGCTCCCATGGATTCAATCAATGATCATCTCTATGCTGACGATGCTCAAAATTTATTTGTCCAACTCTAACCTCTCTGCTGAGCTTCAGCCTTGCATCTCTATTGGACATCTCAAACATGATGTCCTATAGACATCTTAAACTTAACATGTCCAAAACTGAATTCATATCTTCCTCCCAAATCCTATACTTTTCCTAACTTTTCTATTACTGTCAATGGTACCAGCATCCTCCAAGTTACCCAGCTTTAAATTCAGTTTAATTCTCAACTCTTTACTCTCTTTCAACTTCCGTATCTATTGCCAAGGCCTGTTGATTCTACCTTCATAACAGCTCCAGCACATGCCCCTTTCACTCCTCCGTCACTGCCATCACCCTGGTACAGGACCTCATCATGGACTAGTGCCGTGTCCTGCCAGTTGGTCTTCCTACCTCAAATCTCTCCCTGGTCCAGTCCACCCTCTGCCCAGCTTTCAACCTCATCTTCCTAAAGCATAGCTCTAACTATGTCATCCCCCTACTCAATAAACTCCAGGGGCTACCTGTTAGGATTAAATAGAAAATCCTGTTTGGTTTTTAAAGTTATTGCTCTCCTGGCCCCTTTCTACTTCCCAGGCATCTTACACATTATTCCCCTCCAAGTACATACTCTGTGACCGAAGGACGCTAACCTCCTTGCTCTTCCTTAAACAAAACATTCTATCTCATGACTCCAGGAATTTTTCTTGGCTATCCCCCATGCCTAGAATCTTCTCTCTACTCATCTCTACCTCCTGGCTTCCTTCAAGGTCCAGTTAAAATACCACCCTCTCCAGGAAGCCTATTCTGATCCCCCTCAGGTCTAGGGCCTTCTCTGTGGACCATTTCCAATTCATTCAGTATATGGCTTTTTTTTTGCACACAATTGTTTGCATATTATATACCCCATTAGACTATGAGCTCCCTGAGAGCAGGATCTCTCTTTTACCTTTCTTCGTATCCCCAGAACTAAACATGGTGCCTGGCACCTACTATTCATTTAATAAATATTTATTGATCGACTGATTGACATTTTGGCCTTATTTCTATGGTGGCTTTTAAAACTCAACTGGGGCCATGAAGTATATGACCTATTTTGGCTGCCAACATTGAGAAGAATGAGTAATAAAATAACAAATATTTGGGTCTCTGGCTGCCATGTGCCAAGATCTCAAAACAGCTGCTGGAGTCAGCATGTGTTATTGAGTTTTTGAAGCATTTTAATTTCCTCAGTGAAAAATAGCTTGATAAAACAAACCAGAGAGATTCGTCAGTCTGGGGTACATGGAACAGCATCTTTATTACATCATGTATGATTTAAATAAAAATGGGAAGGCGAGTGACACAGCAAGATCGCGAGTTCTCTTTTGGGGCTCTATGCGTTTTCAGAAGAAGCAAATCATTTCCAGAGTATGATTTTGTAAGGCTCATAGGAAATCCAAATGGGTTGGGAATTAGAGACCCTTTCAGAATTCTTTACTCTGTTTTTTTTAAGGGAAGCTAACTTTAGGCTAGCTTATCCATGGAAATCGATTCCTACAATGAACCCCCAATTCCACATTCTCTTTTCCTCCATCATGGATGAGAGGGCATGGCAGTGAAGGTTAATGAACACATTACTGTGGTTCCTCAATATCTAATATGTTTTGAGAAACCTATGTCCACATATTGACCAACTGGTTGAGTGCCTGGAGAATGGCATAAGGATGACTTCTAGCATATCTTAGCTCTCAGAATTTCCTAGTAAAAATTATCTAAAAGAATTATGTAGAAATAGGGCAAAAATCTTGCTATATGTGGCAAATTCCAAATGGGCACAACCCAATGATCATTTATTGTGACCATAATGTTTAGAGCAAGGAGCTAAGACGGTTAAGGCTATCTGGGCCAACTAGCTTTGTTGTATTTGTTGGATTCTGGTTTTTGGTAGGGGAAAAGAGTGTATATTGATTTTGTATGTAGAAGTAAGGGAGGCTTCCAGAGGTTTTTTCTGAGTTAAACAAAAAAATTTTGGCTTATATCCAAGCAAGTCCAATGCTTAAAAATTGATTGCCTAAAACTTACTTATTTTCAAGAAGAGCTTTTTTTTTTAAAAAAAAAAAACATTTCCCCCTACATTTCTTCAATCATTGGCTGCCATATAGAATTTAGAATCTCTGAAAGGACATTATATATTTTACATTTTCAGTTAATGAATAGGTAGGTCATACCAATACATTTGCACCATAATTTGGGGTCAAAATAATCAGTCAGATCTATCTCTATAGTATCCTCATCGATAGTTATTTAGAAGTCTTTGTCCTCAGCGTCTAGCATGTACTGTGTCTGGCACCTAGGAGATTAATAAGTGCTTGTTGAATGAGATGGAAAGAAATGGAATTGACATATCTGCCCCTATGATGGATTGGTTTGACCATGGGTTGTGATCAGAATGATTCTTGGAAATGTTCTGCTGCTTTGTGGGTAAATACAGTAGGAAATCCCAGAGAGAAGGTCTTGAACATTCCTTGGATACCTGGTCATTAGATAGAGTTCCTCAGGGCTTGGGCCACTGCTGATTAGGAAAGGAGCAGACAGTGAAGTTATCTTATAAGCTATGGGACAGACACCTAATTGCTTCCCTGTGGAGTCCAAAACATGAGCATCTTGGTATTTTGAAGCAATTAACTGCTCTGCATTCCCTCAAGAACACACTGAAAAAAAGAGTATTATATTAATTAGGAAAGAGACTCAGAGGACAGACCCAGGGAGACAAAAACAGAGAGAGAGCTGACTGAGATAAACAGAGTCAGGCATACAGATAGAGAGGTATGAATACAGATATCTTCCCTCTTGCCCCCAAAAAATCAGGGAAAAGAGATTGAAAAAGAAAAGTGAAGGAAAGCATCTCAGTTTGTGAGATGTTCCGTTTTCTTTAGAAAAAAAAACCAGAAAGAACAGTAGTGCATAACAAGGGACACAGAGAGGGAGAGACAGAGAAAGAGAGAGAGAGAGAGCGAGAGAGAGCGAGAGAGAGAGAGAGAGAGAGAGAGAGAGAGAGAGAGAGAGAGAGAGATTGAGAATCAGAGAGGCAGAGACACAGAGAGATAGAAAGCCAGAGACAGACAGACAGAGACACAGACAGACAGAGGGTCAGACAGATGGAAAGATATTGACGTTGCTTTTCTGAGCCAGAGCAAGATAGAGCTGTGGAGGTTGGAGCAGAGATATGTAACATTTTTTGATGGTGAGTACCTTTTTCCTGCCAGCCTACTATTTCTCTGAAAAAGCTATTTGGCTTGGATATACAAAGCTTCATTTTATCCCAAGATTTATGGAAGTTTAGGCCAGACTTTTATCATTATCAAATCACAGTCCTTTAGGGTCCCACTTGAGATAACCAAATTCAAGGCCTCAAAGTCCTGCTTATCTTGAGGTCAGTCTTGGAGCAACTTCAACCCTTTAGAACATAGCAATGAACTTGGAGGTAAGCCAAAAGGCTCTCTTTACTATTGAAATAGCTATTTACAGAGTCCTTGAAGGAGATCCCTACTCAGAAAATTGACTGACTTACCCAGCACACATTTCTGATCCAGTGAGTTATGTGATTTCCTGGCCCACAGCAAGTTAGTAATAACAGGTAGAGAGGGAAGGATATCATAGGAAAAAAGCGAAAATGGATAGCCTGACAGTCAGGGAGGAGACAGAACAATTTAAAAGCCAAACGTAAAATTAGCAAAGTGCGGCAGCCTGGAAACATTTTGTGGAGGGCCAAATATCCTTGCACTCCTCATAGCCCCCGGAGGGGATTATCACATTACAGAATACAGTACAAAAAATTGATGATCATAATGAATTATAATGAACCATAGAGAAAAATTTAAGTTATTTTCAGTATACTCTGTTTAAGAAGGCAGGGAAGTATTTAACACATTTTAGAAGATTTTTTATAGAATAGGGTTCAATATAAAAGATTTGGCATGTGAAGGGGAATCTTTTAGTTATCTGGAAAATTCATTTGTATTTAGTTCCCTCCTTTATAATAACAGAAATGAAGGTGTTACTGTATTTTCTTTTAGTCCAGATTTAGATAGAGTCAAATCTCAAAAATTGCTGGTATTTTATCTGGCATTTTTGTGTGGCTTTTGTGGAAGAAGTCGAGAAACTTATCAATAGATTAACATATTGTTTATTGTTCTAATATCTCTATTTCCTACCAGTGAAAATTTGGAAAAAGAGGTCCTTTTAATCTCGTTTTTCAGCTAATTAGCACCAAAGAAGAGGGACCAATTCCTCTCCTCAACACCTGTTCAGTCTCCTCCTGTTCTGTACTCAGTCTAGTGTAGTTTCTCATTTGGGACCCTTGTCTGTATCTTCCACATGCCACCAAGGGTGAGTCACTTTATCCTTGGAGGGAGGTATCTTAAAAATACTGACCCAGAGAATCTTGACCTGAAGCCAACATGTTTGTTGGAAATAGTCTAGGGTAAAGGAAGACAGAGTTATTTTTTTTTCTTTTTTTTGATTGCTATCTCTCTTTCCAAGTAGAATGTGCTTCTGGGTTATTGTGTGACAAGCTAGAAACAGCTCTGGTTTGCTGATCTCCACCCCCCTGAGTGTTCCAGGTGTCTCTCATTGAGAATGCTTGGACCCAGAAGACTTCATCAAGTCGTGTCTCAGAGCTTGGAAGAGGCTAAGGAGAGACTGGGCCCAAATGTCTTTCTGGAACCCTTGGGATAGGGCTGTTCTGTAGGCCGTGTAGGCTAGAGTTAGTGCTGTCCGTTCAAAATCTTCTCTCTTGAGAACTCCAATGCGCTCAGAGAGATGGGCACTCAGCCGTCGAATGTCTGTGATGCTCTTGGGGATGACTTCATTGCAGATGGTGTTGAAGTCAGAGGCCTTCCGCAAGGAGGAGAGTTCCTCATCTTTGATGGAGATCTTCAGGTCTTGGCTGATCTCAAGTTCAGCTAGAAGAAACTGGCAGGAGAAAT
Source organism: Phalanger gymnotis (assembly GCA_028646595.1). NCBI lineage: Eukaryota > Metazoa > Chordata > Mammalia > Diprotodontia > Phalangeridae > Phalanger > Phalanger gymnotis. The sequence continues at coordinate 88,642,180 of CM053623.1, read as the reverse complement.
AAAACATGGAAAAATGTTTTAGCCTGTTGTTGATAAAGACATAGCTGAATTCATTATTAAGCATTCATCGCTCTCATTCTCATCATCCTTCTTCTCTTTATCTTTTATAAAATCAGAATTTTTGAGCTGGAAAGGGGACTTTGAACTCTAATCCAACCCCAGCATTTTACAGATGAAGCAACTGAGGTACAGAGAGGTGAGAAATGATTTGCTCTGGATCAGCTAGGTGGCACCGGCCCTGGAGTCAGGAGGACCTGAGTTCAAATGTGGTCTTGGACACTCGACACACTTACTAGCTGTGTGACCTTGGACAAGTCACTTAATGCTGATTGCCCTGCTTTCCCCACTCCAAAAAACAAAATGATTTGTTCAAAGTCATGTAGGTAGTTTGTAGCCCAGTCAGAATTAGAATCCTGATCTCTCGGATCCCATTTCATTGGTCTTTATACTATATTGATGTTGAGTTTGCAGAACCCCTATCTAATAATGGTAATTAGTAGTAACGGCTGACATTATAACTGACTTAAGATTTGCAAGATGCTTTATATACATTGTTTCATTTGATCCTAAAAATAAATCACTGACAGCTTTAGTCAATTAACAACTAAACATATACTGAACACTTACTGAAGAGCTCCATGCTAGGCTCTGGGGAGGAGCGGGGAAGAAGGTAGCCCTTAGACTTTCTTTTCTCAGGGGCAGCCAGGTCGTGCATTGGATAGAACACTGGTCCTGACGACCTGAGTTCAAATTTAGTCTCAGATACTTACTAGCTGTGTGACCATTGGGCAAGTCACTTAACCCCGATTGCCTCAACCCCCCCACCCCGCCCCCACCCAAAACAAAACAACAACTTTCTTTATTGCACACCTTTGCTGCAGTTTCCCTGATGGTCTTCACTTCCCACAGAAATCTTGCAGTTACGAAGTGATTTGTCCAAAGTCCCATACAACTGACAATAAGGATTAGAACCTTGATTTGTTTGTTTGTTTGTTTTTGGTTCCAAGTTCAATGTTAAGGTACTAGGCAGGATTTTTATTAAAAAAAAATTTATTGAGGGCTTTTCTTATCTTTTTAAGACAGCATCATTTCTCAATAACTGCTTTTCCCCATAAAGGACTTTCCCTCATGACAAAGAAATACAGTTAAGCAAAACAAATGAACACACTGATCATGTCTGATTTGATGCCACTAGTTATCTGCTGCCTTCTAATGAGAGGAGGGAGACTTGTTTGTCTTCAATCTCTGAGAGTCACAACTGATCATTTCATCGATCTGAATGTCAATACAGTTTATTATTGTTTGTGGTCATTGTTTAAATTCTTCTCTTGGTTCTCTTTCCTTTTGCGCATTAGGGAGAGTCGCCAGATCATTGTTGTTGACTCTTGACAAAAGGGCAGTGCCCTCTAGGAGTTGGGGTCCATAGCCTACCTCATAGAGCAGCTCAACTTCCTCTAGGGAGTTCTGCAGCACTGGATTTGCTGGGCCTGAAGATGATCTCTTTGACCGATGAGCAGAAGGGAAGAGCACAGCTAAAAGTGAAAAAAAAATACAAAGGGTGTCAGAGACAGGGATCTCATGGTGATGGACATTAACCAGGTAATTTGGACATTAGTCAATCTACTGACTAATGTCGGAGGTTGGATATGTGAAGGAAGGATGATAGACTCTTTGGTAGTAAGCACCTAGTTGTTATATATAGTTATTATATGTTATATAACTAGATATATTGTATTATATAATTATATGATTATATAATTATATATAACTATATATTATATTATATAAAAGTATATATTATTATATTATATATAACCATGTATTATTATGTTATATATAATTATGTCACATATAATTTTATTATATAACTATATATTATTATAGTATGTATAATTATATATTATATAACTATATATAATTATATATATAGTTAATAATAATCTATAAAACTATATTATTATATAATTATTATATAAAACTACATATTTGTTATTACTATATTATATACTTATTATATTATCATATATAACCATATACAGTTATATATTAGATATAACTATATAACTGTAACTATATATAAAACTATATAACTGAGTGTTTATCTATCTATCTATCTATCTATCTATCTATCTGTCAACCGTTGAGCATGTTCTCCCCTCCCCCTCAAATAGCACCTACCTCCCAGCATTATTGTGAGGATATAACAAGATAATATTTGTAAAGTGCATAGCATAGTGCCTGGCACATAGTAAGTGCTATAGAAATGGTATTATTATTATTACTAGACTTCATCCCTTGAGGAGCTCTTCTAAGATACTAGGAGCAAAGAGAGTCCAGACTGTGGAATACAGTTCCACAATACCCAGGCCCGATGTTCCTTCAGGGCGACACCTCTCATGCCTTGGATGCCTTGGGACCAAAGCTGTCTGTCCATGCTTCCACTTAGTTTTTCTTGGGGCCTCATTTTCTAGCTCAGCATTTTATCTGGACTGACTCTCTACCCAGCTGTCCTAGGAAGGAGCCAGTTTTTCATTTTCCATTGATTTACTGTCCATTCTTGATGATCCTCCAGGTGGGAAGTCAAGAGCTTTAGGTTTTCAGCCAAGGGCTGGCTTCCAATAAAAGGGGATTGGATGTCCAGGGCTGTCCAGAAGCTTATGCCAACGGGCAGACTGGTTGCTCAGAACATTAGCAGGATTCATAACTTCAGGCGATGGTGTTTCAGGACACTGCCTTCCAGAGCAATGTTTGGCCCTGGAGCTCACTGGGGACCAAAGACCCTTTCTTTATTTAGGATTTTCATGGTGTAACTGACAGGTAGGAATTTCCACATTGGCCTTTTCACAGAGTAATCAGAGTGGATCTGTAACCTTAAGCAACAGTCAGGGCTGACATTTGTACAGAATTTTAAGGTTTTTACATTTGTTACCTCGTTTGACTGTTCTCCTTTGTCTCTATATCCCTAGAGCCTAGCACAGTGCCTGGAAGATCCTTTTTTTTTTTCCAAATTTCTCTGAGACATGCTTGAGCAAAGTCAGCAGGAGGGTCTTAGAGATCAGGAGGTATCTCCTGGCCCTCCTGGCATCCATATGTGAGTGGCCACCTTTTTGGTTTTCTTATAGTCATTCTTTTCTTTCTTCCCTCTCATCCTAACAACATGGGACCACTGAGCATGTGCTTCTCTCCTGTCCCCTGCCTGGGGAATTCAGTCAGTCAGCTGATTTGTAGGGGAAAGAAGGCGAAGTCACTCAATCTTCTCCATGACATCTTTTTCATAAAGTCTTCTATACTATGTCTAGTTGGCTCAATAGATTGAGTGCTGGACCAGAAATCTGGAAGACTTGAGTTCAAATGTGACTGTAGTCACTTACTAGCTGTGTGACCCTGAGCAAGTCACTTACCCTCTGCTTGCCTCAGTTTCCTCATCTGTAAAATGAAGATAATAACAGCAGCTAGTTTGAAGGGCTGTAGTGAAGATTAAATGAGATGTTTGTAGAGAGCTCTGTGAACCTTTAAGACTTGTATAAATACAGGCTGTTATTACCATAACTATGAACTCGGCTTCCAGAAACATCTCTGGGAAGCAGCATCTTTTTTTTGTTTGTTTGGTTGGTTTTTTTTGGCAGGGCAATTGGGGTTAAGTGACTTGCCCAAGGTCACACAGCTAGTAAATGTGTCAAGTGTCTGAGGTCATATTTGAACTCAGGTCCTCCTGACTCCAGGGCGGGTGCTCTACTCTCTGCCCCACCCAGCTGCCCCAGCAGCATCTTTTTTTGCAGGGGAATAATAGCATCACAGGGGATTGGGAGACCTTGAATTCTGGGTAGAGCGTTTTTAAAAAATAAAGTGTTATGGATATCTTTTGTGTTTATGTTATTTATATTTCCCACTGTATTTGCCTCCTGTCCTTCCCAGAGAGCCATTCCTTAATAATAAACTAAGCAAAGTTTGATGTTGTATGCAGTAATGGGGTCAGGAAACCAAAGCTTTTTTTCAGAGTAACATAGAATCACAGAATTCTAGAGCTGGGAAGGGGCTGGGAGAGCAGAGGCTGATGTCCTAATTATAATCCAAGAAGAAACTGAAATGATCAAACTGTGACTTACTTGTCCCAAAGTTACAGAGCAAGCAGGGATGTGCGAGAGAGAGAGAGAGAGAGAGAGAGAGAGAGAGAGAGAGAGAGCGAGCGCTAATTGTAAAATTTTCATTGTGAGCATTTATAGCTTAGGAATCAACAAATGCTACAAAGCAGGGCTGGATTTGTTGTTGTGTTAAGTTTCTAGACTTTAGAAAGTGCTGGAGAAAATGTTAATATGCAGATTAAACTTGAAAGTGTCTGTACTTTTTTTTCTTCACAGAAAGCCAAAGTTGTTAAATATTTACCTACACTCACTACTGATGCTTGTAGATCTGGGATCAGAATTCTAGTATCAGACTTCTGGTATAATACACTTTCCTTTACACCTATGATGTGAAATTCAAATAGAAAAAGGGACACTAAGGCATATAGTCCCTCTGAGTTGCATATTGACTTAATTTTAAAACATAATGTTATCTGTATTTTATTATATTTTTATTTGCTTTGTTGAATATTTAATCTGATTCAGGTCTCTGTCTCTAACTGTCTGTACACCTCTTTCTCTGTGTTTCTGTCTGTTTCTTTCTGTGTCCCTGTCTGTCTGCCTCTTTCTCTATGTCTCTTTCTCTGTGTCTCTCTTTTTCTGTGTCTGTCTCTTTCCCTCTGTCTCTGTCTCTCTTTCTTTCTATCCCTCTGTCTCTGTCTCTCGCTAAGTTGAACAGAACCAATATACTATGAGTAGGTACCTGGCTTGGTGCGTGGATGAGAAGGCAGAAGATAGGTAAACTTAGAGAATGGGCTGGAGAAGGTGGTTTGGTGTGGGTGAGACAGAGTTGGAAATGGTTTAGCAAAGTAACCACAGATTACTAGGAGTATATGTGCATGCATGTGTGTGTGTGCGTGTGTGTGTTCCTACCCACCAATGCTTTTGCACACATTTTGTGATTTCTGGGAGAAGAGATCCTGGGATACAAGGGGAAAAAAAAATAGCTCCTTTCAGAAATAGAGATTAATTGGAATTGATTGAATTGAGTCATATTATCTCCTGGGTGATAACCCAGGGAGATGGGCTGACAGGAAGCACACTGCATGTGATTGGCCCATCCGCCAGGGCTGTCGTAGAGGCAATCCCTACATGGGGTAGCAGATTGGACCCCTTGACTTCTGAGGCTCTTTCCAGCCCTAACATTCCTTGAGTCTGGGGGCTTCAGGGGTTGGTGCTTTTTTAATTTCTTGCTGCCACAAAAGGAAACTGTTAGACCTCCAGCATCCCAGGGCTGCCTTTGACTCAGTTGCAGGTGAAAAAGTGGAAAAGAGTGCTTAGAGGCTTTGTAAAGTGGACACAAAGCCACAATCAATTGACTTTTCTGCATGTGAGGGAGAGAGGATTTCTGTTGCACCTAGGCCTCTCAGTTCTAATTGAAGAGGAAGAATGCCCAGGCTTCCCTTACACACACACATACCCATACATATTCTCTTTCACCCCCCGCCCCTCTGTCTCTCTGTCTGTCTCTGTCTCTGTCTGTCTCTGTCTCTCTGTCTCTCACTCTGTCTTTCAGTTCCACCCACTACTTCTAGGATCAAATAAAGAAAAATCTTCAGTCTGGCTTTTAAAATCCTTCATAACCTGGTCCCTTTTATCTTTTCCAGTCTTCTTAGCACTTTGCTCATTTCTGTGTATCTTACAATTCAGCCATCTCTGCCTCCTTGTCTGCCATTCCTCCCCCAGGACACTCCATCCTTGGACTCCATGCCTTGGACTGCCTGTTCCTTATGCCTGAACATCCTGTCCCCTCATCTCTACCTCTTGGCCTTCCTGACTCTCTGTAGGACTCAACTTAAATCCCACCTTCTGTTTTCCCCATCCTCCCCTCTGCTAGTTCCTTCTCTCTGGGATTACCTTTCATCAACTCTGTCCCTACATGGTTGTTTGCATGCGGTCTGTCATGTTGGAAAGTGAATTCCTTGAGGGCAGGAAGTGTTTTTGCCCTTCTTTGTACCCTCATCTCTTGGCACATTGCCTGGCACATACTCGTGGACTGATTGACTCCTTTAAATCTGCCAGCCTTTGGCTTCTTCACATCATCTTGGCTCTAAAGCTTGGGACAAAGGGGTTCCCTCCCTATAAAGGAGAATTATATACAGACTAACAAAAATGACCTAAGAGCTTCAGGGAACTTGTAGCTCTGCTTAGGGCTGAAATGATCCCTGGGTCTCTTTTCCATCAAGGGATCTTTAGGTGTCTCTCAAGGTATTAAGCAAAGTTTTAGGAGGTTTTGTGCCTGGCCGTGTGTTCTGTACACTCTACTCCTTAGCCCAGAGCGTGTGCTCAGCCCAGGCTGGTGACTAACTGACTAGTAATTCACTGCTCTGTCATTTTCTTTGGCTGCTTTGGGCTTTTTTCTCTTATATTTCAGAAAAAAAAAACAAACCAGCCTAGTTGCCTTTCCGGTTGTCAGCTTTGCTCCAAATGTCTGTCCATTTGCTGCTTTCTGTGATTTTAGTGTGGGGCAAACAGCCCAGATGGAGGGAAGATCTCAGCAAATGGCTCTGCTCTGTACACGGAGGCAAGGAATAAGGAGAGAATGTAGTCTAGATGTACCTTGTACATCTTCTCCCTCTCAGGGATGAGGGACTGCATTTGGCCGAGGGCCCCTTGGCCCTTCCCTGGCTCTGGGCTGTTCATCCAGGACAGCCTGTTGTTGGGAAGAATCCCTATCACCAAGATTGCCCTCCCCTCTTCCCTTCCTCCTTTGGTGAGGTAGCTTGCCCACTCACATTCCTCCTGATGAGGTGAAGGAACACTAGGCCTTTCCATAAGCTCTACTTCCCAAAATACTACAGGCCTTATCATCTGCCCAGTCTCAGGCCCTGTAATCCCCTGGCCTGGTCATATTAACTATCCATGTAACCTAAGGCCCTCTGGGCCTTGTTAGTCACCCCTTTGCTGTGCTCATAGGTCTTCTGGATCTTTCCAGCTGCTCTACAGCCAGCCATCTGTACCTTCTATTCTGTGTTGTCTCCCCCTAATTAGAATGTGCTTTTCTTGAGAGAAATGTCTATCTTGATTTTTCCGTTTGTATCAGTGGTTGGCACAAAGTAAACACGCAATAAATGCTTTTTCATTCATCAGTTTTTCTTAGTCACATGATGGCCTTTGGTATCATTTAGTCCAAGCCCCTCATTTTACAGATGAGGAAACTATGGCCCAGATGGGGTAAAAGAATTTGCTTGGGGTCATTCAACTGATAAATAACAGAGGCAGAATTTGAATCCAGGTCTTTGGACTCCAAAACCTTTGCAATTTCTATCACACTTGAGCTGCTTTCAGCCTTCTTGAGTGTTCCACACAGACATGCTTTGTCCCTCACGGGGTCCTGCTCTTTTCTGTCCTTGCTGATGAACAGGGGGCTAGGCTAGGTGCCTAGGGCTGGTGTTAGAGGGACTACCCAGCAGCTTTTGGCTTCTTATTTGGCACTTCTGGTGGGGACAAGAATGAAGGCCCTTGTGAAGGATTCAAAGGAAGGACGTGTCCAATATTGCAAACATCTGCTCACTGTGCCCGAAGAGATGAGCTTGTCTAGCTCCCCTTGCCTTAGCCAGAGGGCAAGTAAACAGCTTCTGGTGATTTTCTTTGCTGTCAATGGGCTCAGCCACTTATCTGGTGCTGCAGGCCACCCCTGAGGGCAAGTTGTGCCCCTCAGGATAAAGGATAAAGGATCCTGAGGGACAATCACATCTAAGAAAGACCTGGGTTTGAATCCTGCCTTCAGCACTTCCTTGCTATGGGACCATGAGAAAATCACTTAGTCTGTGAACCTCAGTATTTTCATCTATAAAATGGAGACAATCTTACCTCATAGTGCTGTTCTGAAGAGGAAATAAGGCAACACAAGTAGAGGGCTTTCTAAAAACACTTAAATACTACGATATTAAACAGACTATAATAGAATTATTATATGGGCAGGGAAGAAGGGGAAAAGAAAGAAAGTCAGAAAGGTAGGGAGGAAGTAAAGAGAGAAATAAGAGAAAGGAAAGGAAACAAGAGAATAAGGTAAGGTTTGGCAAAGAGCACTTCCCATAGTTACCTTTGATTCTACTTAATAGTTTTTGGTTTTGGAGGGTTCCTAAATGTTTGCGAGGATAATCCTAATAACTAGCATTTATCCAGCACTTTCCATGTGCAAGGCACTGTGTTAAGTGCTTTACAATTATTTTTTCATTTGATCTTTACAACATCCCTGGGAGGGAAATGCTCTCATCATCTCCATCTTACAGATGGAAAATGAGGCAGAGAAAGATTAAATAATCTGCCCAGGGTTGCACAAGTAGAAAATGTCTGAGGCCGGCTCTGACCTCAGGTCTTCCTCACCCCAAGCCTGGCGCTCTGTCCATTGTGCCACCTGATGCGGAAGGATGGTGATAATCCAGGCCTTTGAGAGCCAGGCTTGGGTAACACTGTGTTTTCAAGGTACTTGCATTTTAATTATTCATTTGATTTATTTTCCCAGTAATCCCTAGAGGACTAGATGGTCTCCAGCTTGAATCTTCTATGACTCTAAGTGAGTGCTGGGTCGATATTATCACCCCTATGCCCCTGCGTAAGTCTTTCTCTGGATTTTGCTCTTGTAACTCCTTAGGCCCTCCCTCACATCTCTGCCGGTTGAAATGCCACCTTCTCTGTGAATTCTTCTCAAGTCTCAAGTCAGGGCGCCTTAAATCTCTTGGAGCCTTTCTTTATACTTCTCTAATACAACGATCATTTTCTATTTGTTTTGTATTACGATTTAAAAAGGCAGTGTGGTACTGTGGCAAGACCTCTAGATATAGAATCTTGGGACCTCGGTTCAAATCCTATCTCTGACACCTACTATCTGTGTAATGTTGGGCAACTCGCTTTGCCTCTCTGGGCTTCAATTTCCTTCCATGTAAAATGAAGGAGTTAGACCAAATGGCCTTTATAATACGTTCTACCTCTAAAGCTATAATGCCATGGATCTGAGTTTTCCTCTCTCTTCCTCCCTGGAATATAAGTCGCTGCTGTCGTTTAGTCATTTCGATTGTGTCTGACTCTTTGTGACCTCATAGGTGGTCAATAAATGTTTTGTTGAATTGAATTTTCCCCAGTATGTTATTGCAGTCAGAGCTGTAACTAGGGTAAGGCAGTTGGAACTTTTTCCTAGGGTGTCAAATTTAGACGGCTTCCATAGCACTTGTCCTTCTGTTGAAGAGACAACATAGCTTAGCACCTAGTTAGCCAGAAGAATTGGTTAAAATAAGAAGTAACCAGACGGCCTCTCTCTTAGGTCTCCCCAGTAGTGGCCTCAAATATCCTAGAAGCTCTTCCCATAGGGGTATGTATTTAGGCTTGGGAGGAAGCACTCTTATGCTTCTTGACCCAAATGTAGCCTGTGTTGTCACTCATAACACAATTGTTAATAAAAATTGTCTCCTATTGCCATATATTATATAATTCTTATATATTATATGGCATTCAGTGCCCACAGAACATGCAATGCCTCACAATTGGTTACTTCTCAAGCTTTGCCTTCTTTCTGTCCCCTTGTCACTTGTGAGGAGAAGAAGGGCTGGGCTGTCTACTTGATTTTTTTTTCTCTATCCTTTCTTTTTTTTCCAGTTAAGTTCTGAATCATATATAAGCATACTATAGCTGACTGAGAAGATACCAGTTTGAAAGACGTCCAAGAAACCTTTCACTTGATTTCTTTTGCTGGGCACAGGGAATTGAGGTCATTTTGTTGATCCCCAGAGTACTGCTCATTTGCTGCACGGCCCTCCCTCAAAGCAAGACAGAGCGCTAGTGTCCAAACCTGACCCTTGCTGTCTATTTGTGATCTCAAGATCGCTTCCAGTACATGTGCTGCTGCCAGGAAATCCCAGCTCAGTTGTCTTCAACTTCCTGAGAGGTCCAACCCACACCCTTAACCGTGGAACCTTATACTAGGGTGAGAGTTTCATTTCTCCCCTGAAACAGATGTCTTTTCTTTCTTCGTTGGTTGACGAAGCCACGTGCAGGATTTTTAAGGCGATTACGGCTTCTCTTTCTAAATGCTCACCAACTGCGATAGGGATAGTTGTGGCGGCATTCCAGGTCACTCGTTCCACAGGCTGGGTTCATATAAGGTCACCGAAGCTCTTCTTACATGAGGGAGAATTGCGTCCATCTGTACCTACTGTCAATGAGCATTTTGACCCTCCTCTCCTCCTACCTCTGCCCATGCCCTCCAGGTAGACAAAGAAGAAGTTTTGCTCTAGTCTTCCTCAAGAAGATTTTAAGTTCCTGTGGGGCAGGTGCCATATTTAATGTTTCTTTTAAATAAATAATAATAATGATATTTTTAGCAATTCTTTTTGTTGCTGTTGTTCAAGTTTAGTTGTATCTGATGCTTCTTGACTCCATGGACCATAGCACTCCAGGCCCTTCTGTCCTCTACCATTGCTCCAAGTCTGTCCAAGTTTACACTTGTTATTTCCAGGACATTATCTATCCATCTCATCCTTTTGCCTTCGACCTTTCCCAACATCAGGGTCTTTCTAATGAGTCCTGTCTTCTCGTGTGGCCAAAGTATTTAGACTTCACCTTCCAGCGAATAGCCTGAATTAATTAAAGAAATTAATTAAATTAAGAGACTGATTTGATCTCCTTGCTGTCTGAGGGACTCTTGGAAGTCTTCCCCGGCACCGCAATGTGAAATTGTTGATTCTGTGGCCCTCGGCCTTCCTTATAGTCCAGTTCTTGTAGCCGTACATCACCACTGGAAAAACCATAGCTTTGACCGTAAGGACCTTTGTCAGCAAGGCGATGTCTCTGCTTTTCAGCATGCTGTCCAGCCTCGCCATAGATACCCTTCCAAGGAGCAAACGTCTTGTAAATTCATGGCTGCAGTCGCCATCTGCAGTGATCTTTGAGCCCAAGGACAGAAAAGCTGACTCTGCTTCCAAGTTTTACTAATACTAAAATGTAGTAGTTTTAACATCTGCGTAGCACTTTGCTGTTGATGAAGCCCTTCCACAAGGCTCCACGTTTGATCTTTGCAACAGCTCTGGGAGGTGGGGAGTTCAAGTCTTACCATCACCCTAACCATGGAGATGAGGCGACCGACCTCAGTGAGGGTGAGTGACGCACATTCGTGGAATGTTAGCATTAGAAAGACACTTCTGGATGAGGTGGTCCAAGTCTTTCATTTTATAGCTGAGGAAACTGAGGCCCGGAGAACATACGGGGAAGAGCCGGGATGGGACCCCAGTTCTTTCCATTATGCGCAGTATCTGTCATTTAGGATCTCTTGGTTAAGTGGTAGGAGAATCGCTGGATAAATAATTAAGGCCCAGTAAAGAAATGACTTATTTTAGTGCCATAAACATGATGAACGTGAGGCATACACAGAAATTTAGAAAGATGTCTATGAAGCGATGTCGGGTGAGATCGGCAGATCTGGAACCCTATACAATCTGACTGAGTTTTTTTTTTTTACAAACTGGTAAATTAAGTTATAATATAATATTTAAATAAAATTTCGGGAAAGCAATAAAAGAGGTTGCAAGACATCATAGGATTAACTGCTCAATGGATTTTTGGACAATAAGTGTTCTAAGAGTTAGAGATTTCTTTAAGCTTGGGTCTAGGGAAGTAAAAGTGGATGTGGTAAGTAGAGGTCTCACAGCTATTATCATTCCCATTTTGCCGATAAAGAAACTGAGGTTTAAATGACTTGATGACGATCACACAGGCCATGAGTATCAGAGATAGTATTCCAAGCAGGTCTCCTCCCTCGATTTCATATTCAGTGTTTTTTTCTATTCTATAGTATTACCTTTTACTGAAAAAAAACAATTTGAAGCAAATGGTAATAACCTTGTTCAGTTGTGTCCTACTCCTCCTGACCCCATTTGGGGGCAAAGATCCTGGAGTGGTTTGCCATTTCCTTTTCCAGCTCATTTTACAGATGAGGAAACTGAGGCAAACAGGGTTAAGTGACTTGCCCAGGGTCACACAGTTAGTAAGGGTCTGAGGCCAGATTTGAACTAAGGTCTTTCTGATCCAGGCCCAGTGCTTTATCTGTTGATCCACTTAGCTTCCCTCCCCGCCCCACCCCGTCCCCCATCCCAATAGTAATCATATCTAAACTTTATATTGGGCTTTAAGGCTTGCAAAGAGCTTTATAAATATCACCATATTTTATCCTCAGAATAACCCTGAGAGGTAGGGGCTGTTACTATTCCCATCGTACAGATGAGAAACTGAAGCCGGTGGAGGTTAAGTGACTTGTCCAGGGTCACACAGTTAGTGTCCGAGGCCAGATTTGAACTCAGAAAGATGAGTCTTCCTGACTCCAGGCCTGGTGCTCTGTGCTCTATGGTGCCACCTAGTGGCCCCGGAATCAGAGGACATAGATTTCAAATCCAAGTTCTGTCACTACCTTTGAGAGCCAGGCCTGGAGTCAGGAAAACCTGAGTTTGAATTATTAGCTATGTGACCCCAGGCAAGTCACTTAACCTCTGTTTGCCTCGGTTTCCTTATTTGTAAAGTGGGGATAATGATAATCCCCAGAGTTGTAAGAATAGGATGAGGTAATCCTCGTAAAGTGCTTAGCATACCGCCTGGCAAATAGTAAGCACCATGTAAATGTTAGCTGTCATCTAGCTTCTTTGGGACTCAGTTTCCTCATCTGCAAGATGATAGGGCTGTGCTAGAAAGCCTCTAAGATGCCTTCCATCTCTATTATTCCATGATCCCAAATACAATAAAGAAAGCTATTTCTTTCCTGAGGAAAGTTTCCTGTGGTCAGCAGCAATGTATAGTCAGCCCTCGGGTGGAACTCCCCAGCTGCTCGACATTTGCATACTTTTAACACCCAATACATGACAAAGGGAGGAGGGTCAATATATCTCCCTTGGAAATGCCAGAGGTTCTGGACCGAGGATTCTATTGTGAAAGAGGCTGTCTATCTAATGCCAAGACAGCTAGCTAAAAAGTGAAATTCAGTCCACCATTCTGATATTTTGGCTAACTCAGTGGCCAGCGTCTCAATGTTTTAGTATGGGGAGGTTTAAATGCTCTAAGTCTTTAAGTGAATACTGTTTCTTCTCCGTATCTCACTCTTCCTCAAAATATAAAAGCATTCCACTTCTTCCCTTAAGCCTTCCTTGATGGCTCCATTCTGTGCTACTGTCTCCCTTGTCCTTCAATACCTACTGTGTTAGATAGAATGTAAGTTTCTCTAGGGCAGGGACTGTTTCATTTTTTTTTTTGGTCTTTTTATCTCCAGTGTTTAGCATATAGTAGGTGCTTAATAAATGCTTGTTAATTAATGGTATTATATTTTCTAATCATATCGTAATCCTATGTCTTGTTGCCCAACAAAATTATAAGTTGTTCATGGGCTGGAGGTAGGTGATATAAAAAGCACATAGGATAGATAATGGGTCTAGAACTGAAAGGGATCCCAGAGGCCATCTAGTCCAACTCTATCATTTTACAGATGAGGCAACTGAGGCTTAGGAAGTAACATGCCTAGTAGGTCAAGTCAACAAGGATTTATTAAGTGCCTACTATGTGCCAGGTAAACAATTCTTGCCTTCAAGGAGGCTTAGGAAGTAACATGCCTAGTAGGTCAAGTCAACAAGGATTTATTAAGTGCCTACTATGTGCCAGGTAAACAATTCTTGCCTTCAAGGAGCTCACCATCTAATGGGGGTCACAGAATATAAATGGCTATGTACAAACAAGAACTAGATAGGACAGTTTAGGGGGGATATCTTAGGGGGAAGGCAGTAGCATTAAGGGGGATTGGGAAAGGCTACTCATAGAAGGTGAGACTTGGAAGAAACCAGGAAATTCAGAAAAGGGAAATGTAGAGAGAGAGTATTTCAGGCATGGAGGAGAGCCAATGAAAATGCACAGAGCGGGATATGAGTATCTTGTTTGAGGAACAGCGAGGGGCCCAGTGTAATCAGAACACAGAGTAAGTGGAGAGGAGTAACATGTAAGGAAACAAGCATTTATTAAATGCCTACTGTGTGCCAGGCCCTGTGCTAAGAGCTTTATTATCTCTAATCTTCACAACCCTAAGAGATATAGGCTGTAAGAAGACTGGGAAGGTAGGCAAGGGTCAGACAATGAAAGCTTTTTAAAGCCAAATACAAGTTTTTATATTTTTATCCTGAAGGTGATAGGGAACCATGGGAGTTTACAGAATGGATGACATGGTCAGATCTACACTTTAGGAAGATCACAACTGAGCGGAAGATGGACGGGCATGTAGAGAAACTTGTGGCAGGTAGACCAGCAGGCCGTTGCAAATGTCCATGTGTGGGCTGAAGAGGGTCTGCATCAGGGTTGTGGTAGTGACAGAGGAAAGAAGGAGACATCCCAGGGAAGCTGCGATTTAAGCAAGGTTCTCTGACTCCGACTTCAGCAGTGACCTTCATGACCTCATGGACCACAGCGTGCCAATGATGTCCATGGGTGATCTTGGCAAATTTTCTTTTTCCAGTGGATCAAGGCAAACGGAGGGTAAGTGACTTGCCCAGGCTCAAATAGCTAGCAAGTGTCTGAGGGTGAACTTGAACTCGGATCTTCCTGACTCTGGGTCTAGTGCGCTATCTATTGAGCCATCTAGCTGCCTCTGAGACTCTGGGTAGGTCACTTAAATTCTCTGAGGATAAGAATGCTTTCACTACCTTTTACATTGTGTTGTTTTAAGATAAATTTGAGGTTTCCTCCTCCTGTATGTCTTTAATATCAAGTACTGAAGCCAGAACTAAGACAAGTGAACCAAGGCTTTGTCTGTGGGTGCCAGATTTTGAGAGTGTTGATAGCTCGTGCAGTTGTCATCTGCTTAGAATCTTCAAAGAACCAATAGATCTTAGGACCTAATTAGTAAGAGTAATTAGGTCCAATGGCAAGCTCTGAGATGATGCACATTTCTCTCCGACTCCCAACCCTGCAGACTCCCTCCTCACCCCCTACAACTAGAGGTGGCTTCTCCTCAGCTCTGGCCTGCTTCTCCACTCCGCTACCTTGGGGGCTTCTCCAGTGTATCTTGCCCTAGGCCAGATTGTGCTACTTGCCCTGGCGCAAAATTAGCAAATTTTTTAGGTGCTCAATTAATGTTATTGAGTTCTTAAATCAATCGGACACCTGCTTGCTTCGAAGTTTTCTCTCTATTGTCTCTAATATGTGTGGAGTACCTTCTGGGTTTTATTTTGTTTTGAGAAGCACTATGTATTCTCCACAATACCCCCAGAGAAGAACATTAAATTCTATATTTCTAGGAATGGTTTGCTCTCTAAAGGGCATCCATTTACTCCCGAATTTTCTTCCCAAACAACTGAGAGATCAGAGAAGAGAAAATACCACATCTCTGACTTTAGAAATCACCCGACATTTGACCCCTGGGGTGGTGCAGTGGATAGGGTGCCAGTTCTAGAGTCAGGAAGACTCATCTTCTTGAGTTCAAATCTGGCCTCAGACACTTACTAGCTGTGTGACCCTGGGCAAGTCACTTAACCCTATTTGCCTTTGTTTCCTCATCTGTAAAACGAGCTGGAGAAGGAAATGGCAAAGCACTCCAGTATCTGTGCCAAGAAAACCTCAAACGGGGTCACAGCTGATCAACAGCAACAAAAGGAAGGTTTGAGCGGTCTTCCTAGGATTGCAAGATCCCATCGGCCTTGGTACTCCACGCCATCACTCCCCCCTGCCCCTCTGATTAGCTTCAAACCCTCCACTTTAAGGAGTGAGCTCTCCTCATTTCTTACCTGGCTGCCCTATTTTGGGACTTCTCTGACTTCTTCATCATGCCCCTGAGTGGGTTACCTTCCTCCTCCCCTTCCCGGATTTCCAGTTTCCTTTTCTGTGTTTTCTTCCTCTATTTGATTTTTAAGCTTCTTGAGGACAGGCACTGTCTTTCTTTTTTCATATTTGTATCCCCGGCACTTAGCACAGTGCCTGGCACATAGCAAGTATTTAATAAACACTAATTAATTAATGGCTAAATACAGAGTTGGAAACAAGACGACAGTAAGAGTGCCAGTTCCCAAAGTGGCGTTAGAATCTCTCTGTTGTTCTCTTAGGGACTCTGCTTAAGCTTTGGGAGTGACTTGTTTTGTGAATGCATAGTCCTTGTAACTGTGCTTTCCTTAGGCTCAGGTCACTTAAGAATGAATACATGAATGAATTTGGTGGAAGAGCATTTATTAAGCTTCTACTTTATGCAAGTGCTGAGCTAAACACTAGGGATGCAAATACAAAATCCTCAAGGGGCTTGTATTTTAATAAGTAGAGACAGTCGTTATATAGGGGAGTGGTGGCTGAGGGGTGTTCTGGTTTGGAAAGTCGCTGGGGTAGTGTGTAGGTGGAGCCCTAGGAGAGTGCATTGACACACCCTTCCCAATTACAAAGGCAGTATTGAATTGATTAGTGTTCTAGAAATGGAAAGGGGTGTGTGTGTGTGTGTGTGTGTGTATGTGTGTGTGGGGGGTAGGGAAAGGAGCAGCATAGGACAAAGTTATATGCCACATTATTCATTAACTATTTTCTACAAAAATAGCTTTTTATTAAATTCATAACACATTTTTTATTAATGTTTAATTTCTTTCTTGATAATACTTGAGCACAGGTAATTTTATAACCCCTAGGGAGAAGTCAAATATTCTTATCACTAAACTTCACTGTTACTAAATTGTGCTTACCCACAGGACTAACCTTAGCCTTTTTCTCAGTTTTCATTCCCTTCTATTCAATTGAATGTATGCATTTTAACCATGTCCTTAACACCACACTTAACTCTGGGAAACATCAACCATCCCCTTCTGCCTGGAAGACACTGCTTTTAATTTCTTCTGGGAAAGACTATGCTTGTGTACTGTTCTGAACTCTATGTACCTCGTCTCAGAGTCTAAACACTCCTCAAATGGAAACCTTTTGAATAATTTCCTTTGATGAACTTTCTCCATTTTATAACCTGGCTTTTGTCCACCATCTATGGCTGATTGCTATAGATTTTCCAAAGGGGGCACCTTTCCTCCGTACTCTCCCACCTTCAATTCCTGAACAGTTAAATATATCTGAACGTGACAGAACAATTTGTCCAGTTAAGAGCAAGGGAAAACTGCTTTCCCTGTTTAGCAGCAAGCAACAGTGGTAGACAAGCCCTGTAGCAGTCAATCCAACAACATAATATAGAACGTCGTTTACAGCACTGCATTCAATATGTTTTTCATAAATCAGACTAGGCAACTTTTTATGGAAATGAGGGTGGGTGTGGAAGGGAAACGCTGTCATTTATAAAAGAGCCTATTTCAGGTCCTGCTGATGTAATTTACTTTTTTGCTTCTGGGCCAGGCCTTTGGAAACAGAGCCCTGTTCTGAGGAAGCCGGAAGCAGAGCCCAATACAGTGGGGTCCTCTGGGAACACACATGTGGCCGCTTGTGAAAGAAATGGAAGCTAGCCAGCTTCCCTTGGCCCGAGCCTGAGCCCTCCAAGCTGCACATGTGGTTAAGTGAATGGAGGTGCTGAAGAGTACCAGAGCAGAATGAATGGAGGAATAAATGATGGGGATAAAGAATGGCCTGACTGCAAGTCCCAGGATGTCCATGAGAGAAGATTGTGTGAGCCAGACATAGTTAGAAAATAGACTTTGTAAGAATGAAATTGCTCCCCACAGATGACGGTAGCACTATCATCCCATTGAATCAAATAAAACTTTCTTTTCTTTGATATTAGTAATTGTTTAATAATTTCTTCCTGTGACATTTTGAAAGCTGACAACCTACTAAGGCCCTAATCACATTGGAGACGAACCCTCTCTTGTCCCGACAGATTGAGCAGAGGTGACTCTGTACTGGGAAGGGAGCCAGGGTGGAACAAAGCAGGTGGCCCAGCTCTCTCTGGTTAGCTTCCCTGGCCACAGGTGAGTCATTCATTCTCAATCCAGCTGACAGATATTGACTCTGGACCAAAAACTCCACTATGGGGCTGAATCCTAGAAAGTGTTCTATAGGCAGGCTAGGAGCGCGAGAGGAGTGTTTTCATAGTGTCTAGTTCTGGAAGGGTCTTCTGACTCAACCCCTTCCTTTTACAGATGAGGAAACTGAGGCTCAGAGAGGTTATGTGTTCTCATTAGCTTAGATAACACCTGGTGTGGAAAATCCCTTCACCGTACATATTGGAAACCTAGAGATAATGTAGGCAGAATATATGAATGTGAACTATTATTAGGCAGGACTTCCTCTCTCCAGGTCAAGCCCTCTGTCTATAATATAGTAGCTTTAAAATTGATTATCTTTTTCAGGATGTGTTCAGATGGTATGTGTGTGTGTGTGTGTGTGTGTGTGTGTGGGTGTGGGTGTGTGTGTGTGTGTGTGGGTGTGATTGTGCATAGTGGTGCTATAGCGACTCTCTTGGAAACCCTAAAACTTCAGGTCAGTCCTAATTGGTATGACATCTTGATTGGACAACTGGCATCTACTTTAAGACTTGCTCCAAAACCAGGATGTTTCTGGGTTCAAAGTTTCATCATACTGGAGGGTACCTTGAATGCCATATGATCTAGCTTCTTGATTTTATAGAACCCCATTTTACTCTGAAGTCCATAGAGTTAAGTTGTTTTTGTGATATTCCCCACTCCTTTTAGCCCTTCATCTTGCAGCTCTAGCACTGAGTTCTTTCGGATGGGATCTGTGATTTTATCGTTGTGGGCAACTCTTTTCACAGATTAACAATTCATCTTGACCATGCAACCTTAGCCAGGTGTGGGAGCACACTCCTGTAACCTCTTGGGTGGAGGGGTGTATAGCATTGGAATGCTGTAATTCAGAGAATATCAGTCAGTGGGGCTGGGGGTAGGGGAGGAAAGGGAGACGTGATGTGAAGAACAGAAGACAGTATGAAGGAATGGGAACCCAGGCAGGTAAAAGGGCCGGTCTCCAGTTGCACCTGGACCCAAAGGGAGTTTTCTGTCTGCTTCTTCTTTCCTACTGTCATGCTCATTCTTTGCTGAACTGGTATGTAGACTCATATGGTTGTGGCCTCTTTTGAACTCTCTCTATTGCTGCCATCAAGCCATTAGAACTTCCATTAAGATCTTAAAAGTACTTCAGTTACCCCCAAGTCTTCTGGCTTAAATTTATAGACTTCTCTTTTTCTCCTTAGAGCATTATTGTTTGAGGTTTGTTTTTTAGATAGGTCTTTGTTACAATTGTGAAATGACAGACTTTGGAAATTTGATGCTATGATACCCTTGATGTGGCCGAAGAAGCTGCTATGTGTCTGCTAGACACCCATCTGCCTAACATCTAGGTCTGGCTAGATCTAATATGCAGTCAGCCAACACTTTGCTTCAGGAGAATGACTTTGCCTTTTTTCCTGCAGAGGCAGTGGTTTGGTGGAAAGGACACAATTTAGAGTCAAAAGAATTGGGTTCAGATCTCAGCACTGTCCCTCTACTACCTATATGATCTTAAGTAAGTCATTTTAGCTAATATCTTTTAACCAAGAAAAGGAACTGGAGGGTAATCATTTTGGCATTTTATAATAAAATAAACGTGACACTGATTTATGTGTGTCTCATCTTCCCCCACGTGTATTTTATTTAAAAGCTAAATCCTACTGTCTTCTGAATGTAATTTCAATTGTCTCTCAGATACAACTTCTCTCAAGTATGGAACCTGGCTGATTTTGAAGGCTTGAATTAAAAATTGTTACTCCTAGAATAAAGAATATTGAATGACTGTAAAGTATCTTAAAGTTCTCTGAGCCTCAGTTTCTCATATGTAAAAGGGGGGTAATCATCTTTTTACTATCTACATCACTGTGGTGTTGTGAGGAAAATACTTTGTAAACTTTTAATGTACTATAGAAATGTGAGCTATTTTTAGACTTTTCTCAGCCCAACACAGGTTCATTTCTGTTTTGAAGTTGGCTCCTTTCTACCAATTTCCAAAATCAGAATTTCCATTTGTCATGAGTCCACCACATTAGCATGACCCCACCTAGATTGACTGTGTCACGGCGCCCCACCCTCATTTACCATGGAAATGTTTACAGGTTCACCATACACACCCAACACTTTCTAGTCACACAGCATACACCCTGTATACCCATGGAGATGACCAACAGAGAAGGCCTATTCTATATAAACATTATTAAGGGATACTTTAGCCATGTTCAATGGGGTATATAGTTTCATCTTTTTTAATCCCAAAATAATTAGACCAGAAATTCAGCGCTGGAGAATTCTAGTTTGCATATTCATGATTTGCCCAGTACTAAATCTTTGAACATGTCCTTTCATTTACATACTTTATGTTTCCTTGGTTCCTGATCCCTTTCTATCCCCTTTCCTTCTTCCTGACTCTTCCTTTTCATTCATTCCCACTTTCCTCTTTATCTTTTCAACCCCTTTCTCCTCTAAGCTATCTGTACCTTCTGTCATAATGGGAAGCATGGGGGTTACATGAAAGAAAATGCAGAAAATATTATTTGGATTGTGCATGGTCTCCAGTCCTAGACTGAAGTACAGTCTTTGATAAGCACCTAGAAATTTCTTCCTTCCTCCACTCTATTTCCTTCATCAGTCACCTTCATCAGGTAGCACACATGGGCATATCAGAAATTTGATATAGAGATACAGTGTGGCTTAGTGGATGGAGAAGCATCCTGGGCACTTGGGTTGACTTAGGTTCAAGTGATGCCTTTCACACATTATGGCTGTGTGACCCTGGTAGAGTCACCTGACCTTTCAGTTCTCTAAGGCTTCAACTTTTAAGATCATATGGTGCTGATTTGCATTGAAAGAAAAGTTCCTCACCAGCGGAAGTTCCTCACCCTATACCAATGAAATCACTACTCTAGTGTTTATCTCTATTCTGAAAGGGGAAGAAATTGGGCTTATTACAGATTTAGAGTTGTAAGGGACCTCAGAGATCATCTCATCCATAGTCCTTTTAAAAATATAATCTATATAATATATGTATATATGTGTATGTATACACACACACATACATATATACATATACACACATACATGTACATACATGCATATGTATATATGCATGTACATATGTGTGTGTACATACATATATACATACATATATACATACACGCACGCACACACACACACACACACACATATATATATATATGTATATATAAGCCCTGAGAAGTCAAGTGACTCGCCTGAGGCAACATACTTCTTAAGAGGTTGAGGTGGAATTTGAACCCAGGCCTTCTGATGCTAAGTCCTTCATACTTTCCACTATAAACACACTGTGTACCCAAGGTCAACTATCATCATTTGTTCTCACCCATCTTTGTTAGAAGAAGATGATGAGGGAGGTATGCTTGCTCTTACTTTTAGAAAAGGGAGGCAGAGGGGACATATTCCAATGGAGATCTGTGGGGGTTCTCCATTCTCAGTCTGCTGAGAAGCCAGGATGGAGTGCCTACCTTTATTTACTTAGAAGGAAAGAGCCAGGAGCCAAGGAAGATTGATGGAGGAGAAAGAAGTAAAAGACATTTTCTTATTGAGGGAAAAATTATAGCAGTTAGTTTGGATCAGGCAAACAGTATGTTTGTTCTACGATATATATATATTTTTACAAAGTATTTCTAATAATAATAACGTTGTTGTTCAGTCATTTCAGTTGTGTCTGATTCTTCATGACCCCATTTGGGGTTTTCTTGGCGAATATACTGGAGTGGTTCGCTATTTCCTTTTCCAGCTCATTTTACAGATGACGAAACTGAGGCCAATGGGGTTGAGTGACTTGATTTGCTCAGGGTCACATGGTTAGTCAGGATCTGAGGCCAGATTTGAACTCAGATTTCCCTGACTCCAGAATACTGATAATAACATCTTGCGTTTGTGTAGTTCTTTAAGGCTTACAAAATACCTTACACACATGATTTCATTTTACTCTCAGAACAACCCTGGGGGGCAGGTGCTATAATTATCCCCACTTTACAGATGAAGAAGCTAAAGCCAAGAGAGGTTAAGTGAGTTGCCCAGAATCACCCAGCTGGTAAATGTCTGAGGCTGGCTTTGAACTCTGGTCCTTCCCACCTCCAGTCAAACACTTCATTCATTATGTGATGCTGCCTCCCACTGCAGTGAGATTACTACATTTACTTGACTTCCCAGGAACCTAACAGCATCTTGCTCATAATTGGGACTCAAAGATTATTTGCTGAATGAATGAATGAGAAGACATTATGCCTCCATTCCTGAGTTGTGGAGGATGAAGAACAAATATAATTAAATGCTAAATGATAGGGTAGAAATTAGTGTGAGTAAAGCTGGCCACTCTCTTTACTCAGAAAGGCACTGAGTATCTCTGTGAGCCAGAGTCTCTTTCTTTTTGGAGTCAGCCACACAGGAAGGCTGGGAAGTATGAGTAGGGGTGTAGGTGGGATGGGGTATTTCAGCCTCCGGCTTCTGATTATTTAGTTGGTTTTGAAGAAAGGAAAGTGTGATTTGGAGAATCCGTCATATACATCCCTTCCTTCCTAACCAATTTGAATGAATGAATGAAAAAAGCCTTTCTTAAACATGTGCTAAGCCCTGTGCTATGGCTAGTGTGTTTATAAGCAATCTGTCCAGAGGGTGAGGGGCTTGTGGCTTGCCCATGCAGGGCTTCTTTTCTTGTCTGAGTAAATTAGTGGAAATTCCCTTGTGAAATTTGGTAAAAGAGAAAGTTTGTATCCCTGGAAGGAATAAATCTCAGCCTATTGTCCGCTTCTCTTCAGAATTTCACTCTCTGAAAGTCCGTGTGATCAATTCAAATCCATTTTAAAAGTATTTATTAAGCATATACTATATTCAAGGCACTTTGTCCCTATCCTTAAGGAGCTTCCGCTCACAGAGTTAGGATAGTAGAGGTCATCCAGTTCCTCATTTTTATGGATGGAGAAACTGAAGTCCAGAGAGGTAGAAAAGCGACTTGTCCCAGGTCACAGAGGTAAACAGGAGAGGTGGAATTTGTATTAAGGTAGTCTGACTCCAGAGCCAGTGTCCTTTCTGTGGATCTACCCCGTCTTCTGTGCTATCTGAACAAGCAGATTCAGCTTTTGCACCTAAAGCTAATGCTCACGCGGAGTTGGGAATGGGTAGAGTATGAAGTGTGTGTGTGTGTTTGTGTGTGTGTATGTACTGTATGTGTGTGTTGTGTGTATATTTGTGTGGGTGTATGCTTGTGGCGGTTGTGTATGTGTGTGTGTTGGTAGGTGGGTGTATGTGGGAGTGGTGTATGGATGTGGGTGTGTGGGTGTGTGATGGGTATGTATAGATGTGTGAATGTGTATAGGTGTGTGTATGTATGTGTGTGGTGTATGAGTGTTGTGTGTGGTGTGTGGTGGTGATTGTGTGTGTGTGTGTATTGGTAGTTGGGTGTATGTGGGTGTGGTATATGGATGTGGGTGTGTGGATGGGGTGATGGGTGTGTGTGTATATATGTGTATGTGGGCGATGGTGGGTATGTATAGGTGTGTGGATGTGTACAGGGGTGTGTGTGTGTGGGGGTGTATGGGTGGTGGTGGTGAGTGTAAATGAACAGTGTAGTCAACAGAAAGAAAGAAGTTGAATTCCACACAGTGCGGTAACAGTGCTTCATTATTCAGAGTCTCTCAGGGAGGAATTTTTAGTCTTGGAGATCTCAGGTTTAGAAATGAGAGGATTAAGAAAGAAAAAAAGAGAGGTGGGTGGGTGATTCTTTTGTTTTGCTTAGGGAACAAATACCTATGTGGGGGAAAAGTGTTGCCATGTCGTCTGCTTATTGTCATGCCCCTTCTACATCCACCTTCAAATTCACCTCTGTCTCCTGCTCCCCTCCCTCCCAGGCTTAGGAGGGCCTCCAAATCACTGTTGATTTCCTTACCATCTGGGGCTGCTTTAAGCACCTTTTTCACAAACACCACCCAGCCTATTACAAAAGGAGCTCACTTCTAGGTAACCGTGATCAATTCCTGACTAAGGAGAGGTTCTAATTAGAAGTGGAGCCTGCGGGGTTGGCGTTTTTGGGCCCTCATTTCCTTAAAGTGATAAATTGAACATGAGCTCTGGGGCCTTGCCAGCCCCAGCTCCGAGAAGGCTGTGGGTCACAAGGAATGCAAAGTGGAACTGTTTCCTCTGCCCTAGCTGCTAGCCCAGCTTCTGGCAAGTCAGATCGTGTGAGAAGGGAAAAGAGTCTCTCTTCTCCTAATCCGGAGGTCTCCACGATCCCCTCCCAATGCAGAGAAAGCTCCCTTTCACAAAGAGAAATCTCGCATGTTATTTCATTTGATAATTACAACACTGCGAGGTAGGTGTGATTGTTATCCTCATTTGACATACGAGGAAACTGAGACAGACAGTGTCAGACTGACTTGCCCAGGGTCACACAGTTAGTAAGCCTCTGAGGCAGTATTTGAACTAAGGTCTTTCTGACTCCAAGTCCAGCATTCCATCTTTTGGGCTACCTAGCCAACCCACTTTTTCCCCTGGGGGAGGAGGTGATGGAAGGGAGAAAAAAATACTTATTTTAAAAAAAATTTAATTAAAAAATAAAACAAAAAACCCAAAGAGAAATAGTGTGCCTGTTGGCTGCCTGTGTTAGAAATGTATTTCTTGCCACAGTGACAGCTCTGGCTAGCTGGAGAGATGAACAAAGTTCCCGCCAACAGGCAATGTCGCCTCTGTGCTAGTAAGTTGGGCAAGGCTGCCTGCTGCCCTCTAGGATGAAGGCATCATTGCTCTCCATCTCCCTCTCTGGGCTGGCTGGTCCCTTGAGATGCAGAGTACTAACACCTGCTCACAGCTGGCGATAGGAAGGGTCCTTCCACCTAGAGCAGTCAGTATGTCAGTGAGAGAGCTGTTAATACTTTCTGGGGGAAAGGAAAGAAGGGAAAGATTCTGCCCTTGGGCACCATTCTCTGGCTCCTGTGCCATGGCTCTCTCTCTACTGCCTGATTCCATCCCCTCCCCTCCCTTTTTTAAATATCACTTCTTTCTCCACCTGCTGCCATGGGACAAAAAAGCCAGGCACTGGAGAATGGTAGTCTAGTGAAGTGAAATGAAAATAGAATAGGAAATGAGAATGTTCTAGGGTTCTCTTCTCTCCTCCAATAATCACTTTTTTTTTTAAATTTTGGAGAGAAAAAAATATATAAAAAACAAAAGACAACTCACCTCTGCTCCATCTGCGGGCCAGGGTAGCTTGAGCATTGTAATACAGCAGGAGAAGCATTAAGGTTTTCCAGCACATCTTTTACTTCAGGAAGAGAAAAACACCTTCAAAACCACACAGAACCCCAATATCTGTGGGTGTTGCAGCATATAATTCGACTAAGAAGTGTGTATCTTTCTTATTGCCCTTCCCCTCTCAGAAATGGAGAAACGCCTTCCCCTTTCCTTGGAAGGAAGGGCCTGCCTGCCCTCCTGGGTGGGACAGAAGTCAGCACCTCTTAATCCGGCTCTCCCTGGAATTGGGGGACTCCGCTTTCACAGACAGACTCTGTTTTTGAGCACATCTGGAGTGACTCATGGGGCATGTGATTTCCTTGGCAGAAGGGTAGATAAATATAATTTCTGTACTTAAGTTCCATGTGTTGGATGGACCCACTGGAACTTTTCTTTAGCAAACAGAGACAGGGAACTTGGTTAGGGAGCCTGGTGAAAGGTTGGCTCAGTTCTCCATGGTTCCTGGGACACAGTAGCAGGAATTGGAGAGAAAATGAACAAGGATGCCTAGTCTAGGATGGAAATGTCATAGCTTTGGGGACAGATCTTCAGCAAATTGTCCTCAGGACAGCAAAAGCATTTCATCGCCTGAGGCAGGATGTCAATTATATGCCTTTCCCTAGGGATGGAACTAGGAATTTCTTTGCCTGGGGCCAAACCTGAGAACTATTTCTTGAAGTATGGAAGGGAGGGAAGTTCTTGACTTTGTCTTCAGTCTTTCCATGAAAGAGAAGCTCTGATGAGAGGCATCGTGGTATTGTGGATAGGGTACTAGACTTGGAGCAGAAAGACCTGAGTTCAAATTCCACCTCAGACACTTATTAGCTATGTGAGCCTTGGTAAGCCAACTCTTGGCCTTGGCTTCCTTTATATGTAAAATAGGAGAGATGAGTTGGCCTCTAGGACTTCTAAGGCCCAAATCTATGGTCTTACAATAAACGAAGATAACAAATATTGAACAAGTTGCGTAATGCAGTGGTATGCTGAAAAAAAATGTATGCAGAGCGCACTTTGGTTTGATAAGCATTTTTTACATTTTCTCCATCACTTTGTTGAGTAGGGAGTACAATGTGCTCTATAGCCCTGGGGCTGGAGTTGGGAAGATCTGTGTTCAAATCCAGCCTCAGACACTAGTTGGGTGACCTGGGGCAAGTCATGTAACCCCTCTTTGCCTCAGTTTACTCAACTGTAAAATTGGGATAGTAACAGCATCTCCCTTGCAAGGTTATTGTGAGGATTAAATGAGATGGAATTTATAAAGAGCTAAAAGCTTATTCACTTCACTTCAGTCTGGACTGTCAACAAAATAAATTAAGCCCTGATTTGTAGAATTTGCCAATTTTTGCCATATAAATGCTCACACTGAAAATTTAATAATTAGCTCTCTGGAGAGCCATATGAGCTGGCTCGAGCACATCCCTACTTGGAAGTAGCCTAGATCTGGGAGGGCTTAAAACTGGAGCTTCTGGTCAGTGCCTTCTGCCCTTCTTCAGTCCCCTTGGGCTGTGATTATATGACTGTCTTATCTATCTAAATGATTGGGATTAAATTTTTTTTATTGGATTTAAAATTACTTTAACATCTATTTGTATTTAAAATTTTTATTTTTATGTACTATTACATAGGATAGGACACCTTTTATCTCTGAATTCTCTGAATTCCCAACTCGTATTTATAAACAGCATAATTTGTCCTTCATTTTCCCCTCTTTTACTTGTGTTAATATGTAACTAGCATTTGTGAATTTATGCCTATATAAATATATTTATATTATATTCGACACTTCGAAAATATTTATATTTGATACTTTACAAAACATTTTACAGATATTATCTCATTTGATCCTTGTAACAACCATGGGAGAGAGTTGCTATTATTATCCCCATTTTATAGTTGAAGAAACTGAGTCACGAAGGGTAAGTGACCAAGGTCACACAATTGATAAGAGCCTCAAGTTGGATTACCTAGGTACCTGGTGGTAGCTACTTATTTCATAATATTATTATGTTCTATTTTATGTTATATTATTTGAATATTATTGTCATTTTATAATATTATGTCAATAATATAAATATTATATTTAATTAAATTTCTATTTAAATAATTAATAATTAAATACATTAATAATTTATTACTTTTTGATAATTTTAAATAATATTTAAATAAGTAATATATTTAAATAAAATAAAAATTATATAATAATAATAATATAATTGTAATTATTATTTTATAATATTAGCTATGTTTTAGGTTGGTCTCCCTAGCTAGACTATAAACTCATCAAAGATTGCCCCTTAGATGGTGTCAGGTATGTGCTATGTGCTCAATAAAAACACAATGATCGATTGAATAAGGGCTTCTGGAGCTCAGCGTTTTCAGTCCTTTATGTAATGGATCTTAGGAAATCAGAAAGCTGGTGTGGATAAGGGAGCAGTGGGTGAGAAATATGGGTAACTTACTCCAGTTTCCATCCCTGCGGAGTCAGGACCCAACTTCTGTGTTCTTTTCATCTGGTCAGACATCTGGTCCAAGTCTCCAATCTACCACTTGTTCTTTACTTAACCATTTCTGTGTCTGTAGCTAATTATTGTGAGCTAAGGAGTCATTTTCTCCTACTGCTATGATCTGCTATTTGCAGTATATTGCCATACTTTCTAAAGGTGGGTAACTTAAGTCATGGGAAATTTTTGCATCATATATCTCCTCTTGGTTCTCACTATAGTCCTGGGTATAAGGGTAGAGATTAGGAAGGAAAAGCATACTAATGCCCTTTTGCAACATAGTAAGAGTCCACAAATTTATTAGGATCTCTCAGATTTATTGGGATATCATGAAAAGTAACTGAACTTGACCAAATCTAGAAAAAAATCCACGATGGAGGTGACAAAATTTTAAAGGCATTTTGAAAAGAGGTAGCGAGCAAAGGTAGCAAGATTCTAAAAATATGGAAAAGATTACAGATAGTGTCATTAAAAAAAAAAGCAAAAGACACCCACCAGCCACTATGGACACATACATGGCTGCTCTTTTCATGCATCGAAAGATGTCTCTCTGAGAATGGTCTATGTACATATTAAGGCTCACCTTGATGAAAACATGAGAAAGGAACAAGTTGGCTTCCACAGATACTCTTATATATCAGACCATATTTTGTGGTCATACATTTGACTGTTGGAGGTATAGAGAATGAAAGATGCTACTGGGCTTACTGTTTCTTGATCTTAAGAAGTATTTGATTTAGTAGAATGAAATCTAGCTTTTCTCTGCCACAGTGTTTTCTGTTCAAAGGTTAAAAGTGAATGTGATGAGAGTTGCTTGGCTTTCTCTCCGAGAGTCAAGCAGACTACATATTCCTCCCAGGACTCAAGGTTCTAGGGTACCCTGAGGGGTTGGAGTGTCTTTTCCTAATGCCCTCTGCTAGGTGAGATCAGATAACCCCCAGCAGCTGGTGTTCCCTCCATTTTAGGGGCCTGTGACTAGCATCTCAGTTCATTTAACATCAATTAGATTTTACAAACATACATTGAAGAAACATACCTCAGCAGCACACTCTCCTCTATGCTGCCTTAGTTTCTAGGGAGAAGGCTTAAGACCAAGCTGAGTTTCTATATAGCATTGGTCCCACCAAGTTCATTTCCAAAGGCATATCACTGCTGTATGAGTCCTCAATTTAGGTACTAATGGCCTGGGTCTAGAAGGCCTCTTTTTGTTCCTCTGGGCATTGATGCTGGGTTGGTTGTAACACAGCCTGGAAACCAGGCTCTAGAGTGACAGGGTGATGTAGTACTCTAAGGATGACCTTTTGAACGGACAAAAGTCATAAATTTCCAGTCTCTATAATAATAATAATGATAATAATAACAGCTAACATTTATATAACTCCTACTATGTGCCAGGCACTGTCCTAAGTGCTTTACCAATATATCGGTTGATCTTCACAACAACCCTAGGAGGTAGGTGCTATTATGACCCCCATTATACAGATGAGGAAACTGAGGTAAATAGAGATTAAGTGACTTGCCCAGGGTCATGTAGTAGTAAATGAGTGAGGTTGAATTTGAACTCAATTCTTCCTGACTCCAGGCCCAGCATTTTATCCACTGTGCCACCTTACTGCCTTATCTCTATCCTAGAGTAGAAAAAATAAACAGAAAAACCAAAGACTAAAGCCTGTGTCTTGAGGGCCATATGACCTCAGAAGAGAGAAAGATCTAAGGCTTTCCCCTTCACTACATGATCAATCACCAGACATTATGATTGAAAGATTCACTGAGCTCCTCCAGATGTGAATGAAAGCAAGAGGCTGTGATTGATGCCGATAGGCCTTTTCGAATGTCCAATCCAAGAGCCCCATGGCTAGCTGACCATTCCAGTTAAGGAATGTCTATGCTTTCTTTACAGGTCATATCATTCCCTTACCTGTCATCGTTATTCTTCCAGAAGTGAGCTCCTCTATGGGGAGATGCTATATCAACCAAGCAAGTTGATGGAGTCTGTGCATCCTCTAGACCTCCATTACATAAACAAGATTACAAAAGAAAGGTTAATGAAGGGTTAAAAAAGAGATAATTTTCATAATCCACTGAGTATTTACTTCAAGTGAGAACAGCTGATACACTACCCCCTTCCTCTCCCCCTTTATTCCCCCCAAGTTTGTGACACACTCTCCCTCTAATACATACAGAGAGTTTAAGTTTGGGATAACTCAACTCCTGACTGGTGGAAGTCCTTTTTTCCTTTGTATGGGGTACTTGTGAAATCCCTCACTCCTCCCAAGAAGTTCCCACATGGTGTGTTTTAGTACTCTGTTAGATTTTTAGTGGTGACTTGAATCTTTGGCGTTTTGTGTCTAATCAGTCTTTGGTTCCCAAGGTGCTGCTTCTGGCTACTACTGTTTTAGGGATACTGCAAGGAAGCTGATGAGAAGCCTAGGTCCTCTGACACTCTGAAGTTCACAAGCTCTTCCACCGACCAAAGCAGGAGGGGTAGGGCAGGAAGCTAAGATCTCTGAGGCTGGAGCTGGAGCTCTTCTCTCCCCTCCTCCAAGCACTTCCTTCTCAGGGGGTGTCAAGAAGGCTTCTGCCATTTTACTTGACCCATGGGCTAATCCTCAATGTTCTGAACTGGCTTTTTTTTTTATCTTATAGATGGCTTGCGAGGCATAATCAAGTTTCCTCAACCAATCGGAATACACTTCCTATGCAACATCATTCCTGTTCATGCAAATAGCTCTCAAAGACATCTAAACTCATTAAAGTATTTCCCTGTTGTACTCTAAAGCCTAGAGAGTTTGGTTCAATTGAGAAATGTTCTTACCTGGTTAAGGTATCAGAGTAAAGCATCTTATCACTTAAAGGAGGGAGGTGGTAATTGATGTATTGACTTGATGGACTTCCAGGTCACACATATAAACACTTGATGAGTTAATTAAAAACCATCATTAACTCTTCCCTAAAACTGGTCCCCTGAAAACTGTTACTTGACAATACCTGCCCTATCTAGAAAGTGTCCTGTGCTCCAAAATTCTTTGCCTACTTCCTCAGTCTCCCGTTAAGGTCCCATTCCCTTGGTCATCTCTTCACTGATTGCTGTCATGAAGGAGTATCAGAAAAGCTTATTTAATGTAAAGTGTGAATGATCAGTAAAAGCCTGTCATTCCTTCTACAAGTTATTTACAGTTTAAAAAATTCAAATTAAACAAAGAATGAATTTCTAATGGTAGAATTTAAGATGAAGCAGGGAAATTGGAATGGGGAAGATATTTTTGGGTGGTGGCCTTTTAGCTATCCCTCAAGTCACATTATAAAGGCAATTGCCAATTTATCACATCTAACATTAAGGCCGGCCCCTTCAGAAGCTAATACTTTCGATCTGCAGGCAGAGAAACTGAGGCTTAGAGAGGTTAAAAAATTACCATTATCATGTAAGACTGTGAGAGTAACAGTGCCCCAAATTTTCTCTTTCTTGAATAAATAAATGAAAAGTTACTTATTAAAAACTAATTACATGCCAGGTCCTGGGAGCTAAAACTACAAAAGTGATAGAGTTCTTGCTCTCAGGGAGACTTCCTGATCCTCCTCGATACAAGTAACCTTTTCTTCCTCTAAATTAATCAATTATTCCTAACATCCTCTTATTTTATCTTCTAGCTCTTACATCATAATTTATATTACTACATTTCTGTACATGTCTCCCCAAGGAGACTGTAAGCTGATTGTGATCAGGGTATCTTTGTACCTGTATCTATAGTACCATACTTGCTACGTTAGACCCTGAATTGGATTGAATCATTACATTGCTTCCCAGGTTAGGGAGGAATCATTAAGCCAAACATCTGTATTTTAGCTTGGTGATGAGGAGGAGAGATACCTGGATTTCTATCAGTCTAATCCATGTGTATATTTGAAACAGCCTGGCCCCCACGTCCACCCACCAACTCCTAGCCCAGCTCTGCTGCCGCAGGGATTCTGAGAGCTCTGAAGTCTTTTCTGGTCCTCGCTTTGCCAACATGGCCAACACCTCGATCTGTGATTCTATTTTTAGACTGTCAGTGAGGTCATTTGGTACCACAACTAAAACATTGCAGTAATTATGAAATCCCAGCCTCGTCTAAACCATAGGTGGGTAAGTCATTTCAGCTCCAGGTATTGCCAACACAAATGTTGCTATGGCGGGCATGTCTGTGCCACGTCCAAATGTGGCCCTGTGCCCTAACCAGCTCTCCTACAACAGAGAAGTCCTTATGTAGACAGACTGTCCTTCTTTCTAGGTAAAAGCCACTTGCAGGTGGCTCAGAAAACTGAGTCTGAGCCTATATGAGGCCAAAATATTCAGTTGACGTAGTCAACTCAGCCAGATACACCCATTAAGCCAGTTAAAGAATCCGTCAAACCACTTGTTGGATTAAATTCACTGGTCAATTAAGTAAAATGAGTCCAGTGGGTCAATTGACGTTGGCACAGAAGTAATCTAGCTAAGTAGGCATAGATTTGAGGTTGAGCTTCCCTAGTGCCAAGTGATCTAGACAAGTAAGGTGAAAATTCAGCCAATCTGGCTGTTTGATGGAGTTTAAACGAAATAGCTGAATGAAATCTAGGTAGATACTTTGCCTACATAATGCCTAACAGTCAGATTAAGTCCATTTTCCCACACCAACTTATCTAGAATTTTTAAGCCTTGTCAACTAAGATTACAGATATTACTTTAAAATCATGTTTCATGGATTTAAAATAATTAGAATTTCCTTCTGCTTCTGTCTTTCAAGAGGCATCACAGCATTGGGGGAGAGAGAGCTGGACTTGGAGCTAGAAGGACTTAGTTTCGAGTTATACTTCTGATTCCTATGACTGTGTGACCCTGGGCAAGCCCCTTAACCTCTCAGTGTCCTAGGCAACTCAACATAAATTGCAGAGAAGGTAATGAGATATCTTCATTTGGGAGTCCCCTGTACTAATAAAATCACAGGTCCGGTTTCTGTCTTCATCCATCTTTTCAGGACTGTAGGATAGTGTCAAAGCACGTGTTGTACTTCAGGAGGAAAGAAGTCCATGCTCCTTTTCATGCAACCACTTGGTTGCTTTTCCTAACTTTTCCAAAAAGTCTAGTTGCCTTTATCAATTCCATCCAATTCCATTCCATGCCCATGCCATTCCATCCCATTCCATCTCATTCTATCCCATTTCATTCCATCCCATCCTATCCCATCTCACAAGTAAATATTAAATTAGTATCATATGCAAGGTATTGTTTATTGATAACATACTGTATGTAAGGTGAACTGTTGGGGGGGACAAGGATTAGACATATACATATAGGAAGTTAATTATGGATTTAGAATTCTAATGAGATGAAGCATGGCCTAGTAAATAGAGACCTGGTCTTAAGAGTCAGGAAGCCTCTTGGATTTAAGTCTCCTCCTCCTCTAATACTTTTGGACTATGTGAGATCCCAAGCAAGGGCAAGTCCCCTAAACTTTCAATGCTCTATCAGACAGTGAACAAGAAATGATAACTGGCTCACATTGTGCCAGAAACAGTGCTAAGCTTTGGAGCATGCAAGTAAGGCAAAACCAATACCTGCCCTCAAGGAACTTGCACTCTAATGAAGGCAGCTCTCTAAAACCAGAACTTGCAGAGAAGTGCGACTTGCATAGGTTGAAGACATTTATCCCCAGTGAGCCTCACACTCCACCCCAATGAACTCACAAGTCCAGTTGTGTTGGTAAGCAAAATGGGCTCCTTAGCACTTAGTGCCCTTGAAGAGTTTGGCTTTTGTTTGTTTTGAGTAATTCAGTGTATTTCATTGAGGCTTACTAAGTGCTAAGCCCAAACCCCTATTAGGTGTAAATCCTCTGTGGGTGTGGATTGGCAACTAAGGTGGGG
>CM053623.1:88591826-88607981 GCA_028646595.1 Phalanger gymnotis | reverse complement strand
TAACTTCTTCTGACTGTATATTTTGGTCTTCTTTGTCAAAGAAGGATTCCAGAGTCTGAGACTGAATCTGGGTGTGTTTTCGCTGCCTGGCCATGTTCCCAGCTAACTTACTTAACCCTTGAGTTTTTCAGCGGGGTATGACTGCTTGTAGACTAAAGAGTTCTATGTTCCAAGCTTGGGCAGATGCGCTGCCTCACCAGCACTCCTCTTTCCCCAAGAACCCCCTACCTGGACTGGGCTTAAATCTTCAGCAGGCTCTTCACTCCTGCTCTGATCAGCCACTTAATTCCTCCCACCAGGTGGGCCTGGGGCCAGAAGCAACTGCAGCCATAGTTCTAAAGCTGCCCCACCTGTGCTGCCCCCGGGGTGGTGGCCGAACCGCAAACTCAGTCCCCACAGCTTTTCCCACTAACGTTCTGGTCGAGAGGTCTGGTAGATGCCACAGCTCAGTAATTCAGGACGCTAAGGCACTCTCCGCTTGGCTCCTGGTCTGGTAGGTCCGTGGTCGGTCCGCGCAGCGCATGCTGGGCTCTGCTGGGCTCAGCTCCGCCTCCCTCAGCTGGGAGCTGGGAGCTCCGTGCGTGGGGGACAGACTTTACCCAGAGACCATCCAGGCTGTCCTAGGCTGGAGCCCTGCTTCCCTCTGCCACTTTGTGGGTTCTGCAGCTCTAGAATTGGTTCAGAGCCATTTTTTTATAGGTTTTTGGAGGGACTTGGTGGGGAGCTCACGCCAGTCACTGCTTTCCAGCCACCATCTTGGCTCCGCCCCCCTCCATCATTTTCTTAAGACTAAACAATCAGCAAAACAATAAATTAAGCCCTGGTTTGCAATATTTGCTAATTTCTGAGATGTAAATGGTCATACTGAAAATTTAACATTGGGCTCTAAGTCAGTAAGATTTGGCTCCCGAACATCCCTGATGATGGGTGTGGTTATGTAAATGGAAAGCTAAAGACAGGGGTGACTTCCTAGGACATAGCTCTAGAGCTGAAAGGGGTTAGATTTCAGAGATCACCTAGTGCATACGTGTACCTACTGCCAAAATTAAAATAGGCTAAGCTTCTTCAGGCTGCAGATAGACTAGAAACAAACTGATGATGGTTGGTTGCCGCTGGTCACGTGACAAATAGGAGATTGTACAGTGACCACGCTACATTATTCACAGGTCACCTGAAATTCTTTGTCATCCTGCAAGGGGCCCATGGGCTGTATGTTGTGCAGGCCTGATCTAGTCCAAATCTCTTATTTTTATAGTTTGAGGAAATAGATCCAGGAAGTTTCAGTGACTTTCAGGTTATAGGATCATAAATAGAAAGCTGGAAGGGACCTCAAAGACCGTCTAACCCATCTCTTTTCTTCTTCTTCTTCTTCTCCTTCTTTTCCTTCTTCTCCTTCTCCTTCTTCTTCTTCTTCTTCTTCTTTTTCTCCTTCTCTTTCTTTTTCTTTTTCTTCTTCTTCTCCTTCTCTTTCTTTTTCTTCTTCTTCTTCTTCTCCTCCTCCTCCTCCTCCTCCTTCTTCTTCTTCTTCTTCTCCTTCTCTTCCTCCTCCTCCTTCTTCTCCTCCTCCTTCTTCTCCTCCTCCTTCTCCTCCTCCTCCTCCTTTTCCTCTCCCTTTTCTTTCTCTTTTCCTCTCTCCCTCCTTCTTCCCTCTCCTATCTTCTCTCTCCTCTTTCTCTTATTGTCTCTCCTCTTTTTTCCTTTCCTCTCTTTTATTCTCTTTCCTCTTTCTCTTTCTCTCTCTGTCTCTTTCTGTCTCTCTGTTTCTGTCTGTCTCGCTCTGTGTGTCTCTGTGTCTCTGTCTGTCACTCTCTGTGTCTCTCTGTCTGTCTTTCTCTGTGTCTCTGTGTGTATGTCTGTGTCTGTCTCTCTCTCTGTCTTTCTCTCTCTGCCTCTCTCTCTCTCTCTCTCTCTCTCTCTCTCTCTCTCTCTGCCTCTCTCTCTCTCTCTCTCTCTCTCCTATCTCTTTCATTTTCTCATTCAGGCCCAAGGTTGCAAATGAACATACATCACAGGCAGGATTTGAAATCGGCTTCTCTCCAGAGCCTGTGTTCTTCCCTCTGTATCCTGCTGCTGAAAGCCAGTGGACAAGAACAAGATGAGGAACCACGAGGCCAGAATATCAGATGGATCTCCATGTTATGTCTGTGTACTTTGCTTCCCTATGTAAAACAAGTTTAATGATGATTGTGAGGAAGAGTTACAACCAGCACAATGTGCCATTTTGCCATCTGTGTGTCTTAGATTTAGGATGCTTTAAAATGAAAACAAGGCTTCTTCCCATGCACATTGATTGAAACAATGAAAAAAATCATGCTGCCTGCTATTTGGCTGGCATTCTGTCTGACATATTTAAATAATATCTGATTGGCAGCTTTAAAATGTCTCACAAAGTATTCTCCCAGCTCTTTTTTCGGTCCCTCTAATTTCATTAGTCTTTAGGCTTGGGATAAGAAGGTACTTCAATAAGTTTGGTGTAGTGGATAGAAAGCTAGATTGCATCAGGAGGACTTGGGTTCCAAGTCCCACCACCTCTGGCACATCCTGGCTGTGTGACTCTTGCCAAGCCACTTAAACCCTCAGTGTCCTAGGCAATTCTCTAAGACCATTCAGTAGTTTTTCAGTTGTATCTGACTCTCAGTGACCCCATTTGAGGTTTTCTTGGCAAAGATACTAGAGTGGTTTGCCATTTCCTGCTCCAGTTCGCTTAACAGATGAGGAAACTGAGGCAAATGGGGTTAAGTGACTTGCTCAGGGTCACACAGCTAGTAAGTGTCTGAGGCCACATTTGAACTCATAGAGATAAGTCTTCCTGATTCCAAGCCCCATACTCTATCCACTGTGCTACCTAGCTGTAAGTTACAGATAAAGCTATAGATCCATATTGGTAGAGGAAGTTCTCTACTCCAGAGCTATCGGATATCTAGCATCTAGAGGGATCCTTACATATGGATTAGTCACCCAGTTTCTATTGGAGTTTGATATCACTCCCTTTGCTATTGAAATTCCAAATCTGCCTCCTTTCTCTCCATCAATTTCCCAGCTCCTCACCGTTCCTCCCTTCCCTGCAAAGTGCACCTTATGGAAATGAAACTGCTGATGGGGAGAAAAAATGGTGGCAAGCCCTTAGGAAGTAAACAAAAGTTGAAGGTTCCTTTAATTACATCTAATCATCTTCATGAGAAGGGCAGATTAGATAATTTCTAAGGTCCCTTAGAGAGGATGCTCTGACATTTTGTGATACTCAAAAATCATACTCTTCAGAATAAAACATATAACTGGGGCCATAGAAACTGAGAAGCTGTAGAACTGATTCTTCATAAGATTTTTTTTTACTTCCATTAGATGGTTAGTCAGACATGTTTTGAGCCAGAGGGAGGGTGATGGAGGGGGAGAAGTGAATTAGTGAGAAGCCTCAGGCTCCAGATCCCAGCAGGAATCAGAAAGGGAGGTTAGCTATGCAGGGCATTTCCTGCCTTTTCAATTCATAAAGCCAATAACCACAGCCTTGAAATTTCACCTCCTAGGGGCTTGGGGTTTTTAGAATAACTGCAGAAGCGACATGGGGTCTGACCATAAAACCTACAGCCAAGCCAGGTCCAGCCCATTCCCCAAATTACAGGTAGAGACCATCTACACAACTTGTCATATTTTCTCCTAGCACTCTAAACAGAACAGAAGTTTTTACATTTATTTTCTTCCTTAGCTAGGAATGTTCGGGCAACAACATTTTTCTCTTGGAAGAATAAGTGATGGGAGGGAAGGGCTACAGTGGAAAAGTGCTAGGAAAATATCCATTTAGAAAGAATCCTTAATATTGGTAGAGGCCGTGTGATAGGATGGCCCTTCAAATTTCCAAGCTAGAGAAGATTAAGTCTGGGATAACCATTGACTTTTGTGAGATGTGATTCTGTAGTGCTACCAAGTTAAGAGGAGGATGGATGCTAGGGGTGGGCCTCATACTGTCACCCTATTAGTTTAGGTTCGATGTTGGGATGAAACGAAAAGGAGGTTTACTTAGCTATAACATAGCAAGGATGTGGAACAAGGGTATAGTGACCCTTAGCTTCAGTGTAGTCTCCTTGGTCTCCATATAGGAGTCTGGTCAGCAGAGCAAGCATGTGGTAACTTGTGTGGTCTTCAAATATCCACCTAGTCATGCGGGCCCCAGACTCCAGGAAAATGAGACTTTTTATGCCTCTAGGTGACCAGAGAACACTGTCAACACAGCCAGAGGCTACCAAGAAGCTGTGTCAAGGGAAGCAGGGGCCATTTAAATCCCAGGGACAGCTTGTTAGCTTTTAGGGGAAAATAATCTGCTCTGGTAGAAACAATTAGTCTGATCATGAGGATGTTAGTGTAGGGAGGAAGGGAATCAGAGTAATATAATACATAAATCACCTGCTTCTTTGGATGACTATTGTCCCTTTCATGAAAGCCCTAATTAACCACTGTGACTCTCCACCTCAGAGAAAGGGAACTAAGTGTTGGCCGGAGTTGTGTGTTAGTGTCCTAATGGGGTTGGCGGTAGGAGAGGTATACACTAAGGCATTTCCTTCTTCTCTGGGTACTTGTAACTCGCTTTGAGAGAAAAAAACAATGGTTGAGGTGGTGAGAATTAAGCACATGGATTGGTCTGGGTCCTTCCGTGCCTGTTATTATCCTCCTTATTCCTTGTAGATGACAAGGAGAAGAGAAAGGAAAGGGAGAAATAGAGATAGGAGTAGAGAAAGGATAGAAGAAATGAGAAGGGGCAGGGAAGGAAAGGGAAGGGAAGGGAAAGGAAAGGAGAAGGAAGGAAAGACAAGAGAAGATGGATAGGAGAGAAGACAGGGATGGATGGGGAAGTTTCATCTTTTGTAGTCCTGTACCTATATCATGCAGACAAACAGGCACAGCTTTAGATTGAGGAAGTGAAGGTAGCCAGGGAGATTCCCAAAGATGGTTGAGTCTTTGCCTTTGTGGCAAGGAATTACCATGTCAAAATGGTGGCACTTCCTGTTTGTGCAATCTTGGGTAATCTTTTAGTGTTCTATCAGTTGCAGAGCAGGTTCTGATATGAATTAGTAGGGAATTTCCTATGCCAATGAAATTATAGACCCAGGTATCCTTCATTTATCTATGTCTGTACTTGTATAAGCCTATATCTATATCCATATCTATAGACAATGTTTATATTTATATATCTATATAAATATATCTATATTTCTCTATATATCATATCTATGTCATCTGTATCTATATCCGTATCTATAGATGATGTTTATGTTTATATATCTATATAAATATGTCTATATTTCTCTAGATATCCATATCTATGTCATCTATATCTATATCCATAATGGTAAATTGTTATTTTTGGTGAAGACTCTTGGGACCATTGGCCAGGCTTTATCTTACTTTGTCATTGATGTTCATGTTTAGTTGTGTCCGACTCTTCATGACCCCGTTTGAGGTTTTCTTGGCAAAGACACTAGAGTGGTTTGCCATTTCCTTCTCCAGTTCATTTTATGGATGAGGAACTGAGGCAAACTGGGTCAAGTGACAAGTCACTAGAGTCACACAGCTGGTAAGTGTCTAAGACTGGATTTGAACTCAGGAAGATGAGTCTCTCTGCCTGCCGGCCCAGCATTCTATGCACTGGACCACTTAGCTGCCGCCTTTTATCTCACTTAACAAATGGCAAAAGAAGTCTGACAATTTTTCCTCATATCTCTTGTGATAACTTGTGAGTCATCTCCAGGAGTTGAGACAAAGTGAATTTCTCCTCTCTAAGATTTTTCAGAGGGTAGGATGGGAAAGAGCCATAGGTTTGTTGATGTAGGGAACCCCCCAGTGAGGTGACTCTCCAGATTGGCAAATTCATTTCTAATTTTCAGGTGCCTTTCTTTCTATCCTAAGCCCTTAGTACAGTACCTGGCACAGAGTAATCTCTTAATAAATGCTTGTTGTTGGATTGATTTATAATTTTAGAGAGTTGTGTGAGACATTTGCTGTCCAAGGCCATACTGCTAGTATGTGTCTAAGGCAGGATTCGAATTCAGGGCTTCCTAATTCCAAGCCCAGACCACTCTTCATTCCATCACTGCCTCTGGGGTGGGGAACCTGGGGCCTCGAGGACATATGTGGCCTTCTAGGTCCTTGGGTGCAGCCTTTTGACTGAATCCAAGTTTTACAGAACAAATCCTTTCATTAAGGGGATTTATTCTGTGAAGTCTGGATTCAGTCAAAGGGTCGCATGTGGCCTTGGGGGCGCAGGTTCCCTGCCCCTGGTACACCCTTTGCTTTCACTCTTGTCTTCCTGTATGCAGTATTAAGCCCCTTTTGAGCAATGAAAGGAGTCTTATAGCTGGCACAAGAGGCAGAGAGTACTTTTCCTCCTTTTTTCTCCCTTGCTTGCCTCCCTTGTGCTATTTGCTCCTGCAGCTGCTCTTGCCTGAGCTCTCTTGGCTTTGAAAGGCTGCCTCTGTTTGCTGAGTGAATTGAAAGCCGCAGAGACAGCTGTCTGAGCAGTACCAGACTCACACCTAAAATGGGTGGCCAGGAATTCGAAGGTAACCAACATTTTCCTTAGGGGAAGACAAGTGACAATAGAATTACTTGATCTAGTTGTAAGGAGACAGTCGCTCCTAGGGGTAAAATGAATCATAAAAGCCCCTCCCTAACCTAATTCCCAAAGAAGGGAGAAAAGGGGCGTTTTTAGTTGGG
Organism: Phalanger gymnotis; assembly: GCA_028646595.1. Taxonomy (NCBI): domain Eukaryota; kingdom Metazoa; phylum Chordata; class Mammalia; order Diprotodontia; family Phalangeridae; genus Phalanger; species Phalanger gymnotis. Next base: position 88,601,276 of record CM053623.1, on the reverse strand, counting down.
TACCAGATATAGTGACAATATTTATGGACTATCCCCTGTCTGCCTTAGCTCATTTCCCACTTTCTCACTGAAGCCTGATGCTTGCAGTGAAAATGTTTTCCTATCCTCAAATTTTCACAGAGTATTTTGCCTTGAATCTCTCCTCCTCCACATTGTAATTGCTTCATAATTATAGAGACAGCTACGTGGTAAAGTGGATTGTTGGATTTGGAGTCAGGAAGACTTGAATTCAAATGTTGCCTTAGAAACTTGCTAGCCTTGCGACTTTGATCCAGTCCCTCAACCTCTGTTTGCCTCAGTTTCCTCACCTGTAAAATGGGGATAATAGCAGTGTGGTGGATAGAGTACCTGGCTTGGAGTCAGGAAGACTTGAGTTCAAATCCAGCCTTGGACACTTACTAGTGGTGTGGCCCTGGGCAAGTCACCTAACCCCGTTTGCCTCAGTTTCCTCATTTGTAAAGTGAGCTGAAGAAGGAAATGCTAAACCATTCTAGTATCTCTGTCAAGAAAACCCCAAATGGTATCCCGAAGAATTAGACATGACTGAACAATACCATGCTACCCTTACAGGGTTGTTGTGAGGATCCAATGGGAAAATATTACGAATCTTAAAGTGCCATATAAGTACTAGCTATTAAAGTCATCTCTGTACATGTCATGACCACACAGTAGATGGTAAGCCCTTTGGGATCAGAAACAATATAGTTTTTTTTTTCATCTTATATCCCTAGTCCTTAGCACTGTGCCTTGCACCTACTAGGCACTTGATAAATATTGAACTGAATTGAATTAGATTTCTCTTTTTTCCAGCTCATTTCATTAACCCATTAACCCATTCATTTATTTCATTAACATACTTCTCTTTGTGGCATAGGGACAAAGCCAAATTTACTCTTCTTCATGCATAGGGCATAGGATTTGCTGTAGATACTTACTGGCTGTGTGACCCTAGGAAACGTTACTACACTTCTCTGTGCCTCACTTTCCTCATATGTAAAACAAGAGGGCTGGATTTATGGCTTCTAAGGTCCTATTCAGCTCTTATCAGTAAAGAGACTTATGATGGGGTCTTCAATGAATCAGTGCCTGAGGACAGAACCATACCCATCATCCATATGGGAAGGCCATCTCAAACTTTAGATGGGGAAGAGGTAATTCTTAACAAAAGAAGATAGAATTTAGAGTCTGAGGCAGGGATTGGGGATGATCTTGGTCACGTAGGTCACTTGTCTGTCCCTAATGTAGACAGAGAAGCAGATCTGGGATTCAGTCACAAGTCCTCTGACTCCAAATTCAGCGTCCTCACATGCTGAGCAGTCTTAGATAGAGGCATGAATGTTGACCCAAAAAGGTATTTCCCAACTTGTGAAAGAGCTATGTTCAAGTTGTTTGTTTTGGTCGCCTAGTGGTTTGGAGCTTGGAATGCCCTTGACCACAGGATGCTTGGACAATCGGTTAATTTACAAGCATTTATCAAGTGCCTATTATGTGCCAGGCACTGGGCATCCAACTAAAAAGAATACAATAAGTAATACTCTCAAGAAAGTTAGATTCTGATTGGAAGACATTTTAATGGGGCAGCCGTTGTTGTTGTTTGTCCCTCTTTCTGGAAGATGGTGTCATGACTTGCAGGCAAATTGGATTTACGTGAGGGAGGGCTGTGCAAAGTCACCAGCCTCACTTTCTCCTCTGGAGCCATCTGGGTGCGGTGGCCAGATATAGATCAGGGTGACTGGAGATGAATGGGGCAGCTAGGTGGCACAGTGAGAGGATAGAGTGCTGGGCCTGGAGTTAGGTTCGAATTCAAATCCTGCATCTTATACTTACTTGAGACCCTGAAGAAGTCACTTACACTTTGTTTGCCTCAGTTTTTCATCTACAAAATGGGGATAATAGCACCTATTTCTTAGGGTTGTTCTGAAGATCAAGTGAGATTAAAAATTGCAAAGTGCTTAGCATAGTGCCTGGCACATAGTAGGACACACACACACACACACACACATATATGTATATATGTATGTATATATATGTTAGCTATTTTTATTATTGTATGGGGTATTCATGGAGACCTGGAACCTCTTGTATGAGGGCTGCTGAGCCTTTTTTAGAGCTGCTGACCCACCTTTGGAGTTCACCTTCACCTAACTCCCACCTGTGGCTCTAAGAAGCTGTTTATCATTTGCAGCAGCCACACTCCAGTAAAACCATCTCAGTAGACAGGCTAAACCAGGTTGAGCGTAACTGATAGGACTCAAACCTACTTAGAGCTTGATTAGACATTGAAAATGCCAAGGTCATCCACTGCATCCCAGGCCATCGCCAGTCTTTGACTTTTCGTCTTGTTTCTGGACTTCTGGAAGAGAAAGTGAGGCTGATAACTTTGCACAACTCTGTCTCACTTAAATCCAGTTCACAAGCAAGTCAAAACATCACCCTGTGATGTCATCAGTCCTCTTCAAAACAAAAGATGAACAACAGGAACAAAGACATACATAAGCATGTACAGAATTAATATAAAGAGAATACAAGGTAGTTAGGGAGGGAGGTCCCTAGTTGTTGAGAGGATCAGAAAAGATTTCTTGCAGAAGCTGGAGCTTAAGTTGTAGTCTGAAGGAAGAGAGGGATTCTCTTGAGGCAGAGATGAAAAGGGGAGTACATTCTAGGTATGGAGGAAAGGCATATGTGAAGGCCCAGAGACAGGAGATGGGGCATGTAATGAACAGCAAGTTAACCAGTGTGGCTGGCCAGTAGAGTACGTGGGGTACTGTAATGTGTTAAGATACTTGAAAAGACAGGGAGGGGCCAAGATGTGAAGAATTCAAGATCACTCAGGTAGTAAGTGACCTGGAACCCAGGTCCTCTGACTTCAAATCCAATGCTTTCCCCCAATGTACCATGATGCTAAAGGATATTGGGACCAAGGTTAAGGTGGCAAAGATCTCTTGTGGTTGATATGACAGTAGCAATGATAGTGAAGGGTATGTAGCTCCTTGGGTGGTCATGACAGGATAAGACAGAGGATAGAAGGGGGTGGTTTGGTAGGGGTGGCCCACATGAGACTATCACTGGGGAATTGAGTAAGAATTCTGGAATGTTAGACTTTGAGATTCACAAAATAAGAAAGGGGAAAAAAGCTCCTCGGATGTCGCCATCATTAGCCAAGCAGGCACAGATGGGAGATTATTTTTCACAGAGCTGTAGAATTTTAAAGCTGGAAGGGACAAGTCATAAGTAAAATAAAAACAGGAAAAAAAATCCCATCACCACGAAATCCAATCATACTATTTTTTTTTCTAGTCTTGGATCTGATGTGGACCTCAGGCAAGTGACTAAAACCGTTCTCTCTCTGTTTTCCCAACAGTAAAATGAATAAAAGAGAAAAGATTTCCACTTCCCTACAAAAAGCCCGACTGGCAATATTGATATTTTGAGGATAAGACAAGTGCCAAGGTTTAGAAAAGAAGAATGATGATGAAATTTTATAAGGTAGATTTACCTCTGGCAAAATGGAAAAATGAAAGGGAGGAAGACCAGGAGACGGGGAGAAATCAAGAAGAGGAGAAGGGGAGAACTCCTGGAATGATTATTTTAACGGATATCATTAGCGATTTCAGTTAAATAACCAATTGGTCAGACTTGTCAACTGAGTTGGCTAGATAGGTCATTTGAATGATAAATACAACTGTGGGCAGATGAAGTGAAAGAGAGAAGACAGAGAGAAGGGAAGCAGGAGGGGCTGAACTTTCAGGAAAAGAAGAGGCTGATGTTAAAAAAGGGTAGAGAGGAGAGGACCATCTCCTTTAGCAGATGCTGGGTCAAGTTAGAGGAGGTCTACAAAGTGCATCTTAGCAAACTGCTGAAATCATCCTATGCCTTAATCAGAAAACCCTTGGAAGTTATTTTTGGTGAAACAACCACACTGTTAGAATTTGTGCGTGATATCTATTCAGTTGAAAGATATATAAAATTCCTATTACATGCTAATGACTACAGCTAATGACTACAGATTAATTGATAATGGCTGTAACAACAATGTTACAAGCAGCTGCTATGAGGGTGTAAGAACAATAACGCCAGCACACAGAAGGGCTGCCAGCATAAGCTCTTTGATCTGTTTTTCCAAGGAAAGCAACTTTAAGAGGTTAACAATCTTACTTTAATTAATACTTTACCATTCATTTAGTTCAGAGGGAAAAGCCAGCACCCTGAACTTCAGAGCAAATACAAATAGAAATTACAAACAGAGACAATATAAACTGATCAATATTTCTGTCTAACCAAATCACAATACATAGTTACCAGAAAAGCAACCGACATCTGGGTTTTCAAAGCTGGTTGGGGTGGGGCCCACGGGGCTGCTTCAAGGGCTTACCCAGAGTTTCATCATCAACACTCTTTCAGACTGTGCTCCCAAAGACAAAACACCAACTTCAGAGCTCAGAGCTTGTTCAGGGCCCTGAGGTCTCAGAGCCTACTTAGCAAAAAGGTGTGGGGCCTGGGGCCTGGGGCCTGGGGCCTGGGGCCTCATATCTAGTTAGTGAAAGGGTGTGGTCCTGCCTCTAACCAGGCCTCCCTTTGTTGGCCCCACCTGAGGTCTATTGAGGGGATGCGAAGAGTCTTTAATCTCTGATCGGCATCACAAAGGTGTGGGCCTGCCTCTAATCAGGGCCCCTCTTTGTTGGCCCCACCTGAGGTCTATTCCGTGGAAAGATCTTTCACTTACAGAATGGCTTTACAATGGGTAAGGAGCAGAAGTCATCTAAACCACTGAGAAAGCTGATAATACATTATAAGTATTCAGCACTATAGACTAGAGGTATCAAACATGCTTGTAGCCTATAACACTCCCAAGTGAAACTGAACCAGATTAAAATGTAAGTAATAAATATTTAAGAAAATAAATAGAAATACAATAGAACGTAGAAAATATTAATATGTGGTTTTCTAAGCCACTATATACGGGGCTGCAGGGATCCTTATATGTGGTTTAGTGGCCTAGTTTCTTTGGGATTGACACCACTACTGTAAAAGACTTCATTTCCTATAATGCTTGGGACCAAGAGCATTACACCTTGGGAGAGAGTCTCTGAACAATGCTCAGGCTGTGTGTGAGTCCACAACATGGTGACCTGATGAGGTGAGACATGGATTGGTGAAGAGTGTACTACATAGTAGAAGGTTTAGAAAGTGGGGGGCTAGTTTTGGAGAGCAATTTGGAACTATACCCAAAGAGAAATCAAACTGTGCATACATTTTGATCTCACAATATCACTACTAGATCTGTATCCCAAAGAGATCATGAAAAAGGAGAAGGACCTCCATGTACAGAAATATTTATAACAGCTCTTTTTGTGGTGGCAAAGAATTGGAAATTGAGGGGATGCCCATCAATTGGGGAATGCCTGAACAAGTTGTGGTATATGAATGTAATGGAATACTGTTGTGCTATAAGAAATGATGAGCAGGTGGACTTCAGAAAAACCTGGAAAGACTTAGATGAACTGATGCTGAGTGAAGTGAGCTGAAGCAGGAGAACATTGTACTCAGTAACAGCCACATTATGTGATGACTGACTTTGATAGACTTAGCTCTCCTCAGCAATGCAAGAATCTGAGTCAGTTCCAAAGACTCATGATGGAAAGTGCCATCCACATCCAGAGAAAGAATTATGGAGTCTGATCGAAGCATGCTATTTTCACTTTCCTTTTTTCTTTTGTTCTGTTTCTTCTTTCTGAACATGACTAATGTGGAAATATGTTTAACATGATTGCACATGAATAACCTCTATCAGATTTCTTGCCATCTTGAGGAGGTAAGAGGGGAGAGAGGAAGGGAGAAAAATTTTGAACTCAAAATCTTATAAAAAATGAATAGTGAAAACTATCTTTACATGTAATTGGAAAAAATAAAAATTTTTTTACATTAAAAAAGTGGGGGGCTAGTCATGCCAGAGTGGCACATAGGAAAGAAAAATGGTGTGGACAGGAGAGTAAAGATGCAAAGCTACTATTGGAATAGAGAAAGGGTGATCAAGTGAAATAGTACAGACATGGCACCTCCCAAACCTCAGTGTTAAGTCTGTATGTAGCAGGATCACTCTAGAGCCCATGAGAGAGCTTTTAATCATCTTCCAGTCCAGATGGAGTCTGAGGAAAGAAATGCCAAGGGGCAAATGACATCACGCTCTTAAGTGCCCATCATTGGAACTATGAGTTCTGAAGAAGCTCTGCCTTCCCATTAGGCTGAGGAGTCCAGGAGATTGAAGGAGATTTAGATTACAACTGTCCTGAGGGCATAGGAAATTGCATCTCTGTGGGTTCAGTGTATGTTTTACTTTTTGATTACTTTCATTGCCATTAGGATTGTATTATGCTTTAATGAAATACTTTCTTATGTGTTTTATTTTTTTGATTAATTTCCTTGTCATTAGGATTGCTTTGGTTTTAATGAAATACATTCCTATTGGTTTCTGTGTCTATGGCGTGGTCTGGCGGTAGAGTAATATATCAGATAGGGGCTCGGGCTATGAGTTGAATAGTTATTACTCGCAAACAGACACCTTAGCCTAAGAGCAACTGAGTGGGTGGTGGTGGTGGTATAGCACCTGGTGTTTTTCACAGCTCTGTCACATCCATTATCTTCTTGGGTCTTCATAATAACCCTGCTAGGTCATTAGCAGTCTGCCATAATTCATAGAATCACAGAGTCTGAGAGGTAGAAGTGGCAGTATACTGGTAAAAGTTTAATAACCTGCTCCTTGCTGAAAAAATGTATGCAGGACATATTTGTAAATTTAATCTTCATTATTAAGATGTTCTGCATCACTTTCTTAAGTCTAGACAATCAACAAAAACTATCAGTCAAGGTCCAATTTGTCATATCCACTGATTTCCAAGGCATCAATACTCATACTGAAAATTTAATAAGCGGCTCTCACGAGCCAGTTAGAGCTGGTTCCAACACACTCCTGTGACCATCTAGTCCATCCCATAGCTGAAAGTAGTCCCCGTTATAACACACCTGACTAGTTATCCTATATAGCCTTGGCTTGAAGGCCTCTATAAAACTCCATGGTGCTTGAAGAGTCCTTTCCTCACAACAAACCTGTGAGGTTGGCAGGTGTTGTCCTCATTGTGAGAACAATGAGACTCTTTCTAGAACACAAAGTGGAGCTGGAAACCTGAGATCTCTTCACTCCTTGTTCAGTGCTCCTTCCACTATATGCCATAAAAATGACTCTGGGCCCAGGTGAAATAATAGAAACTGGAACCAGGGAATCTGGATGTGAGGCAGAGGAAAGCTGGTAAAAGACAGGGCTTAGTATGGCAAAAGTTAGGGTCCCAGAGAGAGTTCTTTCCTTGGATGCTAGAGAAAATAGGAGTTCGATCAGAAGCAGGAATGTTTCCCCAGTCAGGTATTGATTTGCTCAGGGCCTAAACAGGATAGAAACAGAAATAGTGTAGAACTAGAAAGAAAATACAAACTTCTTGGTTAGACAGGGAGAGGAAGACCTGGACTAAAAACAAGGTGCAGTAAAGCATCTCTAGGTTAAGACTTCTCTCTTAAGCTGGAAAAAATGTTGAGCTCTGGCCCTTTTTCTATATACTTGAAATTGCCTGTCCTCCTGCCTATGCACACCTCTCTGTCTCTACTGCCCTGCGTGTTTTTTTCAGCACCACCAGACAAGACTACCTTTCCAGGTTAAGCTTGTCACCCCTGGTCTCATCATCACACTGCTAACTCTAGTTAGCACCAACTCCCTCAGCCTCCTCTCCCCTTTGTGAGGGTGGAGTACCAAACCCCTCCTAATGCCTTTCTTTATAGAGGACAGAAATTGGACTTTTGGCCTCACTTCTTTTTGAATCTGCTTCTCTGCCTGTTTTTTTTTAACTCCACAGAACAAGATACCCCTTGGTGTCTAACCCCCCAGCCCCCTTTCCTGCTTCCTTTTGTTGTGTGTTGTCTCCTCCCATTGGTGCAGTTAGGTGGCACAGTGGATATAGTGCCAGTCCTGGAGTCAGGAAGACTCATCTTCTTGAATTAAAATCTGGCCTCAGAAACTAGCTGTATGACCTTGGGCAAGTCACTTAACGCCGTTTGCCTCAGTTTCCTCATTTGCAAAATGATCTGGAGAAGGAAATGGCAAACTCCTCTAGTATATTTGCCAAGAAAACCCCAAATGGGGTCATGAAGAGTCAGACAGGACACCTGAAACTCCTCCTATTAGATTGTAAGCTTCTTGGGGGCAGAGACTGTCTTTCTTTTTGTTTTTTTCACAGCTCACAAAGTCTGACACCTAATGGGGGCTTAATGTTTATTGGGTTGGACTGGGCTTTAATATAGAGTATATACCTTCATATATCATCATACACACAGTAAGGTTGCTTTGTTGCTCTCAAGATGACTGTACTGAGAATGTTTTGTGGCTAAATGTGTTGGCGAAATATATTGTTTTATTGTTGTTGGTTTTTCGTCCTCAAAGAGGACTGTGGCATAGGGAAGGTGATTTTACGACTTGCAAATGAATTGGATTTAAGTGAGGGAGGGCTGTGCAGTCAGCAGCCTCACTTTCTCCACAAGAGCCGTCTGAGTCCAGTTAGAACATATAGATCAGGAAGCCTGGAGGTGGCTGCCTGGTGAACTATGGGGAGGCATACAGAAGATGAGGGGAGGGAAGTATGTTCCCAGGGTACAAAAAGGTGCCCAAAGGCTTCTGAGAGTAGAAGTGAATAATAGCAAAAGCTTTCATTTTCTTGGTATCTCGTGTTTAACAAAATGTATACCGCACACTAGCCTCATAAAGACCCTATGATGATAGGTATTACAAATCTCATTAGCTCCCACTTTCCAAATAAGGAAACTGAGGCTCAAAGACCAAAGGAAGTACAACTTGTGGTACAATTGGGACTCAAACCCTTGAAATTATGACTTCAAATCTGATGTTTGTTCTGTGTATGTGTACTGGCCTCTTGAAGGCAAGGAGGCTGGTCCATCTGACATGCCTATTACAAAGAAAAGACAGCAGAGATAAGTTTGCTTCTCCATCCTCCTCCCTCATAGGGGGCTTTGCCTGACCTTGTTAACAATGACATTAAGTTGTCACTGGGGGCATCACCAGCTGCCTCTGCTTTGGGAAGCAAGGACATCCAATTTCTGCAGGTCATTTCATCAACAGAATTCTCTCTCTCTCTCTCTCCTTGTTTGTCTCACTGTAGTAAGATGAACAGTTCCACTTGGAAGATTTGAAGACAGAAGGAAGCACAGCTAGATAAAGCCAGCGGGTACCGAAACATGTGTCCCAGGGAGATAATAGCTCTGAAGTTTCTCTAATGCCTCAAACCTCCCAAAGTAAATAGTCGGCTTTATTCTTGAATAATCATCTGTTGGCAGCTTTCCTCTTCTGTCACTGGCAGCTGGGTGGGACGATTATGATGTCAGTGCAGGCCTATT
>CM053623.1:88532790-88582721 GCA_028646595.1 Phalanger gymnotis | reverse complement strand
CTTCCTTCCTTCCTTCCTTCCTTCCTTCCTTCCTTCCTTCCTTCCTTCCTTCCTTCCTTCCTTCCTTCCTTCCTTCCTTCCTTCCTTCCTTCCTGTCTGTTTCTCTCTCTCTCTCTCTCTCTCTCTCTTTCTTTCTTTCTTGTCTGCTTCCTCAGTTACAGTTAGCACTTTGAAAGCAGGGACTAGATTGGCTCTTTCTCTGGAACCCCTCAAAGTGTCCAGAATGGAGCACCCAGTGAGGACTCACTCCAGTACATGGGGCTGACTTATTGGAAGCAGCAAACTGGCATCTTCAAAGAGGGCTGAACTTTCCTGCCTGCATTCTGTGGCTCTAAGAGATTAACCAATGACTCATGCTATGCGTGGGTCAGACCAGAAGCCAAGGGGATGGCTAAAGTGTTAGTACAGTGTGTACTGCCCTACTGTGAAAGAGGTGGGGTGAGTTAGGACCAGCCAGGTAGGAAAAATGAAAGCCTGTTAAAGGACCCCTCCACTTCACTAATCCCCTCCAAGGCATTTTCCAGAATTAACCTAGCAGCTCACCTCAGGCATGAGGATTAATTAGGTGTGAGGGATGGTTGGCCAGAAGTGGGTTAGAGGAAGCCTGGCCCCCTCAAAGAGAATTTTTCTTTTCTTTGTGAAACTGGAATGTGCTAACAGTGCAATGCCTCCTTTGACGAAAGTCAACACAGGACAGTTCTGTTTCTTCCCAGACCCACTTTCTTGAGTGACAGAGAAAGGCAGTAGGAATGAGGTAAAGGACTCATTAACACTTAAGAAGATAGGGAGGACTGTATTTCCAAAATAGGCAAGAAAAAAAGAGGGGGGAAAAGGGAAAAGAAAAGAGAAAACATTGTAGAAAGAAACATTAGAAAACAGACCAGACAAGTATGCTAAAAAACAGCCCCATAGTATAGTGGAAAAGGCTTTGGTCTTAGAATACATTCATATAGAATGTAGATAGTAGATCATTCTTTGTGCAGCCTTGGACATGTAACTTAACCTCCCTTTAAAAAAAAGCCTAGAGATGTATTTTGTGGGGAATGTTGAATAGCTAACTGTATAACTATGGCATCTTGGAAATGCTTTTGCTTTGGGTTAATTGTACCTGCTGACTGACTACTGAAGGTAAGCGTGCCTTGTGATGGCTTGGGAGCTATACTTTTAGGAGGGAAGAACTACAAAATACCCTTGACCTCCAAGGAACCAAACTACAAATTTCAGTTGTAGTAGGCCTGGAAGAAGAACTATGGGAACACATCAGGGAACTTCTGAGGAGGCATAGGACAAAGGGAGCAGCTTGGATAGTGGCTACCATACTCTTGTTCTGAAAAGGCCACTTTCTCTTCAGATGATCATAAAATCGAAGACATAGGGCTGGGAGGTGCCTTTACTGTCATTGAGGCCAAACCCTTCATTTTACAGATGATGAAACTGAGGCACAGAGAGGTTTAAGTTACTTGCCCAGGTTACACAGCTGCTAAGTATCCAAGGCAAGACTGAATTCAAGACTTCATATCTCCTGGCCCAATGCATATCCTCTGCACCAGAAATGTCAGACTCAAGTAGGAATGGGGTCCACTAAATCCTACATAAGGATACCTGTGGATTGCCCATTGACTTAGAAAACCACTCATATTTATATATTTCTTTTTTAAAATGAATATATCAACACATTAAGACCAGATGGGAACGACATTTTAATCTGACTGGGTGATGCTTGGGAGTGTTGTGGCCTGCATATGGCCTATGGGTCTGCCCCCATCACCAGCTGATGATTGCTGTTCTTCTAATGACCTGGGCTCCACTCAGTAGCTATTTAAAAATGTTCCTCTGCTGGGTACCAGTTTGCGTCACTCACGTCATTAACCTGAAGACCCAGATAAAACAAGACCAGGGATCCTAGCTGATATCTTTGAACGTTTCTTTCTCTTCTCGCCTTTACCCCCTCTAAAGAATTAAGGCAAAAAGAGGCCCCGACTTGTCTGCAGGATTCACTGTTGCTTACTCACCCTTTTGGCTTAGATGCTCATATCAAGCACTAGGCATTTGGGGCCCTGGGTGGGGAGATGGAGGGCAGAGAAAAAGGGGAGGGGAACGTAAGAGAAAGAAAGAAGGAGCCCCTGTTCATGGAACTGACAATTTAGTAGGTGAGGTCGAATGAACAAACATAATGAAAAAGATAGAAAAGCCAGGCCTAGAAGAAAATGAAGCCCCTCTTGTCTTCTTTAACACCTGTGAAACATACTTTCTCTTGTTTGAACAAGTGAACTAACATCAGAGGAAAGCTGACTGCCTGGGGTGTGCTAGGCAGGTGGCTGGCCTGTAACCTGAAACCAAAGATGGGGAACAACCCGATGATACTTACCCTCCAGCAGACTTGGCCAGCACAGTTCTGTTTTGTGTTGTGGTGCCTTGTTGCCCCCTCAAGTGCTATTTTACCTTAGGGCCTTAATTAGGCACAGCAGCAGCCTTCTGGCCTGCTGAGTTCCCATTTCATGTGGTCTTACAAAAGAGCCAACACGGGAAACTAGGCCTTTTATTATTTCCAAGGTTTTAAACAGCTTTTTTTTTTACCCCCATCAAGGCCCCTTTTCTGTTTCTTGTTCGGTGTCATATGTACCATGATAATTTGTTTTAAATAGGTCAAACAGCTGTTAATAGTAAAGTATTTTTTTTTTTTTTGGTGACAGACAGGTTCCATTTACATTAGCTTTCTGTGCTCACTTCCAAGGCTTGCTGGCTCTTAATTCAAATTCATTTATTCGCCTACTTACTTATCCATACTGAGTTCTCTTCTCCTACCTCTGTGTAGGTAATTTCTGTCTGTCTGTTTCTCTCTCTCTCACTCTCTCTCTCTCTCTCTCTCTGTCTCGCTCTCTCTCCCCCTTTCCCTTCTTCTTCTTCTCTCTCTCTTTCCCCCTTCTCTCTCCCCTCTCCTTCTCTCTCTCTCTCTGTCTCTCTTACTCTCTCACTCTCTCAATCTCTGCCCCTCTCTCTCTCCCTGTCTCTCCTCTCTCCCCCTTCCCCCCTCCATCTTTCTCTTGTATTTGTTTCTGACTGTCTCCTTTTTCCTTCATGGAGGAGCCCAGCTATAGCATGCCTATCCCGAAAGCTATGCCTAGTGGGCTAGCCTCATGGTAATTCACCCAGTCTGTTTCACGCAGGTTTATGGAGCCTAGGAAAAGGATGACCTTACCCTCCACATCTCTCCTCATCTAGGAATATGTTAGTACCTTTTTGGAGTATAGATTTGGATCAGAGAATCACCCACTTCTACTCAAAGATGAACTCAGTCTCTCAATCCTAAGACTTTCTTGGGCCTTGGGGTATAGGATGGAGGGGATAGGTCCAATCTATGCAGAAAGGTCATGGGCATTCATGCTATCTTATGGGGGGCACTCAATAGCCTCTGTTCCTCTGAACATTTCACCAAAGAGACAAATTGGATACTTCCAGGTACCTAGTTAATCATTCCTTGCAAACTTCTTTGCAAAGAAGTTCAGCTGCCTCTTGACTCCTGACTTTGCTCCCTTGGGTCCCTTCTACCATTGTTTGTTCTTCCTAGAACCTCCGTTCTGGGGAAGGATCCTAGAGTGGCCATTCCTGTTTCTCTGGACCTAACCGCCATTCCTCAGCTGTCCCCCGATTCTCTGGAGTTAGCTATCATGCCACCACCTGGTACCTACCCTCAGTTCCGACTCAGTTCATCAGCTACTCCTTTAGAATGAAAGCTTCTGGAAGGCAGGGGATTGTCTTTTTGCTTATATTTATATCCTCAATGCTTAGCATAGTGTCTGGAATACTTATCGGCTGACTGACTAAATTATGCTAAAAGTATCCCTACGTGATAGAGATAGGTGTTAGTGTGTGCATTTTATAGATGAAGAAACTTAGACTAAATGAATTTGTGCTCATAGCCATATAGCAGCTCTGTGTCAGTGACTTTTCTCCTAACTTTACCAGTAGTAAAGATTGTAGACCAAAGGCCTTATACCATGGGAAGAAGGAAACAGACAACAATTCATGGGAGTATTAGACATCAATTCAGATATTAATATCTTACCACACAACCCCAAAGATATCCAGGGGACACACTCACAGAGTCAGAGATGGGAGAGCATAAGCCTGGGGGAAATTGGTTCCAGTCAAGTTCAAAGTAGGTCGTAGGGATCATCCTGCTGTCTGAGTATCATTGGAATTGATATACTTAGGGGTTAGAGCGTCCATAGCCTAAAGACGATCTCAGTGCTGCTGAAAATAGGAAAAAACAAAATGCAACCTCATTCCATTCCTGATACCTAAATACAAAACAACCTAAATACCTTGCAAAACAACTCCTGGGAGGTAGTGAAGCTGTAAGAGCAACTATTAGCAACCTGCTGGATACAGGAGTAATATGCCCCCCACTGTATCTGAATATAACTTTTGCATTTGGCCAGTGAAAAAGGAGAATTGGAAATGGAAAATGTTAGTGGCCTATAAGAAATTGAACAAGGTAGTGGAGAAGCTACCAGCAGCAATCCCTAATATCATCATCCTAATTGAAAACATAATCAAGACCCCTGGGGACTGGTTTGGAGTAATTGACCTTGCCAATGCCTTCTTTGCAGGCTGACCACCAGGATCGATTTGCTTTCACCTGAAAAGGATTCCAGTATACCTTTATCACTTTCCTGCAGGGGTGCATTAACTCAATTCCACTGATTTGAAGCCTAATTTGACAAGATCTGTACGTAGTTTACCTTGCCTCAGGGGTTTTTGTGACTCATTACATTGAAGATATCATAATCAAAAGCAAAGACTCAGAAAGTTTGCAGAAAGCTCCAATGGATATCTGTACCACCTTGGAACACAAGGACTGGACAATTAACCCTGAGAAGGAATAGAGATTGACTTCTGTGAGCCTATAATTTTCACAGGAAAAAGACTCTGAAAAGGAGGTTTTGATGTCTGGTTCAGAAAACACGGGGTGGTTTTTTGCCCCTAGTGGGATCACCTACACCACTGGGATAAATTCTGGAAAGGGGGACCCCTGATGACCACATCTATGTGGATTGGAGTGAGAGGGACAGTCCTGCCCCTTGGCCTATGTATTTGTGGCCTTCTGATACTAGTGGTTGTATACCAGGCCAATGTTTCATCCATTAGTATTACTGATTCTGACATTAGTATTACTGATTCTGACAGATATAAGATTGGTTAACTCCACTGACCATGGGCAGGTTGGTACCACCCCTACTGCAATAACTCCTTTCTCCTGACCCTGTGCTTTGTTTTGCTGACTCCCTTTGTTCATGGCATAGGGCAACTAGGTTGGGGTAGTGGATACAGTGCCTGGCCTGGAGTCGGGAAGACCTGAATTCAAATTTGGCCTCAAACACTTATTAGCTGGATGACCTTGAATAAGTCACTTAACCTCCGTCTTGGTTTTCTCAACTATAAAATAGGGATAACAATAGCACCTACTTCCTATGGTTGTTGTGAGGATCAAACAAGATGATGTTTGTAAAGCATTTAGCACAATGCCTGGCACATCGTAGATGCTAAATAAATAAATGAATAAACAAACGAATGAATGAATGAATGCTTTCCCCCTTCTTTCTTTCCTTCATATCCTCTGGCACGCTGGACTAAGACCAGGTCAGGTAAGAGGAAAAAGATTCATATTCCTTGCTTCTACCATGTCCATTTTTTCTTTTCTCTCTGCCCAGTCACTCTGTAATCTTTTAGGTTCCCTTCAAATACCTACATCACTCTATCCAAATTCTAATTCCTTTTTCTCAGCTCCCCACCTTGTCCCACTCCACTCTCCTCTTCTCCCCTTTCCCCGTTCACTCTCTTCCTCTTGTCTCAAGGGACACAGCTTAAGGACATTGCCTGGTTTGGGTTTTTGTGTTTGTACCTTGAGTACCTAGGACAGTGCCTTGAAGATAGTAGGCGATAATAAAGCCTGCTTGAATTGAATTCAGTTGAATTAAGGCTAGTGCTCTATTTTGCAAGTGAGTAAACTGAGGCTCAGAAAGATTAAGTGACTTGCTCAAAGTCACAAGCCTAATAAATGTTGGAGACAGGTTTTGAACCCAAGTGTCCCTGACTTGGTATCAACACATTCATCGCCATACGATATTTTTGAGCTTAATGTTCTTGAGAGATGTCTTCCCAGGTTTGATAAATGATTCTGGGAGGCAGAGCTAAGCTGGGCACCGCTGTCAAGCTTGGCCTCAGTGTCCCCTTTTCTCTCTCAGGCATTCAGCATCCTCGAGTCTTCTAACCCCACTGTAGAGCTGGAACTAGTGATTAGCAATAGTGGTGGCTGCGTAGGCACTACTGTAGGAGAGACACAGAGGGGCACTTAAAAGTTTTCTTTTTATAAATGCACACTTTTTAATGCCAGAAATTCTATTCTCCATATGATTTATTTTGTGCTAGGTTAAGTTGCACATGTTTTCGTGAAGGCCTGAAACCTCCCACAGACAGTCAGTGATACTGGAGGCCCACAATTTTCAAATCTTGCCCTTTGGTACACAAATGTTTGTGCCAGCTTGGGATGTGTCTGCCATGGGGTCTCCCATTTTAAGGCACCTCTCGGTTCTGCTCTCCACCAGGCATTGCTTTAAGCCCTGGGTATTTACTTCCTCTCTCCTTTCCCCCATTATTAAACCATCCTGGTCCTGGTTTCAATCCCCTCAACATCTTACTCTTTGCTTTTTTAGCTAATTAAATAAAGAAATACATCCAAGTGCATTGAAGGATCAGGCCTACTCCTTTTCTCATTAAAAAAGTTCCAATTACTTTGTCATCCTTTTCTTTAACTTAAAAAATCTCAAATTACTCCTTTTCAGACACTATCTCTCCACCCTTCCCTGCAGCCCTCCCAAGTATTATTTAACCAAGTAGCTGGCGACAGTGCCCCTGACTTATTTATCAAGACTGCAGGAGGGACCGTAACGGTGAAAATCTCAGACCACATTAGCAGTGTTACTATGGTTTGGCTGGTCAAGGAGGTACTTTAGAGTTGCCCCTCCAAAGATATTCTCCCAGCTGGCTGCCCACTCCTCATAATATGAGATCAGCCCTCCCAGGAGGTCTCCTGGTCAGTGTTGCTCATGTGACAATACCGAGGGGTGGTAAGGGTGCCACTTCTGGACTGCAGGCATCCAGGGTTTGTCTCCCATGTTCCTTGCTGCTCTGGTTGGGACCAGATGGTCTTTCCAAGATCATCTCTTGGCAGGGGTGTTAGGGACTGTGGCAGCCTCTGATATTCCCTCACAGAAGGGAGTCACACAAAGCTAGCATTCTCCTATCCTTCCTTCCTCCAGATGAAACTTCCCTAGAGGAGGTTGAAGGGTAGGGAAGAGGGTGTTAAGAGAGGAAAGACAAGGAGAGGGAGGGAGGAAAATGAACAGAGGAAAGGAGAAGTGGGAGGACAGAGAAGGAAAGGGAAGTGGGTGGGCATGAAGCTATTCTGCTGCTGGGGTGGAATTTCTTTTTAGTACACAAAGACCTTTCCCAGAAACTCGCCAGATGCATTTACCATTCATTTTCCCCTCCAGAAAACCACCTCTCTTTACTGAGCAGCAGAATAGAACGTGTTCCAGGAGAGCCAGACAATGATTCCAAAACTCAGCCTTGTGATTTCTGCCTTTAGTTTCCCGCTAACATGAAGGGTAATCAGGTGACTTCATCACAGAGCTAAAAATATAGCTTTCTTTGCCACCCTTGCCCCTCCCAAGCCCCAAACTTTCCAGGGACATCCTGTGCATGTTAATTTTGGTTGAAGCTGTGAATGTTTTTCTGGAAGAATTCAAAGTTTCCTTAGAACAGCCTTCTTATCTTCTTCCTTCCAAAAAAAAAAACCTTAAACAAAAAGCATGTAAGTTATCAGTAAAAACATTTAGGAATAAAGGCATTTTAAAAACCATATTTAAAACATTAAATTCGGGGTATTTATACTCTCTGGTTTTAGCCCTTGGTGAACTGAAGGCCAACTTCAGATTCAAATTATCTAAAGTATTTGTATGTATATACATATACATATGTTAAGACCCATATGTTATGTATGTCAGCCATATGAAAATTAACAGATGCACAACTTGCTTAAATGCAGAGAAAAGCTAGATTCAGGGCTTACAACACAATGAAATAAATTCAAATGACAAAAATAACAAAACGAGTTAAAAAACCAATGGATGCCAAAATAAGTTAATAATGGAGCCAGAGGACTGGTGATAAGCTACATTTCCCTTCTTTTGGCAGAGAGGTGAGGAGCTCTGAGTAAGAAAGGCTGCGGCGGAAAGCATGGTGTCAGATGTAGCATTCCTTGGTTTGGCCAAATTGTTTCTCTTTGTTTTAAGAGGGGACTCTACGGGGGAGGTGAAGGCAAATTATTGGAAAATGCCTGTGGTACAAAAAAAGACTGTTAAAACATTTTTGGAAAACAAGTTAATTTAAAAAACTTGGACTTTAATTGAATTAGTAAACAGCTTGAAAACAAGGGTGGGGGGAGAAACTGCTGCTAAGTTAACACAAAGAAAATCTGTTTCGTTAACTTGCCATATTATTTTTTCACATGCATACACACGTAAATAAATGTACACAGAAGTGTATCTTGCTCTGATCGCTGTATTTTGCAAACATCTAATAAACCTGAAGAATTTGCAAACTAGGAAGTCATTTGCTTGACAGAAGGGTTCTCTTGCTGTCACCTCAGAGGACTTCTTGATTCTTACCATAACCCTGTTTAGTGGCCATTGTTATTCTCACTTTATGGATGAGGAAACTGAGGCAAATAGTAGTTAAATGATTCACTGCTCAGCTTGTAATCCGTCAGAGCCTTGAGTCTAACTTCAGTGTCTCCTGACTCCAGGGTCAGAGTATTTCCCACTGTAACACACAGCCTCTCTTAAAATATCCCTTATACTGTGTCCATTCCTGCTCTCTGACAGCTCTCCATTACTCGTCCTAGTGATTCTGAGCTAATTTCTTTGGCTTTCAAGGCCTCCTCTTGGGTTCCAGCTAGGTGGCATGGGGATTAGAATACTGGGCCTAGAGTTAGGAAGACCAGAGATCAAATCCAGCCTTGGCTCCTTAGTAGCTATGTGACCCTGGGGAAGTCACCTCTATTTGCCTCAGAATATGAGGATAATAATAGGACCTACCTCCTAGGGTGGTTGTAAGGATCAAACGAGACAGTATTTGAGAAGTGCTTGGCACATGGCAGGTGCTTAATAACTGTTGGTTCTCTTCCCTCACTCTATCCATCAGATGTCTCCCATTTGGCTGTACTTGTTTTGGATTTCTTTGGCCTCTCCACCATGCCCCCATCATACCCATCATTGGGAAATCTCACGATCTTGTAAGAGCTTAGCTTTGGTACTCACACCTCATCAGTACCCTCTATTCCTCTGACTGGAATGTGGAGCAATGAGCTCAACCTTCATTTAAGGAGTGGAGACAGGATAGAAATCTCAGCCATCTCTCCATTTCCCACCTGGCTATGCTAATTTTCTCACAGTCATAGTCATATTAAGCACCTACTATGTGCCAGGCACTGTGCTAAGTGCTGGGGATACAAATAATAAGAAGGATGGCCTCAAGGAGCTTACAATCTAATGGGGAAGTAGGCTGAAAAGGGTTGGGGGGAGTCCCAGAGGGTACCTGGTGCTGGAGCCTGGTGGGAAATGCTGGGTGGAAGGTTCTTCTATAAAGGGAGGCTGTGGGAGGAGCTTTTGCTTTCTGCTCCAGCCCTCCAGTCAGAGGGGAGAGGTGACTGAAGGTACGGAGGAGGTAGGGAGTAGCCTCCATATCGGTGAGATTTCTGGTGATGAGCTTATCTTGGGGGAAGCACCATGTTCATGGAGTCAGAACCAAGCAGAGCAGCTGGAGGGCAGTGAAGGGAAGGCTGGAAAACCTTGAGTCCTCTCTATAGGGAGGCTGCAGGAGGAGTTTCTGGACTTCCTTAGCTTGCCCACCATGCCCCAAGTGCTGGGTACCTTTTCTCTTCCCTGCTTTTCAGTTTTCTTTTGTGTGTTGTCTTCCCACATTAGACCGTAAGCTCCTTGAGGGCTGGGACTATTTGTCTTTTTTGTATTTGTATCCTTGGTGCTTAGCACAGTGCCTGGTACTTAGCAGGCACTTAATGTTTACTGACTATTGACAAGTCAAGCAAAACAAATCCACATATTTATTGTTCAGTCGTTTTAGTTGTGTCCGACTCTTTGTGACCCCATTTGGGGTTTTCTTGGAAGAGCTACTGGAGTAGTTTGCCATTTCCTTTTCCAGTTCATTCTAAGATGAGGAAACTGAGGCAAAAGGTTCAGTGACTTGCCCAGGGTCACCCAGCTAGTAAGTGGCTGAGGCCAGAGTTGAACTCAGAAGATGAGTCTTCCTGACTTCAGATCTGACACTCTCACCTAGCTGCCCACATGTATCTCAAGTTATATATTAGTCCATCACCTCTCTATTAGGAGCTAGACAGCATTCTTCATCATTCATTCATTAAATAAACATTTATTAAGCACTTCCTATATGCCAGGCACCGTGTTATGCACTGGGAGGCATAGTTGGCCATTGCCTCACAAACACAACATCTCTCCTGCCCTCTTCATCCCTTCCCCCAAGTCTGGGACACCCTCTTCCACAATTCCATACAGGATTTATAGGAAAATGGGCTCAAACTTAGAGAGCACATATGACAAAAAGGTAACTCATATGTCCTGGTTAGATGGGGAGTCCTTTTCCTTCTTCCTGGAGTTCTCATGAAGATCCCCTGAGGTGAAACTCTTCACTTGTCTTTGCATGTCAAGGTTGTTGTCAGGTCTTGAAGCTGCTTTTCCTGAGTGTGTCCGATTTGTCCTCTCTTAGCTTCCAGCTGGAAACATGGCTTATTAATTGTCTTAATTTCCAATCCTGTGGTCAGTTGGGGGATGGTGGTTGGGGGATGGAGTGTGACCCTCATTCTCTTCCTTCTATTTGCTGACCTCTTATACAGGCACAAGGGGTCTGCCTACTCAACCTCCTGAAGCCTGATTCTCAAAGCTGTTGCTGGAATATTTCTGCTAGACAGGAGTGGGGAACCTGTGGCCTTGAGGCCACGTGTGGCCCTCTAAGTCCTTGAGTATGGCCTTTTGACTGAGTCCAAGTTTTCCAGAACAAATCCTTTTATTAAGGGGATTTGTTCTGTGATGTTTGTTTTTCATGGTTTTCTCACATCACTCTTATTTCTCTTCTCAATTTTCCCGCTACTTCTCTTACTTGCTTTTCCAGATCCTTTTTGAGCTCTTCCATGTCCTGAGACCAATTCATATTTTTCTTGGAGGCTTTTGATGTAGGCTCTTTGACTTTGTTGACTTCTTCTGGCTGTATGTTTTGGTCTTCTTTGTCACCAAAAAAAAAGATTCCAAAGTTTGAGTCTGAATCTGAGACCATTTTCACTACCTGTTCATGTTTCCAGCCAACTACTTGACCCTTAAGCTTTTTGTCAGGGTAGAACTGCTTGTAGAGTAGAGAGTACTTTGTCCCAAACTTGAGGGGCTGCACTGCCATTTTCAGAGCTACTTCTACACAGTAAGCTCTGCCACACCAGAGCTCCTTCTCCCCCAAGAACTGCCAACCAGGATTGTGGCCCAGATCCAGGCAGGGCAAAGCAGGCTTTGCACTCCCATTCTAATCCCCAACTTAATTCCTCCAACCAGGTGGGCCTGGGGCCGGAGGCAACTCCAGCTGTAGCTTTGGAAGTGGCCTCAGAGCTGCACCACCTCTGCCCACCTCGGGGAGGTGGCCAACCCCGAACTCCTTTCACACTGTCCCAACAGCTTTTCCCACTAACCTTCTCTGTTGTCTTTGGTGTTTGTGAGTTCAGAAGTCTGGTAATCTCCAGAGCTCACTGATTCAGGGCTCTACTCCTATTCTGCCTGGCTTCTGGTCTGGTTGGTCCTGGCGCAGCCCACGCTGGGCTCTGTTCCACTCTGCTCCCAGCTCTATTTGATAGACCCTTTCCAGTGACCATCAAGGCTGCCCTGGGCTGGAGCCCTGTCTCCCTCTGATATTTCGTTGGTTTTGCAGTTCTAGAATTTGTTCAGAGTCATTTTTTATAGGTGTTTGGAGGGACCTGGGAGGAAGCTTAAGCAAGTCCCTGCTTTCCAGCTGCCATCTTGGCTCTGCCCCCTTTTGTTCTGTGAAGTTTGGATTCAGTCAAAGGGCCGCACTTGAGGAGCTAGAAGGCCACGTGTGACCTCAAGATCACAGGTTCCCCACACCTGTACTAGAATATCCTTATCTTATGATCTAAGCCCATGGGTTTTTCTAATTTTTTTTAACCAACTCCAATACATTTATACCTAGCTTATACCTTTCATTCATTGATTGATTGATTTAATCGAGATGTTAAAAAATTGTCCACTGATTGATTGACTCCATGAAAAGTCCAAGAGACTCCTACCCTTACATTGGTAAATACAAAACACAAAACAGACACAAGGTATCCTTGGTGGGTGCTTGGGGGGCAGTACTAGCAGCTGGGGTGGAACTGGCGAGGGTGTACCAGGAAAGGCATCATGCAAAAGGGGGCACTTGAGTTGTGTTTGGAAAGGAACCAGGAATCCTAAGGCGCAGGGCTAAGGAATACTAAGAGAGCGTTCTGATTTGGTTGAAAGAAGGTATTGAGAGGTCCAGTCACGGAAACTTTAAAAGAGTGAGAGAGTGTGGCGTGTGTTGAATGCCTGGCTAAACCATAGTTACTGAGCTTGAGAGATGTGAGGATTAGGGTGACCTCCCTGTGATTTCTCCCTTTGAAGGTAAATACTGATAGAAAGAACTATGATGAAAGAGTATGAATAAGATTCTGTCTAATATGGGACATCTGAATCACGCATTTTCTGAACTCCTCCTAGTTCTCATTGGAAAGAGATCAACAGGGAACACGGGGATGGAGGTGGGAACAGAGTGACCCAGGGGGGTGTGGTGTGCATGTCGGGGAGTCCCCTTGCCTAAAGTAGTCACATGAGTCATAAATAGAAGATCCAGGGTCTGAACCCAGGTACTGTGGCCCCAAATTCTATGCTGATTTAACTTCACCAGGCTGTAAAGATATCCACTCACATAAATGTCAAAAATCATTGCCTGCTCCCCTCAAAGCATTTTATAATTATATGAGATGCTGATCCAAGACAATGGAACAAACTGGAACATTCTTCTTCCATGTAACTGCAAACTCCCAGACCCTTGCCAACTATCTCTGGCCAAGTGCTTGTCACACCCTGGAATGGATTGGATTCACTTTGGGGAGCCTCCCATCCATCCACTACTCTAGCGACTGGTGAAGGGTTTGCACTGTGCCGCCTTAGATCTGTTCTGAGATCTCCAGTTTAAAGGTGAGCTGAAGAGGGATCACAGTGATGTCCAAGGGAAGCTTTGGCCAAAACTTTTGTATACTTTTCACATTACTACAGGGGGATTCCTGTCTGTGTTTGGGATAAATCCTACAGTGAAAGCTGAAATCAGTGCAGACATAGTTCTCCTCTGGTCACTTGGGTCTTTCTACCCTGGATATTAGATGCCTAGAGCTGTGACTAAGGGCTGTGCCCCTCTGTCCTATTGCTAATGGAAAGGTCTCACTATTTGAACTACAGTAGTATTTTAAAAGGCAGCTAGGTGGCACAGTGTATAGAGTGTCTGACCTGGAGTTTGGGAGACTCATCTTCGTGAGTTCAAATCTGATTTCAGACACTTACTAGCTGTGTGACCCTGGGCAAGTCACTTAGCCTTATTTGCCCAAATTTCTCCATCTGTAAAAAATAAGCTGGAGAAGGAAATGGCAAACCACTCTAGTATCTTTGCCAAGGAAACTCCAAAAGGGGTCATGTAAGAGTCAGACATGACTGAACAATAACAATATATTAAAGCATGATCAAATGAAGTCTCTACCTAGTTGGTTACCTTTGGGATACTGTCTTTCATCTAAGGAAAGTTTTTTGACATGATAAACCTTGATAATTCCCTTCTATAATATAGAATCTGCAGAGCATTAAAACTAAAATGGCTTATAGTGAGTAGGCAGTGACCCTATGGATTTTATGATCTAGAGCTGAGCAAAATGGCACCTCACCAAGTTCTGCAAAATCAGGTAGCAAATGTTCTGGCCAGAGGATAGACATACATGTAAATTCAACTAAAAACTGAGGGAAATTTTTTTCTAGAGGGTTAATGTCATAGGCCCACACAACAGGCTGCATTTTGGACAACGTTGGAAGGACAGTTAATGATGATGTCTAGAATTTGGTGCAAATAAGTCAGATCCGGTGACCTTGTAGATTTTGTAGATCTTCTTGGGTCCATGAAATCCTCTTGGGTTTATAAAATCCACCATTGAATATTAGAGTAGAAGAGAGGCACCTTAGACTTTTGTCAAGTCCAAGCTACTCATGGGATCATAGATATAGAGCCCCAAAAGCCCTTCCACGTCATCAGCTCCAATTTCCTGATTTTAGAGATGAAGAGCTCAGAGCCTGTAGAGATGCAGGCATTTGCCCACGATCATGTAGGTGGGAAGGAGCAGGGCTGGAATTCCAAATCAAGCTCTTTGACTCCTGATTCCAGGTCTTCCTCTACACCATCCTGCCTCCTCTCATTCCATGGGCTTGGAAAGTCAAATTACAAGAGTTCGAGGAGCAAGTCAATGGTCAGGAAGTGGAGGGAGCAAGCATAGACGTCCTTGGTGGGAGTGGATCATCTGATTCTCCCTCATCATTTTGTAGATGAAGAAACCAAAAACCAAAGCTACTGCTTAACTTTCCTGACGTCACACAGCTCATTCATGGCAGTGTTAGATCTAGCATTGTATCCTGGGCCATCTCCAATGCTCCTGGTGAATATCAGGCCACTGGACCCAGATGGCCCTGGAGGAGAAAGCGAGGCTGGTGACCTGGCACAGCCCTCCCTCACTCAAATCCAAGTCAACTACACGTCAAGTCATCATTTCCCTGATGTCAGGGCCCTCTTTGAGAACAAAGGACAAACACAACAAGATCTAGAACCCAGTTCTTGATTTGACTCTATGGCCCTGCCATTTCTACTCTACAAACTTCCTGGCCAAGGTGTGTTGTACACCAGGGGTATACTGATAATTGTTTAATAGCAGTGGTGGCAACAACAGCAACATATGCCCGATGCACTTTGAAATTTAGTCTGAATTAATAACAGTTTCTCTATCACTTTGTTAAGTCTAGAATACAACAGGATCATTAATCAAGCCCAGTTTGTAGCATTTGTTCATTTCTGGAGTGTACCTGCTCACACTGAAAATTTAACGATCATCTCTCTGGAACCAGCACACCTCTGGTTGTACTCGCTCTCTGTCCACTTACTGATTTACTTTGAAAAGCACTGACATGAGGTGTGATAGAATGTTCTCTTCTTGTTCTGTTAACTAGAGTAATCCACTTAACTTCTCTGTACATTTTTTTCCCTTAGCAAATGTAGGTGAGGTACCCATTGGGTACATGGGTCTATTCGAATTGACACTTTATCAATCACATCACTGGAATTTTGCATCATAATAAATACATGACTAGCAAGATAACGTTAATCTGCATTGAGAGTTTTGGGAGAAAGTCGACAGATGAAACTAAGGCATTGGTTATAACAACAATGTTGTTAGTAGCTGCTGTGGCTGTGTAAGACCAACAACACCAGCACACAGGAGGGCTGCTAGCACAGATTCTTTGATTTGATTTCTAAGGAAAGCAACTTTAAGGGGTTAACTTTAAGGATTTAATCAAACATACATATATCATTTACTTAGTTCAGGGGGAAAAGCCAGCACCCTGAACTTCAGAGCAAATACAAACAGAAATTACAAGCATACAATATAAATAGAGTAAACACACACATTTATCAACAGACAGGCTCTAGCTATCTGACCAAAGAACTACATAGTTACCAGGGAGAAAGGCACCAACATCTGGGTTTTCAAAGCTGGGGGGCTCCAGTGGCTACTCAGAGTCTCATCTGATCAAATCACAGGACATTCTTCCAGTGAGTGAGAGCCCCAAAGCAAAATGCTAACCTCATTGTATATATACCTTCTTAGGGCCTTAAGGCTTCATACCTAGTTAGCAAAAGGATGTGGGCCTGGGACTTCCCACCTACCAAGACTTAATCAAAGGCATTTGATTACTTTAGCATTCTAAAAGAGAAAACCATAAAAGAAAGTCCCACCCTAATTGCCATTACATTGGTCCACATTCATGTTTAGTGCTAACACTTGGAAGGCCATGTAGCATGGATAAAATGTAGCTTTTCTAGAAGTTTCCCTCTGGCTTTGCATCAGTGAGCTGGAACCCATTGTGTCAAAGGGTAAGTTAAAAGGGAGGCCATCTTTAGCAGTGGTTTCCAAGTAACTTAAGATGATTTAAAAAAAAAGTTATCTAATAAATCCAAAGGAATTTATATAAACTACTTATACTGGTCTTGCTTTAGGATCCCCTAAACATTCCCCTGCTTCCCAGGTCTGACATTTCAAGCATTGTCATAGAATGTAGAGCTAAGAGATCATCTCATCTGACTTATTTATAGAATGAAGGATGGATAACAGCAACAATGGCAAAGATGAGGAAGCTGAGGTCAGAAAGGGGAAGTGAATTGTGTAGGAAATAGGAAAACTAGGATTTGAACCCAGCTCCTCTGGCTGTACTCCAGGGCTCTCTCTCCACCATACTACAGCACCAAGGGAATTTGCTAGGGCTGTTTTTAAAAAAACTTATTCCATCTTTCCTTTCCCACTAGGCTAGTGGTGTGGTACACAAAACCAGATAATTCCAACCACAAAAAGTTTCTGGACCATATGGAGACTTCTAGGAGTGTTGTTTCTGAATAGACCTAGGAAATGAAAATCTGGGTTTGCAGATAGGTTGAAAAGATGTTATAGACAGAAAGAAATGTTCACCAGCACCTCAGTGCTACTCTTTACTTAGTAGCCCCTGCTTCATCTGTCAGCCCAGCTCCACCAATGTCTAGATTATATTCCTGGATGTTAACTGTAGGAATACAAGAATAAACATCTGGATGAATTTCAGTCTATTTTCTGAAGTATCCCCAAATCCAGATGTTTGGCATTATGAAGACAACCTAAGAGATCTAGGCAGCTGTTAGCACTAAAAACACTGACACCAACATATCTAGATGGAAAGCAGAAAAATTAAGTTAACTGTCCAAATGGACAGTTCGGGCATGGAATCTACTCCCACACCTCCTATAGATTGCTCTCTTGACTTTTCAAAGCTCATAAGGTTGTGACCATTTCATCTAAAAGTGGGAAGAAATAGACACAATATCAAGAGAAACAACAGGAGGACCATACACTCATGGGTCACAATCTGGCCACCCTGGGGAGGAGGTAAAGGTCTGAGGCCATCCTTCCCACTGGAGGCTTAGTCCTACCTCTTCACTTGACCTCATCAGGCAGGGAAAATCAAAGGTGAGAGAATGGCCCTGGCTGACTAGTGGATTTTGAATGCATCTAGGTTTTGTATATACAACCAGTCAAAATTCTTCATATAGCCAGCATACTAGAACCAGGTACAGAATTTCTGTGCATGCTCCAAATCTGGGAGCAGAGCCTTCTTTTACATGTTATGGCTTTTTGGAAAGAAGATCCTCAGTCTTTTCCATATGGGGCATTGCTACCTCTTTCCCCATCACCCTGTTACTTGGCATGGTCTTTTTTTTTTTTAGCAAACCACTTATCACATTGGGTCGAGCTACTTAAAGAAAATCCCAACCTAATGTTTCTATTTCAATATTGAAATTTAACCTTCTGTAGCTGAAATCTTATTATATTGAATTCCAAGAAATTGTAGAAATTTTGATTTACTAAAATTTTATTGCATTAGGGCATAGAATTTGAAGAGATTAACTTAATTGGACCCATTCTTTGTATATGTAGAAGCTGTGGATCTTTCCACTGAAATAATTGAAGTGTTCTTGGTGAACAAGGGTATAGGGCAACTTGACTTTACAATCCTTTCCCTGTGGAATGAAGAAATGCATGAAAAAGCATTTGTTAAGTGCTTACTATATGCCAAGCCATTGTGCATTGAGGATACAAATATAAGAAGTCAGTTCCTGCCCTCAAGAAATATGTTTTTAATAGGGGAAAACCACACATAGGGGAGTGGTGACTGGGTAAGACAGGTGATTAAAGCCCCCTTTCCAGTAGCTAAGGCAACATTGATTTGATTATAATTCCCAGAGGAAGAGGTAGAAAGATGGAGCACGTACCAGGCGTCAGCACAAGTGGCAAGGCAAGGAGCAAGTGAGTGACAGTAATAGTTGGCCATGTGCTTTTGCTCCTGCAATCGCTGATCAGAACAGCGTAACGCTCAAAGGTGGGAGTCCCAAAGCTGAAGGGAAGTCTTTTGGGGTTCCAATGATTGGGAGGCTGTTGTAGTAAGGTAAATGACAAGAACATGGAAGATGTGGCTATATTATTGCCACCAATTGAGTTATGACAGTTAGAGAGTCTTGGATCTTCTGCCTTAGCCGAAGAGTGGACAAGAGATAGGCAGTTTTGAGAAATTAATCTGAGCTGAGCACACAGACATACAAACAGACACACATACACAGTGTTCTTGGTTCCCATGGTGGGGAGGAAGTAAAGGAAGCCTACTTATCTGCACAGTTCTTAGGGAACCCCATAAGGAATGTAGAAACTCCAGAAATAGTTACTGTGGAGAGTCAGTGATCCTACAGTATTCAAAGAGTTTTTGGATAGGGGGAACCATGTGGCTTGTGAAATAGTCAAAGCAGGGGGTAGTAGAGGATGGTCAAGAATTTGTTTTCCCAACCTCCTGTGATATATGGGGTTTTCAGAGAGAACTAGCACCTCTGGTATGAAGGCTTGCCAAGCCTTTTTCAGGGTTCTTATTCACCTTTGGTGTCCACTTTCACCCAACTCTTACCTGTGGCTCAAAGAAGCTGTAGCATGAGCAGTGGTCACACTCTGGTAAAACTGTCTCAGAAGACAGGCCAAATCAGGTTGAGGGTAACCAACAGGCCTCAAACCCATGGATTAGGGGGATATCTACCACAAGCAGGTGAATACTCCCCTTGGTAGACTGGACAGAAGGGAACAATTCATTCCAGTGTCTGTGAAGCTGGCTGAAACAAGCTCTATGGAGTGATTAGAGCTTGGTCAGACATGAAAGATACCAAGGTCGTCCAGTGCATCTGGGCCATTGCCAGTCATCCTGACTTTTGGCTTGACAGTGGACTTTGATGACTCCAGAAGAGAAAGGCTGATGACTTTGTGCAACTCTGCCTCACTTAAATCCAATTCACTCATAAGTCAAGTTATCATCCCTGATGCCACTGGTCTTCAAAAATGAAGGACGAACCACAAGCCAACCTCCTGGAGAAAGGAACAGATATTTCTTGGACAACACACCAGCATCCAGGACAATTTTTAATTCTTGGACTCTTCCTCCTGTAGGAAAAAGGAGTAGAAAGTGTTCTCAGAACCAGAGTGATAGTCAGGGACTCAACTCCATTATGGAAAAACGAACCTGGTCCACAACTAGTACAAGTTATGCAGGCTATTAAATCATAATGCAACCCCTAGTGCAGAATTCCCATTTGGGGGTTAACCTAAAATGCTGGGTCATCACTGTAAGTCTGGAGGACTATATAGGTTCCCAAGGGGAGAGAGAAGAGCTTGTGGGAGAATGAGGGATTCTTTCTCCATTGGTTTTTGGTGTATTTCTCTTCTGGGGAAGTCTAAACCACCATCTCACCTATTTTGGTCACTGATAGAAGGGTAGGACTCATTGGAAAGGAAAGGAGAGCTGTCCTTGACAGTCTGTGGGCTTCTCATAGCTCCTTTATGGTTTTTGCATTCTTTTGATGGGTTAAATTAAAGGCTACTCTCCAATATATAGTTAATTGCACAGGAACTAAGGGCCCTTTAATGAATGATGTATACATCTTTCTCTCTCTCTCTCTTTCTCTCTCTCTCTCTCTGTCTCTCTCGTTATCTATCTAACATGAATATATATATTTCTAGGGGTTTCTGAGGTGGGGGAGGCTTTGGGGGAGCCAGTCCTATTCTGAGTTTTCCAGGGTAAGCCCTGGTTTAGGACATCAATTAGTGTTATATATGGCATACCC
This sequence comes from Phalanger gymnotis, assembly GCA_028646595.1. Taxonomy (NCBI): domain Eukaryota; kingdom Metazoa; phylum Chordata; class Mammalia; order Diprotodontia; family Phalangeridae; genus Phalanger; species Phalanger gymnotis. The sequence continues at coordinate 88,562,558 of CM053623.1, read as the reverse complement.
TCAAGATCTGTACCCAGTGCATGTAAATCCTAGAACCTGGAGTTTTAGGACATGTTTTACATAACGTAAGAGAATAAAAACTTGAAATAAATAGATGAAATGGCCATAGCTTAAAAATCTTTTTATTATACAAAATCATAATAGGATTTATTATGACAAAATCTGGTCTATTAATTACACTGATGATGATGGTGGTGATGATGCCAATAGTTCATATGAATATATAAGCCCATAGAGCTAGAAAAACCTAACAAACCCAAGGAAAAAACAAGCTCCTCTCTATGTCTGGAATTGAACTATGGATTTTTCCAAATCCTCTTTACTTGTTTTCCCTGGTTACTCCTCACACTCTTTCCACAGGGTGAACTCTCATTGTTATCGCCATCTTATGGAAGAGGAGGTGAAGGTCACAGAACAGAAGAGTAACTAGTTCAGTTTCATACCCTATTGAGAGATGAAGCCTCCTAGTCCCTGAAATCTTTGCTTATTGCGTTCTCCCTCTGTGCCCCCCTTTCTCTTTTTTCCCTCTATCCTATACTGCTCTGGGGCCAGCTTAGATCACCCAGAGTGCACATTTTTACACAAGACATCGACAATCTGTCCACTCTTCAAACAGCAGAACCAGTGGAAAGAAAACAAATCAACCAAGGATACCCCACAGGGCAGACAGGGAAGACTGGTTTTTGTACTAGGAAATTTTGGCTCTGGTTTCTTTACTACAACTTCAGTCAACTAAAAGATAAGCCTGGGAGCAAGTCACATCTTCATTTTCTTGAGGGGCCCCAGTATGTCTTTTGCATCCTTACTTTTTCCCCACCTCCTCCCCCCAATTTTTTTAAGCCTTTACCTAATCCATGGGCAACCATTTTGTTTTCAGTTCCTTGCAACCATAGGAAGTCTTGTGAATTTTTCAAAGTTTACGGGACCTTTCTGTGTTTGACCTACTTGGGGGCATGTGCTTATCAATAGGATCTCTAGGTCAAAGGGCGTGGGCATTTTAGTTACTGAAAACAAAGAAAGCTCTACCAACAACAATGCCTATCTTCCCACAGCCCCTACAGCATTAACTACTATTTTCATCTTTTTTCATCTAAGAGGTCTAAGGTAGGACCTCAGAATTGTTTTGATTGTTATTTCTCTTATTATCAATGATCTGCTCGATCTTTCACATAGTTTTACCTTTTCTTTTACTATTTTACTTTGTTTGTTTGCTTTTCAGATAACAGGCTATGCATTTTGCTCTAATGAGCCATTTAGACAGACTAGCTCAGTTAGCTGGAACAGTACCTTCAGTGAAAAGATCAATGAAATTAGAATCAAAAGATGTGGGTTGGAGTTCTCCAGTACTTAAAAGTCTGTGGAAGAGAACAAGTCATCCTACTTCTGTGAGCTTCAGTTTCTACAAATGCTTGCCATGGAGAGCCAGCATGGCATTGTGGATAGAGGGGAGGCCTTCATGTTGGGATATAGAAGTGATGGACTCGTGTATTATATAAATGTATGTGCATAAATATATATGTACATACATAACATATACATACATTTATATATGTGTGTGTATGCGTATGTATGTATCCGTCTATCTATGACATGGCTAATGTGGGAAGTTGTTTTGCTTGATTATGCATGTTTATAAGGGGATTAGTTTATCTCTCTCAATGACAGAGAGAATGAGGTAGAAGGGAGAGAATTCAGAGCTGAACATAAAATAAAACTGAATTAAAAAAGAGTTTAAAAAGAGAGAAGCAGACAGGAGCAGAGAGACCACTCCATGGCAGAGGGGAGGTCAAGGTGAGGTGGCAGGTGCAGGAAATGATCAGTAGATCAGCCTGGCTGGAGCCAGTTGATGTGGGGATTTTCTTTTGTGAGATGGAGGAGATCTGGTGTTTTGTTTTTGTTTTTTGAAGGCAGAGAGGAAACAGTTATGGGAAATTAAAGAACAAAAGAGAGGGGATAATTGATAGAAAAAAATCCTTTAGAATCTAGGAGGGGATGAGATCACGTGTTAGAATTGGAGGCTACCTTAGAGATCATCTATTCACCCCTCATTTTATATTTTGGTAGCTTTGCAGCTCATCTCCTTCCCTGTTCTCTTCTCCTCAGTGCTCTAGTCTATCAAATATGATTTAAGGCTGGTGGGGACTTTAGAGGTCATTCAGATCAACCTTTCATTTTACAGCCGAGAAAACAGAAGCCTGGAGAAATTGAATAACTTGCTGAAGGTCACACAAGTAGCAGACCCAAGAGATGAACCTAGAACTTCAGTAATTTTTTCCCCCTATACATCACATATTCTTTTGTATAGCACCCTTCCCCCTCCAAAAAAAAAATAAAACCCTTCGATGACTCCTCAAGGCCAAGTTAAATGATTCCAAGTTTGAAAGCCTCATATTAAATGATCCTCATCTAAAATCTATCTAATCTTTGTCTATAATCTATCTCCAATCCAACCTTCTAGGTTTATCTCATCTTATTTTCCTTCATGAAACTTATGCTTCAGCTAAGCTAATTTATTTATGGTTCTTGAGTATTATTGCTTGTCTTTGCAAAAAGGCCCTCTTTTTGCTCACCCTCATCTATTGAAATCCTACCCATCCTTCTTGGCCCAGATAAAATGCTACTTTCTCCAGGAGTCCACCCAGCCAGAATTTATGCCTCTTTCTCTCTTATGGAATTTGACGTATAATAATTAGTATTGCAGTTATTTGTGTACATGTTAACTTTCATTACAATATTATATCTTGAGGGCAGGGAGTGTCTAAATATCTTTTTTCATACTCCGTAGCATTAGCCTAGTGCCTTGTCCATACATAAGGATGAATGTTCATTTGAATGAATCATGACTTGCATATTCTACTCTTTGCTACTTTTTAGCTGGTAGCACAGTGATAGAGTGCTGGGCTTGGAGTCAGAAAGAACTGAGTTCAAATCCAGCTTCAGAAACTTCCTAGATGCGTGACCTTGGGCAAGTCACTTAACCTCTGTTTGCCATTGGAAAAGGAAATGGCAAACCACTCCAGTATCTTTGCCAAGAAAACTCCAGGAACAGAGATCTACAGGATCACGAAGAGTTGGACACAACCAAAATGACCAAATAACTTTTCAGCTCCTTTCAAATAGAAGCCCAAAAGCCAGCCTCTAAAGCTGACCTCATCTGTAACCCTTCTTCAGGAAGGAAAGGTAAAACCAAAAGCTGATTCCTCTAGATCAGAGGTTCTTTACTTTCTGTGTTTCACGGATAGCTTTGGACACCTGTTCAGAATGATGTTATTTTTTTAATTTACAACCGATTTGTTTCCATGTTTATCGTTGTTCAGTTGTGTCCAACTCTTCATGACCTCATTTGAGGTTTTCTTGGGAAAGACAATGGAGTGGTTTGCCATTTCTTTCTTCAGCTCATTTTACAGATGAGGAAACTGAGGGAAACAGAGTTAAGTGACTTGCCCAGGATCATGTAGCTAGTAGGTCTGAGTATAGATTTGAACTTAGGTCTTCCTGACTCTAGCCCTGGCACTCTATCTACTGTACCACCTAGCAATGCTAAATTTCAGGTAGAAGTTAGTGAAAAATAAGATAAAATTTTTTCCCCTTCCAAGTTCACTGACCCCCTAAAAGTTATCCATGGAAGAGATTGTGTGGACCCCTAGTTAAGACCTCTAGTCTATACGGTATAGGGTCATCCCAGGGAAGACAGTGTGTGTCCTCCGGTAAAACTGATTTTTCCTCAAACCAAAAGTTTAGAGAACTGTCCTTACGTCCATACTTTCCCATTGCTCATAAAATAGCGGGAATGTAGGTTATCCCAGGCTCTGTGGAGCCAAATTGCAAAGAAAAGATTAGTGTGGTCAGAAAGGAAGACATTGTACTCAGGAACCGCCCCCTCCTTGAAAACTTGACAGATATTACATATGACAAAGGAAGAAACGCTTAAATCAAGAGACTGGAATGTACTCATTCTAATTCAGTTCTGAGTGGGGACTGTAAACTTTTCTCTGAAGGATGAAGTAAGCAAAGTTTGGACAGGTTGGCTCCGGGTACAACAAAAAACTGATAGGGACAGCAATATTCCTTCTCCTCCATATCCTCAATAGTTGTCCTCCTTCCTCCTCCCCCTTAGCACAATGCCTGGCACACAATAGGCTCTTGACAAATGTCCTCTTCCCTTAGCTATCTCTCCTGAATCAAATTTGTCTTTAGGAACTCAGCCTTCTTTTTTTCTTTGTAATTTTCTACCTCGATGCCTCTTCTCTGCCACCCACTCTCACTCCTGCTAGCCCGGCCCCCTTCTCCTTTCTTCCTTTTTGCCCTTTAGTGTGAATTTCTTTAGGGATGCAGCTCGGCCCCCACCATCCCTTTGTTATCTTTTTCTTAGATATTTTCATTTTAAGCCACATCTCATGTATTTTATAATGAAAGGCTTTGTCTGAGGTTAAAGTAATTTCAGGCTTCAGGGAACAAGTTGGGGACATGTCTTTTGGGGTGAGTAGGGAGATTTTTGTGTTTTTAAAATTACAACATACTTAATCCTAAGGGCTTCCTCTAGAGGTAAGCCTGCTTCAGTGGTTTTAGGTACAGGAGAAAGGTAGATGGAATAGTCTATGATTTTTGCACTCTCTGTCCCATGCATGGTCTTCCCCCTGCCCCACAGAAAAAAGAAAGAAAGAAAGAGAGAGAGAGAGAGAGAGAGAGAGAGAGAGAGAGAACAAAATAAATCCTAAAACTCTAACTTTCAATAGCTGCTAGAGGTCTAATTACTAGTTACTATTGGGGATGAGGTACCTGTACCTGGGTATCACTGACTTTGTCTAGCCACAGCCCTGGAACCTATTGACTTCCTTCCCCAAGCTCAGGTCTTCTTTCCTTTTTATGTGGTTAATTCCTTTCCACTGTCTCTTGCTGCCTCCCTCTTTCCCTTTGCCCACAGACTGCCAGGTGAATGGAATTTTTAAGATAGAAAGGACCTTAGGGACATCACCCAGTCTAACCTCCTTATCTGACAGATGAGGAAACTGAAGGAAATTAAGTGGCTTGGCCCAGGCCTGGAAAGAGCTGGAATTTGGAACTGGATTTGGAATGAGAAGATATGAGTTTGGTTTCTACTTCTCCTAGGTCTCTGATGACTGTGAGCCACTGAGCAAATTATTTACTTATCTAGGAATCAATTTCTTCATAAACAAAATAAAAAGTTTGAACTTGGTGATATCTAAGGTCACTCTCATCTCTATATCCTATGAAATAATATCTGTAGTTGGTTTGAGAGCCAGGACTAGAAAACAGGTCTCCTGGATCTTGGGTCAGTGTTCTTTGAATAATAAGATAATGCAGGAATCTAGGCTGGATTTACAACCTGTATCCTTTCTAGATGATAGACCTAAAATATTTCATCCAGTTGTGGATTTAGCGATTAAATCCTAATTTGGTCATACTGCCTCCTATGAATTCAACTGTAAAATGAAATATGCATTTGTCAATCAGTCAATAAACATTATGTGCCTACTATGTGGTAGGCACTTAGAAAACAAAAGATTTTAAAATCCTGTAAATTCGAAGTAAACATCTAATTTGGTTTTTTTAACACGGGGCTAAATTTAACCTAAAAGTTTAACAGCTTAGGTCACTTTGACTTGATTGATGGCCCATGGGTTGGTTTGAACTTTCCATTTCCAGAGTGGGGGGTAGGGTGGGATTTGTTTTTTAAGCCCCACCTGGCCTTAGAGTTAACCTGTCAATGTTTCCTTTCTTATGCATTGTTAGGTGATGCCACAGAAGTGATTTTTGTGTATAGCAAAACACTGCTTCTAAATTCAAAGTCAGTGATGTGGCTAAGTGAGAAAACAAAGATGTTAGATAAACTTTGTGCCCCCGTGGCTGCAGTCGCAGCCTCTTTCCACCTGGAGACCCTTATGGATCTCACTTAAAGGACTCAGGAAGCAGGTGTTTCTGACGGATTATTTCAAGGTGATGCTTCCTTCACAATCTCCAACGCCACCCACCAGCCTAGAAGGACTGGGTATCCAAGGTGATGTCCAGACCTCTCCAGCCATGGTATCTTCTGACAGCAGCAACCAAAGTCTCAGCAACTTCTCATTGGTTTTCAAAGGGTGGCCAAGGCAGAGAGGTTTACAGCTGTATAATACATAGTGCAACACCCTCACACCACTGTCTGATATAGTGGAAGGTAAGATTCAGATTAAAAATGTTTTAATTTTAAGAATTTTATTTGCCATACAGTATTTGTGGCACTCTAGTTTTATGTTATGAGAAGTGAATGTTATCTAAAATAATGGTTTCTTTTTAAAAACTGAGATGTTAGCACAAAAGGTCACAGAATTCTAGGGAATTACTAGGGAGAAAAATGTTTTCCATGTTACCAATTTTATTTTGTATAATGCATTTTATGAGTTAATCCATAGTTACTGTGTTAGGAAAAGTGCATATTATCAGAATTAATGTTTTGTTATAAAGAATTGTATGCAGAAAGGTGTATTTTCAGCAATCTCTAATGAAAGATTACAGTTTTTGGTGGGTGCAGGACTCGACCTTCTAATTCCTGTAGGGTCAATGTATCAACATTTGGGTTTTTAACTTTTGCACCATTTTCTAGGAATGTTACCCATGTGAAAGTTGAGGAATTGATTGTATTTTCTGTCCATTTTCTTCCTCCTTCCCCTCCCCACCAGTTTTCCAGTTCACTTTTATATGTTGATTCTGAATTGGAATGCAAACACTTTGAGGGCAAGGACTATCTTTCTTTTTGTTTGTATTTGTATTCCCAGTACCCAGCATGATGCCTGGCACATACTTAATAGATGCTTGTTGACTGACTGATTATAATATTGGCAGACCCTTGATCAGTTTCACATTTGTCATGTCCTTGTCATGATTACTAACCATCTTAGCTATCGATCTTTTATTTTGCAAAGTAACAATGTGAGAAATAGAACCTAGATTACTTTCAAAATTGTATAAATTTGAAATAAATACCTAATTGGGTTTTATTGTGAGAGTGTAGGACTACATAGTTGCTTAGATCTCTCCCAGTTCTGAATCTATGACCTGCCCAATGCTGTGGAAAATGCAGGATTTTAAACAAATAAACAAGAAACCCCACAAACTGTTATTATCATGCTTGCTGCACTTCTATAATTTTTTTAATACATAGAGAAATAATAATTATTCCATAATGTAAGACCATGGTGATAAAACCATCAGGGCACATACCTGATGGAACCTTTGAGAAAACAAGAACAAATGCTGTCAGAAGGTCCTGAACTTCTTTGTTTGGCCACTAGATGGCACACTTTTCTTAGGAGAACAAACAGCCACAGTGAAAACATGGAATGCAAAAGGCTGATAGGGTCGAAATCATTGGCCTGGTCACAGATGCATCTCATTGATCCCATGGCTCAGCATAAATTATCTTCCCTACATGGGGGGAAAAATCCCCCCCAAACTAACAAATTGCAAGGGTCTCTAAAACTGATGTCAGCAGAGGAAGGTTTATAGGTGGAGCATTATAATTAATCTCTTATGGAAGTACTGTGACTCCTGCACCCTACTTACTTAGGAGACCACCAAACAGAAGGCTTCTCCCAGTTGGGTTTCTGGCAAGTCTTGATCGTTGATTAATTTTCTATTGCTACTACCCAAGGATGAAAACAGGAAAACGTACTTCTGCAAAGACTGACTAAGTTGATGGCCTTTTCCCACTACCTTTTCTTCTCCAGGGGTAACCCCATCCTTTGTCCAACACACACAGTTAGTTCAAGTGCATAACTAAAATTTCCATTCAAATGAATTTGGATGTACAAAATTTCTAAAGTTGAATTGCAAGGTCCAGTCTTAATATTATTGAGTTTGGTAAATGTCTAAAGCAAAGAATCATAAAAATACATAGTTGGAAAGGATTCTAGAGATGAACCATCTGAAGCCTAGAAAGCTAAAGTATCTTTGTCCAGAACCCAGTGCCTGGAACTCCTCCTCACCTTTGATTCAGGATCTCTAGCTTTCTTTAAGGTTCAATTCCCATACTATCTCCTTTATGAAGCCTTTCCTGATTCCCCCCAGCTTCTAGTCCTACCTTCTCCCATTATTTTTCATTTATTTGTATGCATTCTGTTTATCTTGACAGAATGTAAATTCCTTGAGGGCAGGGACTTCTAGCTCAGCCACTTATTACTAGTGTTACAGTGGATTATTCACTTAACCTTCCTTTACCTCAGTTTTCCTCATCTGTAAAAGGAGGAGGTTGAACTAGATAGTCCCTGAGTTCCCCACAGCTTTTGATTTGTGATCTTACATTCCCATGACTATTTATTTTTGTTTCTGTACCCCTGGTATTTAGCACAGTGCCTGGTACTTAATAAATAAATGCAGATTGATTGATTGTCAAAGGATGCAACATTAGACAGAATTTTCTGGTATTCTTTATCGCTATTCTCACATTCCCATCTGCAACCTCTCTTTTATACACCTGCTACTTGGGGTTATGATTTTTCTTGGTGGAATACCTTGTCCAGTCCAAGATCAAGCAGTTTCCTTTAGTCCCTTTTGATTCCTGGAGAAACAAGATAATTTCTCATACAGAACACAGGTTCATTCCCTTCGGCTTCTAGTCAGAACTGCCGTCCTGACAGTCAACTCTTTCATCTCTTCAGCTCCTCATTAGAAGGCTGCTTGATAGCCTTTCTCTTACTTGTGGACACTGAGTCCCTTACAGAGTTTTTTTTTTGAGGTCAGACACCTATTAATGCATTTTAGGTTACTTTTAATTTTGATTCTTCAGAGACCATGATTTTCCAAGGTTTTCAAACATGTGGCACCATTTGGCAAATATTTATATTGTAAAAGCAGGTCTTTGCTCTTGGAAGTAGTTTGGAATCACAAAAACCATTGCTCAGTATTTCTTATGCATTCTCATTGTCCTCTGGCATTGCCTCTCTAAGCTATCCAATTGTATGCCCTAGTAATTTTTCATCCATTTAGTTTTTCCTGTGTAGATTATCAGGCTAATCTCTTGAGTAATCATATATCTTTAAGGAGGCCCTTTGAGGGCTTGATGAAGCCCATGATGTATCAGCTATTACTATTTTTAGGAGGTAAATTATGGTAGTAAAGAGGCTCTACAAAAACATGATGATTGGTAGGGAAGGAAAGGGGCCCTTTGGCATTATTTATAGAGTAGAAAGAGCAATTTCCATCTTTTCATTGCCCCTACTATTGTCAGATAGAAGGGAAGGAAGGAATAAAGAAGCCGAATGCCATCTAAGGTAGGCAAGTAACCCTGGAGCAAGATGAGAAGCAGACAAAAATAGGGACAAGGAAGGAGCCAAAGGAAGGAGGGCAGACAGGGACAGTGTAGGAAGCAGCTGAGATGTCTGAGATGATGATAGGGACAGGAAAATAATATAGGAAAACAACCAATAAGGAGCTGAAGGAGTGGGGAGGCAGGGTGGGAAAGAGAGAGGGTTCCCAACTTCCTACTTCAAAATGACCTATCCTATCTAGAATTTGAATTAATTAATAATTATTTATTGAGCATATTGAGAGTCTATGAATTCTGCTTTGATCTCGTATTCCAGCAGAGAGAGAGAGGCAGACATGGATGGAGGAGAAGAGATTCTCTGAGTAGGGCAGCCTAGTAGTAAAGGTTGGGAAGGGAGAGAATGAATGGAAAATTCAATCACGTCAAGCCAGGGAATGACACACACACACACACACACACACACACACACACACACACACACACACACACAGGAGAGAAGAGTCATTGAAGAATTATTCTCGTTTTCAATCCAAAGTTAACTGGTCCTCCCAGTGTATGGTAGAAAGGTTTAGTTGGGAGAATGAGTATTATTTGAAGGGATGATGAATAGGGACCCTGGGTTAACAGCAGCTATCTCTGAGATAGAACAAAGACATGAAGTCATTTTATATCCTTTTCTAGTTGATAAGTCAAGGAACTGAAAGATGAGGCAATCTCAGACATGGGAAAAGTCTGAAAACTCTACATCAACTAAAAATAAAGAGATTTCCATAAGAAACTCTCAATTTTATTCTTCAGGAGGCAGCAAGGTGACACAGAAGACTGAGTATTGGACCCGGAGTCAGGAAGATCTGAATTCAAATCTAGCCTCAGACACTTACTAGCTATGTAGCCTTGGTCAAGTCATTTAACCTCTGCCTGCCTCAGTTTTCTCATCTGTAAAAATGAGTATATTAATAATATCTACCTCCTGGGACTGTTGCAAGGATCGAATGAGATATTATTCGTAAAGTGTTTTGCAAAATTAAAGAGCTATATAAATGCTACCTATTATTGTAAAGCAAAGAATATTGTAAATGGAGTCGAAAGAACCTGAGTTTGTGTCCCAGCTTTACCTCTTACTAGTTGTATGACCCTAGACAAGTCACTCAACTTTTCTCATCCTCAGTTCTCTCATGTGAAAAATAATAATACTTGCACCATTTCCCTCTTGAAGTTATGAGATCTTGAATCACTATATAAGCATAAGTTATTCTTTTCCCCACTTTTATGGAAAATCAACAGCCTTTAAATAACCTACCTCCAAGGAAGGCTGAAAGAAAAGACCAAAGACTGAAATTTTCCCAAATTTCTAGGGAAAAGAATTACTTTTTGAATGTTTGACCTGGAAGAACCCTTAGAAATAATATAGTTAAACTCTTACGTTTTATACAAGAGGAATCCAGAGGAGGGAAGGAGCCTGGTTGTGAATAAGGAAAAATTGGAAAGGGAACCCTCAACATTCAGCCAGATCTTGCTGGAAGTTTTGGCTAGGTTATACTATGTCAGAGTACCTGGAGTACTTATTAGTCCCCAGTCAAGTAAAAATTGGGGGTTTTGGGAAAGAAGCCAGAGTCCTTAGCCACCCTGACTTAGGTAAGCAGATTGTAATAGTCCCATCTCCCTGGAATAGAACATCTCTGGCCCCAAGGGGTCTCGTTCTTTCCCTGAGTAGTCATGACTCCTGGCCTGCCAAGGCAGGACACTATGACCCGATGTGTTCCACAGCCCCTCTCCCTTTCTGCTGCAGACAACTGATCCACCCCTGTCTGACCATAAGTGATGACATTGCTGAAGGGGCAAGGTGAAATTTTCCTGATTTCTTTCTGTATGGATTAGGAACCATTAATAGCAGCTCCATCAGCCGCTGCCTTAGTTTAACCCCGTGGGGCTTTGGAAAAAGTCTGCAAGCAGCCCTCCTCTCCACCCACCAGCCTATTTGTGAAGCTGAGTGGGAGAGAGGCCCAGCCCAGCCATGCCACACTTCTTTAAGGAACACAAAGAACACAAAGCCTCCTTTTTATAGTGAAAAATAATGTAAAAGACCAAGAAGGTGGCATGGTGACCTCTAGATTAGGATTATTCAGAAGATGACAGTACTCTTCTTGGCTCTTCCCATTGTCAGCTGGGTGATCTTGGGCATATCATTAACTCCACTGAGCCTCAGTTTTCTCATCTCTAAAATGGAAATAATTATGCCTATCTTGCCTACCTGAAAAGATTGTTGTGAGGATTGAATTCAGTAGATAATATATGTGATAACCATTAGGTGGTGCTATCTGGCAAAATGGAGGGGGTTTAGGTGGCTTGTAAAAGTGAAAGAGGCACTCCATCTTTTCTTTCCCTCAAACCAGAATTTCAACTACCTCACCAAGGGAGGAGTGACCACATCTTCCTCCTATTGAGTGGCCCAGGATGCGTGACTTCCCCTTGGTCCACACCTCTATTCCATCTTCTCACTCTGAAGCTGGAGTTTCATTGAATCATCTTTGCTCCAAAGCCATTTGGATATGGCTTACCAGTGACTCTATTAGCCTAGGGATGAATAGCCTCAAGTCACATGGTTAGTCTGTCTGCTATTTAGATACTTATAAGAGTTATTAATAAAATCTAAATGATGAAATCCTTATATCAATAGCTATATCAATCCTCACATCAACTGGCTCAACCATCTAATTGAGAAAGAAAGCTTTAGCATCTTGGTTTCAGTTGTTGTTCACATGTTTTTTAGGTGCGTCTGACTATGATCCCATTTGAGGTTTTATCAGCCGAGATATTAGAGTGGTTCGCCATTTCCTTTTCTGGCTCATTTTACAGATGAGGAAATTGAGGCAAACAGGGTTCAGTGACTTGCCCAGGGTCACAAGCTAGTAAGTGTCCGAGACCGGATTCGAACTCAACTCCTCCTGACTCCAGGCCTGGGGCTCTATCCACTGTATTTAGAGAAGTAGTAGTTCTCCCCTTCTCCTGAGGTTCCTTGGGTATTGGACCTATGTTTTCTTCTTGTGTTCTTGTTCTTTTCTGATCTGAACTTTTCCATTTTAGATCTTGCTCTGGAACCTATTTTACTAGGCACATCTTCTTGGAAAGGGCTTCTTTAGCATCTAGGAAGGAGGGGTCAGGGGTATATTTAGTAAATGTTCAGACCGGAAGACTTGGATGGAGGATGATAGCTCGCCCAGCACTCAGTTGGAATAGTAAGTGTTCAAAGTCCACAAAAGGAAATCCAGAATCAAGGACTGAGCATTGGGCGTCATTAATGGAATGTACAAATGAGATAAGTCAGAATAAACAAAGTTCAAAAGAGTCAGACTCAAGGCAAGTGATGGGTTGCAGGTATACCGACACATTCAAACATTATTGGAGGAGCTATGAATTGGCCCCACCATTCTGGAAAACAATATAGAAGTATTTAAGAAAAGTCATTAAAGCATTCATACCTTGTGACCTAGGGGCTCTAGTGGGTATGTTCCCAAAGGAGGTCAAATGATAGGGAAAAAAAGCCACCTATATACTAAAATTTTCTTAGCATACTTTCTGAAATAGCAAAAAACTGGGGAGGGGGAAGGAGTACACATTGGTTATGGGAATGGCTAAATAAATTGTGATATGTGAATATAGTGGATTACTATTGATGCACATTAAGAGATAAGGGATATGAAGAATTCAGAGAAGCTTGAGAAGATCTGCATTAACAAATACAGAATAGAACCTGGATAGTAACAGATGTAATGACCAAGGGATTGTAAAGGAAACTAATATTGAAAGATCTCATTAATTGAGGTGGTTAGACTCAATGACGTTCCATCAGGACCTGTCTCTATGGCAAATAACACTGTATTAATGGTCAGAAATCCAAGGTTCAAATTCTAATTCTTCTATCTACTCTGTGCCATCTTGGATTGATCATTTTACTTTGGCCAGGCTTCTGTTTCCTGATGTGTAAAATGAGATAATTTAACTGGTTGACCACTCAAGTCCTTGTCGTTGTTCATTCATTTGTTAGACTCTTCATGACCCTGTGGACCATAGCACGCCAATACTGTCCTTGGGGTCTTCTTGGCAAAGATAATGCTGGAGTGGTTTGCCATTTCCTTCTCTAGAGGCAAACAGAGGTTGGGTGACCTGCCTAGGATCACACAACTTGTAGTGTCTGAGGCCAGTTTTGAACTTGGGTCTTCCTGACTCTGGGCTCAGTGTTCTATCCACTGAGCCATCTAACTGCTTCAAATAAAGTTGTTGTCTCTCTTATTTAGGAAAAAAAGCCCTCATTAATGCAATGACAAACCTTGCCTGCAGAGGAATGATGAAACGTACCTCCCTTCTCTCAGGGGAGTGATGATGGATGACTACAAATAAAAAATAAGGCAAACACTGTCAGAGATGGCCAACATGTTATTTTGTTTAACTATTCTTTGTAACAACAGAGGGCTCTATAGTAGAGGGTGGGATATTGGGAAATGATAGTATTGTAAAAAATCAATATTTATTTTTTAAAGAAGAGAAAAGCTAGGCAAGGTTCTAAGTCATTAATAGGAAAGTGAGGCATGACTAGGCCAGGCCATTGTTAGCTAATGTAGCCAAGGTTCCAGATATGGGAATAGAAGAGATACTTGGGTGATGACCATTATAATTCAGTGGTAACCTTACTGAAAGTTGCTTACTAGAAGGTTTCATCCCCTCTGCACTACCTGTCACTGCATGCCACCCCCTCCACCCAACCTTCCAGCTTCTAAACCTGCCATTAGAAGAGTGCTGTGTATCCATCTCTAGAGAGCACATGGGAAAGGCGAAGAGTGGCGTAGTGGAGAGATCGTTGCACTTCAAGTAAGAAGGCCTAAATTGATACCTCAGCCTTGGTACTTGTTTTCTATGTGTCTGTGAACATGCTGTATGTGGGCCTTAATTTCCTCACCTGTAAAATGGTGGTGGTGGTGGGGTGTCACTAGATAATCTGTAAGGTCTTTTTTCAGCTCTAAATCTATGATTTTATGGGTAGCCAGCTATTGATTTCATATCTTGGAGGGTCAGCTTGGGATGGAGGCTAATTTTAAACCCCCCCTTTTTTGCATTTACTTTAATTTCTTCCTTTCACTGCCTTAGCAGCTTCCAGAGTGTGGGTTCCTTCTCTTCTGAGGATCTTATACTTAAATATCTTGTATGTAGGGAGGGAGTAGCCGCATTGTTGAGTCTTTGGATCCATGCACTTATGTACTTAATGAGGGGCCTGGTTTGTGAATGGAAAAGGGAAATGAGGGAGTAAGGATAGGAAACAAAGAATACTTGGTGAGTCAAGCTGCTGCTTTCCAGTGGAACAAGAGAAACAAGTCAGGCTTTTATGGAGTTATATAGGAGAGGTGAAAATTGACAAACACGCAGACAGTATGGATTTACCCAATATGGCCCTGGAGAGAGGCAGTGTGTTCTAATGGGGAATGGGTGGGAGTTGGAGTCAGAGAATCTGAATTTGAATCTCTGCTCTATTTTTATAGCCTACTTTGGGCAAGTCATTTCAGGACTTCCTTATTTTCTATATAAATATTGAAACACTCACTCACTAGAGGGCCTTCACAAGATTGATTTCAGGCTATTAACCCACTAGGACTCACTCAGAAACCATAGCTTATAAGTCTGCATCAACCTGTTCACTTTTGCCAGCCAGCCAGAGGGTATGTCAATTAAAAACAAAACAAACAAAAAAAGTCATTTTGTCAAAGAACATAGGAAATAAAGTGATGAGAAAAGATCACTCCACAGACAAATGGGATACCTTCTCCCACAGGTGACCACATCTACTACTAATAGGATGAGGAAATTTTATGCAGAAAATATGCATGACCAGAAACAAATATGGAGGACACACACATAGGGAACATTTGTGGCCAGGGAACTTGTGTAAAGGGGCACCTACTAGGAGCCCATCAGACCAGGGTACATATATGGACAGGGCAACTCACACGTGCTATGCTGCAGAGATACTGATATGCTCTGATGGTGTCATGGTACCGTTCTCTGCTGGGTATTGTGTATCTGCTTACTGCTGGGCATGTCACCTTGGCTAGGAATTGTCATCTTATTGGGCATTTCACTTGGATGTCCTTCTAACATCTCAAGCTCAAGGCATCTAAAATGAATATTATCTTCCCTTTTACTCCACAACTCTCCTTCCCGTCTATTCCTTCTAAGATATATCTCCTTCCCAATTGCCTCATACCTGACCATGACACCACCATTATTGCTCTAACCAGGCTCAAAAGCTGGGAGTCTCCGACTCTGCCCTTTATCTCCTACGTCAAAATTATTCTGTTAAGTTTTCTTTGGAAATCACTCTCAAATTTTTCCTTTCTCTCCAAATCCACCCTGGTCCAGGCCCTCATTGTCTCACATGCAATGGCTTTCTAGATGGTTTTCTTGTCTCTTAGTCTCTGCTTCCTCCAATGGCAAACTTTCTAAGTATATTTCTGTATCATGGCACAATGGAAAAAACCAAACCAAACCAGCCCTGATGGTCAGGACATCTGAATTCAAGCCCCAGCTCATCCAATAACTAGCAAGTCACTCAACCTTGATGAGAGTTAGTTCCTCATCTGTAAAATGAGAGTTGTGTCACATGATCTCTAAATATCCTTCTATCTCAAACATTCTATGACTGCTGCTCAAGATCCCCCGGTATTTCCCTTTTACCCATTGAGAAGTAGTGTTGTATTGTACATAGAGTTAGGAGATCTGGTTTAAATCCCACTTCTGATACTTAATGTCATCATGGAAACTTAACTACTAAGCCTCAGTTTCCCTGTCTGTAAAAAGGAGATAATGATACCTGTATTAAATATCTACACATACATAGGACAAGACGCACACACGCACTCAATATAAAGACATACACAAGACACTCATAGACAATATACAAACATACTTAAACACATATATAACACACATAGACAAGACATACATATGCATGTGCTGAGTAGCTTATTCTAAATAGATTTCTATTTTATAGGATAGACTAGGCCATTTAAGACTCTGTCCTCAGATGACCTGCTCAATTGTCTGGCCCTTGGGAATTTTACCTGGCGCTTCTGGGAGGTAACTTGACCTTGGGCTCATTTGAGTATACAGTATCCTGTATCAGCAGCTTTCATGAAGAGTATACAACTGGCTTTGTCTATGGGTCAGTTTGGGCTGCACAGAGGAGAAGGAATGTCAGAGACGATGATGCCTCCTATTATCATGACTTCAGGCTGGTAACCACCATATCACCTGTATGGGCTAGGACCATAGGCCATCGGAGCCAGCCGGTTAGGGTACAGTTGCAATGCGCAGGGGTCTATGTTATAGGAGTCAGGTTTTTTTCCCCTTCAATTGGGTGATCCTGGGAAAAAAGCGTCTATTTTCACATATGTCTGTTTCTACATGCACAAAGGGAACCAACCAGCCAGCCTTAATCAGTATTAGATTTTAACCTCCTGTCCTTCTTGAAAACCGCATAGGACTGTGGTCAGGTTGGAAAAGTTTAAAAGGTAGTGGAGAGGGGCAGCATTGGCCCTGGAGTCAAGAGGACCTGAGTTCAAATCTGGCCTTAGACACTCACTAGCTGTGTGACCCTGGGCAAATCACTTAACCCTGATTGCCTCACCCCCCAGAAAAAAAGGTAATGGAAAGGAAAAGTGTGGGCAAGGGAGGCATATGTGACCTAAATAGTCCTTGCATTTTAGGGAGGGCTCAGCCTTCCTAGAGATCTCTTTGTCCTATAATTAGGATATGGGGTAAAGGGGCCCTTTCTAGCATTTTTTCCTTGAGGACCCAGAATTTAACTCCATATAGTCTCTTAGGATGTGGAATCAAGGTATAGGTTAAAGGGGAGGGAGGGACATCACTTCTTCCTTACTGAATCCATTTCAGTTCAGGGCTGGGTTTGCAAAGGGGGTTAGTACAGTCATTATTTTTGGTCCTATGAAGATCAGAATATCCTGACTCCATGTAGATGACACCTCAGGGTGAGGGGTGGTACATATATGCTCTTTCCTCTCCCATCATGGCAAATGTGTGTATGAGAGAGAAGGATGGAGATGGGGGCAGACAGAAACGGGGCCAACTTCTGATCTTTGTCTTTCATTGACCACTAAACCTAAGTCTGTTTTGGCTCTTTCACTGCTTCGGTGGAATTTCCAGCTGTCAAGGAAACAGAACAACGGCAGCTCTGCTTTTTATTTCCCTCCCACCCCCAATTGATTTAAAATGTCTTAATTGCAGCAGAAAGCCTGATCCCTTCTCATTGCCTCCTGCCTGCCTCAGTGGCTGCCTGCTGCCTCCTTGGCTCACTTTGGCCTGCAATCACATTCCAGTCATGGGGAGAGAAAAGAACAATTGTAACCGCAGTAACATATCTTTGCCTCTGTTATGAGAAGCAGATCTCTACTAGATCGAGGGAACAGTTATTAATATTAGCAGGTGAAGGGCAAGGCTCCAAGGAAGACATCCTCTGGTACAGGCATAGGAAAAAAGAGAGAGGGAAAGAACTGAGTGTATTAACATCTCCCCCTCTCCTTTTCTTCCTTTCTCCCTCTTTCTCCTTCTCTTCTCCCTCTCTCTCTCCATCCCATCTTAGTCTCTCTCTCTCTGTCTGTATCTCTCCCTTTGTCTCTCTCTGCCTCTGTCTTTCTGTTTCCCTGCTTCTATCTGTCCCATCTCTCTGTCTTTGTTTCTCTCTGTCTCTTTCTCTGTCCTGTTTTTCTCTGTTTCTCTTTCTATTTCTGTTTCTGTCTCTTTTTCTCTCCCTGTTTCTCTTTCATTATTATCTCTGTCATCAAATCAGAGTCTCGAATTTACAAGTGACTAATAGTCACGTTGGCCAACATATACCTGAAATGTGAATGCTCTCTACAGAATCCCCAGAAATGTCTTTGTATATCCCTAGTGCCTAGACTCAGCACATGGCACAAGTAGGTGCTCGATAAATGCTTACTGAATGCTCCAGCCTTTGCTCGGAGAGCTCTAATTTTGTTAGGAAGTTTTCCCCTACTTACCTGGAGGCAGCTTTTCCCCAGAGCTTCTAGTTTTTCTTGGGAGCTTCATATTCTTCTTGGGCCAATTTTCATCATGGAACATTAGTACAAGAGACCCTAAATCTAGGGCGAACATCACTGTCATGGCATGCTTGCCTTTCTCTTCCTCATGTGTCACAAACTAATATGGCAGAGTTACTCCCTCCAGCTGTTCCTGTCATTTCTACTTTGGCAATGAGCGCCTTCTTATGGTCACAATCAGTTTCAGAATAGCAATTCCTCTTAACACTTCCTCTGCGTTTCGAAGTATGAGATGATCGTTAATAAGTCTTTACCATTTATCATGCTTTTGGCAGAGACAGCTCTGGCAGATGTCTGGGTGATTGAAATACCCCTATTGTGTTCTACCAAGTCCAGGTGCTGGATTTTCAATCTTTTTCAAGCCTTAGATATTTCTTCCTTATGGCTAGTAAGTGCCATTTAGGACATTTCCACACATAAAAGCTTTTTTTAAAAAAATATATATATTTCTGCATTTCCTTCTTATGGCTTGATGATGTATAGTATACTCCTACCATAATATCGCTTCTGTTTCTTTCTATGGTGATTCTTGCCCAGATATTCTCCAATACTCTTCCCCTCTCTGGTTCATGGACTTTGTCAGAGGAATACATCCTTTTTATGTACAGTGTTACTCCATTTCCCTTTTGATTTAATTTATTACTTTTGAATAAATATTATGTTCTAGTCATTAGATCCCATTAAGTTTCAGTGATATTCAGTGACATTTGACCTCATAGGTCAAATTTATTTCCTCACATTAAGATCTCTAAGTTCACTTTCCTTAACACTTAGTTTGTACATTTATGAGGCAATGAGTATTATTATTTCTCCTCGAGTTGGAAACTCTCTTGTGTGTTAGGATCTCTCCACCTGCCTTCTTCCTATAACATGCCTACTACTTTCCAGAATACCTGGGTTAGTGATTGTGTGTGGGAAGCTTTCTCCTCCTTCCATTGTCAGCTTAAAGCCATCTTGATTAGATCCACAAGTCTAGGCAAATATATATGTATAAATGTATATATATATATATATATATATATATATATATATATATATAATATAACTGATCCTTATTAAATGTACTCCATGCCTGTCCAAGAGCTTGCCATTTCTTTCCCAATCGATAAATCAAAACACATTTATTATGGACCAGACATTGTACTAAGCATTAGGGATACAAAGACAAAAGCATATAGTTCTTGCCCTCAGGGATGTTATACTTTAATGGGAGAGACAGTAGATACCTTTGTAGGCAAAAATAGACTCTTACAAAATAGATACATGATAACCTTAGAGGGAGCTCTAGGGACCAGGAAAAGCCTCTTTTCCTGAAGCTGGAAGACAGCATCTGAACTGAGTTTTGAAGGAGGCTCCGTGTTTCTAAGAGGCAGAAATGAGGAAGTAGAACATTCGAGGCATGGAGACAGCCAGTGCAAAAACGGTGATGGAAAATGGAATATTGTATGTGATGGAAAATAGAACAGTGTGTGTGGCTGGACTGTAGGTTATATGGAGGGACATAATGGAGAAGAAGACTGAAAAGGTAGGAAGGGGCTAGGTTGTGGAAAGCTTTAAATGTCAAACAGAAGGACTCTATTTGATCCAAAAAATGATAGGGTGCTATTGGAGTTTATTGATTGGGAGGGTAATCTGGTCAGAACTGCCCTTTAGAAAAATCTCTATGGCAACTATATGGATGGCTGACGAGTTGGAGTGAGGAGAAAATTGAGGGAGAGACGCCAATTAGGAGGTTATTGCAATAGTCTGGGCCAAAGGTGAGGAATCTGGGGCCTTGAGGCCACATGTGGCCCTCTAGGTCCTCAAATGCAGCCTTTTGACCGAATCTAAACTTCACTTTGTTCTGTAAAGTTTGGATTCGGTCAAAGGGCTGCACTCGAGGACCTAGAAGGCCACATGTGGCCTCTAGGCTTCAGGTTCCCCACCGCTGGTCTAGGCAGGAGGCAATGAGGACTTGAGGACTTGTCTTAGGATGTAAACGGAGGGAAGACAACATATCCTGAGAGATGCTGTTGAGAAAGAATTGACAAGATCTGGTAATTGACTGAATATGTGGGGTGAGTAAGAGTGAGGAGTCAAGAAAGACTCCGAGGTGGCAAATTTAGATGCCTGGAAGGATGATGATCTTGACAGAAATAGGGAAATCCTCCAACATAATTTTTTAAAACTGGCTCTTCATAACCCATAGCCACTCTTTCTCTTCTGAAACCCGCACTTCCAATTGGTAACAGTGATGAAAACACCACCTGTGCCCCAAAGTTCTTGACTTTATTGACCAGGATTTCATAATCTCTAGAGATGATTTATTGATTCCTTTATTTGCTGTCACCTTCTGGTGATATCGTTTGTTCTGCCATACATCTGGCATTAGAAAAAAGTCCTGGTAGTCAGTTTTAATATATCTAGAGAGGATGACCATCATATGCTAGATACATAGTAACTCAAGAGATAGGCTATCTTCCATTATCCAAGTCAGGTCAACACATGGCCACTGAGCATTTCCCATAGTGAGAAATTGCCAATCACCTGGACTCCATTCTTTCCTGCAACCAGTACTGGATAGCCTCTTATCTGGTGACCTCTGTGAGTCTTCACTATCATCCCTTAGAACATAAGAGGTTGATTTCTCTTAAGAATGTTTAATTTCATTCATTCTTTATAGGAAGAGTTGAAAATCTCTTAACACACATAGCTCCAAGAGTTCAGTGATCCTTTTTCCTTTCTTCCTCTGTGTCAGATTCCTTTGTCCTCCAACCTCCCAGCACAGAATCAGGTTCTCATCTCTCTCTTTGCATTCTTTTTCTTCTTCAAGTGTCCCCCGCCCCCCCGCCCGCATTCTTTCAAGGTTAGGTAGAGAATAGAGAAATAGAGAGACAGCCCTTGTACTTACTCCTCTAGCAGAGAGCAAAGACTGGATTTTGCGCACATGTAGCTGCTTCTTGGTTGCTACTGGCAGACACCCAAACATCATATGATCTCTGAAGGTCAATGAAATATTTCCTTGCCCTTCAAACTCACTGAAATGGAGTTTCTTAGTTTTGAGTCCCTCTTACTGCTAATTCTCAATACTCTTTGTGGAAACAAACTGCTTTGGAGGGGGTGGGAGGGTAGTGGTGGTGTCTGACTTTGGGGGTCTCCCAAGGGTAGTTTTTTTCTTTTATCATAGATTTTTCTACTTTTTCTCTATATCAGATACTACCTTCTCATGTTGGATCTGTAATAAATAGATTCCAAGACCCATTGCAAATGGTCACTGGCTTAATGTAGAAACCCATCTTCTAGGCCCTTGTGTCTTGCCTCTTTTTTTTTTTTTGAGGGAGGAGGCTAAGTAATCTGGGTTAAATGACTTGCCCAAAGACACACAAGCTAGTAAGTGTCAGGTGTCTGAGGCCAGATTTGAACTCCGGTCCTCCTGATTTCAGGGCCAGTGATCTACTCACTGCGCCACCTAGCTGCCCCATTGCCTCTTTGCTGTGTTATCTCCTGCAGTGCTATTATTCCCAGATCTCCTGACTGTAAGGTTCAGGACTCTTTTTACTGATTCATGCTGGCCCTCTATTGATTCAGCGTGAGAAGATGCTCTGGATGACCAAGTCACAGACTCTGAGAGGTGGGTGGGGACTTCAGCAACCATTCTAGTCCAGCCCATGCACCAAAGCCACACCATGATAGCATGATGGGATTACACATTTAGAGTTAGAAGGGTCCTAAGAGGCCACCTAGTCCAACCCATTTAGGAGACTGAGGCTTAGAGTGGGTGAGACTTTTCTAAGGTCACACAGGTAGTGAGTGGCAGAACGGGGATTTGGACTTGTCTTCTCGCTGTTTTTGAAGATACAAAAAAGTGCACAGTTCCAGAAATATAGGATCCTCAGAGAGGCACTTCTGAATCCTTGGATTTTTCATTTCTACCTTATGAATAACTGAAGGGAAGCTCATCTTCCGTGTGTGTGTGTGTGTGTGTGTGTGTGTGTGTGTGTGTGTGTTTTGGGGGGCGAGGGCGGGGATCAGTGCTTCCAAATTCCCCTGTGCAGATTCAGTTGTGGGTTGATAATAATAAGGTCTAGCATTTATACAGCACCTACTATATGTGCCAGGCACTGTGCTAAATGCTTTTCAAACATTATATCATTCGATGTTCACAACAGATGAGGAAACTGAAGTCCAATGTCTTGTCCAAGGTCACACAGCTAGTAAGCGTCTGAGGCTGGATTTGAACTCACGTCTTCCTGACTCCAGGCTTGGTACTCTCTCTACTGCTCTAACTAGTTGCCTCTGATATGCTAATAAGTTTTGATCATCAGTGAGAGGTGCTAGAGTAGAGATATATAATGGAGAGGCAGGAGAAAGGGGAATCATTGGGATACAGAAAAGGAAGTGGTCTTTTCAACATGCTTATTTGGAGGCTCAGATTTCAAATGTATGCTCCAGTCAATGAATGACCTTAAGTGCTTGCTCATTTTATCCCAACGAAAGGGAAAGAAAGGAATGAGGCTGTGCATATAAGACTAAGGCATCTGCAGTATATGGAGGTTAAAAAAAAGAGGAAGCAAATTTTAATCCACAGACAATAATGGAACAAATGGGAACTTTTTCAGAAAACCAACCTTTAATCTTCACTGCTCTGTTCTCATGTTTTCTATGTGTCTTTCATGGTGTTAGTGTTTACTTTATACTTTTGACCTTTCACAATTTTCTGTCTAGTAGTATTAGTGTGGCATCATGGAAACTATCCTTTATTTGGAAGCTTCAAACTTCCACTGTGTGCACTGAGATTAGTCACTTTACCACTCTTGCCTCAGTTTCCCCATCTATAAAATGGGTTGGATTGATCTCTACATTTCCTTCTGGGTCTAAGTCTATGAATCTACACGAATAGATATGGATGGAGGACAAATGGAGTAGGATGGCTATGACTTAAAATAGTTATGAAATTTTTGGTTCATTTCACCTCTCAGAGAATCTGAGGGAGCCTGGGACAAATGACAATGTGCATTCTTCTTAAAGCTTCGATATCAAGTGAAATCCGGTTCAAATGAGTTATCAAGAGCAGGCTTGATTAAAGGAACAGAAAGCATGAACAGAAGGAACAGCAGTTGGTAAAAGGGTTATAGCTGGCCAAAGGGAGGCGACACCCTTGGATGGCATCACAGCCTGAGTGCATACGGATGGAGGAGGGAGGCATCATTGCCAGGCACCCAGCTCCAATCCTGCCTAATTTGTCTTAGCATCACAAAGTGGAGCAGGGACAGGCTGTGTGGTGCTGTTACATCCTACTTGTCTCTGAATCTCAGGTCCTAACTTTACCACTAATTAATTAGCCGTGTGACCTTAGGCAATTTCCTTAACCTGTCTGGGTCTATTTCCCTGTCTGTCAAATGCAAAGGTTAGACAAGACGCTCCTAGTTCCATGACTCTATGGCTTTTTTTGGGATGCTAGTGGCTGACACCACCTCCTTTTCCTCCCATGTGCTACTTGCTACTCAAGTCACTCTGAGCTGCTGCAGCAGTCTGACGTCTAAGACAACTACCCCGATTTGCTGTGCCCAGGGGACAGCCCTGCTGGCTTTAATATTTTCTTTCAACCTTGTTTCTGGGCTCTGTCTCGCTCAGATCAATAACTTACTACAGTAAAAACGACAACATGCCAGGTCTAGTGGGCATACAAGGAACAGCCTCAGCTATAAAATTAAGAAGAGTGGAATAAAGTGGATGTCTCTGGATTCTTTTTTTGGACAGGCTGGGGAACGGTTTGACCTGGTAGGTAGGACAGAGTGGTTGTGGAATCCTTTCCTTAGGCTGGGCCTACATACTGTGGGCCCATAAATGTTACCAATGCATTTGAACTTTTCTAAAACACTTTCATAACCCTGCTATGAAGTAGGAATAATTAATAATAATAATTCCATTTGACATCCCCATATTATTCCTATTTGAGGACATTGAGGCAGAGAGACTAAATGACTTTCCTGAGGTCACACAGCATGTTAGTGGGAAGAGATAGAACATTTAACAAGTACTTAGTCTGTGCTGGGCACTGTGGAATGCAAAACAAAGAAAACCAGGAACTTCCTACTCTCAAGGACCTTATATTCTAAAGTGGAAGACAAAAGCATAAAGAGGAGATAGAAAAAGTTTTTTTTTCTTTTGGTGGGTGGTGGGTAAGGAGGGTACCCACAAGGGGTCTAAGAAGCTGGTGTGGAGGCAGAGTAGGTTGGTGTGGTTGTGGAATAAGATGGGCAGAGCCTTCTTATGCCATGACAGTTACAGTCAAGGACACACCAGTCACTGAGCTGGCCTCAAGGTACAGTAAGCAGGGGGACCAGGCAGGTGGGTGAACCAGAAGGAAGAGAATTGACTCTGCCTGGGCTACACTGTCCCCTTTCGTGGCATTGTCAAGGCTAGTTAGCTCAGCTGGGGAAAGTGTTTTCTTAGGTAATGGGTACAATCCTTGTGACAGTTAGCTTTACACAAAGGAAATCTTCCAGGTGCTCAAACATTATGCCAACCCAGCCCTACACTATTGGTCAATGGGTGGAGTAGGAACATGGGATCATGTGAGTTAGATCTTAAAGAACCTTAGAGCTCATAGTAGAACTCCCTTGTCTTACAAATGGGGAAACTGAGGTCCCAAGAAGTGGCGTGACTTGTCCAAAATCCTATATGTAGCTTGCTTTCTAACCCAGGTTGTCTGAGCATGGGTGGCTGCATTCAATCCATCCCCACTACCATAAAAAACCCAACAATTAAAGCTGTGTTCTTCTGATGTAGCATCTGTACCATCATCTTCATATATTGGGGATGGTCCATTTGAAGGGTATCTCAGGTTAAAAAGCTTCTTCAGACAGGTCATGTGGAGTCCCTTGGTGGGAGATTCATCAGACTGGTTGTTCCAGACATTGCAACAGCTGTAGAAAGTGAGCGGCCACATTTCTGGCTTCATGACTCTTCCTTCATAGAGTCCAAATGTTTCCCAGTGTCAGTCAATTAACACTATTGGGGGCAGGTGTGTGTGTGGAGCACTGGCAGTCCTAGAGCATGAAAGCAGATAGTTAAATGGCATCTACCCGTAAGCTCCTTCTTGTGTTGAAACGCTGAGCTTTTCTTGGGTATCAGTGACCTCTCACCACATCTACAAGAAGCTGTTTTCTGCTCGGTGTCAGCCATGGCTGGATGGAAGGTATCCCAGTAGGCTTTTTGCCCTGTGACTTTCAGCTTGGGGCCCAGGGGGACTAGCTGGCTGATGACATTGGACTTATTTAAACTGATGGTTGATGGCAATGTGACCACAACTTCAGATCCTACCAGTAAAGTCATACATTTTGCTTTTGAATCTCCGTCTCTTCCAAAGACTAATCCTTTAAGGAGAGGCTTTTGATGTGACTACATGAGCACATGAGAGTGTGTTTGCTAAGCCAAGCTTTTACTTGTAAAATATAAACTCCTAAAATGATAAATATGCTTTTATGTATTAATAGCTCTAATCACTCAGGGGACAGAGCCTGTTGTGAGTGTCAAGGATTCTGCACTTGGAGTCAGGAGACCTGAATTCACATTCTGGTTTTGATACTAGCCGTATGCCCATGGACAGGTCACTCAACTTCCCTGAGGCTCCGTTTCCACATCTGTAAAATGGGTGTAATGCTACTCATACTTACTTTATAGTATTGTTATGAGGAGATTACTTTGTAGAAATAACCCCCAGCTGGGTTATGTAGAAAACAAAACAAATGTGAGTTATTGTTGATGAAGGACATCAAGGTAGAGGTCTTTATGTAATAGAAACACAAGTCCTTACCATTGTGACAATGCCCCCCTCAATGGTCACCAGCTTCTCCCTTTCCCCATCTGTATTTCTCCTGCTTTCCCAGTGTAATATGCATGGTTTAACCCCAGTCACTGAGAAGGATGTCAGAAACAGGAAATGGAATGGGAAAGGAGGGAAGTATTTTTCCTTGGCCCCTCAGTTAGTGGGAAGTGCTGCTTGAGGAGAAGGTATAGCCTGAGCATGGAGAGGGAAGAGGTCAATGTAACCAGGTCACCCCAACTCTTCCCAGAACTAAACCTGGGGGCCTTGAAACAACAAAGACAAGTTGAGAAGTTTTCACAAGCACCTGATGTGGACTTCTTGTGTGATGAGTGGGACTCAGAGCATACTGAATTGTGGCCTGGCTTGTAATATACATCCATCCCAGAATCCACCAGAAATGGACATTTTGGAATTTCTGGGAAGGCTGTATGTGAAGGCTTCTGAAAAAGTCAGCATAGCCCCAAGAAGGAGATAGCCACATCTTCAGCCCCTTGGGTCTTCCTCTGTCTTCTCATTCCATTGTCTCTCTCCTAGTACAAACTCTTGGCAAACATAGCTCTTAGATTAGTCCCTGTTTCAAAACATCCTTTTCCGATAGATTCTGGGATGACTGTGCATTGAGAAGCAAGGCTATATAATGAATAGAGAGGAACTGTATTAAGTGGTTCAGAGTCCTTCAGATCCTGAATATCTGAAAGAGCTCGAAATGTGTCTGGTAGTCCTTAGGTGCACTGGTCCAGACTATGCTATTCTGTATAAAAGAGGGAGTGAGATAGTGGGAAGCAGGAGACAGTGACTGCAATAGCAGAGAGAGAGAGAGAGAGAGAGAGAGAGAGACAGACAGACAGACAGACAGACACGGTGGTGAGGGTGAGAGAAACAGACAGAAACACACACACAGAGACATACACAGACACAGAGAAAGAGAGACAGGCAGACAGAAAAGAAACTGAGAGAAAAAGAGACAGAGACAAGCAGAGATATAGAGACACACAGAGAGAGGCAAGCAGTCAGAGATACAGAGAAGAGGGACAGAGAGACAGACGGAGAGACAGAAAGAAGAGAGACAAAGACAGAAAACAAGATGGACGGAGACAGAGAATGGAGCATATCATAGATCTAGGGCTCGAAGGAGCCTCAAAGGCTGTATAGTCCAATGCCCTTCATTTTACACATGAGGAAGCTGAGATCCAGGATAGTTTAAGTGATTTGCCCAAGATCTCACAAATCGTAAGCATCAATGGTAGGATTTGAACTTGGATCCTCTGATAGAGGAGCTGGGGCTTTCCACTGTAGCACACCACCTCCAGAAAAACTCAAGCCTGAGGATGGTGGTAGCAAAAGCAGAGAAGCCTGCCTAACTATTTTCTAAGACATTTAATCACTAATGTGTTCAAGGAGCAATCGAAGAAATCAACGTGCATTGATTAAGCACCAGCTGTATCCGGCACTGTGCTAGACACTGAGAATTCAAAGGCAATCCCAATTGTCCTTCCAGGATGCTGCTCCCCCAGGCCTGGAGTTTGTGCTCCAGTTCCATCATTGCTCTTTTCCTCTGAGAATCTCCTTCTGATATCCCTCCTAGGTCAGCACACTCACACCAGAGTTGTTAATAACCCAGGAAACCCAAGCCGATTAGAGCTTTGTTTTTTCCCTTGAGTTACTTTGGGTAATTAGGCATTTTCTCATTAGCTTAAGAAAAATGAGAGCTGAGTCCAAGGAGCTTTCCTTTATAAATGGATTTGTAGCTCTGGGCATCTATCATTCATGGAGCTAGATATGAAAAGGAGAAGAGAGGAAAGGGAAGAGGAGAAGAAAGGGGGAAAAAAAAGCTCAGGAAGAGAGAGATTCACAGGACTTTGGAACTGGAAGGGACTGTGGAGGTCTCCTATTCCTAACTGCCCCATTTTTCAGATGAAGAAACAGTGAATGTCACATAGCTAGCAAAAGACAGGGGCAGGACTCTGACAGGCCCTTGCAATGGCTCCCTAGTGCTTGGTGTGAACAGTTATCCCAGCTTCCAAAGCTTCCATCCCTCTCCCCAATCTGGCACTATCCTGCCAGGCTGGCCTCTTCTCATGCTACTCTGCTTCAGTTCCATTGGACTCTTGCTATTTTCCTTCTTCATGCCTTGTATTTTTCTGCCTCCACACCTTTGCTTATCTTCTCTAGGTCTGGAAATACTCCTATGGTTAGTGCACGAGTTCAAATCAGTCCTTAGGCACTTACTGGCTGTGTAACCCTGGGCACGTCACTTAACCCCAATTGCCTCCAAAAGAAAGAAGGGAAGGAGCAAGGAGGGAAAGAAGGAAAGACCCTTCCTTACGCTCTCGGCCTGTCAAATTCCTGCCATGCTTTAAAAGTTGACTCTTCCAAGAAGGCTTTCCTTCTCCATCCTCCCCCACCCCGAGTCAGTGAAGACTTTATTGGTCACTTGCTTTGGGCTTTTTATATGCTTATTATGTATCCTTCTATATTAGCTGTATATGTGGCTTATACCCTACAGGACTCTAAACTCCATGAGGAGAGGACCCACACATAGCAAGTATTTAATAAATCAGTTGTATTGCTATTGGACCAGTAATTTCATCAGTGTAGAGTTACTATTGAGGAGCTCCCTCCATCAATGTAGATGAGGACCTTTGTTGTCTTAGACAGACTTGTCTGGGCCATCGAGAACTAAGATGGATTAATTAGGGCAGAACACAATCGTGTCTTTCTGTCTCCATGACTAGCTCTCTAGTCACCATACCACACTGTCTCCAAATACTTTTAATTGAATAAAACCAGAATCATGAGTGTTCTGGAACCACAACATTGGATTGTGGTTTTGGATTAAATTTGGATTAAATTTTGGAAAATTTGGAAAAATTTAATTTGGATTAAAAAGGCAAGAATCATGGATCAAGGAGAGCATAAGGATTCCTCTGATTGGAACAGTCCTGGTTTCCTAGCCTAGATTTTCCAGGATCATCTCAAAACTGGCCTGAAACCTAGACCCTGGGGCAGCTAGGTGGCACAGTAGATAAAGCATCGGCCCTGGAGTCAAGAGGACCTAAATTCAAATCTGGCCTTAGACACTTTAGCCGTGTGACCCTGGGCAAGTCACTTAACCCTAATTGCCTCAAAAAAAAAAAAAGAAAAAGAAAAGAAACCTAGACCCTGCCATCTTTGGTCATAACTTATTGAATTCACCCAGTTTATTTGACAGATGAAGAAATGGAAGTCCAGAGGTTGTGTCTTGCCAAAGATCAAATGCTAGAAAATACCTGAGCCTAGATTTGATCTCAGGTTTTCTGGACTCCAAGAGCAGTATCCTCTCCAGAAAGTCACATTATTTCCCTTCATGGTCTGTAGGCCAGTATCTCAGATCAGTCATCCCCTGAAGGTGACACTTTTTTATTAGGCATTTTCTTATGCCAAGATGGATGTGAAAGAGGGTAGCTCTAATTAGTCATTAGCTGGCCACGGATGAGTGTTGACCACCTCTTTCTTTTGTTCCCTAATTTCATTTTGGCTCCATCAGAGGGATTAATGATCTTGAACTTAAGGAAAATTCAATTTGGGG
>CM053623.1:88432612-88532690 GCA_028646595.1 Phalanger gymnotis | reverse complement strand
GGGTGTGGGTGGGGCGGGGGGCGCGGGGCGCGTGTGGTGTGTGTGGTGTGTGTGGTGTGTGTGGTGTGTGTGGTGTGTGTGGTGTGTGTGGTGTGTGTGGTGTGGTGTGGTGTGGTGTGGTGTGGTGTGGTGTGGTGTGGTGTGGTGTGGTGTGGTGTGGTGTGTGTGGTGTGGTGTGGTGTGGTGTGTGTACACACTGAGCCTAGCCTTCAGGAAATCCCCACTTTTCTTCCAGTAAGAGCTTGGTTTATCTTTCCATCCTACCTACTGAATGTCTTCTTCCTCCATCCACAATTGATTTCTCTCTTAGATCACACAGAGAATACAGAAATCACACAATCCCCTGAGGCTTCCTGTGATCACTGGATAGCTGGAATAGGGAGTATTGTGAGGGGCAGGGAGCCAAGCCTATGCCCTCATTCTAAGATTCTTCTATAGCTTCATAATGCCTGCCAAACCCACCTTAGCCACAAGGTAAAACCCCTCCCTCCAACTGGGCAAACAACTCAAAATGGTTTCTTACTGATGTGGAGTCAGTAGAGATCTTCTTGCACAAGAAAGCTGATGCAGTGATCTAAATATTTGTATGTGGTAAGTAATGGAACAGCAGGCATCACCAAGCTTTTCTGCTTTAAAAAAATAGAACTTTACATAGGTGACAATTTTCTTAGCGTTTTCCCTTTTCCTCATAATGGGGTTGATGGGGAGAGAAGAGGAGAGAGGCAGGAGGGATTTGGAGAACCAATATGGTGAGAACTGTAAGTCCTTTTGAATGAGGAATTTCTACAGGGGACAGAGAAAGAAGAGAAATCCTCTTTAGTTGGGTTATGGCAGACAAGTCCCAGACACAATCCTTCCAGCTCATTAAAAATAATTTGCTTCCAGCCCCTGTTGCTTTCCCCTCTGCAGGAGATGAGTGGCAAACTGACTTAGTCAGAAGAATTAAGAGGACTTTCAGTTGGAGCCAATCAGTAAGCTGCCTTGATTCATTGCCGAGGAAAACAAGAGGCTGTGAGAAACACAGGAGAGAGTTAGCCTGGCAGAGATTATGTCTCTTTGTCACTCCTATGCCCAGTTAACTCTCCAATTAAACCTTCCACTGACAGTCTAGGGGCCCGATGACAGAGGAAAGAGCCAATCCAAACTGACCTTTTGCTTCCGAACCATTAATGGAACTCCATAATTAACAGCACCTTGTAAGCCGAGTGGCATGGAAAGTGGGGCAGCTCTAATCAATCCTTACCTGGCCATGGATGGGCATTGATCATCACTTCTGTTCCTTAACTTTGCTAGTTCCCCTGGTTTCCCTGTGAGTATGCCACTGGTAAGACACTTTGGGATATCTGTGGCCACCCTTAAAAGAATGGCTACTAGGGACCTGAGCAGGTTATCAAGATGACAGTTGTGACAGCATTGTTTCTAGGTTGCCACAAGGGCCATAATTAGCATAACGGAAGTGGTCAGGGAAACTCTGTGATCTGCCAAATTGGGGCACTTTCCCTGGAGTTGGGAATGCATGTTTTGATTCTGTGGGAGGGATGAATGCTCTTGAATGTAAGGAAAATTCAGTTTGGGGAGTAGGGAGGGTGCAAAGGAGAAGAGAGTCCTTGCTTTTGCGACAGAGTTGAGGGTCCCTGACTTTCTAACCTCTGGGAAAAGATTGGAATGGGAAACTGGTGGCTGGTAAAGGGTAGCTTGCTGAGAAAGTGTGTCCTGGTTGAGGGGTACCAAGGAAAAAGAATCCTGGGAGTCATGGGCTGATGCAGCTTAAGAGAGTGATGGCCATGCTGCATGTGGCCAGTGGGCTAGAAGACTGCCATAAGGAGGAAACATCTCATACCTCAACCAATATCAGCACCCTGGGGCAGAGCTCTGGTTAGCTTGTTCTGGTTTTATGGCTATGGGCATCAACTCTTCTTTCCCCCATTTTAACCAGAAAATAAATAGTCCTAGTAGAGAAAGATTTTCTTTCAAAGGTATTCTAGAAGCTACTTGGATAACATACTGCACCGAGGAGGGGAGAAGGAACAATATAATAACAAAATACAGAACTCAATCTTTAATAGTTAATTTAAAAAATAGTACTGAAGTGTACTTTAATCATAAAGCCTGAAATGGTAGTTATTGACGTATCTGTAGGGCAGTGTGGTATCGTGGTAAGAGTCCTGACTATGGAGTCTGTAGACCTGGGATTGAGTCCCAGCAACTATGGGAAAGCAACTTAATCATTCTAAGCCTCAGTTTCTTCATCTATAAAATGAGAGAATGATACTTGCCCTTGTCTTCCTTATAGGATTATTGCAAATCATAGAAATGTGAACTAGAGTACTAAAAGGTGAGAGACAATGCAGGCCAAAATGATTATCCTGGATCTGTCTTAACAGTAGGACACAGGGCCCTTTGAGCTTAAGTAAAGTCACAAGCAGGGGAATGGACTTTGGAAAGACCCTATCAGGTCTTCCTTGATACCTCATTGTGGTGATTGGTTGGCCCTGGATTTTCAGAGGCTGTGTTGGTGAACTGGCAGCTATGGCAGCAGAAAAACGCTTCACATATCAGCCCAGAGATGGACAGTCTGATTGTTGTGTTGAGGACCAGCTAAGCAGATCTGGGAAGGAGCATTGCCAGGTAGTAGGCCACAGATTGATAACCTTCTAATCATAGAAACCCTTGAAGACCATCTAGTGCATTGGGGTAGGAGTCTACCCTGGTGGAGGCACTCCCACTGTATTGGAATATTAGATCCCAGGAGCATTGGAGGAATATTTATCCATATATTTAAGGGTATTTATTAAAGACCGACCAAGCCAGGTGCTTGATGGGTGAAGTGAAGGGAATATATATAATGCAAAACTACAGTCATTGGCCTATAGATACCTTTAATCTTGTTGAGCATACAAGGCAGGCACAATTAGAGAACAGTTATAAAGCTATGAGGATTAAGTGAATTGGAAAGAGGGGAAGGAAAGGGAAAAGGATAGACATTTGTGTGGTGCCTACTCTGTGCCAGGCACTGTGCCAAGTGCTTTGCAAATATGATTTTGTTTTATCCTCACAACACCCTGAGGAGGTAAGTGCTGTTATTAAATATATTTTATAATTGAGGAAATTGAGGCAAATAGAGGTTAAGTGACTTGCTCAGGATCATATGTCTAAGACCAGATTTGAACTCAGGTCTTCCCGATTCTAGGTCCAGTGCTCTATCCGTTAAGGCACCAGCTGCCCCTGATTGGTTTAATGAGATGAAACAAATAGCAAATCCTTGTTTGTCCCTGTTAGTGAGCAGAGCCTTCAGATCTGTGCTATATCATGGGTGCATAGAAAATAAAAGAAGCCAGCAAGGAATCATAAGGGGGATTACCCTAGGAAAAGGTCAAGAAACCTGGGTTCTAGTCCTGGCTTGAACCTTGGGCAAGGCACCTCATTTCTCTATGTCTCACTTCCTTCATTTACAAAATGAAGGGGTTGGACTAGAGGCAGAGAGCTGGGACTTGGCATCCACAAGATCTGAGTTTGAACCCTGCTTCAGACACTAACTAGCTATGTGACCCTGGACAAACCATTCTGTGCCTCAGTTTCCTCTTCTGTGAAATGGAGATAATAACAGCACCTAGCTCACTGGGTTGTTGTGAACATCAAATGAATTAATGTCTGTGAAGTGCTTTGCAAACTTTAAAGTGCCATATTAGCTATTATTTGATAATCCCCCAAGGTCTAATCCCCCAGCTCTAAACTCTAAAGTGCTAAGAAAAACACAGGGGAGGGAAGGTGCCACCGTGAGGAAAAGGCCAAGACTTGGCGAGAGAAGAGCCATTTCCCCTGGACAGCTCAGGCAGTGAGGGGATGGGGAGATGCCATGTACTTTTCCCTCTCCATCATGAGAGCCTCTCACTAGCCTTTGCGGAGCTCCACAGATAATACTCGCTTCCCTCTGACGTCTTATAAGTCAATCCTCTTAACGCTTTGTAAATGGGGCTTTATTTCTCTCTCATTTAGAAATCAAAGGTGTCGACTCCTCATCAGAATATATCTTTTTTTGGCTCCTCTTTGGGGAGATTTCCACTCTCTATTGAAGATTGTCCCTAAGTCATGCTCATAGCTGCAAGTACCTCTCCTCTGCCTGATACTGGACCAGTTGGAAGAGTTTCCCCTTATACTCCTTGAAGGGTAAGATGGTGCACTGATGGCAGCCAACCATCTGATATTATGCTTATTCCCACAATGGTGATAATTTTTGATACTAATTTTTAAAATGTTTTATTAATGAATTTCAGTTTTATAACCAAAAGTACTTCATTCACCCCTCTGTTTTTGTCTTTTGGTCTTTTTTTCAGTTGTGCTGACTCTTCCTGACCCTGTTTAGGGTTTTCGTGGCAAAGATACTGGAGTGGTTTGCCATTTCTTTCTCCAGCTCATTTGACAGGTGAGAACACTGAGGCAAACAGGGTTAAGAGACTTGCCCAGAGTCATATAACTAGGAAGTGCCTGAGGCTGGATTTGAACTCAGGAAGATGAATCTTCCCGACTCCAGGCCCAGCACTCCATCCACTGTGCCACCCAATCGCTTCCACTTTTGTAGTATAGTATCTGGCCACTGGACCCACATGGCTCTGGAGGAGAAAGTGAGGCTGGTGACCTTGCATAGCCCTCCCTTACTCAAATCCAAGTCAGCTTCAAGTCATGTCATCATCTCCCTGACGTCATCGTGCTCTTCAAGAATGAAGGACAAACACAACAACCCTTCCTTATATTGAAAAAAAAAAAGTGTAACCATGTTGTGTGAGGCAGCTGTTGTATTTGATAGAGTAGAAACGATATAGCATTCTGCACCTGTAGTGCCTCCCATTTTTACAAAGAAGGTATTAGTACTGATTTTTCACTTTAACTCTGGCCAGCTTCTTCCTTTCTGGCCAAGTCTTGATTTTTCCCTCATGGTAGCCCCTTCCCTCCTGTATGGTGTTCTTTGTACTTTAGAGCAATTTATCTATCTATCTATTCATTTATTTGTTGCAGAGGGGGAAGGCAGGGCTATTGGGGTTAAGTGACTTGCCCAAGGTCACACAGCTAGTAAGTGTGTCAAGTGTCTGAGGCCGGATTTTGAACTCAGGTGCTCCTAACTCCACGGCCGGTGGTTTGCTCACTGCGCCACGTAGCCGACCCTCTTTAGAGCAATTTCAAGCTGGAAAGGCTCTTGGGAGATCATCAAGTGATGTCTAATCTGACACTTTAAGTTTGCGAAGCAGGTCATAGATGTTAACTCATTTGATGCCCACGATGACCCAGTGAGCTAGGTGCTATTATCATCCTCATCTTACATTCTGTATTTATTCTGGGTCAGTTAGAGCCCAGTGTGAGGATGCTGTTTCTTGGTATCAGGCAGAGGAGGAATGATAATTATAGTGAGGGATTTGTTTTAATTGGAAGATAGATAAAGCATTTATTAAGTGCTTGCTTTGTGCTCGGAGGGCCGCTAGGTAACAGAGTGGATACAGCACCAGGCTTGGAGTCAGGAAGACCCAAGTTCAAATGTAACCTCAGACACTTACTACCTATGTGGCCCATGGCAAGTCACTTAACCCCTATTTGCCTTAGTTCCTCATCTGTAAAATAGGGGCACACTGGAGAAGGAAATGGCCAACCACTCTAGTATCTTTGCCATGGACAAAAGTCCGTAGGGCCCCATAGAGTGGGACATGACTGAACAACAACAATGTGGTAGGAACTGAGCCAAGGGCTGGAGATAGAAATGTAAGCAAGCCAGATAGCCCTTTCCTGCCTTCCAGAAGCTTGCGGTTGAATGCGGGAAAGACAAAATGGAAAGGGGAGGTGATTGGTGGGGACTATGAACATGACTGTATAGTTTGGTGTTGGTGGCCAGGAAGAAAATGAGGAAGTTGAAATCCCCACCAGAAGAGCTAAAATAGGAAACAGACGTAAAAGATAAATCTAACCATACAAAATATGTTAGTTTCACAGTGAAGATAAATTATCTCAAAGATGACTTTCCTTCACCCTCGGGCCTTTGACTGTCATCTCAAAAACATGTCCAATCGGTCGCATGGGAGGGCAAGTGAGAGAGTGAGCATGAGTCATCGTAAACTATTACCACTGTGGGAACAACTCATATCCTGTTGACAACTGGTCAGAAACACAATTTTTGTGCAAGAAGAACTGGATATTATGTGTAGTGCCATATAGTACAGTCAGCATAGCACTAACCTTCAAGTTAGAAAGACTGAGGACCAAGTCTCTGCTCTACTATCTTTGTGACTAAGGGAAAGTAATTTGACTTTTCTGTGCCTCAGTTTCCTCATCTGTAAAATGATGATAATACCTCTAAAACCTTTCTCATATATTTAGGAAGAAAGAGCCTTGTAAAAAAAAGGAGATATGTAAACGAGTATTTTTAATTATTCTTAGCTCAAAATAGGAAAGTGGCAAGTTTATGAAGCCAAGGATGACATAATGACATGAAGATATTTTTATTTTACTTACTAAATTTAGGCTTCTTATCAGTTCTAAGCCAGATGATGTGAACAAGGCAAGGCATATGTGATTAAAGGGGAGGCATGGGAAGGGAATAAATATTTATTAAGCACTTATCATGTGCCAGGCACTGTACTAAGCACTTTATAAATATTATCTCATTTGATTCTCACAACAATGCTAGGAGGGAGGAGCACTTATTATTCCCATTTTACAGCTGAAGAAACTGAGGCAGACAGAGGTTAAGTGATGTGAACAGGGTCACACACTAGTAAGTGTCTGGGACTGGATTTGAACTTGAGTCTTCCTAACTCACTAGTCCCAGAGTTCTTTCCAATGCACCATTCTAGCTACCTAGCATGGCTAGACCCCAGTTTGTCTGAAAAAAGGTTGGGAGTTCTAGTGCATTCTGAATTCAGTGAGTTAACAGTGGGATAAGGCAGCCAAGAAAGCTAGTGCCATATTAGGTTGCTTTTGTCAACCTGAAATAGAGAGGACTCCCAAAGTAGCAACAACAACGGTCTTTAATCGAGGCAAGGAAATTACAGTTTGGGATACTACATAGCACTGAAGTACTGGAGTATCTGGAGGGGGCAGGGTTTAGAAACACTTCAGTAGGGAAGAAGTCTTATGGAAGGCACAGCCTCTCGAAGCTGTTACATAAGTTGTTTTGCAAAATAGCTGAAAGTCTGTAGAGAAGGCTGGAGAGGTCAAGGAGTAGTGACATCTGGTCCAGACAGGGCTCCAGGTGCTGCAGTGGGAGTTTCCATAGAAACCACAAGACTGGCTCCCACTGGTTTGAACTTGCCCATGAGGTCAAGGTCATGGAGCCCCTCTGATGGCTGCATTCAACATTTTAATAAGGGCATAGCATACAGGAGATGATAGTCCAATTTTAACCCTCTGCTAGACAATCTACAACTGTTCAGCTATGTTCAGTTCTGAGGGCCATGTTTTGGAATGTTGACCAGTTGGAGAACAAACAGAAATGGGAAACCGGAATGGTGAAGGGCTTGAAGATCATCTAGTATAAAGGATAGGATGGAGAAACTAGGGATGTTTAGAGAAGAGAACACAGGGGAAATGTGAGATTGTCAAGCAGAGGCAGCATGATGTATTAGAAGGAGTGCTGGATTTGGAGCCAGGGGTTCTGGGTTCAAATCCCAACTCTTTGCTTAGCATCTGTGGGATGTTGGACCCTTGCCCTCTTGGGCATGAAATCTTGCTCTTCCTCAGTTTCCTTGCCTGAAAAATTAAGGGGTTGGACTAATTGACTTCTAAGGTTCTTTCCAGCTTTAAATTTACAGTCCTATGATTCTATGCATTGGGAGGGCTTTATGTGGGAGGGGAAAAGGGATTAGACTTTTTCTTGGTTCCAGAAGTAAGAGCAAAAGATAAAAATTGCAAAGAGGCAAACTTAGACTTTAGATAATTACAGAAAAAAATTTCTTTAACAGTTATAGCAATCCACAAATGGATTAGGTTGCCTCAGGAGGCAGATGATTCCTGTTTACTAGAGAGCTTCAAGCAAGGACGGGATACCCACTCATTGGGTATATTGTAGAGGGGATTCTTGCCCAGCTTGTGAGTTGGACTTGGTGGTTACCGAGCTTGTATCTTTCAGGGGGTGGGGAACCTGTGGCTTGAAGGCTACATGTGGCTTTAAAGCTCTGGTCACTGCCTTCATAGAACCCAGAGACACATTTTGGGAAGAGAGTTGATGGACTAGAAGTGCAATATGCCACATATGGCTTCAGACACCACTGATATGTAAATTTGTTTTGTGTGACTATACTTATTGTAACCAAAAGGGATTTTGTTTGGGGGAAAAGTGGGGAGGTAGTGATAATGATGTTTTAAAAAGGATGAAGAGAAAGAAAAGAGAATCAGTGAATCATTAAAAAAAATAGAAGAGAGCAGAAGGAAATTTAGAAGGAGAAAGACATTCAGGGTATTGTAGTAACTACCATGTCAAATATGAACTATGCTAAAAGAGAAGAAGAAAAACCCAAGGTATAAGCACTGGTGAGTCATGGTTTAATATGCAGTCTTTTATCCCTCTTCTTTTATAGGGAAATGTTCAGTTTTTTGTAGAGGTTTGTCTAGCTTATAATAATAAAAAGGAAAAATTAAAGAGAGGGGGAGGGAGAGAGAGAGACAGACAGAAAAAAATCTGTTCATAGAGTATGGTGCTTTGATTAGATGCTGAAGACAAATAGCAGACTTGAAAGAATAACTCTGTATGTTTGACAAATTATAGTTGACTTCCTTGTTTTCTTAGGATTGTTGTGGTGGAAACAGGTGGGGAAGAGGACCTGGCTTTTATGGGAAGTCCGACTTCAAAGGATCCAGAATCTTCTTCAGTCCTGCAGGCCAGTTTCCAGCCAGCTTTCTTGGCATTCCATGAGAGAAAAAGATCCCTGATCTGAGATTCTAGTTACAGGAAGCCTTTCCCAAGGCTTTCTAATTCTAGTTGATTATTCCCTCTGTTAATGATTTCTTATTTATCCTATATATAGCTTGCTTTGTATATATTTGTTTGCATGTTGTTTTCCCTC
The DNA here is from genome assembly GCA_028646595.1 of Phalanger gymnotis. Lineage (NCBI taxonomy): Eukaryota > Metazoa > Chordata > Mammalia > Diprotodontia > Phalangeridae > Phalanger > Phalanger gymnotis. The sequence goes on along the minus strand of CM053623.1, from coordinate 88,523,646 downwards.
ATTAGATTCTAAACTTGAGGTCAGGTACAGCTTTTTGCCTCTTTTTGTATTGATGAGCTTAGTACAGTGCCTGGCACATAGTAGGCATTTAAATGTTTATTGATTTAGTTTGGGTTAGAATTATCTAGTAGCTTACCAGACAGTACCCCTTAGGTCACATTCTTCTTAACTCTCACTTTACCTATGAATAGAGTTAGCCCTGGCTGGCCCTAGCCATGGTATATGCATAGGACTAATGACAGAGATCATCATGTTTTCCTTACCCAGTCTCATGAGGCAAGACCATAGTGGCTGTCTAGTCTCGGTTATATTAGTAACTCTCCCCAAGTAGTAAGGGTCTGGGCTTATGGTATATAGGAAAGGACTGCATAAGCAGCTGCCATCTTGGAGCAATCAGGTCAAGGGAATGAGAGCTTTTCATCTTTAAAGAAAATTCTTGCTCGAGTGTGAGATTTATTACCATGAAGACAAAATCCACTTCTTTTTCAAGAAATGGCAGACTCCAAAAGTGGTAAGTAAGCTCTCCCTGGATGTTTGTGAATGAGCAGCAAAGGTCCTTTTGGCACTGATAGCCAATCATATCCCTTTTCAGCTTCTCTTTGGTTCTCTGTTACGGTTTTGTACTTGGTTGCCTGGGGACCTGAAGAGAGAATGAGAGCAAATCCTCCTTTTCCAGCTGTCGAGCTGTATCAGTAAGGCAATAATAACAATGTAGATGATAATTGTCAAAATGCCTACATAGTTCTGTATCACAAAGTATACGAGACTCTCCACACAGAAGGTAGAAGAAGTAAACCATTTATTCAGACACCAGAGAACCAGATCCCACAAGCCGTTTATCCAGTCTATCGCAGCTATACAACATTCCACACACAATATAACAACCTGGAACCTCACCATTCCAAAACCTCTCCGACCCCCTGCTGGGGTCTTCCCCAAAACAAACTCACAGTACAGCTAAGTCAGTCTGTTTAGCTCTATCATGACGGTGGCCATTAGCAGCCATAATTGTACTCGCTCGTGCGTTTTCTCTCTCTCTCTTTCTCTCTCTCTCTCTCTCAGCATTTCCTGTGACATAACTTCCTTTTCCTGTCAGGAACCTCCTCCTACAACATGTAACTTAAACCTCCTGTGACATAAGTAGGTCACATGGCCTATTAATGGGTGGGAAAGATCTTCAAATCTAAATTGCTACTACACTAGCCTAGGAGAAGTGGGTTGACTAGAAATGAAAGGAGGCAGCTGGTACCTTCATTGCTTCTGGGACCTCTCACTAGCTTCCTGGGGACCTGGTGTATATTCTTATCTGATGTCCAAAAGCCAAGAAATCCAAGTATGGACTAAGATGTTGCATCCTTAGCAACTGTTCCAGCATATGACCTTTTATCTCCCCTTGTTTAACTTTGTTAGTTAGTACACAGGGCTACCTGAACCAAGATTGTAGGTTTAGTCACTGGACAGACCAGTTCATTCTTCCATAGAGAAAGCCATAACTAGGATGAACAGCTGGGACTTTGTCTCAGGGCATTAAATAGAAAGCATATTGAATTTAGAGGTTACTGACAACATTTGCAGTTCTTTGGCATCCTAGAAACAAAAGATTTTTAGCACTTAGTAATAATAATTAGTTAAAAATAGGAAGCTACCAGATGGTGGGTTAGGGTGATCTCTTCCCCTATTCCATTCTGTCTGTACCCCCTCATGGCCTCACCAGTGGTACCCATATGTTGAAATCCTAGGGTTTGTCCCTCCAACAGGGCAATGTCTTTCTCTTTCACTTCAACTGAGGGTTCATGACATTTGCCTAAGGCAAAACTTCTGGTACTTTTTCCAAGCACAAAAAATACCTTATTTATCTCTCTCATTAACTAAAAAACAAATGAATGTGTCTCTATTGGCCACAAGAGAGACCAGTGAAGAGTGTGGATGGCTGAGGTCAACCCATCTCCACTACTAGAAAAAAAAATGACTCAACTGAAATATCTCTAAGATAAGACTTTATCTGCCAGTCCCAAGTTCCATTCACCTCAACTAAGCTTGTTTGCACCCTGCCTACCAATAGTTGCGTAAAAGGAGAAATCAGGGGAACTGTTCCTATGGAGCTGGATATATGCGTTCTGACTTTGGTGAGTGAACACATAGCTTCCTGGGTTGACACAGCTACTCCTCATTGGTCACTGTGAGTTCCCATAGACTGGAATTGGGGGTTGTGTTGAAGATGACTAGACACCAAGTCATGAGGATCTACTATGGTCTGGTCATAGTAGTGGAAACAGTGCTGCCCACTCAATTTTTGGACCTTTTCCTATTTTGGGACGGTTCTAAGCAACCCATCTTTCACTTCTCACTGGCTCAGCGGGATAAACATGAAGCCTAACTCGATCACTTTCCTCCTTCTCTGGCTCTCATCTGGTGGTACTTGGTGGAAATTTCCCTCTGGACCCTAGGTCCACCAGGACCTCCAGAGAAATCTGGACCTTTCCTCTGCACCTGAATATAGACTACAGTCCTCTACCTCCATTAGATTGTAAGCTCCTTGAGGACATGGGCTATCTTTTGCCTCTTTTTGTATCCCCGGTGCTTAGCAGAGTGCCAGGCACAAAGTAGGGGCTTAATAAATGTTGATTAATTGATTGAAGTCAACTCTAGGGGACAGAACAGATGTTAATCAGGTTACACTTGTCAGTTCTCTCCTACCCCACCTTCCTTAGACTCATTTCCTCTAGAGCAGCACTTCTTAACCTAGAGTTCAAGGAGGTCTGTAGATAGTTTTCAGGGGGTCTATAAACTTGTTAATTTTTTTTTATAATTGTTTCAGTATAATTGGCTTCCTTTGTAATCTCATGTATTTTATTTCATGCATTTAAAAACATTATTCTGAGGTGTTCACCAGACTACTGAAGGGAATCTATTCCATGATCTAAATGAGGTCAAGAATACTTCCTCCAGATGGACCATGATTCCGAAGGATTTGAAAGATTCCTCCATCCTACCATTTACCTTATCTGCTTTGATCACTTGGGAGTTCATTTGCCTTGACTGAACTCACTTTCTATAGTGAGGAAATTTACTTATCCATTAAGCCATCAACGAACTCTTTGTTGTATGCCCAGCACTATATTGGGTGCTATGGAGGATATAAGAAAAGAATAAGAGATGGAAATTTCCATGTGTCCTAACTCAGCTATCAGCCCTAACCAATTCCTATCCTCTATCCAGCCACATTGGCTTCCTTAATTAACATTCCTCCTATTTCCATGCCTTGCACTGTGTGCTCCCCTCCGCCCTTCCCTATGCTTTGAATGCATCACCTCTCCTCCTCTCCTCCCCCTCTTAGGTTTCCTAGTTTTCTTCAAAGCCCAGCTTTAGCACCACCTCCTGCAAGAAGCCCTTCCTGATTCCTCTGGCTTGTAACAGTTCCTCAAAATTATCTTGTATTTATTTTGTTCAAACTGATGTGTGCACATGCTGTCTTTCTTGGCTATATTTCAAACTCCTTGAAGGCAAGAACTTTTGCCTTTGTACTCCAAACTCAGCACAGTACTTAATAAATGTTTGTTGATAGACATAAATTGATAGATTGCTTAGGGCAGCCTGAGGATATCCGGTAAGTCACCAGTACTCTGAATTAGTGGTGTCCCCAAAGAAAGCACTCTGTATTGAGATTCCAAACTTCCAAATTTGCAGTACCCTTTCATGAAATTTCTTCCTTTAGGTGTACCCTAGCTTTGCTTTTATCTATCAAAATGCTCAAGAGCGTGGGCCCTAGAGTCTCTTTGTTTAGGTGACCTGCCTGGCAGAGTTCCTTGGGACTTCAGTCTCTATTTTCTTTTCAATGTCTCCAATTTTCTGACCACAAAAGGATTCTTCAATTAGCCAAGCCCTTTAACAGCTGTTTTCAATTGACTTTCTTTCTTGTCTCTGCCTTTTACATCAGTTTTTGAATTCTGACCTTGGGAATGTAGATGGAAATATAAGAATTAGCATAGAAGACTGTGTAGTATAATAGAGATTATTGGAACTGAAGTCAAGGGGACCTGGGTTTGAACCTTGGCTGCGCTATTGTCTTTGTGACCTTGAAAAATAACTACCTCTCTCAGCCTCAGTTTTCTCATCTGTAAAATGGATGAGATGCATTATCAGGGGTTCTTAATGTAGGGTCTGAGAATTTGTTTTTAATATTTTGTTATGTATATATAACTTATATAAGCGTATGTGTTACATATACATATAATTGTTTTCCTTTGAAATCTTCTATATCTATCTCTCATTTGAAAATTGTAATCTGAAAAAGGAATCCACAGATTTCACCAGACTGCTGAAGGGGTTCATAACGAAAGAAGTATTTCTCTATTAGATGATCTTATTAGTTCTTAATTCCATAAGGCTATCAATATTCCTCAATCAAGGTAATCCCGAGGCCTTTATGTGCCAATATATGCTCCAATATGAACCGATTCCTTCCCTTTTTTGTTGTTGCTGTCTTTATTGCACTAAGAGACTTCTTCCTCTTCCCCTTTTCTTACAGAGAAGGGAGATGTCCTTTAGTCCTTCACTGAAGAAACTAAATAGATTTTATGGACTAGAATGATGGAAGAGGAAGAACACACACACACTCAAAAGCCACAAAACCTCTGGCAATGGAAAATCTACTTCTTTACGGAGCTCTTAAGGCTGCCCACCCTTCCCGCATCTCCAATCTCTGCAAGACTAAGCCAGATGCTGTCCATGTGGGACCCCGACTTCCAAAGACTCTGTTCGCTCCTTGCTTTTTTCCTCTGGCCCCTGACCCCAAGCCACAGCTGCACCTCCTCTCCAGGAAGCTTGATCAGGATCCCTCCAAAAGCGCAGAAGCATTTGTGTGAGGAACAGCTGGTGAGAATCATTCCAGTCGGATGCACCCTGTCCTTAGAGCGCCGTCATGCTATTTTCTGAAGCTGCTTTGGTGTAATTGAGACCTAATTCATCTTCTTTTCATTCTACTTCTCTCTTTCTTGTAAGGGAGGAGTAATGATGGTGTCAAGGCAGTGGGTCTGCTTTTCTGCTTCAGACTTCAATCTTCATGTCCTTAACGTGGTCTGGAACAGAGGTGACCACTGTGGAAGCAATCACTGGATGCTCACTCCTTACCCCCATCTTCAGTAGAGAGCTGAGGAGAGGGGTTGGATAGGGAAAAGTCTGGGCTGGTTAGCTCACTTGGGTAAAGCACAGTGTTAATGAGGTCAAAGTTGGCTTGATGTTTTTCAGGGTACCCCATTCTGTCCAACATGTTTTGGGACTCAGAGGCTTGTACAAAAGAGTTAGGCCAGTAATGCTAAAAGGAATAACTTTTATTATAGGCTCATTTTCATTTATACAAGATATAAGGGGATCGACTTTGACTCACTCTGATATTTATCTACCAATGGGGACCTGGTCCCAGGAGTCACTTATTTGTTATTCTCCTCTGACCAATTGAATGTTTTCATAGGGAAAAATTATGCCTGGCAATCCCTCAATCTCACACATATCTGTAGTCCATGGGAGAGAAGAAATTAAAACCTTATGACATTGGCTTTTCAAAGGAGGTCAGAAATCCAAATTCTTACTTATTAACAAGTGTATCCAGTGGTGTATTTTATCTCCCCAGCTAGACTCTAAGCTGCTTAGGGACTGAGGGACTGTGTTTCCAACTTCTTTCCTATTCCTTCCCCAGTCCCTATTATATCCCCTTCAGTGTTGGCCTTAATAAATGCTTAATGAATCAGTGAATCATCTAATGAATGAATTGGTAAAATTAATGAAAAAGTACACCAGTGAGCTGTGGAATACTGTATAGAGTTGATATGTTGGTTGTTTTTGCTGAACTGGTTTTTTTTTTACTGTGCATATATTTTGTATATGTATGTATGTAAACATGTTTTTTCTCCTGATAGAAGGTAAGCCTCCTTGAGGCCAGGAGTTGTCTTTATATCCCAGTGTGGTGCTTGCCACATAGTAGGCACTTAATAAATGAAGACTGATTGATTGAGTCCTCTTTCTTTTAAAATCTTCATTACATGGCATGATTTAATGGGTAAGGAAGGGGGAGAGATACATTTAGAAATGAATGTGAACCCAAAACAAAAACAGGCAATAAGGAAATGCAAAAAAAAACCCCAAACAAACAAAAAACAATTTTCCTGTAAGGCTGCATCCCTTAGCCCTGTTCATAGGTATAACTTAGCTATGTTTGTAGCCAAGACAAATTTTAAGAATTATATCAGCTATTTTTTCTCCTAGCTCCAAACCCTTGTCCTGACCCTGGCCTTCAGGCTCCACAGTCTCAACCTTTGCTTCTCCTACCCCATAGTTTGTCCTGATCACTTTGTCTTGGCTATTTTACTGACATTCACAGAAAAAAAAAATCTAGGGAGGTTTCCATTTTCATTTCACGGCACCTTATTTTGGAGTATCCTAGGCCTGTAAGCCACCTGTCAATGGAATGGTATATTAAAAAACTCCATACAGGTAAAGCCATAACTAGGGTGGGACAGTCAGGGTTTTTCCCGATGTGGAAAATCTAGAGAATGATTATAGCATCTTCCTGGGGGTATATTTCCTCCTCTGCCCATTCTCCCCCTGATGTTGGCAGCAACATGCTGCCTTCTGTGGGTGATCTGACTAGTTCTGGCCCCAGCAGGCTTCTTGCCTTAAAATGGTTCCATTTTCAGCAGTTTGAAAGGCCTCCAGGTGTCCTGGGTTAGGATGCCTTAATGCGAGAGCCCTTCCCTTGCTCTTGCCTTTAGCAGTGTGGAAGGAAGCATCTGAGTTTCCTGGAGTTTGCTTCCTAGATGAGTCCCTCTCCCTCCTTCCTCCCACCCCAGCTGCTTGCCCTAGATGAAATAGGCCAGACAGCACTGGGACAAGAGATCTACATGGCTTAGATGTGGTTTAAATATTGTGCCCCACTTTGTTAGAAAATTGTACTTCCTAGTAAGCTTAGAGACTCTTAGAGCTGTAAAAGAATCTCGTCGCTGAGTTGTTTCAGTCCTGTCCTACTCTTCATGACCCCATTTGGGGTTTTCTTGGCAGAGATACTGGAGTGGTTTGCCACTTCCTTCTCCTGCTCATTTTACAGATGAAGAAACTGAGATAGGGTTAAGCGATGTGCCCAGGGTCACGCTGCTAGTAAGTGTCTGAGGCCAGACTTAAACTCAAAATGAGTCTTCCTGATTCAGGCCTGGTGCCACCTAGCTGCCCCAAGAGAAACTTAGAGGTCTGTTAGTCTAATCCTGCACCTGTCATTTTATAGAGAAGGAAATTGAGGTTTGGAAAGATTAAATGGCCTTTTCCAAGTTCATAGAAGCCACATGTTTCAGAGCTGAGCTTTGATAGAAGAAATTTTTGGCATTAAAAATATACTCGTGGGGCAGCTAGATGGCGCAGTGCATAGAGAACCGGCCCTGGACTCAGGAGGACCTGAGTTCAAATTCGGCCTCAGACACTTGACACACTTACTAGTTGTGTGACCTTGGGCAAGTCACTCAAACCCAATTGCCCTGCCTTCCTCCCTCAAAAAAACAAAACAAAAATACATTCGTTTCTAAAAATGAAGATGAGAAAGAATAATTTGCGCCATTGCTTTCCTCTCCCTTCTGCGTTTCCCCCACAGGCAGCTAAGTGTTGCAGTGGATAAAATGCTGGGCTGAGAGTCAGGAATAACTGAGTTCAAATCCAACCTCAGACGCATACTACATGTAGGACTCTGGGCAAGTCAAATACCTCTTGCCTACCTTGGATTCTTCATATGTAGAATGGAGATGATAATAGAACCTACCAACCAGAGTTGTTGTGAGGATTAAATAGGATAGTATTGGTAAAGTTCTTAGCCAAGTGCCTGGCACATAGTAGGTGCTTCATAAATGTATATTCCCTTCCTTTCCCTCCCATTCCCCTTCTCCAGGTTGCATCTTGGGTAGCTGCCTCTTTTGTTTATTCTTGAGGCCAGAGGTCTTGCATAGAATCTATGCGTGTGTGTATATAGGAGGTAGGAGAGTCCTGTTAGGCAGACATGAGCCTGGTTTTAGACTGCTTCCTTCTTTCCTACATTTCTTCTGTACCATATTCTAGTAGAGTTGACTTTGATCCTCCCTTCAGGTATGATGGGAGAAATGTCATCTTGACTTCTGTCTCCCATCTTGTTCCAGTGACTCCCAAAGGAGGAGAAGGGCAAGGTTAAGCCAGGGTAGAACATTTTATTAAAAATCAAATCAAAACAAAACACCCCAAACTGAAACCAACCTGTTACTCTCCTTCCTGACCCCCAGCCTATTTTAATCTTGTAAGCAGTAATGATGTGTGTGGGGAACAATTTTGTTGTTTACTGAAGCAGCTGAGTGATAATTGCAGGGAAAGGAGAAAGTGGAAGGTTTTTCCCACATACTATTTCTTGCTGTGTTTTTCTATGCTAATACAGCCCTGAATGTTATGCCTTGTGAATCAAGATGACAGACGGAAGGAGAGCCCAGCAGGAGGTCAGGGGAGGAGGCCAGTGAACCTAAAGGGAAAGGTCTCCAGTCTCCTGCCTCCCCAGGAAATGAAAAGGGACGAGGACGTTTGTGAAGCTAGCTGCCTCCTTCAGAAAGACTGTCAGGCCAAAGCAATGCTAGCTGAGAGAGCCGGGAATCTTATGCAAATTCTCTTCTGCCCACAAGATGGAGTGCCAACTCTGATTACTCAGTAGGGCACCAAAGCCATGAACCAACAGCCCTTCCTGAGGTAAGAACAAAATTTCTTCAATTATACAGAGAAGAGGAGGGGGTCAAATCACCTCCAAAAGCTTTTCCTTTGTTCTTTGTCTCTTTGGGGAAAGACGTGTGCTGCTTATTCCCCAAAATATTTGGCTGAAAAATAGACATGGATGATCTTGGAAGGGTTGGAACGTATGTGGTTCTGGAAGGGAAGGTCCAATGCCTAAGGTAATGCCCGGCACATAGTAGGTGCTTACAAAAATGTTTGCTGATTGATTGGTTGAATGGGGCTCTCTGTTCCATGCTATGTTGTTCGCTGTTCCATGGGATTGCTCTCCATCTTCTTCTTTCCTTCCATCCCCAACTGTGCCTATTGAATTCCTTCCAATCTTTAAAGGCCCAGCTTAGGTGCCACCCCTTCCAAGAAAGAAGGCCCAGCTGCTCTCCCTCCTCAGGTCTTTTACAGCATTTTCTTTGTACCTTTCCTATGAACTTACCAAGTTAGAACTCCTTGTATGTCTACTTCTTAGCTTGCTTACTGGATTGCAAGCACTTTCAGGATGGAGACTATGTCTTCTTTTTACTGGCACGGTATCATGGGCACTCAATAAATACATTGAATATGGAACGAATATATGTGACCTGAAACCTGCAAGTTGTCTTTGTCAGGGAGCCAGTTACAAAAGTTAAGTAGCCATGAGTCATTTAGATGTGCCAGTCACTGGGAGTCATGGAAGAGAGGAGGAAGAGAATGCAGAACTTCAGTAATTCATGAACTTGAATGCAAGACTGTATAGCATAGTGGATTGCTTGCTGGTCCAGGAGTTGGGAAGATCTGGGTTCAAATCTCGACTTTGCCATTTACTAGCTGTTTTACCCTGGGCAAATCACTTGACCTCTCTATGCCTCAGTTTCCTCACCTGTGACTAGGGTCCCTCTCAGCTCTAAATCTATGAGCTGTGCCCTATGATTCCATCAGTGTGAGTACTTCCTTCCACTGTCATAGATTACCACTCCTCTGTGGCTTAGTCTTCAAAAGCTGCTGTTGCTGAGTGAGCACCATTCTGTAGTCAGCTTAATGATAGGCTCCTCCAGCCTTAGAAAGGCTGCTTCTGATCTCATTGGAATGGGAGTTCCCTGAAGTTAGGGATTGTCTCTTCTTTGTACACCCAGCCCTCAGCACAGTGCCTGACAACAATAAGGCTCTCATAAGTGCCAAGTCTCATCCAGTCTAACCTAATGCTCCGATGAGCTCATAGTAAATGTCTTTCTAGCTTCGTAGGACCTATCAGAGATTGCATTCTTTTCATGTAGACTTTAAGAACCTGGGATCACCTCCACACAACAATGAAGCGTACAGTAGGACTTTAGAGGTGCAAGGTGAGGGACAAAAAGAGTATGTCAGGAAGCCGCAAAGGGAAGGTATAAACCTAAGATCCTGATGAAGCTCTGGTCCCATGCCATTCAGTGGAATGCAATCCACACAGAGAAGCTGATTGAACCAGACCTCTCTGCTGGAACAGTATAGGATCAGACAAAAAAGGGAGTCTGTTTTTCTCTATTTCTCTATCCTAGGCAAAGAGGCATTTCTCAGTCTTTTCTCCTTTCCATTTAAAAAACAGCCCAGACTTTAATAAAACGATAACATGCAGAAGCTGCTCATCTATTTCCCTGCAATTTTACATTTAGGCATTTGAACCCCCCCTCTCCCCAACCTCTTCTTATTTGATTTGAACCTCTTTCATGTACTCTCCCTTTTGAGCAATTCCCTGGTGAAGCTCCTGTGGCAACCTTGTCCAATTACAGGGTATTTGACTTTCAGGGTTTTATATAACAGAATGTATCACCTCCACCACTAAAACATAACCTCCTGTTCCCAGAAGCCTTAGATTTGTTCTGTCTTTTCCTACCAGTTTCTAAGTCAGGGCAAAGGCAATTTGCTGGGACAATGCTAATTCAGATGCCGGTGCACGAGCACTCTGCTTTGTGCTCAACCATCTTCTGTTTCCCATTACCCAGAATTAGCTCTCGGAGAAGGGAGAGGGGTCTATGTGTGGACATTCTGGTGCTGTAAATTGGGGTGGAGGAGAGGGCTAGTCAGTAGACAACAGTCACGAGAACTTTCCTGCAGTTTAAGGCCTTATCTTTAACCAGGATGGTAGAATCATAGATTTAGGGCTGGGAGGGATATTAGAGGCCATCTAATCTGACTGCCTTGTTTCACATTTAAGAGGACCAAGGCCATGTGTGTGTGTGTGTGTCTGTCTGGGTGTGCGTGCGTGTGTGTGTGTGCGTGCGTGTGTGCGTGTGTGTGTATTTCTGTCTGGGTGTGTGCGTGTGTGTATGTTTAAGGAAGTCATTCAAGGTCACATAGGTGATAAGTGGGAGAGCTGGGATTCTAACCTGTGTCATCCATCATTGGACTCCAAAGCTGTCGCTTTCCATTGGGATGACTGTAAACCCCTTCATTTGATAGGTCGGGAAACTGAGGCCAGGGAGGTAAAGCGGTTTGCTCAAGGTTATACACCCATAAAAGTGCAGAGCTGGCATCGGAATCCTAGGTCTCCTGTCTCCTGGTATAGTCAGTCAGTGTCTTTCCCACTACACAGCATGTCCAGACTCTAAAAGCTACCCAAGTGCAAGATGCAACTCAGTCGACTCTTAGCTCTTTCATTTTAAAATCAAATGGGGATAATTTGTGGACATCATTTAAGGACATCAAAAAAGATGCTTGTTTGAGCCTCACCAAGTAACATATACAGAAGTGGGAGCTGGATCTCTTCACTGGCAGCAGTAACATGGAAACGATCAGGACTCCTAGGTTAAGTACACCGGGGATTCAGCAGAGCTTGCTCTGTTCAGTGAATCTCTGTTGATTTTAAATTTGATTTACTTTAATTTTCAAATGAAGATCCATTATTCTATCCCTCCCACTTCCCGTCCTCCTCTTATGAAGTCAAGAAAACCAAACCTCTGTTAAAAATGTGTAGTCCAGCAAAACAAATTTCCTGATTGGTCACATCCAAAATATGTCTCAATCTGCACTCTGAGTATATCACCTCTCTGTTAGGAGGTGGACAGTGTGTTTCTCCCTGAGTCCTCTGGGATCCTGAAATGAGATCAGATTGAGTTCTTCAATCAATGTGATGAGATAGGGGGACATAGAAGAGGTACCTCCCCATAGAATGTGAGCAAACTTATTGGGGGTATATTAATCAGACTTCAGGGACTAGGTTGCCTCCTGATGTTGATTGGCTGACTAAGAATAACAATAGATAGCATTTATTTAGTACTTTAAGATTTGTAAAGCACCTCATTTGATCCCCAAAACCCTATTATTATTCCTTTTTCACAGATGAGGAAACTATAACCGAGAGCAAGGTTAAGTGACTTGCCCAGGGTCAGGTAGTTAGTAAATGTTTGAGGCAGGATTTGAACTCAGGTCTTCCTGACTCCAAGTTAAGTATGCTTACCTACTGTGCCACCTGCCTCCTTCCCTTTACTTCTTTCCCTTCTCCTCTCCTTCTGTCTCCCTTCCTCCCTCCCTCACCTCTTCTTTCTCCCCCTCTCCCCCCATTCCAAAAGAATTCCAGCTATGGGAATATAATTACTATTGGAACAAAAGTAAGCCATAGGTTTAAGTAATCTTTCAGAGCACAGGATAAAATCCTATTAGGTTTGAAAGACATCAGAGCCTCAGGATTCTTAATTTGATCCTGGCTGTTTCTTCTCATCTGATGCTAGGAGGGTATGATGAGCTCCAGGGAGAGGAAGCCAAACTTTCCAACTGTCAGTAGCTCATAAATATACCAAATGTTGATGTTGGAGGAGGGGATGAGCAGAGCCTCAAGTGATATCATCTTCTATAATCCCAAGGAATGAAATGAGAGAGGTTCATTTGGCCCCATGCTGGAATGCTCTCCCTTCTAGTTTCTTCTTCTTTGGCATCCTTCAAGTCCAAGATAAAATGCCCCCTTCCACAAGAAACCCTTGCCCAATCCCACTTCATGCTGGTGCCTTCCCTCTGTTGATTCTCCCCAGTTTAGCCTGTATAGATCTTTGTATATAGCTGGTTGCATGTTTTCTTTCCCATTTGACTGGGAGCTCCTTGAGAGCAGGGACTACTTTTGGCCTTTTTTTGTATCTCCAGAGCTTACCATAGTGTCTGGCACATAGCAGGTATTTAACAAGTGCCTTTGACTGACTGATACAATCTGTGACTAATAGTCTAGTCGGTAACTGAGTGGTGACTTGAAGCCAAATTAAGAAGATGAAACTTTGACAGTAAACACTCTATTTTAAGGCTCTGTGTTAAATGTTAGGGGTACTGACACAGAAACAAAACAGAATCTTCCCTCAAGGAGTTTATATACTACTATAGATGCATGCATACTGTTAAATGTTTACTACTGGCTTTCCTGGAAGGAAAAGAAAGAACAAACAAAAAAATACAAACAACACACTTGTGAGTTTACTCTCCATTATTAACTTCATCTCCCTCACTTTCTTAAGTCTAGACAATCAACAAAACAATACATCAAGCCCGAAGTTTTAGCTTTTCCCTATTCCCATTGTGTCTCCTCTCATACTGAAAATTTAACATTCGGCTGCTGAGACAATTTGAGCCAGCTCCAACATGCCCCTGCTCAGATGCCACAGAAATAAAGCAAAATAAGTGAAGCTTAGACACTTCCTTAAGATAGAGAAACCATTAAGGATTTAGTTCAGTTAGGCTATTGTAATGATCTAGGTGAGAAGGTGATAGTGGGGTAGAAGTGGAAAAGGGGAGAAGGTCATGAGAGTTCTTGTAAAGGTAGAAGCAAGAGTAGAGATTTTGGCAGTGTGGGAAGAATGTTGGTTTTGAAGCGCACAGTTTTGAGATCAAATCCCTTCTTGTTATTATATACAACACATGGGAACTTAAATAACTTCTCTGGGTTTCAGTTTCCTCCTTTATAAAATGATATTGAAACTGATGACCTTTGAGGCGCGTGTGTGCGTGTATGTGCATGTGCGTGTGTGTGCACTCGAGTAGAGGGTAGTGGGGATAGAAAAAAGTAACTCAAAGTTGGCTTGATGATTCCATGCCTAGAATGTTCTTTCTTGGCACCTCTACCTCTTGGAATCTCCAGCCTCCTTCATGACTCATTGGACTAATTTTCTAGACTGTATTCTTTGAGAGACCAAGAAGAATCTCCCCCACCAGCAAGTCCACAGGACTTGGGGTGGGGCTCAGATAATGTGAGTAGCCAAACTGAAAGGAAAAGAAATTTATTAGTGCACAGAGGAAGACTGCTTAGGATGATATCAGCATCAGCTTCCTAGAGTAAAGACTGGGTTTTTTTATCTTTCAAAATGTGTTTATATATGTGGGTTTTTTTTTGCTGGGGGGAATCACAATCAATCAGTGGCATCATGAGGCAGTAAGGAAATGGGGAGAAAGTTTGGAGTAATAGGAGTTGATAAAAATCAGTGGAAAAATGCAGTTCTCTGTGCTTAGACTAAAATAGTGGAGACCTCCTTCAAGATAGAATCAGCCTGTTGTTGCCAGTAAGGAGGGGAATAAAAGTAGTGCCTGAGGGTCTCCATTGACCCGTCTCCACAGATCTATTTCTTCAAGAGGCTTCTTTATCTGGAGAGATGTTTTCCCTAAGCTTGTAGTCCTCCCATTTTTCTTCCTCCTCCATAATTAGCTCAGATTCTGCCTTCTGTAGGAGGCCTTCTCATTTCCCCCAGCTGCTAGAGCCTTCTTCTCCCATGTTCCCTTTTCATTCCTCTGTATGTATCTTGTATGTGCCTATTTATCTGTGTGCTGGATCACACTTTAGAGCATAAGCCCTTGAAGTCATAGACTGCTTAGGATAGTCCCTGGTGAAAAGTCGGTGCTTTTTGACTGATTAACTGATTATGCACCTGCTTAACTGGGGAGAATGGTAGTGCTCTCAAAAGAAATAGGGAGGTTGGGAGGAGGAGGAAGGGAGGAGAAAGAACAGGTTTTGCTGGATGAGGAGTTCAGCTTCAGGCATGTTGAATGTGAAAAATGGGAAGGGTATGCAAGTGGCATCTGTTGAGATGTGAGGATCTGGAGCTTGACAAATAGATTTGGGAGATAGCAATCCTAACACCATCCACCTCACAAGGATGTATGGAAAACATTTTATAAATATCACACAAATATGTGATAATCATTAATTTTATATCCTATTTACATGAATTCCCAGAATCACAGAATTCCCTAGGGATTTTAAGGGAAGAAAAGGAGGGAATAAGCACTTATTAAGCACCTACTATGTGCCAGGCACTGTGCTAAGTACTTTACAGATTTATCTCATTCACTCCTTAAAACAATCTTGGGTGGTAGATGCTATTATGATCGCCATTTTACAGTTGAGGAAACTAAGGCAGATAAAGGTTAAGTGATTTGCCCCAGGTCACATATGGGGGCTAGATTTGACCTCAGGTCTTCCTGACTCTAGGCTGAAAGCTTTATCCATTGAGCCACCTTGCTGCCACTAAGAGTGGCTTACATCACACAGTATACATTAGAGTTAGGACTTGAACCTGGGTCTTGCTGATTCCATTCTCTAAAGGCAGTGTATCTCTGAATGAAATCTTCATTACAACATACTCAACAATTGGTCATCCAGTCTTTGCTTAAAGACCTCCAGTGAAGGACCCACCATCTCTCATAGCACCTCACTCTCCCTTTTTGACATCTCCAGTTGTTAGGAAATTTTTCCTGACATCAAGCCTTCATTTCCATCTTCGTAACTTCCAAACATTGCCCCTAGTTCTAACCTTTGGGGCCAAAGAAAACAAGTCTAATACCTCTTCCATATGAGCCACCATATGAGCCACTTCAAGATGGCTATTTGTTCTCCCTGAATTTTCTCATTTCAAGACTAAACATCTTCATTTCTTTCAACCAGTCCTCATATGACATGGGCCCAGGGCTCTTCATTATCCCTTCTTCCCCTTTCCCATCGCCTCTAGTAAACCACATATGAAATAGATTGGAGCCATTAGCAGGCCATCGCCTCTTAAAAGCACCTTCCATTTGATTCAAGAAGTTGCTTGGTATTAGTATTTTTAAAAAACCCCAATTGTCTTTCTTTGCGCCTGGCCCTCAACTCAAAACACTATTTCTTTATTCTTAGAATTCCTTGTATTTTCTGTTCCTATGACAGAGAGGCAGAGTACTGGCAAGAGAACAGGGAGGAGTTCCTAGCATCCTAGTGGCCCAAGGAACCGATATAAACTGCCTGAGCCTTCTTATGTGAGGTTTTGCTGGCCTCCAATCTTTTGTTTGATGACTGGACATAAAGTAAAGTGAATTCCAGCTAATCCCTTCAGGAACTGATTCCTTCCTAAGGACAATACTTTAAGGGTAACAAACACAAGCTAAGAGGAATGGAGATTTCTGCAGGTAAACTCAAGGTGGTGATTTCTATCACAACACACCTTTTAACTGAATTATTTTCACAATCTTCAGTGCCATTTAAGACCTGGATTGAGATGCAAGGTAGAACTCATTGAAATCTGAGGCTTCTGGGTAGGAGGAACTCCATTTTAATGCTTTAAAACTTTCTTAAATAACCATAAAGGGGAACTGTTTATCTCAGTCAACACCTCGAACACCTGCTTAACTGGTACTTGATTATGTGTTTTTGAGGCTTGTGATTGAAAATCCAACACCTGGCTGATTAGGCGGCTGTTTGATCATGTTTGGAAATGCAGTTCCATCTTGTGAGGCATTAGGTGGATTGGGTGCCTTTGGGTTTTGGGGCCTAGTCTGTGTTGTGGCAGGATGTTACTGCTTTAAAAATGCCTTCTCCTTGTATTCCTATTCCACTTTTATTAAACCTTCTGTGTTGGAAACTTTCAGGTGCTGAGATTTTAGAGTAGGAGGAGTGGATCTTGATGACCCAGCATTAGCCCTGGCATACCAATCAAAACAGCTCGAGCAAGAGCCTGGCCCTCCCTACATAAAACGTCACCTGCTTTGGCACTATTCTAGGCTGCTACAATGTGTGGACTGCCCCTTGTGGTGCAGTTTGAAGGGCTCAGCTTCTCCACTCCAGTATGGAGGAGTGGAGTAGGTGTCATTTCTTGAGTTTCCCTGGTGTGGAAATAGTACCCCGTTTCTCACCAGTTGGGGACTAGTGAAGCTACATGTTTCAAAGCCCAAGTGCAGCCTCTTCATGGAATCATCTCTGTACCCTCTTCTCCCTCACAATTGAGATAACATTTGTAACCTTCTTAGCACAGTGCCTGGAATTTTTATTGTTTAGTCATTTCAGTTGTGTCTGACTCTTTGTGATCCTGTTTGGGGTTTTCTTGGCAGAGATGCTGGAGTGGTTCGCCATTTCCTTCTCCAGCTCATTTTATAGGTGAGGAAACTAAGGCAAACAGGGTTAAATGACTTGCCCAGGGTCACACAGGTAGGAAGTGTCCGATGCTGGATTTCAACTCATGATGAATTTTCCTGATTCCAAATCCAGTGCTCCATCCACTGCATAATCTAGCTGCCCGCCTGGCACATAGTAGGTGCTATATGAATACTTAAATGCTTATTCCCTTCCCTTTCCCTACTGTGGACTGAGAACTGTCATTCCTGAGTTAATAAAAAGAATAGCTTGCATTTCTATAGTGCTTTAAAGTTTTCAAATCCCTTTACATATGTTATCTCAGTTGTTAACACACCACCAGTTGATAACTCACCACAACAATATGAAGCAGATACTACTATTATCTCTATTTTACAGATGAGGAAACTAAGGCAGATGACTTGCCCATTAATAAATGTCTGAAAGCAGAATTTGAATTCAGGTCTTCCTGCCTGCAAGACTTGTACTCTCTGGCTATGCCAACTAGCTGCTCCTACACTAACAACCATGCTGACTGCATCCTTCCCTTGTTGCCTCTGTCTTCCATGTTCCTACCCTAGGACACCTCATGTTGGGCTTTACACTTTCCTTTGTGTTTACTGAAATGTTATTGAATAGAGGCCTGTTGGGTTTTTTTTTAATATTAATTGGCCTCTTTCATGAAGCCTGTCTAAATTCCCAGATAAGTGTGAAAGTCCGAGACAAATATTTACTGTTTTTTTAAAATAATAAATATAGTATAAAAACTATGTTCCTTTGACAGAAGGTAATCTTTAAATTATCTCCCCATTGTGGAGATCTTCCTTTAAAAGGAGGATAATCACAACTGACATTTTAAAAGCACTTTTGTACATTGCCTCATTCGATCCTCAAAACAATCCTGTGAAATAGGTGGTACAGGTTTTATTATTTCTTTTTCTTTTCCTTTTTTTCTAACAATTGAAGAAACTGAGACACAGAGTATTTAAATATCTTAATGAAAGATAAAGAAAAAGATAAATAGATTTGAGCCTAGGTGTTTTGGCTCTAAAGCTGATGTTTTTTCCAGTATAGCATAGCTGCTTCACACGTTAGCTTTCCCTTCGATCTTTAAGTGGAACAAGTAGTCTCCTGGGTCGATGCTTTGGTATAAAACCAGCAGCTCAACTTAATAACTATTCTTAGAGTACTATGGTGAACTTAGGTTCAGGTTTATATTTTATATAGTTTGATGCACATTTTCTCATTTATGTAAAATTTTTATAAGAATGGTCTATATACACATTAAAGGCATCCTCAATGAGAATATATCAAAGAAACAACATGAGAAATGGCTTTTATTATGTACCCCCTCTCCCCTCCCAAAAGAAAAGGCTTTAGAAACATTTAATTTTTTTCTTATTCTGACCTTGAAAAATACCAACCATATGAACATTTCTATAAAGAATAGTAAAAAAGATTATTCTCAGCAATACAAGCCTCAAAGACAGCTCCAAAGGACTCATGATGGAAAAAGCTAGCTACATCCAGAGAAAGAACTGTGGAGTCTGAATGCAGACTGAGGCAAACTATTTGCTTTCTTTTTTATCTTCTTTTTTGATTTTGTTTCTTCTCTCTCATGATTCATTCCATTGGTCTTAATTCTTCTTTGTAACTTGACTATTGTATAAATAAGTTTAGTGCGAAGGTGTATATAGAATCTGTATCAGACTGCATGCCGTCTTGGCAGGGAGCGGGGAGGAGAGGGAAGGGAAGAAAATTTGAAACTCAAGAACATGTAGAACTAAGTGTTGTAAACTAAAAATTAAAAATCTAATTAAAAAAAATTATTGTGTATGAAACCATAAAACTCATTCCTTATAACTTGTTTTACACACACACACACATACACACACACATATATAATCAATTCAGTATGTCTTGCTTGTCTGTATTTCCTTAAATCTCTTTCTGATTTTTCTGAGTACTTTCTATTAACAATCTTTTTTCTTCATTTTAGTACCACAATGAGGCTTCTCCCCTCCTATTCTCCCCACCCAAAAAAACCCCCACATCCCAAATCTATCTTGGAACAAGTTAACATAATCAAGAAAAAAAAATCCACACATTGGCCAGACCCAGAAATGTATATCTCCTTCTATATCTGTAGCCCATCACCTTTCTGCCAAGAAGTGGAAAGTGTGCTTCTCCACAGGTCCTCTGGAAGAATGGTTTGGTTGTTGCATTATTCAGAATTCTCATATCTTTGAAAGTTACCTTTCTTTACAATGTTGTATAAGTTCTTCTACCGGTTCTACTTGTCTCACTCAATCAATTCATTCTAGTCTTCCCAGGCTTCTCCAAAATTGGTCCTTTTGTCCTTTCTTAGGATGGAATAATATCTCATTACGTTACTACTCTCCAATTGATGGAAACCTTTTTAGTTTCCAGTCCTTTTAACAACAAATAAATTTTTATATAAATGGTTCTTTTTCCTCTTTCTTTGACCTCTTTAGGGCTAATTTTGTGGTATTATCAGAAATACATAGCTTAGTGACTTTTGGGGCATAGTTCCAAATAGCTTTTCAGAAAGGCTGAATCAATTGAAGCATCCCTTCCGAAACTGGTCATTTTCCCTTTTTTTGGGGGGGTGGGGCAAGAATCATCCTTGACAATATGATAGACGTAAAGTGGAATCTCAGAGTTTTAAAACTGTGCGTTTCTCTTAACAGTGATTTGGTGGCATTTTTCATATGTTTGTCGATAGTTAATTTTTCTTCTTTGGGAGCTGCCATACAGGAAGGATTTTGCAATGAATTTCCATAGCAGACTATATCACCATAGTCAAACAACTGACTGAAAGATGAGGAGGTTTCAAAATCCGTTTTGTCTATTGTTTGCTGATTATGAAAACAAAGGCACATTTAATTTCATAGAATAAAAATCTCTCCTTGAATAACATGTCTCCCATATAAACTCAAATTGGAAAATATGACATGAGACCAGAGGGAAAACTATTCAATGATCTGCTGAGTATCAGTGCCAACTGAGGCATAAAACAGGGAGATAGATGTTCACAAAAGGTGTGCAAGTAAAAGAGGGAATCTCTGTAGATTTGAGGTATTTCAGATGCTCACGTTCAAATGTGAGATTTTCAAGATGACATTATGCTGATTGTATTGAGCCCTGGAATACTGGATCAATGAAATCAATAATAATTCAACAGAGATTGGCCCAATCATTCGCACTGAAAAACAAAATAGATACAAGAGACCGGTTCAAATTCTCCAATAGGTAAATGATCAAAGGATATGAATAGGCAGTTCTCAAAGAAAGAAATCCAAATTGGCAACAATACGAAAAAATGCTCTAAATTCCTAATAGAGAAATGCAAGTTAAGGCTTCTCTGAGGTTCTCTGAATCAACTCCATTAGATTAGCAGAATTAGAATTGAGGTCCTTGAAGATGGGGAATGTTTGTTTTTTTGCCACTTTTCTTATCCCCAGCACTTAGCACAGTGCCTGACACATAGTAGATAGTATATGTTTATTGATTGACAGCTGATTTAAAAAAGGGAAATGACAATTGTTGGCAGGACTGAAAATAGACATGATAACATATCATTGCTGAAGTTGTGAATTGGTCTAGCCATTCTAGGAAGCATTTTGGAACCATTTCCAAAAAGTCACTAAACTCTGCTTACTCTCTGACCCTGAGATAGCAATAGGAAGCTCATGCCTCAAAGAAATAAAGGAAAGAAGAAAAAAATCCATACATACATTCATTTGTAGTGGCTCTTTTTGCTATAGGAAATTACTGGAGATTAAAGGGTGCCCATTGATTCGGGAATGACTGCACAAATAATGGCATAGGAGCGTCATGAAGATTAACGGTTCTAAGAAGTGATGAAAGGAGCTGTTTTACAGAAACTTGGGAAGACTTGTATGAATAGATGCATAGACAGAAAGATGATAGGTAGATAGATAGATGGAAAAAGTATTTTTAAGTAATTTACAATGTGCTAGGCACTGTGCTAAGTGCTTGGGATATAAATGCAAACAAGCAAGACAGTTCCTGCTCTCAAGGATCTTACCTTCTAATAGGGAATGACAACACAAGAGTATCTAGAAGGAGAGGATACACTCTTGGTAGCATGGTGTAGAATAGGCAGATAAGTAATATGTAGGCTTAGGTCTTGGCAGTAGAAGACAAAAGCTCACCTATTAGAGCCAGGCGATCCAGGGACTCAGGTTTAGTGGCTTGCCACAAAGTTGGTGTAAGGGCGGACCATCCATTATGCCAGGAATTTCTCTTCTTTCTCATGTTATGAATCCCTCTGGCAGTCTAATAAAGCCTATGGTCACCTCAGAATAATGCTTTTAAATGCATATGATAAAATACATGAAACCAGGAAGCTCATCATATTGAAATACAGTTATCAAAATACTAAAAAACAAAACAAGGTCATATATCCCAGATTAAGAAGTCCTACATAATGCCAATCTGGAAAATAATCTCAATCTCATGCAAAAATATTGCTTCAAGCAGTATTATCAATACATTTATAATTTTATTATTTAACGTTTATTTAAAATAATTTAAATTCATACATTAAAATTATATTTATTTTATTTTTACTTATTTTAGTTTTTATTTAAATTTATAAATGAAATTTGTATGATTTAAATTTAATATTTATTTTATTAGAGGGAAGGTACTATTAGCACTTAAATTTTTTCTAGGAGCTCCTACTATCATTGTGTAGGATATTGGGTTTTTGAGGAACAAGAGTTAACAATAGAGGTGGAGAAGAAAAGGAGACTCAGGAGTCCAAGACCTATGGTCAATGATCAGTGACAAGAAATGTTTCTAAAACAGTTGGCAGAAAATTTAGTGGCCAGCTAAGCGGATGGGACTTCATTTCTCATTCTTAGTTTGCCTTTAATAACTTAGATTCTGTCCTGTTTTTTACTGTGGTGCCTAGCAGATTATCAACGAAGAACCATTTCCTATGGCTAGAGCCAGGCCCCCTTGCTGAGTCAGCTCATTAGTCTTAATTATCTTTAAAATGATTTACAGCTGCTATCATTCCTTCCTGGAGAGGCTGGCTGCTTGTCTCAGGGCTTTAGAGTTATGGAGAATGTGAGCAAGGGCAGATTGTGTCTGTTAGGGCAAGATGTGAGACCTTGCCACCAGTATTCAGAGTTGACAACCAAGGAATGAACATATTTATTCTGAAAAGGGGCCACATCAAAATAATGCTATTAAGAGCTGGCAATTCTCAATGTAGGAGCAGCCATAATATGATAGTATTATATAGTGGAGAGAAGAGTACTGGACCTAGAATCGGGAAGACCTAGGTCCAAATCCTGCCTATCACACTTATTAACTATGTAATTCAAGCCAATCACTTAACCTCTCTGTACATATATAATATAAAATGAAGATGTTGGATGACTTCTGGCTCTAAATATAAGACTCAATGTAGTGTTACCTACCCTTTTTTTTCAGTCTATGATAGCCTTCTCACCCCACCAGGGCAGGCTATGTTGAGGAAGATAAGATTCTTTGTCCAGTCATTCTCTAGTCGGGCATGCATCCATTCATACCTAACCTACATCTCCTGTCCCAACCACATTTTGCATAGTTGACTTATTGACATCCCTTCTAGAATAAATGTTCTGTGATTTTGTATAAATAATACAATTTTTTTAAAAGAAAGGAAAGATGGGATAAAAATCTATGATTGGATAGGGAGACAAGGGAAAGAAAAGAGGGGCGGGGAGACAAAGATAAACCACATTTTGCTGAAATACATTAATAGATAATACAGTAATATATGTACCAAATGGTAAAGTAACTAAATACATAAATGAAAAGTCATATGGTATAGGGAAAAATAGACAGTAAAACTATAAAGTTGAGGGACCTAATTTACCCCTTTCGGTCTTTGATAAATCTAACAAACAATAAACACATAAAAAGCTAAGGACCTGAATGTAAGTTTAGAAAAGTTATAGAGATTATTGAATAGTAATAGGAATATACATATTTTTCAGTTGTATTTGGCACTTTGACAAAAATTGACTGTATGTCAAGGTCTAAAAACTACACAAATGCAGAAAAACAGAAATGCTAAACATTTCTTATAAGAACACAATGCAATAAAATTTTATTAAATGAAAGATTATGGAAGAAAAGATTAAAAATTCATTGGTGAGTAAATAACTTGATCCTCAGGAATGGGTGGGTCAAAGAACAAATTATAGAACCAACTGATGACTACTTCATTAAAAGAAAATGACAACAATGAGGCAACATACCAACATTTTTTGAATGCAGCCAAAAGTAGTTCTTAAGGGAAAATTGATGTCTCTAAACACATTCACCAATAAAAGAGAAGGTGTGTCACTAAAAAAAACAAACAAACAAAAAACCAAAAAAAAAACCCCAAAACCAAACCCAAAACCAGAAAACAACAAATTAATCCTCCACAAACAGATCCGCCAATTAGATACCAAAATAGCCATCCTAAAAGTCAAAGAAAAGGCTAACAAAATTGAAAGCCAAAAAAACCCTCATTGAATTAATAAACAAAACTATTAAAAAGACCCCAACCAACTAAATAGACAAGCTATTAGCCAACTTGACTAAAAAAAAAAAGAAATAAGATCAAATTACCAGTATCAAAAATGAATAAGGTAAACTCACAATCAATAAAGAAGAAATAAAATAAATTACCAGAAACTATTATGCCTGATTATATGCCAATAAAATAGATAATCTAAATGAGATGGAGGAATATTTATAAAAACATAAAATGCCCATATTAACAGAATAAAAAACAGAAAGTTTAACCCAATCTTAGAAAAAGCAATTAAACGTACCATAAGTGAACTCCCAAAGGAAAAATATTCACACCAAATGGATTTACAAGTGAATTCTATCAAACAGTCAAAGAATAATTCTGTTACATAAATTACTTGGCAAAAATAGAGAAAAAGAAAGGGTTCTACTAAATTTATTTTATGACACAAATATGATCTTGATACCTAGCCCAGGTAGAGTCAAAATAGAGAGAGAAAACTATAGCTCAATATCCTTACTGAATATCAAAGGAAAAATTTAAATAAAATATTTGCAAGGAGATTGTAGCTGTATATTAAAATATTATATACCATGACCAGGTCAGATTTATGCCAGGAATACAAGGCTAATTCAATAACATAAAAACTATAAATGTAATTGACCATATTAATTACAAAAACAACACAAATCATACAGTTTATATCAATAGATGCATAAAAACTTCTTACAAGATAAAACATTTCTTTTTAAAAATACTAGAAAACAGAGGAATAAATGGATCTTTTGTTAATATAAATGGTAGCTATCTAAACAAGAAACAGCATTGCAAACCTAGAGAGTCAACTAAAAAGCTAATTGAAACAATTAGCAACTTTATCAAAATTAGACAATAGAAAATAAAACTACATCCTTTTTTCAGCATTTCCATACATTAGCAACAAAGTCCATTAGGAAAAGATAAATAAAGAAATTCCATTTAAAATAACTACAGAAAGTATAAAATATTTGTGAGACTACTTGCCAAGACACACATAGGACTATATGAAAATTTCTACAAAATGCTCATTGCCCAAATTAAGATGGATTTAAACACTTTGAGAAATATTAATTGCTCAAGGATAGGATGAGCCAATATAATAAAAATGGCAATATGATCTAAATCAATTTGCTTATTCAGTGCTATACCAATTAAACTACTAAAAGATTACCTTACAGAGTTGGAAAAAATAATAAAATTAATTTGGAGGAACAAAAAATTCAAGGATCTCAAGAGAAATGTTGAAAAGAAGTAGGAAGGAAGGGAGCCTCACAATATTGGATCTCAGTGTACTACAAAGTAGTAATTATCAAAATAATTTGGTACTGGTTAAGAAATAGGTCAATCAGTGGAACAGCTTAGGAACATAGTATTCAGAGTAAATGAGCACAGTAACTTAGTTTTGATAAATTCAAAGATCACAGCTAATGGGGTAAAAAAACTCGATATTCAACAAAACTTGTTGAGAAATTGGAAAGCAGTCTGGTAGAAACTAGGTATAGACCAACATCTCACATTGTATATCAAGTTATGCTAAAAGGAGTATGTGACCTAGACATAACTGATGACATCATAAACAAATTAGAGGAGCAAAGAATAAATTACTTAATGGATTTGGATGGGGAAAGAGTTCATGACTAAACAAGAAATAGAGAGGATCACAGGAGGTAAAATCGGCAAATTTGATTACATAATATTCTTTTCTTCATCTTGACCCATTGGTGGCCCATTAGTTCAACTCTACACTGTCCTACTCTCTTGAATCCCTTGCTCCCTTATCTTATAGTTGATTATTCCTAGACAATCCTCAGTGTTAGACCATGCCCACCATTTATTGCCTTCACTCCTACACATCTGCTGCTGAACTAAGAGAAAATCATATAACTTTTCTGACTAGGTCTACTATAAACACAACCTCAACTGGGCCCTCACTGCTGCTAGGTAATCTTATTAACCTTATCAATTTTTTTCCTTCCTCTTCTACCCAGGTCTCTTCCTCCCCCCACTTTCTCAGCTGGGAACCTGGCCTCATACTTTGCAGAAAAAAATTGAGGTAATTTACTGTGAGGTCCCTCTTCTCTTCTCTTTCTCATCTCATATATCATTCATTTGCCTTCTGCCCCTTCTCCTCCTTCATCCCTGTCTCACATGATGAAATGACCTTACTTCTTTAGCAAGGCTAATCCCTCTACTTGTTCAAGTGGAACCATTGCATACTGTCTCTTCCAGCAGATTGCCTCCTCTGTCATCCCCACTCTTTCACTTATTTTCAGACTTTCCCTGTCTGTTGGCTCATTCCCTACTACCTACAAACATACTCATGTCTCTCCCATCTTGAAAAACCCCTCACTTGATTCTTCCATTTCTGCTACCATCCTATATCTCTTCTGTCTTTTGTGGCTAAATTCTTCGAAAAGGTCATCTATAATAGGTGCAACTACTTTCTCTCCTTTTGCTATCTTCTTAATGCCTTACTATCTGCTTCTAATTCTATTATTCCACCAGAATGGCCCTCTCAAGAGTTACTAATCATCTCTTAGTTGGCAAATGCAATGGCCTGTTCTCAATCCTCATTCTCCTTGACCTCTCTGCAGCCTTGGACGCTGCTGATCATTTTCTTCTCCTTGATACTCTTTTCTCTTTAGGTTTTTCAGGACACCACTCTCTCCTGGTTCCCATTCTATCTATCTGACCTGTCACCTTTGCCAGATCATCTTCTAGATTATGGCCTCTCGCTGTGAGTGTCCTGCAGGATTCTGTTCTGGGCCCTCTTCTCTCGGTCTCTGTCTATCTGTCTCTGTCTCTCTCTTTCCATCTCCTACTTCACTTGATCTCAACTCCCACGCCTGGGCTATTCCAATCCATCCTCCATTCAGCCTCTAAAGTGATTTTTCCTAAAGCACGGATCTGATCACGTCACCACCTACTCAATAAACTCCAGTGGTTTCCTCTTACTTCCAGGATAATTTATTTACAAGATCCTCTGTTTGGTATTCAAAAGCCCTTTATGATATAGCCACCTCCTATTCTTTCAGTCTTATACCTTTCCTTATATGTACTCTTCAATCCAGTGATAATGACCTCCTTGCTGTTCCACAAACAAGACTCTCCATCTCTAGGCTCTAGACATTTTCTCTGGCTGTCCAGGATGCCTGGAACATTATCTCTTCTCAGCTCCACCTGTTGCCTTCTTTTAAATCCTGACCAAAATTCCATCTTTTACTGGAAGCCTTCCTCAACTCCTCTTAATTCTAGTGCCTCCCCTCTGTTAATTATTTCCTACTTATGTTACGGTATAACTTGTTCGGAATATGTTTGTTCACATATTGTTTCCCCCATTAGAATGTAAGCTACTTGAGGGCAAAGGCTGTCTCTTGCTTCTTTTTGTATCTCTAGTGCTTGGCACATGGTAGGAGCTTAATAAGTGTTTATTGAGTGATAAAATTAAAAAGTTTTTGCACAAGCAAAAGCAAGATAGCTAAAATTAGAAGAGTAGCAGGTAAATGGGAAAAAATCTTTGTAGCAAATTTCTCTGGTGAAGGTCTCATTTCTAAGCTAGAAAGGGAACTGAGTCAAATTCATCAGAATAAGACCTACTAACCAATTGATAAGTGGTCAAAGGATATGAATAGGCAGTTTTCAGAGGAAGAAAGCCAAGCTGTCAATAAGCTACATGAAAAAAAATGCCCTAAATCACTAATGATTACAGAAATTCAAATGAAAAGAACTCTTTGGTTCTACCTTATACCTGTTGGGGTTGGCAAAGCTGACAAAGGAAAATGAATCAGTGACTAGCCCTAGAACTTGAGAGTCTGTTGGCTTTGGGCCTAGGGTTCTTTCAGTCAAACTGCCCTGCTGTGTTCTGTGGCCAGAAGTATTAAAGTATCTTCCCAGTTTAGGAGCTGGCTGTCTTTCAGAAGTGGCATTCCAAATCTTCATGTACTAACTCCAACTTAAGTTTTCATGTGCCTGTAATATAGTTTAACATTTAAAAAGTCTCTCTCTATATATATAGGTTATGATTAAAAAGTCACTAGATAGCTGTGCCTTTTTTTATTAAGACATTAAAAACATTTTAAATTACATTCATGGATCCAACTTATTGCTATATTTTTCAGCTGAATAATGAATTTTGTCTCATCCAATATTAACGAAAGGAAAGAGTTCTGAATATGGAGACAGAGGACCTGGGTTAGAATCTCAAATTAGCTGGTCACCATCTGCGTCACTTTAGACAATTTGCTAGGTCATTCTTTATCAGTTTCCTTAGCTGTTTGAAACAAAAAAGGCTGTATTTGATAACCACTATGTTCTCTGTGTTCTGAGCATGGGGATGCCTCTCCCAAAAGGGCTCTAGCTCTGCGCTAACACAGATTCCATTCATCCTGAAAGTGGGCCCGACCCTTAAGATAGTGAGGTCAAGAAGCTCCAGCCCTCCTTGTCTCCAGTCTAGAGTAACTTTTGGAAAATCTCTGGAACCAAACTTACATATGGCTCAATTCTAGGGTCTTCCTAAAAAAAAAATGGGTATTCATTGCATCATATGGATATTGGGTATAGGATAATAGTTAATTTCCTCCACTCCTGAAAATATTTAAACACAAAAGACTCAAAGGAAGCTTTAACAAATGCAGAAAGATAAAACAAGCCATCAAAAGCATTATACTTTTCCCAAAAGGTAAAGACAACTTTTTGGGACTGCTGAAATAGAAATTTCACTTTCATCTCAAACTCACACTGGTCAACTCACAAGGTCTTCAGCCCTGGTTTTCTTAGTCCTTTTCTTGGTCAAAAGAATTCTCTTGGCAGTGGTGCTAGTACACGCGTTAATCACTGCCTGCTGGCCAGATGGCACTGGACCCAGAAAATCTTGACATCTCAGATTCATGAGGTTACCATCAAGATTGGAAACATCCATTTCTCAGGATTACTGGCCAGTTATTGGCCTTTGCTCAGGGAAGAAGCAAAAAGCAGAAGGAAATAGAGGACATAGGCTTCTGTAGGCAAGCACTATCTTCTCATTACCATCACTGCTGTGGGAGGAGGAGAGTGAAAGGCCCTCCTCCCTTCATGCTGGAAGAATCCTCCCTTGTATTTGTAGCCTTGGTGCTTAGCACAGTTCCTGCCAACCTACTAAGCACTTAATAAATATTAATTGCCCGCATGCTTACGGTCTGAAGGAGAGAATAAGTTGTTTCTCCTCAGTTTATCTTGACACCAGTCAAGTAAATGGCACCTCCTGACTTTGACCAATTACCTTTGATGCAACTCCTGTAACTAATGGCCAATCAGGAGCTGCTGCATCATCTCAATAAAGATCACATCCTTCCTCAAGGGACCAGAATACGTGCCTAACTCCATGGTAGATGTCTCAGTCTACCAAAGCAGGAGTTTCCCCATATCATCCCAATATAATTCTATAATTCATTTAAAACACAGAAGCTAGGTGGTGTGGTGGGTAGAGCTCTGGGCCTGGAGTTCAAATATGGCCTCAGACACTTACTCGCTGTGTGACTCTGGGCAAGTCACTTAACCTTGTTTGCCTCAGTTTCCTCATGTGTAAAATGAACTGGAGAAGGAAATGGCAAATTGCTCCAGTATCTTTCCCAAGAAAAAGCCAAATGGGGTCACGAAGAGTTGAACATGACTGAACAGCAACAAAACACCACCACCAATACCAACATCAAAACAACACGAACCCAAAATCCGCCCCTACCCTCACCAATCTAAGTACCCAATGGGTAGTATAGATAGTGTTATAAGAGTCTAGAAACCATAGTGAGCAATATGGGGATGGAAGGAAATGAGATTAAGCTCACGAAAGAAGGGCCTTACTTCTAAAGCTTGAAGGGGGTCATTTAGTCTAACATCCTCCTTTTAAAAATGACTTTGCTATGATGTGTGTTATAACACTGCTGAAACGTAATCTATGCCAAGTTATTCTTTTGTTTTTCCCAGCAGTTTTTGTCAGAGAGCTCTTGCCTGGGTAATCTATGTTTTGGGGCCACTGAAGAGTGGCCAATACTATGATTTTATAGAGGAGAAGACAGGCCTAGCAAAGTTAAATGATGTACACCAGCTCATACAGATGGTAATGACAGAACTGGTATTTGAACTCGGATGCTGTGAGTCCAAGCTCAACCATTTTTCCCGTACCATACCGCCTCCCTTGAGACAGAGCTTGAAGGATGGACTAGACTAGACAAACGGAGAGTAAGCAGTAGGATGTTTCAGTTTCAGGAGGATGGTATGTGGAAATTTCCCTGGGTTTGGCTGCTCCTTTGACTTCCTTCCCTTTCTCTTGGGTTGCCAATTTCCCTCTCTCTTCTTCCTGGTGGCATGCCACTGATTCGATCCAATACTGATAATAACCTGCCCAGATTTACACAGCAAGTTAATGGCAGAACTAAGATGACACCGGGCCTGAAGTTACGTTCTCTGCTGCTTAATTTCCACTGAAAGCTGCCTTTGGATCCAATAGATAGGGAAAAATGAAAGAAAAGAGAAAGAATGGAGAAAATCTTCTAGAGAACACCAGAGGGGTTGGGGAATCAGGGGCTTGTAGAGGGGTGGACTTGGGTAGGAGAAAGGCTGCTTCTTAGATAGGAGTGTGGGACATTGTCGGGGTAGATGTCTGAATCATATGATATGAGGAAGAGAGGAGGAAGGGAAGCTCTCTGGGAATGGTGTCTTTTCTTGCTTTGGGGGAGTTATCAAGTGTGAGGCTAGGACTTGACTGACAGCATGAAAGGAGAGGAATATTTTGAGAGCAAGAGCATGCTGGGAAATGTTTAATAACTGACTCTCTAGAAAATAAAATATACCTATGACATACTTTTCAGTTTAATCTACATCATTAATGTTTTCTCTATCACTTTTTAAATTTTTTTTTATTTTTAATTTACAGCACTCAGTTCCACAAGTTTTTGAGTTCCAAATTTTCTTCTCTTCTCCCGCCTCCCCAAGATGGTGTGCAATCCGATATAGGTTCTGCATATACCTTCACATTAAACTTATTTTCACAATAGTCACGTTTTAAAGAAGAACTATAACCAATGGAATGAACCATAAGAAAGAAAAAACAAAACCAAAAAAGAAAAAAGAAAAAGAGAGAGCAAATAGTTTGCCTCAATCTGCTCTATCACTTTTTAAAGTCTAAAAATCAATGAAACAATAAGCCAAGTTCCGATTTGGCATCTTTGCTGATTTCTGAGGTGTACACATTCACACTGAAATTTTAACAATTGGCTCTGACAAAGCCAATTTGATCTAACTCTAGCAAATCTCCACTAGGTAGGCTTAAGGAGAGAAGAGAAGGCCCGGAACAGCTTTTGTAGAGTGTGAGCTAGCTAACAGATCAGGGATGAGTAGGGTGTTTGTTTTACTGCTGTCTAGTTGATATTAGATAACATAAATTCCTAGTGGACCCACATGTGAGTAGGCGGGAAGCAGCAGGATGGGAGCAGTGACTCTAGGTTGGGTTAGGAATAGGCCCATACAAATGGGACAGTAACACGTGGCCAGAAAATTCTCAAGCCAAACTGGTCTGTCCTTTCATGGACATGTGATTACACACATTCCTAAAGCCTCGCGAACATAAGATTTTTCTGAACCTGACGACTGCATCTCAGCAGATTGTGCCTAATAGCTCACAGGAATAATTTTGTCCTTGAAAAAAGGGATGAATGCATATTGTCAAATATGCAGGATTAAAATACACATGGATTACTTTGGGGGAAATTTGAGTTCAAAGGCACCTATGCTAATCTACCAGAGAACATCTTTGCATGGGGAACTTTAATAAATCCTAATTAATCCTTACACAGCTCAGCAGTTATGACCACAGCATGGAAATTCATGGGGTTTAGGCCTTCCTAGATTACTTCTAATGTTTGAGGAGTATTGGAATTCTTGAAGGCAAAGAGAGGGGCAGAATGGGGAAAGAGAGAAAGAGAAGAGACTTTATCTATAGGCTCCAGTACCCTAAAGCCCTAGAAAGGCTAAAAACCCAAAGGAAAGGACTTAAAGAGAGAGGTGGATTAAAGCCTTCCCTTTTCTTCCCACCTCTCCTGAAGAGCTGAGCAGGGAAAGGCCCACTAAAAGTTTCTGACCAGGGGCATTCCTGATGGACATGCTGAAGATATGCTCTAGGATGTATCAAATGTTCTATTTGTAGGAGCAAAGTAACTGACAAACATCTGTCACTGTGATATCACCTCGGGGGAAAGAAGAATGGAAGAAGAATCTCTAATCTTCTGGTAGGAGTGGTGAAGAAATGGTTGCCTTCTTTAGGAGGCACCAGTTTAAATTTTGATAGGGCAGAATTATGTCTCCTTTCCTTATTGTACCCGTGTCCAGAGACTCCCAAGTCTGTTTGGGATTAGGTTGAACATATGTGACCAATACTTCCCCCAACTTTTTCCTGCTTGTTTCTGTTAACTCCAATGTGCTTAATACATATGGGTCTGTGGTCGTTCAGAAGGAGTGCTCTCCCCTCAAGGCACATTAGGGAAATTCTACCCCAAGTTTACAAGTACCCTTTTCTGATTCTCAAATTTGCTACATGTGTGACCTTGGGCAAATAATTTCACCTTCCTGGTCTTCAGTTTCCTCACCCTTGAAATGATAGGGTTTCGCCAGCTGACCCCTGAGGTCCCTTTCAGATCTAGACTGTGATCTTGTGATTCAATGACCTCTCCCACGGATCCAGAATATTCACTTGGGACTTTAACTGTGCACTTGTTAGGTGTGTCCCAGGAAGCAGTTAGTATGCATTTGGACATCAGCTAGTTCACCTCATGATCATACTCAATAATAAGGCAGCTCAGTAGCATAGATGACAGAATGTTGGACTTTGAATCAGGAAAACCTGAGTTTGACTAGTTATGTGACCATGGGCAAATTGCTTAACCTGTCTCAGCTTCCTCATCTGTGAAGGAGGATAATGATAGTACTTACCTCACAAGGCAGCTAGGTGGTCCGGTGGATACAGTGCCGGAGCTGAAGTCAGGAAGACCTGAGTTCAAATCCAGCCTCAGACACTTACTAGCTGCGTGACCCTGAGCAAGTCACTTCACCCTGTCTGCCTCAGTTTTCTCATCTGTAAAATGAGCTGGAGAAGGAAATGGCAAACCACTCCAGTATCTTTGCCAAGAAAATCCCAAAAGGGGCCATGAAGAGTGGGGCACAACTGAAGTGCCTGAATAACAGCAACAACACCACCTCATAAGGTCATTATAAAGATCAAATAAAATGAAATAATGTATAAATTACTTTGTGGACCTTAAAGTATTCTATCAATGTTCGCTATTATTAGTATTATCCAGCCATCTGTCACCCAGAATTCACTTTGTCTTGTTTCTTGTGTATATTTCTAAATGGAACACAAGCAAGCACTGACTGGACACTTGCTGAGAATGTTGACTTTGGCTATAAAGTTACGAACTTGGCACAACCCTTCATAATCACACCTTGGGATACAGGTTTCAATGCTATGGAGAACGCATGGCCAAAGGAATGGACTTGAAGGTCCTCTTGACTTCTCCTTAGTATTCTGGAATAGTGAGGCTCTGGCTCAGCCATCAGAAGGTAAAGGCCAGGGAATGATTATTAGCATGATGCTGCTATTGCTTGCAAAGCAGAGCATTTTAGACCTGGAAGGGACTTTAGTGATAACTACTCCAAGGAACGGGAGGATGAGAACAATTTGTTCCAAAGGCCACAAAGGCAGCTGAAGCAGGAGCCATGGAGTGCTTAGAGTTTGGTCAGGCCTTGAAGACGTCAAGGTCATTCACTGCATCCTGGGCCATCGCCAGTCGTCTTGGCTTTTGTCTTGCCACTGGACTCTCTGGAAGAGAGAGTGAAGTTTTGTGCAAATTCAATTCACGCACACATCATCCTGTGATATCACTGACTCTCTTTGAAAATAAAGGACAAACAATTCTGACTCTCTCATCAGACAGATGAAGAAATGGAGGCCTTGTTTGGATCCTTGGCTTCTGTGACCCAACTGTCTACTGTCTGGCTTCTCCTCATTCTCCTTCGCTGGAGCATCATCCATCTGCCTACAGAGCATGGATGTTGTTCCTCCCCTCCCTTTGACTGAAGTTCTGAGCCTACTTTTCTCATATTTTCTTAGCAAGGTTACAGAGGAAGAATGCTAGATTTGGAGTCAGAAGCCCTGGGTTTGAATCTTGGCTTTGACACTTACTAGCTTATCATTTACTAGACTTGAGCTCAACATCTGTGAGTCCACAAGTCCTTCTTGGTGACCTCATTTGTCGTCCCCCCGCCACCATGCGTTCAATTTTCATTTCTACACAGTCAATTACCAAATCTGTATGTCTAGTCCTAATCTCTCTCTTGAGCTCAAGAACCCTCCAACTGGCTATCTTTCAACTCAATAGTACTAAAATGGAATTTATCATGTCCCTTCCCCATCTCCTAGTCCTCAAAATGTCCCTATTTCTGTGGAAAATACCACCATCCTTCCAGGTACCAAAGTTCATAACCTTGGAACTATTCTTGACTCTTCCCTTCCTTCATTTCCTACAGCCAACAAATGACCAAGTCTCACTGATTCTGCCTCCATTATATCTCCCTTATATGGCCCCTTCTTTCCACTCATTCAGGCCTCATTATTCTAAAAGCTCCTTCTTTTGTCTCTTCTTCCAGTCTCACCCTTTTCCATACTACTTCTCAAACAATAGTCTTTTAAAATAATCTTCCTATGATACAGCTAAATGGGGCAGTGGATAGACCCCCAGGGTCTAGGGTCAGGAAGATTTGAGTTCAAATCTATCCTTAGACCCCTATTAGCTGTGTGACCCTGGGCATGTCACTTAATTTCTATCTGCCTCAGTTTCCTCAACTATCAAATGGGGATCACAATAAGGCTACCTCACAAGGTTGTTGTGAGGATTAAATGAGATAATATTTATAAAGTTCTTAGTAAAGTGCCTGGCAAACAAAACAGTTTACCAACATGAGCAGAATATAGATGATGTTGTTCAGTTGTTTTCAGTTCTGTCTGTCTCTTTGTGACCCCACTTGGGGCTTTCTTGGCAAATATACTGGAGTGGATACAGCACTGGGCTTAGAATCAGGAAGATTTATCTTCATGAGTTCAAATCCAACCTCAGATATTTACTATCTGCGTGACCTCGAGCAAGTCACTTAACCCTGTTTGCCTCAGTTCCTCATCTATAAAATGAGCCAGAGAAGAAAATGGCAAACCACTCCAGTATCTTTGCCAAGAAAACACCAAATGGGGTCATGAAGACTAGGACACGACTGAAAAATGACTGAACTTAACAGTGCCTGGCACATGGTTAGTGCTTACTAAATGCTTGTTTCCTTCCTTTGTTTCTTCTTTCCTTCTGATCTTCCTTCCTTTGTTCGCCTCCCTCCTTTCCACCCTCCTTCCCTTCCTTCCTCCCTTCCTTCCTCTCTTCTTCCTTCCCTCCTTCCCTCCCTTCTTCCCTCCCTTTTTCCCTCCCTCCATCCCTCCCTCCATTCCTTCCTCCCTTCCCTCATTCCCTTCCTCCATCCCTCCCTCTCTCCCTCCTTTCCTTCCTTCCCTTGTTCTCTCCCTCTCTACCTTCCTTCCTTCCTTCCTTCCTTCCTTCCTTCCTTCCTTCCTTCCTTCCTTCCTTCCTTCCTTCCTTCCTTCCTTCCTTCTTTCCTTCCTTCCTTTCCTCTCTCATTCCCTTTCTCCCTCCCTCCCTTCCTCTCTCAGCCTGGTCTGATCATGCCATTCCCCTGCTCAATAGCACAAGTTCTTTGACCCATCAAGACTACTACTAGGAATCAAAGAAAGAGGAAAAGGTCCTATACGTATGTAAATGTTTATAGCAGCTTTTTTTTTGTGGTGGCAAAGAACTGGGAACTAAGTTGGGGGCACTTATTAATTGGGGAATGGCTGACAAATTACAGTGTACGAATGTAATGGAATATCATTGTGCTGTAAGAAATGAAGAAACAGTTTCAGAGAGACCTAGGAATACTTGAACGAATTAGTCCCTATCACATCTTAGATAAAATACAAATTCCTCAGCCCTCACAATCTGGCTCCAGTCTACCTTTGCAGACATTCACATTACTTCCCTTTATGCATTCTACGTTCTGGTCAGACTGACCTATTTGCTTGTTTCCTTAACTTCGTATGCCATCTCCTATCTCCATTGCATAGAATGCCCATCCTGCATGCCTGGAATGACATCCATTATAATCTTGCTTCTCTGAATCCTTAGTTTCTAAGCCCAGCTTACTTGCCACCTACTGCATGAATTTTTCCTGATCCTTTCATTTGCTGGTGCTCTTTTCCTCCTTAGATTAACTTCTATTAATATACCTGTCATATTTCCCCAGTTGAATATTAGCCTCAAGAATGCAGGGACTTTTGTGGTTTTGTCTTTGTACTTCTAGTGCAGTGGCACCTAGAAACGATCACCTAGCAGAGTAGTAGGTGTTAGGTGAATTATGTGGAAGGAGCTAGCATGCCTAGTGGGTATGAGTGCTGGACTTGGAGCCAGGAAGACTTTGGTTCAATTCTTGACTCTGATAGTTGCTGTGTGACCCTGGGTAAGTCTCTTAACCTCACAGAGCCTTGGTTTCCTCATCTGCAAAATGAGACGATTGGACTAGATGGCTTCTGGGATTCCTTTGACCTCTAAATCTATGATCATTTGACTTGTTTGAGGTCACACAGCTAGTTAGCAACAGAACTAACTCTGTTTAGCAAGATATTTAATTCAATTTAGCAAGCACAGACTGGCTAGGTATTGTGCTAGGCTTGAGGGTGAAAAGATAAGAGAAGTTTACACAGTGGTGGGAGGAGGGGGAGAAGGACACATCATAGTACCATATAATACATGGGTGTGAGTAATGGATCCATAGGAGACAAAATATTTTAAAAATTTTTGAGAAGGGGAAAAAACCACTTTGATCGATGAGGATCCTCCTTGGAGGAGGAGGTAGGGTCTGAGATGAGCTTTGAAGGAAGATTTTCCTAGTGATAAATTTTGGGATCTTTCTAATCCTGTAGTATTTCTAATCTGGTAGCATTTAACTCTCCCTTTAGAGTTTATTTTGTCCTGCAATTTTTTGGAACCTTGCAGAATCAGGAGAAAAGCAACCAACTAAGAGGTCAGAATCCCATCCCACAAAGCAATGAGAGGCCATGGGATGGAATTCTAAACAACTTCAGACCTGGTGGACAGAAGACAAATGACTTTTGTTGGAGACGAAGGGGAGTGCCAAACTATTCCAGTGCGATGAAAATGACAGCTCCAGGTCTAGTGAGGAATCAGTTACTTCAGAAAAATAAAGGACCTGAACTGCCACTGATACTCAGCACCTCTGCTGAAGGTAATATGAAGTTCCTCATGAAGGGAGACATCTCAAGTAACAGCTATTCCAGTGAGAGGGAAGCAGCAAACAAAACTAACCCTGAAAACTGGCAGTGGCAAACCAAGAGACTAATAAGGAAGTGTGCAAACTGTCTCATTTCAGGGAAAGATGACTTCAGCTGTGTGGAGGCAATTAGAGTCATCCTCCTTCTACCTCCACACTATCTTAGGCATTAGTCATCCCCCCAAAACCTTCTGTGGCTTGCCTAAAGGTTAAAACATAGTTAGCCTAAGACCTCTAGACCTAAGACACCTAAGACCCTCTACAATCTAGAGACACTGTACCTTTCTAGCTTTATTTCACACTATTACTCCCCTTCACACAAAGTATGTTTGAGCCAAGCAGTCTATTTTTCTCTTCCCTCTCCTCCTTTCTTTCATGCTCCCTTTCTCTTCTTCCTTTCCTTCCTTCTTTCTTTCTTGCTTCCTTTTCTCTCTTCTCTCTTTTTCTTCCTCCTTCCCCCTTCTTTCCACTCCTCCTTCCCCCTTCTTTCCACTCTTCCTTTCCTTCTTTTCTTCCTTCTTTCCTTCCTTTCTTCCTTTCTTCCTTCCTTCCTCCCTCCTTTCTTCCCTTCTTTTCTCTCTTCTTCCTTCCCTCTCTCCATTCCTTTCTTTTTCTTTCTCTCTTTCTCTTCTTATTTATCTCTTTTTTCTTTCTCCCTCCTTCCTTTCCTTGATGAGGAAACACCCTCCACCAATTGTAGGTTAGTACCTTCCATGCAATTTAATTCTCTTAAGAGAGTTGCCTAGAGCTCTGAGAGGTTAAATGATTTACCCAGAGTCACACAGTCAGCATGTGTTAAAGACAGGACTTGAACTCAGGTCTTTCTAACTCCAAGGCTGAACCTACCCATGATTCTGTGCTGCCTCTCTTCTTGGCACATAATTTGTCATCAATAAATGTCCAATGAATTAAATAGGTTTTATAGCAGTAGGAAGACTGTCAAAAAAGAAGGATGAGATTCCTAGAAAATGAAGGTTGTTGTGTTTGTCCTTCATTCTTGAAGAGGACCATGCCATCAGGGAAATGATGACATGACTTACATTTGACTTTGATTTGAGTGAGGGAGGGTTGAGCAAGGTCACCAGCCTCACTTTCTCCTCCAGAGCCATTTGGGTCTGGGGGCCAGTTATTCATCAGGACGACTGAAGATGGCCCAGGATAAGAAAATGAAAACAAACATCGACTATCAAAGAAAGGACCCAGATGAATAGAAAGAGAGAAATGAGTTCTCAAGGGTCTCTTGAAGCACAGGGGCAGGTTGGAGGCATAGCAATCTTCTCTAGCCCCCTGGGCACGTTGTTTCTATTTGATATTCTGTCCTTTGTGTGGTAAGACCATGCTCTTGAGAGTTTTATTCAGTGAGACATGATGACCCATCCTTTCCCCTTTATAACACGACACACGTGAGTAAATTGTCTGGTTTTAGTGAAGGGTACACTCTGTCACTGGAAAGCAGTGATTTAAACTGGGCTAAGCTACTTGGTTGAGGGGGGCAGAGTGCTACAAGGACTGCAGCCCCTTGACTTTGGTCTCACTGACATCATACCATGACCCTCCACTTCTTTTTCCCCTTGTGAACTCCCAGGAAGTTTCTATTCCATGAAAGACCAAACTAAACCCTCCCAGCATGCTTCAGCTCACTGGGCCCAATTGTCTTTCTTCAAGGTAAGAAGATCCTTGGCCCCATTCCTGGAAGAAAGCTCACACTGCTCACTGACACCAACACACTTGGATGGCTGGTGTTAATTCTGGAATTACAGAAACAGGTTTATCTTGGGAGAACAACAGTCCTTTTCTTTTTGTTTCCCTCAGAGAGGGAACAGAAGGCAGTGACTGAATATGGTGAGCACTGGCAGGCAGGCAGGCAGCATTCAGTAATCCTCTGAAAGCAGAGGAGGGTGCTGCTGCTACAGCCTCAGAGTGGGATGTATGCATTTGGAAAGAGCTGGGTTATTCCCTGAGGATGCTCCCAGATTGGGCCTGACATGATTCCTCAGTGCAAAGAAATGCCCGAGAGAAAATTCCATCCTTTGGCTCATTGCTTTGAACCTGGAATTCAGGGGTTGCAATTTTTGACTCTGGTTTAAGACTATTTTCCCAGTTAACCAAACTCTTGGGCTTTATTAAGACTATTCAGAGATCCTTATCATCTTAGCCTTAGGCTAGGACACAGGCCTGTATTGTTTCCTCTCCTCATTTCACCTTCACTGGTCTAGTCTGTCTACTTGTTTAAAAATGAGGCTGTCAGCTGGTCTAGGTGAATGGGAGACTGTTTCTATAACTGATGAGTGATTCTATGGCTGGTTGGTATGACCTTGAGTCAGTCATTCACCCTTTGCTCCTATCTCTCTCTCTTACAGTTCACTCTCATTTCATCCCCCACTAGACTGCTTGATTAACATTCGAATTGGTATTCCTAAACACAGATCTGATCTTATCACTCCAAGGCTCAAGAATCAATCAACCAATATTTATTGTACTATGTGCCAGGCTGTTGTTGTTTGCTGTTTGTCCTTCCTTCTTGAAGAGGACCATGACCTTAAGGGGGTGATACCACGACATGCAAGTGAATTGGATTTAAGTGAGAGAGGGCTGTGCAAAGTCACCAGCCTCACTTTCTCCTCCAGAGCCATCTGGCTCCAGTGGCCAGATATAGATCAGGATGGCTATGTTAAGCACTGGGAAATTTCAGTGGCTCCCTCCTGCTTTTAGGACAAAATTCAAAGTCTTCTGGTTGACATTTTAAGGTCTTCACAATCTGTTAGTC
This sequence comes from Phalanger gymnotis, assembly GCA_028646595.1. NCBI lineage: Eukaryota > Metazoa > Chordata > Mammalia > Diprotodontia > Phalangeridae > Phalanger > Phalanger gymnotis. Next base: position 88,483,785 of record CM053623.1, on the reverse strand, counting down.
TGTCAATAAATATTAAGCACCTACTATGTGCCAGGCATTGTGCTAAGCTCTTGGGCTACAAATACTAAAAAGACAGTCCCTGTTCTCAAGGAGCTTAATGGGGAAAGACAATCCAAAAAAGGAGGCTGACATGAAAAGGGGGGGGGCGCATGGTGTGGTGGAGAAGTCAAAGGAGGCAGATGGTTGGAAAATGAAGAGATCCCTTGTCCTGGGCCCTCTCCTTAAATGGATGTTTTGGAGTCATCTCTCTGACCTCCAATCAGGGACAGAGGGTTTCCCTTTCCTCTCTCTGTCTCTTCCTCCCCATTTCTCTCTTTCATCTCTCTGTATGTGTCTTTGTGTGTGTGGGTGTGTACAAGAAAGGAGGATTTCAGTGATCACAAGGCAACAGGCCGGCTGAGGCCCAGGGCTCATGGGAGAGAAGAAATTGGAGCACGTACATTAGGAAATGAAGAAACATAAAGGACATAACACAAGGAAAATATTCCTAACAACTAAAATGTGTATCTGTAGTGGTAGCGTGTGTATGTGTGTGTCTAATGTATCTCTGTTTAGAGAGCTTTCTGTTTATCAGGAACTTATGCTTGCCCAGTATATGATCATGTGTGTCTTGCATGTGGGACTTCCAGATGGGATCAGTGTCTGCTCCTCTCTTCCTATCCTGAATCAGGGATATGTCCTCTGTTTCCCTACAGGAGTCTAATCTCTGCCCACACGAGTATTAATCACACCCACCAAGGCTTTGACAGCTGCCAGAATTCCTTATTTATATTGGACATGTGACATACATGACAATGGGGTGGGGATATATTGGAAGGTAAACTGATCACAGGCCACAGCCAGGGGAAGAAGGAGGGGGTCAGATCTCTTTTTCTCTAATTTTCCTCCTCTTACAAAGAAGGAAGTAAAGTGAGGCTATTGTTGGGGAAAAAAGAGGAAGGAAAGGGACCAAACATTTATTAAGTACCTACTATGTGCCAGGCACTGTATTAAATGCTTTATCTCATTTGGCTCTCACAACCACCCTGGGAGATATCTGCCATTATAATCTCCATTTTTATAGTTGAGGAAACAGAGTCACAAAGAAGTTAAGTGACTTACCCATGGTCATAGCTAGATTTGAACTCAAGTCTTTCTGATTTGAAGCCCAGTGCTCCATTCACTTTGACACTCAGCTGCCCCACAGCAGGAAGGGAGCATTTCATTAGGTTACACATTACGACTGAGCACCATAGTCCTGCTGGCACATCCCACCAGAGTCTCAGAGGAGGGGCCAGGGCAGCCAGTATCTAGAAATCAGCAAAGTTGTGACCCTGCCAGTGGTACTTGTATGGTGCATGATGGATGAACTAACTCTTATCTTCTGGCTTTCTCTTAAGAGAAACTTTAAAGGCCAAGTTCAAAGAGATCTCACCAACCTGGAGAATTCTGGGATATCTACTTGAGTCTAGCATCTCCATAGCAATGCTATGCTAACCTATCAGATTAAGGAGCCCAGGAACCCAGGGTTTCATATACATATATGGAAGAGGTGGGGAGAAGGAGGAAAGAGAGACACAGAGAGGATAGAGAGGGAGAGAGGGAGACAGAAAAAGAGAGTCAGAGTCAGAGACAAAGAGAATAGAGAGGAAGAGAGAAATAAAGACAGACACAACAGAGACAGAGGAGAGAGACTGAGAGAAGGGGGGTAGAGAGGGAGAGAAACAGAGAGAGAGTCAGAGATAGAATAGAGAAGAAGAAAGAAACAAAGACAAAGACAACATAGATAGAGGAGAGGGAGAGAGAGGCAGAAAGGGGGAAAGGAGAGCAGGGGAAGGGGGAGAGAGAGACAGAGGGAGAGATCAACAGAAAGAGCCATGCATGTCCTTTGAAGATCATTTGAAGAATAATTCCAGGGTAACAGCGGCTAGCTGGAGCTCTGCTCTTTCCTCAGAAGAATTTGTGTCCAGTGGCCATACTTTTACCCCAGACCCTTTGGGATAATCTGCTCTTACTTTTTTGACTTGCATCAGGAGATGAATTTGGGTGAGTGACAGGGAGAGTGGCCAAGGCTGACAGAAAGGGGAAAAAATTAAAGAGTGACTATTTTTCCTTGTTGGAAGTGCCGACAAGCTCTTTCTGCCTTGCTGTTGATGGCCCTGTTTATGTATAGCTCATTAGGATCTCAGACCTTCACCAGCCTGTAGGAAGATGTCCTTAATGTATGCCTGTCTTCCAAGAGACAAAAGGGAAGGTCAGGCCTGGTCATTCCCATGTAAGGGACAGTGAGTCCTAAGGAGACAGGTGAGTAGTTTAATTTGGCATTGAAAGTCAGCCATAATATTTCGCCAAGTTATTTTTTTTCCTGTTTGAAAATGTATGGGATCCACTGAATTATACTACCTAGTTACTAAGCAGGCCTGGGGTGCAGTGTTTGTCAAGATTTCACCCCTGCCCCATCCTGTGGCACTTTTTCTCTCATACCAGGAGCATGACTTCTGTGTATAATGGCCCCAACCAGTGTATAATGCCCCAAACCCTACTTGAATAACTCTAGTGACAGAGTACTCACTACCTCATGAAGCAGCCTATTCATTTGTTTTTGGACAGATAGAATTGTTAGGAATATTTTCCTCATGTTGAACTGAAATCTGCTTCCCTATAACTGCCCCTCATTGGTTTGAGTCCTAACCTTTGTTCAAGGAGAACAAGTCTGATCTTCTAGTCTTCTTCCATGTGATAGTTTTCAAATATTTGAGGATTATTATTATGTCTTCCTCCCAATCCCCATTCTTCTGTTCACCATTCTAGATTGCAGTCTGTCCTAGACTCAACTAGAAACCTTATTTTCTATTCCTGCATCTCTCCACTCCTTCACCTCCACTTCCCTATCACTCTCCCTACTTGAAAATTCTACCATGATTACAATTACTTCCCCCATTCACCATTTGAGTAAAATAAAATGGCAAAGTAAAACCCTAGGATAACGTTAACATCTCTTGGACAGCTTCTTGAAGAATCTCTATTCTGAGCATTCTGATACATGGATTAGATTGCAGTGTGACCATGTTAATAGATGATTGTGGGATTGTAATCCATGCATTGGAGATGTCATTGACTAAATCAACATGGCTCCCACCACATACATGTAAACATTGTTTTTTGATTTGTGATTATAAAACCCCCTCTGCTCATTTATGACTTTGCTTCGTTATGGTGCTCACGACAGGAGTCTTGCTGGCATTTAGGCCTCCAAAATACTTTTTAGTCCTTGTCTCAATTTCTTTAGTGGAGGGAGGAGGGGAGAGAGTATGCTGATTGGTAAATGTTTAAAAACCAGCTTTTTTCGGGGGCCGAATATACACATGACACATTTTTAAGTTTAATCTGCATTATTAAAATTTTCTCCATCATTTTATTAAGTGTAGACAATCAACAAAACAATAAATCAAGTCCTGATTTGTAGTGTTTGCTGATTTCAAGGTGCAAATGCTAATGTTGATGAGCCAACGCCTCTGTTACCTCCAGGATGTTTCTTAGTCTGTCTTCCAGTTTCTTCTTTCATGAATCCTAGGACTGGGCTTGCCTATGCTCTTGTTGCCACTGGAATTCTCCTTTCTTAGGCCTTTGTGCCTTGATATCTAGATTCCCCATTAATAAGGGATGGAGAAGGTTCTGGAGAATAGAGAACAAAGCATACCTATTTTCTTCTTGACAGAGATGTCAAGAAGACTCCAGAGACATTGTATACAACATTGATAGTGTTGCATATGTTGTCAGATATGATCACTGGATCAACTGTTTTTCTTTGTTACAAGGAAGGATTCAATTTAGGGTGATGGAGTGGATATACAGAAATGACTGTGATGTAAAAAACAAAAAGTAGTAATCACTTAATTATTTTTTTAAAAAAGGGGATGGTTTCTAGTAGTCCTTCTTTTCTGATCCCTCTCAAAGAAACCAAAAGGAAACCAAACATCTTTTGCTTCAGTTTAGTATAAGGTCAGCTCTGCTTGAGAGATGGGAAAAAGAAGGCTACTCACAGGGTGAAAAGCTTTGCTCTTGTTTTGAATGTGTTTGTGGAGAAGTAGCTGAAGGAGAAAAAGGATTCGATGTTTTTATGACCTTCTTTGTTTTCCCTCATTAAAGCCCTTGGAGGATGGGGTTGGGGGAGGGATAGTGTCCTGCTGCCTGGGATACAGTGAGAAGGGTGAAGTCAGGGAAAAAGATCATGATATGTGTCTGTGTGGGTATATGTGTGTGTGTGTGTGTGTGTGTGTGTGTGTGTGTGTGTGTGTACACACTATGTTTATCTATATAAAAATATATAGTATATATCTTTATATAGTATATATGAGATAGCTATAGCTCTATAAAATATATAGTATATTTCTACATTCTATATTATATACAAATAGATCTCTATATAGATATCTCTTTCTATGTATATTATTCTATGTATATTATGTCTATATCTCTATATAGATATCTATCTCTATATAATCTACTATATATTTTATAGAGATATAGATATCTCTCTATAAAAAACATAGTATATATACTATGTATTGTGTATATAGTATATATCTACATACTATATGTATTTTATATAAATAGATATCTATATTACATAGGTAGATACAGATAGATCTCTATATGAAATATACTATATATAATCTCTATTCATTCTTGTATATTGAAATATTTTTGTTTATTAAGTCCACAATAAAAATAAAATAAAGAAACAAACTAAGCATAAAAACATTGAATTTAATTGAAGTTTTTCTAAAAATGTGCAGAGAGAGGAGAGAAATGACCTTTTGGATCAGCTCTTGGAAAAACTACGAAGAAAGAAAAAAAGGTATCTTAGGCATCCTCCTCTCACCTCTTTTTGCATCATACTGTTGCCTCATGGTTCCTCTCTGCCTAAACCTCAGGTATGTATGTCCACTGAGATATTTGATTCATTCATTCATTCATTTGTTCATTCAGCAGTAATTAAGCCAGGACTGTCTTCACTCAGTGCCTTTTGCTATAGAAACCATCTTCTTTTCTCTTTTAATACTTAAATCCTATTATTTCATTAAAGGAGAGAATATGATAAACTAATTCACACCAAGAGGTGAATGAATGATAAGATCTAAATGTCTTGTCAGAGAGGTTTGAATTTTCAAACGAGTGTTTCAATCTCTATTAATAAAATTATCTATAGAAGATATGCTGGGGGATTTTTTTTTGGGGGGGAGGTCATAGGACCTTCCTGGTGCCTTTCAAACTCCAATGTAGAGGAAATTGTTTGGATAAGAAATGGTCGTTGGGTAGAAGAGAGAAGAGATACCTGGCAAGAAAAGGCTTAGTTAAAAGCTAGGCACTAGAAATCTGGAACTTCCCCAATTTACTGAGGCCATGGCTCTCAGCAGGCTCTTGAAAACTAATGAGTACAAATCACTTCTATTTGACCTCTGTGGAGTAAGTCCCCAGAAAGATAAGGAGGCTCCTTGCCAAGTTTAAAAGCCTTATGTAGGTAGTGTAATAAGATTTGAACCCTTTGAGTTTCAGATTTGTTTATGTTTGACCCCAAATCATCTTTCTCTACCAAAGGAAATTGACCTGAAAGCTTTATGCTTAGTTATCAAGACACTTTGAGTCTTTTTGCCAGTTTTACTCAACATCTCCGAGATGAGTTTTAGGTGTGTAAGAGCTTTGTAGATTAAATTTCCTTTGAACTACTAAGAAATAAGTACTTTGGAGCCTGTCCAACCCCCTAAGCGTGAGGAATAGTCAGAGGCACTGGGTGATCATTGGGTAATAGGAAGCAATATGTGGTACACTGGAAGCGAGAGAACTATGCAAGAGACAGGTTTCTAATTAGTCATGGTTCCATATTAACTAGTTGTGTGACCTTGGATAGATCACTTATCCTCTCTAGCTCTCGGTTTCCTCACTTGAAAAATATTTGGATTAAATCAGATAATCTATTGGGCTCCTTCCTTTCAGCTTCAAGAAAAAAATTACAAGCTTAAAAACAAATGCTTTACGTTTGGGCCATTTATCCCAGAAAGAAGCTGCTGCTAAATTGGCCATGATCTGGGTAAAAGTACTTTGTAGAGTGCTGTACGAATGTAAGCTATTGGAGTCTATGAGTTTTCACCATTCCAACTTGCCCCTTCTCTACTCATCTCAGGTCTAGTCAATTTCCAAGCTGAGTGTCCAAATTACTTTATAAGAGCATGGAAAATTGGAGTCGTTGAAACTCATGCATGAACATAATGACATATTAATATAGCACTATATAAAAAGCCATTTCATAGGCCCACATGTTTAGAGCTGTTGTTGCATAGTTGTTTTCAGTTGTGTCTGATTCTTTGTGACCCCATTTGGAGTTTTCTTGGCAAAGATATTGGAGTGGGTTTGTCATTTCCTTCTCCAGCTCATTTTATAGATGAGGAAACTGAGGCAAACCAGGTCAAGGGACTTGCCCAGGATCACACAGCTAGTAAGTGTCTGAGGCCAGATTTGAAGTTAGGTCTTCTGACTCCAAGCCCAGTGCTCTGTCCACTATGTTCAAAACAGCCTTATGTGGCAGGAAAGACAGTTGTTAAATCTTTTTCATAGGTGATGAAACTAAAGTTCAGAGAAGACCAATTGCTTATCCAAGATCTCACAGTCTAAGTCTTGGTTGTCAAGTACAGTGATCTTTGCATCACATTTCATTGCCTCTTTGTTTTGCTGACTCTTGGGGTACCTGTGGTTGTTTCCAATATTCTGAGCCATAAATTTTACTTGGCCATTTTAGTCATACTTGTCGAAATGTGATGGCTTCCTTTTTGGAACTCCTAATGACATTTTTTGTCTCTATGTTTCATATAGTATTTATGTTTATGGGCACTCACACATATGGGTGCTGGGTGAGGCTGGCTGCTTCTCCTAATGTTGTTTCCATAGGGTTTATGTACTCACTTAGTGCTACATTAATTAACTCCTGCTGATGTGTCACTTTATAAAGTTGTCTCTCCATTTTTTATGGGTGCTTGGAGAATTTGCTCTCTTCTCCAGGATAGTGATCTCTTGCCAATGAAGCAGCTAGATGGACTAGTCAGCAAGGGTGGGGAACCTTCAGCCCCAAGGCCACATATGGACCTCTAGGTCCTCAAGTGGGTCCCTTTGACCGAATCCAAATTTCACAGATTCACAAACTGTTCTGTGAAGTTGGGTTCAGTCAAAAGGCCTCATTTGAGGACTTAGAGAGCCACATGTGGCCTGGAGGCTGCAGGTTCCTCACTCCTGCTAACTAGAGGATAAAATGCTGGGCCTAGAGTCAGGAAGGCTGACTTCATGCTACTATTTTTTGCCTAGAGTCAGGAAGGCTGACTTCATGCTACTATTTTTTTTGAATGTATCAGTAATGGTACTGATGAGAAAAGTAAATGAATGGGCTTTAAATGGACATGTAGTAATCAGTCAACAAGCATTTGTTAAGTGCTTACTTGGTACCAGGCATTTTGTTAGCAGTGCCTGCAGTTGCATGGTGAGTTGGGTTATTCAGTTGGTCCTATTTGCCTCTTTTAACCTGATACTGATTCAGTGTTTAAATGTTTTCCCAGTATAAGCACTCTTCTTCAGTTCTAGGAAGTTGAATCAAAGCATTTGTAATTCTCCCTATATATTTTGTATCTTTGAGTCCCCATCCAAGAGAAAAGACCTTGGCAAAACACTTAAGATTTAGGTCTCTTTATTTCTGTTCTTCAGGGATATTCTCCATTTAATTACCCCTGTATTTCTAATAAATACCTCGTTAGCCACAGCCTATGATTAATCCTGTTTATAGAGATGAAAAAAAAAAACTAAGACAAAAAGAGGTAAACAGTTCTTCCCAGGCCTAGAAGGAAAGGCTGTAGCCTTCAAAGAGAAAGACCAAGAGAAGAAAAGAATTAGAGGATTAATTTCCTTGGGGTCTGTAGTTTGGGAGTAGAGGGTTTCAGGGATGTGCCTTTTGGCCTGTTGCTCTTTGTGCTTGATCTGCCCTGGTCCCTCTATTTGTGGCGATTACCTCAGCCTTCACTTCTGTTCTCCCAGCTTTCTGTGTCTGTGAAGCAGCCCATCAGGAGCTGGGTTCTTCTTCATCTCTTTTCTCTTGGACTCATTGGAGTGACTTTTAAAGGCCATTCGGAAGCCTAGAATTCTTGGCTGTTTGACATTATTTTCTTATTTAATTCAAGGACTTAATTATATCTCATAAAGGAATATCCTGATATGGCTGGCCCCTTTTTTGTGATTAGGCATATGAAAGAACAACTTCATTATATATAGAAAGGTAGTTGAGAAAACAGAGTAATATTGGACTATGAGTTAAATTATTAATGAAAATTGCTAATGGACATAGGGTCATGGGTGGAGGTAAGTTATACGGTATTTATGAGTCCTTCATAGAAGATATCAGGACAACAAGGGAAGAATCTAAGAGAGCTACCCTTCCCATGAGGAGATATCATAAGCTTTACTGTTTCCAATGATAGGGAAAAATGAGAATCTGTTATCATCTTCATTGTCATCATCATTACATTGATAAAAGTATTTGAGGTTTGTTACATACTCTTCCTTATAATATCACCATGAAGAAGGGAGCACAAGCAATATTAGCCTTATTTTACAAGTGAAGAAATGGAGGTTCCAGAGAGGTGATGTCACTTGTCTGGGATCACACAGCTACTAAATGAACCTATATCTTCCTGACTCTAAATTCAGCCCTTGTGGCAAAAATTAATAGCACTTTTGTATGTGGTTTGCAAAACAACTCATACCATGGCACAGTAGAAAAAGTACCAGTTCTGGAGTCAGAGAGCCTGGGTTCAAACCCAGCCTTTGATGTTTACTTCCTCTGTGACCCGGAGGAAGATTTGTATTGCATCCCTTAACTGCCCTACATTCCAGATTACTCATCTATAAAATGTAGAGGCTAGACTAGATGGCCTCTGAGGACTGTTCTGAAAACTGTGATCTTATTATATAGCATTCATCATTCCTGTTTTACAGATAAGGAAAATCAAGGTGTAGAAGGTATCACAGCTGGGGAATGTCAGAGTCAGGCCTCAGATCCAGGTCCCCTGAGCTCCTCTCCCCTTTCTATTATTGTTTCTCTGGTGCCAGTGTCTCATAGGGAGAGTGGATAGTTATATAATGTCACTTCATTTAACTCAAATAAGGGGAGATCACACAGCTAATAAGTGTCTGAGGCTGGATTTGCACTCAGGTCCTCCTGACTCCAGAGCCGGTACTCTATCCACTGTGCCACCCAATTCCCCCGATATCTGAGCATCTTAATAGGAATTTTTTGATAAGCAGCATGCTATAGTGGATAGAGAGTTGGTTTTTCAGAGAGCAAGACCTGGGCTCAAGTCAGACCTCTGACAAACGCTGTTTGGGTGATGCTAGGCCAGTCATTTAACAGCATCCCAGGCCACTCTATGACTCAAGTGGCATAGATGGAGCTGACCTGAATCTGTAGGAGAAATTTCTCACTAAGAATTCTCTACCTCTATGAAATCATGCCTGCTCCAAAAATCCTAATGAGGAAGTATGTTTACCTTGCATGGGGTAAGGCTTGGATGCCAGCTTCCTCTGCTATTTCAGAATAAGGGTTTCATTGTGGTTAAAATCAATTTCTTTTTCATTACTTCACGATTTTTCATCTCTTTTTTTTCCTGTTTAAATTTATTGCTTAACTGTAGTGTTCTACATAATTTTCCAAGATCAAAACGTGCCTACAGTGAGCACTTTATTTGTGTATTGGGAAAATATTTTGGTGGTTAGTATCTTCATTTACTAAGATTATTTGTGATTTTCCTGAAAATAATCCTCTATGATTTTACCCTTCCTCATCATTTTGTTTCCTGTCTAGGTCCTCCCTAGACTAGGCCCTCATCACCTTCTGTTTTGAAACTGGATTACTGCAACAACCATCTACCTGGTTTTCTTTCTTCCTCTTTACCTATTTCTGCCTTTACTTTCCATTTAGTCTTTTCTGGATATTGCTTCCCCACCCATGAAATTAGTATGCCTTCCTATGGCCAGTCCAAATTCTTCAGCCTGGCCGTGATGTTTCCCTCACTGAAATAGGATAAGAGGTGAAGGCTAAGCTTATAAGGGTAAATTAACTCCTCCTAGGCATCATGCCTTCACTTAAGGTAGCTGCCACCAGGTGACATGATTCCTCCTTATCAAATCATGGAATTTTAGAGTTGGAAGGGGCTGGGTAGCTCAACTGGTTCCTGAATGGAAATCTTCTTTCGTTGCGGTTGTCTGGCCATTTTCAGTTGAATCTGACTCTTTGTAACCCTTTTTGGGGTTTTCTTGGAAAAGATACTGGAATGGTTTGCCATTTCCTTCTCCAGCTCATTTTACAGATGAAGAAACTGAAGCAAACAGGCTTAAGTGACTTGTCCAGGGTCACACAGCTAGTAAGTGTCTGATACCAGATTTAAACTCAGGAAGATGAGTCTTCTTGACTCCAGGCCTGATGCTTTTTTCACTCTGCCAGTCCCCTCTATAGCATCCCTAAATTGGCCCCTAGACTCTGCTTGAAGATTACTGTTGAGGTGGGATTCATTGCATCTTAAGACAGTGAGTTTCAGTTTTAGACAGTGCCAATTATTAGGAAATTTATCCATATGCCAGTCTAAAATTTGCTTTGTTGCATCTTCTGTCCGTTGCGCTTAATTGCTCCATGATCAAGCAGAATAAATTGAATTCCTCTTTAACGATGACAATCTTTCCAGTTTTAGGAGACAGGTCTCATGTACCCTCTGTGACATTTCTTATTTAAGCTAAACATTCTTAATTCTTTCAACCAATTCTTGCGTAGAATGATTTTACATCCCTATACTGTTCTGGTGACCCTGTTCTGCATAGACTCCAACTTGGCAAAATGGGACTTCCATAATAGAGGTGGCCAAAGCCTCCAAGGCATGCTCTAACTAGAGAAGAGTACAGTGGGATGGCCAATCACCTCCCTCCTGGATGTCCTAAGGTAGCATTAGGCTCTGGCTCTTTTTTTTTGGCCACGAAATCATACTCTTGACTCATTGACTTGCAGACCATCAAAATTGTTGTCTCACCATGCCTCTCCCATCCAATGATGATACAGTGACTTTTATAAAAATCAGAAAAAAATCCAGTATAGAAATTATATTTGTATTGATTTTTACCTTATCAGATTTAGCCCATCATTCAAAATTAAAAAATTCTGCTTGTATCTTGGTTTTCTTAGTTCATAGACCTGGAAGGGACCTCAGAGGTCATCTAGTTTAATTCTCTCATTTTACAAATAAGGAAACAAGGGCCCACTAAGTTCAAGTGACTTGCCTAAGGTCACACAGGCAGTTAAATATAAGAGTCTAAATTTTGTCATCCAGCATAAATAAGTTATCCCTCCAAATTTCATTTCATTTGCATAATTGTTAATCATACTTTTAAGGCCTTCATCCAATTTACTGAAAATGTCTTCAAGAAGTATTTGCCACATTTCAGAAACTGTCCTCCAAGATGATTTTAATTCATTAACCCTTTGAGCTAGATCACACAAACAATTCTCTTCTCCCTCCTTACCTCCCTCTCTTCCTTCCCCTCCCTTTCCTTTCCCTAAAGAGGGTAGGGCCTCGAAGCAAGGAGATCAAATAGGAAGCCCTTGTGACAGTCCAGTTGAGAATTAAGGAGGACCTGATCTAGGGCAGTTGCCATATGAATGGAAAGAAGTGGAGGGATACGAGAGTTGTGGAAGTATAATTGACAAGACTTGGCAACTGATTGGAAATCAGGGATTATGGAGAGGAGGGCAAGTCAATGATAACTCCAAGGTTACAAATCTTAGGTGGTTGGGAATTTGGTAGTGTCCCCAACATAAATCAGGAAGTTAATGGGAAGGAAAAGGTGATCGATTTTACTTTGAACATTCTGACTCGGTGGTTGGTTAATTGATTGCTTATCCTACGAACACACTCACAAACTATACGCTAGTATGGTCTCTGTCACTTCTTCCAAAGGTTCTCATCATTTCTACCTCACTAAAGAGTTTCTCAGTATTTGTCAGCATCGCTAGGTATGGAGAGACTCATCAACAGTAGGCTGTTTACTTTGGGATGAATTCATTGGTTCTGGCCACCCAGGCAACAAAGGAAAATACGAAATGACCCTCAGTCAGTCCTGGATGTCCTTCTTTAGCTGCTGAAGTTATGGTATCAGAGCGGAGGAGAAGGGGAGAGTTTTTTGAGAATCACAGTTTTTAGACCATCTTAAAATACTAAATTAGCTACTGGTCTTCTAAATAATTAGTCCTTGTCCAAGGACCAATGAGTGGATGTGCTATTAGGGGAAGTGGATTATATGACATTCTCACTACAGATTAAACCAAAATACAGAAGGAAGTTGAAGTTAAATGCAAAGGTGGCTCACCGGTTTTCCTTGGAGAGGCCACTCAAGGAGGTGGTAGAATTGGCTTCCAAAAGGTGTTGTTGAATACCTGAAAATCATGAAACACTACAGGATGTGAACTATTAAAAACGAATATCACTCAAAGGAAAATGGAGAGGAATGATGGGAGTGAGCAGGTAGCAACACACAGCAATAAGCAACCATGAAGAAATGGAGTAAAGAATGTCAATAAAAATGTATAACTGGAAAAGAAGATAAAAGCTAATAATAATAGCCAGCATCTATAGAATGCTTTGAGGTTTGCAAAGTACTTTACAAACTCTATCCTCATAACAAACTTAGAAGTAAGTGATATTATTTTCTCCATTTTACAGATGAGGAAACTGAGGCACAGAGTGGTTAAGTGACTTGCCTAGGATCACATAGCTAGGAATTGTCTAAGGCAGGCTGAACCTGGGTCTTCCTGACTCTAGGCCAAGTGCTCTGTCCATTGCTGTCCCACTAGATATGCTGGTTATGTTTTTAGATCAAAGGATGACCAATGGGCAATCAGTATACTCCACTGGTGTCCTCACAATGTCAAGGGAAAACAAGAAAGCTTGCACATCGGGCAGAGGCCTTTGTGGCCAGTTTATGAGAGGACCTGGAGATTGGTCACCTGAGATGGACAGGCCTAAATGAACTGTGATCTGAACTGCAGGAGAGAACATCCATCTTTGTGGAGTCACAGGCAATGGAAAATTCAAGGGTTTCAAATAATGCAGATAGATGTTAATGCTGCTTGAATGCCCATCATCACCAATTTCAATCAATTTAATTTAATGAATTTATTAAGCAACTATTATGTGCTTGGCACTGTGCTACAGACACAAAACCAGGGAACTTATATTCTATTCTGGGAGATAAGAGGAACACAGATCATTGTTTTTCCCTTCTTTGTTCAGAAGAAAAACCAGTGCATAGCAGAGTGGAGCTTCACTGTGACTGGGGAGGGGGAAGGAAGTGGGAGAAGGGGAACTTGTATACTTGTAGAAGCATGTGACACCTAGGATAGAGACCTGAACTTGGAGTTAGGAAGAGCTAGGTTCAAATCCTGCTTCAGACACTTAGCAGCTGTGTGACCTGAGCAAGTCTCTTAACCTCTCTGTGCTTCAATTTCCTCACTTGTAAAATGAGTATGTTGGACTCAGTGGCCTCTAATGAACCTTCCACCTTCAAATCTATGATCCTGTGCTCTTACTTCTCCCTGAATCCTCAACAGAAAATAAGTGTCTGGGGATAGAAGTCAGTCAACAAGCATTCGTTAAATTCTTACCATGTTCCAGGCACTGTGCTGAGTGTTGGGGATACAAAGAAGGGCAAAAACATGCTACCCACTCTTAAGGAGCTAACGGGTGAGACAACATGCAGAAATTTTTGCATTAGGTTGGAGAGGAGAGATGTAGAAAATGGATTTCTCTAGTTTAAGAGATGGTACCAGTTGGGGCCCTGTGAGATTTGCTGCTGAAATACGTCAAAAGTGTATTCACTCAGCCTATACGAAGAGTCCCAGCCCTGGAGGATGCCGCATGGCTAACCTCTAGTTCAAGAGTCCCCAGACTGGAGAGTTTAGCAGTCAGAGCTTCTAAAGAGACAGGCATGTTTCTTGAAGCAGCCTGATCTTTGGAGAAAGAAGAGTGTCACTTGCATATTTCTGGAGCAATTCCTACTTGGAGAGCAAAGCCAGTGAACTGATTGTATATCACAGGCCTGCTTGGGAGAGAGGTTGCTTGTTCAGCCTCTCCAAAGTGCCTTTGCCTTCTGAGAGAAGACTAGGCCATAGAGTGACATCTTCAGACTCAGGAGGATTGTGCCGACCTCTGACAAAAAGAGAAATTCACTTGAATTTCATTCCAAAGAGTTCACTCATGAAGGGAACCAATAGGGCTATTGGTTGTTGCTGTTCAGTAATTTCAGTTGTGTCCAACTGTTCATGACCCCATTTGGGGTTTTCTTGGCAAAGATACTGGAGTGGTTTGCCATTTCCTTCTCTGGCTCACTTTACAGATGAGGAACTGAGGCAAACAAGGTTAAGTGACTTTCCCAGGGTCACACAGTTAGTCAGTGTCTGAGCCTGGATTTGAACTTGGGTCTTCCTCACTCTAAGCTCCATCCATTGTGCTATTTAGCTGCCCCAGAGCTATATGACTGTCTAATATGTTTTTTATATCTGTTTGTGGGTTCCTGTGGCTTTCTCAAACCTGATTTGTAGCTGGATGCTTGAATGGAATCTGGGGCCTCTTATCCACATTTTGGGCAACCTAGATATGAGTCATAGCTAACCTATATTTGGAGATTTTCCTGGAGGAACTCCAGATGGGGACAACAAGTCAAAGGAAATAATAATCTTTTTGGGGTCAGCTCTCAGAGTCGGACCCAGTTCGTGTAAACCTAAAGCCTTAAGGGGTTCTGAGCCACAGTTTATATAAGTAAATAAAATGATAATAACTCCATTTCTCTAGCTTCCAGAGTTGAGGTACCCAGATGCTCTCATTCTGATATAATTTCTAGGATGTCAATCATTTCTGGGTCACTCATGAATCCCATAGGTGTGGGTAATAAACACCAAGTCAAGCCTGTTATATGTTCCATCACAAGTAGAACAGTGCCAGTCAGGCCTGTAGCTATGAGATCTGCAGGACGTGACAGATGCTTGAGTTTTCCTATCACTGCTGCAGTCAACAGATGTCTCCCTAATGTTAACCCTCACCCCAGAGGTTTCCAACCAATGAATGCTGAAGCCCAACATGGTCAGTTGCAACATGGCAGCTCTAGCTTCTTCCATCCCTAATCCTTTCCCTGCTTATTTGTGATTTTCAAAGTTTTAGGGAAATTTTTTTTTTGAAAAGTAACTTCTCCGAATACAAAATATGACCACTTCTGTGGTACAGCAGAAAGAGCAGTAGCTCTGTTGTCGGGGGTACTAGGTTCAAGCCTCTGATGCTTACTGCATGTGTGACCTTAGGAAGATCACTTTGCCACTTTGCACCTTGGTTTCTTCATTTGTAAAAAGGGGGAAGAGTTGACCAAATAGCTTCCAAGGGCCCTTTCGGCTCTAGTTCTAGGATCTGAAGTCTGACCTATTTGCTTATCAAAGTACAAATGATGTCAGGGATGTAGCTCAAGAAAACTTATTCCAAGGGCAATGCAGAAGACAATTTACCTCCCGTTTGAGAAGTTGTCTTTTACGATGGAAAGTCAGCTGGGTGGGTATCAGAAGACCTGCCTTCTAGTCCGTGTCCTGACTCTAACATGCTGTATGACCTCTGACAAATTTTCTCATTTGTAAACAAAGTGGTGGGACTGCCTAGGTGATTTCCAAGGTTGCCCTCCAGCCTGAACATCTATGATGCCTTCACATCTGGGGTCCTTGTTCTTCCTGGGGCAAGTTCCATGTTACTAATATTGGAATGGATGGGTGGTTTGAGGTTTCCAGTAGGCAAAGGTTCAAGGAAGGGAGGCGTCTGTGGTCTGGAGGACCATAATAAGAGTTAATTAGGTCTGTTTCCCACACCCCATCTGAAATTTTGTCTCTGCATGCAGCAGCATTTGAGCTGGGGAATGGCCCAGGAGGACTGGGGGCAACAAGGACACTGGCAGCTTGTGAAAGATTGGCGTGTCAAGGAGCACGATTGAGATGCAAGGCCAAAGTCTGAAAATAGAGATCATCCCTATTTATCAGGATGTCTGACAACTCTCCTGTGGCTTCCTGCCAGGGAGCCATCATCTCTTTGTACTTTCGGGAGGGCATCAGAATGGCACAGAGAAATTGAATTGCCTTCAAGAACCAGAGAGCTTCTCGGGGGACACAGACCTTACCCTCCTGCTGGGAAGAGGCGGAAGAAGGGCCGAACCTTCTATTCATACATGACAGTGTCTCAATTAGTCCTGCGTATATCATCTGAGATTAATTTTCCATTCTTAGCTTCTCTCCTCCAGCAACACACGGTTATAAACATTTATGCATCTTATCTCTAGGTACTTGAGGGTAGGGACTGCTGTGTTATGGACACCAGGGGGCGATGTGGCGCAATGTTAATCTTTAGTTCCCTCTGAGTTCCAGCCAGTAAGTCAGCTGAGATTCAATTTTGCTCTTGTTAATTCTGTAACCGGTAATCATATTTAACTTAAGGCATTAAGACATTTAAAATACACACGCACACCCCAAACCCACTTCAAAATGGCTGATATAATTTTATGATAGCATTGCTAGTTTAATCACAGAATATCTTTAGCTAAAATTCCTTGTTCTAGCAAGTGCTAAGTGCTGGCACTTCAGTGCTATCCAATAGAAGGCATGACAAGGTGTGTGTGTGTGTGTGTGTGTGTGTGTGTGTGTGTGTGTGTGTGTGTGTGTGTGTGTGTGTATGTGGGGGGAGGGGAGAGGTACATTGACTAGCTTTCCACACCTTTACTCTTAATTCACTTGTTAGGAAGATTAGGAATTGGATAAATTAATCCCTGTTTAGTTGTTAACCATTATCCCTTAGAAACTTTTGAAAAGCCTTCAAAATCCCAAGGAATGAATCTCTCTAGCGGAATAGTTTCAAGCACCATGACATGTATCTCAAAAAAGGAAAAAAAAAATTGAAAAATAGAAAATATCACAGAGCATTATTACCTAACGAGGGTGACCAAGAAGACACTAGGAATGATCAATATGCCTATTTTCTTATCTCTAGAAAATCTTTATGAGAATGGTTTGTACCGGCATTGAAGAGTTGCTTGATGGACCTGTGATTTTATTTTATTGGAAACTCCTGGTGAAGAAACCCCACTCTGCCGGTTGATTTGACTCTACTAATGCAGCTGAGCAGCTCTCCTGAAATTTAGTCCCAGAGACTTGCCTGGGGCACTGAGGAAGTAAAGGAACTTGTTCAGGATCACACAGCCAGTAAGTGTCTAAGATGGGATTCGAACTCGGGTCTTCCTGACTCCAAGTCTAGCACTCTAACCACTGAGCCACCTAGCTGTATAAGCTGGATGAAACCAGAAGTTGGAACCACAGAGACACTACCCAATAACACCTGTCCAGTGGAGCTGTTCCTAGCATTGGCCACTTGTGCTATAATGAGCAGCAGCCACAAGGGGCCAACAAGGAAGAGCTCCCTGCAGAAACTGTCTAATGGAGATTCCTTGACTCCTGGTGGCAAGGGAAAAACAGGTCTGGCATACCATGCTGCTTCATGACTAGAAGAAACCTGAAAAATAAGGAGACAGAACTCATTCACTTATCGCTCCCCCTTCCCCCCGCTCCGCCGCCCATGTCTGGCTCATCTCTATCATTTGTCCCCTAAGCTTCTCTGTTTTACTCCTTTATTTTGATATCTTCTTGTCTTCCAAGCCAGTGACTCCAATTTCCCCAACCTCTCCCCTCCCTATACCTATCACAGGGAGCTGGATCACAATATTTCTGTCTGACAATACAGTGTCAAAGTATTAGAAGAAAGGACTTGCATAGCTCATATCCTTGCTGAAGCTTTGGGGTCTAGACCTTCACACATCTGGCCAGAAATGCCAAAGTCTCACTGTGAGAAGTCATTGCTGTCAGCTCACAACTATACCACCCCACCCCTCCAAGCATTGCTGGAAGAAATAGCACAGTGAAGTGGGAGAGCATTAAACCAGGAACGAGACCTGAGTTTGAGGCTCACTTAGGTCTGACCAAGGATGTGCTGGTAAATACTTAACAACCAGCTCTCCCTGCCGCATCTTATCCCTCCCTCCCCCGCCAATGTACACAGGACATACTTTTTAAGTTTAATCTGTCTTATTGACATTTTCTCCATCACTTTAAGTCAATCAATAAAGCAATAAATCAAACCCCGATTTGCACCATTTGTCAATGTCCAAGGTGTAGCTACTTGTACTGAAAATTGGACAATGGGCAGACTCCAGCACCTCCCTGGCTCTGTTTCTCACTATGTGCTAGTAGTTGATGATTTAAGTAATAATGGAAGGGCAAAGAATCAGAGCTGGAACAGTGTTATGGTAATTAGGGTGAGACTTTTTTTAAGCTGTTTTTTCCTTTGTAAAGCAGAGGTAATCAAGTACCTTTGATGAGTTTTGCTTTTCATATGTAATGGCAAGCAAAGTGGACTTTCTGTTGTATTTGTTTTGGAGTTCTCAGCACTAAGGAATCAGGAGTCTTTGATGACCTGCTTACATCAAGGGAAGGCCTAGTTCTGCCTTCTGACCCTGAGCAAGCATTTAAGTCACAAGAAGGCCTAAGTCACCTGGGTTTGAGTTGCATGGTTATGATGCCCTTTGACCCTGAAGAAGTATATATAAACTCAGAAGTTAGTGTTTTGCCTTTGGGGGCACACTCATTGGAAGAGTATTGGTGATTTGGCCAGATGAGACTCTGGGTAGCTGTTGAAAGCTGTCCCTCTCCTCACGCTTTGAAGACCCAGATGTTGGTGCTTCTCTTTTTCGTAACTATGTATGTGATGTCTTGATCAGACCAAGCCTGTCTGTTGATTTGTATTATTTGCTCTGTTTATACTTTTTCTGTTTGTAATTTCTGTTTGTATTCTCTCTGAAGTTCAGGGTGCTGACTTTTCACCCTGAACCAAGTGAATGATATGTGTATGTTTGATTAAAGTGAGAAAGTAAACCTCTTAAAGTTGCTTTCCTTAGAAATGCAGATCAAAGAACCTGTGCTGGCAGCCCTCCTATGTGCTGGTGTTATTGGTGCTTACATCCCCACGGCAGCTGCTAGCAACACTGTTGTTACAAACAGCCATGACTATCCACTGGCTTTTTTTCTAATCCAGATTGGCTAGGACATAGAGGCTAGGTGATTCAATGGAGAGACAGCAAGATGAACTTGTGGGAAGATCTCAATACAAATCCTGCTTTAGGCAGTACTAGTTGAGTGACTCTAGGTAGATCACTTAGCCTTTCTCAGCCTCTGTTTCCTCTTCTGTCAAAGGGAGATGACAGTGGTTCCATATTACTTCCTGAAGCAAATACAAAGTCCTCTGGCTTTTGGAGAACTTCACAACTTGGACACTTCCTGACTTTCTAGTTTTCTTCTCTTTTACTCCTCTTCACATTTTCTACCATCCAGTAACACTGGCCTCCTTTCTGTTCTTGGCACAGGACACTCTGTCCCCCAACTCTGTGCTTTTCTCACTTGATGTCCCCAATGCTTGGAATGCTCTCTCTCCTCATCTCTACCTCCCAGGTTCCTTAAAGACTCAGCTCAAATCCCACTTACTGTAAAAAGGGCTTTCCTGAGTCTTCCTTCCTCAAGTCCAGCTACCTCCCATTTGTACTCTCATTTATTGTATGTACGTAGTTGTTTACATACTGCATCACCCCTTAGAATGGAAGCTCCTTCCTTTCAATTCAGCAACATTTATTAATCACTTACTACGTGCTGAGCTCGAGACATAAATAAGAACAAGAGACAGTCCCTGCCCTCAAGAAGCTTACAATCTAATGAGGAAGACAATGCACAAGTGAAGCTCAAAATGAAGGGGGGACCAGAGCTATGGAAGCCAAGCAGAGCTGCTGAGGGAAAATAGTCCTTGAAGGCAAGGGCTGTGTTTCTGTCTTTCTTCGTATTTCCAGCACTTAGCATGGTGCCCAGAACCTAGTCAAGCATTCAATCCATTATGGTTGAGATACTGACAGATTATACCTTCCCCCCTAGTTATTGTGAAGATCCAATGAGATAATAGATTTAAAGCAAACCCTCAAGTGATATATGAATGTTACTTATTATCATTATAGACACATCCCCCATCCTGAAAATCCTTCCTCTTTCCCCTAAACGTTATAGAAGCTTGGCTTTCTGGAAATCAGCCTAGCCCACTGAGCAAAGGTAACCTACCTCACAATGATGGGAGCCATATTAAAAGTATACAGCACAGCTCACCTACCTGCAGCTCCACAGGAGCAAATTAGATTAAACTCTTTGACACTGCTGGAAGGAGTTACCACTTTGAATTATCAAGCACCTTCGTGAATAGGAGATAATCGGAGCTCCCCCACCTGGCATTTATAATGGTAAATCATGCCTCTGTAAGCTGTCAGGATTCTGGGCCCTGACAAAATGAGGGAGAAAAGAGTTGAGATAGCCATCATTTATTTATACTTTCAAAGGGTTCTGAAAACACGGTTAACAATAGGGGTAGAAGAACCAGGGCTGTCATGTATTAATAAACAGGAAGCCAGAGGGCTCAAAGGGAAGGATCTCCCCTATCACAATGGACAAAGGTGACTAATAAGATTTCCTAGGGTCGGAGGTGAGAATTGATGCTGCTCTGCCAGCTTATTAGTAACGGAAATGATGTGGTATTTAGATACATCTCTCTGATCTTTAAAAATAAGTTGGCTCTCTCTTTGTCCAGAGTAGACTAAAGGTAGTTATGCCCAGAAACTGGGCTTATTAGGCCAATCAACCAGCCAGTCAGCAAGAGCTTATTTATCGTCTTCTATGGCCCAGCACTGGGCTCGTTGCTATGAGGGAGGTTAAAGGAGTGTTAGAAATTTTCTAGTCTTTGTAATAGAGTGGGAGACAGAGCCAACATAGAATAGATGATTCGGTATTCAACTCCATTGTGCCCATTATAATTGCAATAGGAGTTTGAAGGAGGAAGATCTATCTATGTAGGCTCAAGCAGTTGGAGAAGACATCTTAGTGTCAGGCCTGAGGCTCAGGTGGCAGCAGAATGTCCAGATCTCAGATCTGGAAGATTTCCTGGAACAGGGCAAGTGATCTGAGAGGTTAGCAGGAGAGAGTTATGGCAGGGGAAATTTGTGGGTGTCCTACCAGGAGGGCAGGGGTATAACATCAAGGGTTCTGACTAGGTAATAGGCATTTAGCATCAGGGAGGGCTCCTAGAGAATGGCTGGGTTGTCAAGGGCAAAGGAGGACCCCAGTCCCAGAAGCCCAGAGGATTGATGATTCAGACATCAGAGAATAAGATAAGGCCTCAATTACGAAGGCACAAGGAAGAAAAAGGCTTGGTCATAAGAAACTAACTTCCTTACATTCGACCTTATATCATTCTTGTGTAAATGGCTTATCCTCTGCGGAGTTGGTGAATTTCTTGGTTTTTTTTTGTGGAGGGAAGGCAGGGAAATTGGGGTTAAGTGACTTGCCCAAGGTCACACAGCTAGTAAATGTGTCAAGTATCTGAGGCCACATTTGAACTCAGGTCCTCCTGACTCCAGGGCTGGTGCTCTACTCAATTCGCCACCTAACTGTCCCAATGAATTGCTTGAGAGTCATTTGTAATTTTTTTATCCCTGACACATAGTAAATGCTTAAGTGTTTGTGCATCGAATCTTCTGAGTCATTGCTGATTTCCCCTTAACTGATTTACACATTTTTGGTGAAATGATACTGATGAGAATTTTCCATCTTCCTTCTCTGTAATATTTTGCAAATGAGCTTACTCTAAACCACTGTTGACCTTGACTGCTTTGTCTCTCAGCTTGACAAAGAGATTATATGTTTGATGGCCGAGGCTGTTTGGGGGCTCTTTTATTCTTTTCCTTGTGGGGACTGTTTTGCATTTATTTTTTTTTTCAGTTTTTTTTGGGGGCGGGGGGACTTGTGATTTCATCATTATAGGGAGCTTTAGGTAAGGAAGCTCTCCTGACCAATGCAGATGGTAATTCCAACTCAATTAGAAAGTTGCCTAGAGACAGGTTGTGAGTTTCCAGAGTCTCACAAATCAGTATATGTCAGAGATAGGACTCAAATAAAAGTTGTCCGGATTTGGAGGTTGGCCCCCTATTCACAGTACTATGTTGCGTTAATAACTAGTTTAAATATGTCTAGTCAGTGCCATTGTAATCACATGAAGTATTGCTTTTCTCCTTTTAAGCCTTTCTTTTCATTTGGTACTATGTGCCCTCAGTCTTTGCTCTAGCCAAGACAGGCCAGATGCTTGTCGATCAATAGATGATTCTGAAATGACTGCTGCATCTTTAATTAGATTGTGAGCTCCTTGAGGGAAGGGACTATCTTTTGCCTCTTTCTGAGTCCCTAGCACTTTATACACTGCCTGGCACACAGAGGTGCTTAATAAATATTGATTCATTGATTAATTATTTTCTGTCTTAAGATATAATCATTTTTACTTTTGTTATGCCATTTACTTTTTGCCATTTCATAACAAACCCAATTCTCTTTTTGGAGGTATTAGGTTTCGGAGTCATCTATAAATAAACCCTTGGCCTCTTTCATTTCTTAAACTGGAATAGTATTTTCCAATGTAATTTTTACCATGCTTTCCTGGACCTCCTTTTGTACCAACGTCACTAGGAATAAAAATAGGAGTAACCTTTGTTTGGAGAATCTTGTCAAGGTTTTCAAAGAATTTCTTTATATCTTAACCTCTGCAACAGATATTGGTACATATTCTGCAATTATCTTCACAGTGGTTGGTTTGTTTATGCTCATT
Source organism: Phalanger gymnotis (assembly GCA_028646595.1). Taxonomy (NCBI): domain Eukaryota; kingdom Metazoa; phylum Chordata; class Mammalia; order Diprotodontia; family Phalangeridae; genus Phalanger; species Phalanger gymnotis. The sequence continues at coordinate 88,460,917 of CM053623.1, read as the reverse complement.
TTGTAGTGTCGAATGATCCAATGTCCCATGGAACGATGTGTCATTGCCTTGGGTGCAAAATGAAACCAACTACCAGGACTCCTTTGTCTTTCCACCCCCCCGCCCCCAACCCCGAGCCTATGAATCATCCTTCCATTTAGCTACAGCTTGTCTTCCAAACCATCTCAGTCTCAGCCATGCTGACTGCCTTCTATAATCCATCTCTGTCTAGAATTGAAGGTGCCATTCTGTGGCTTTGGGCTCCGATTCATTGCTTGGTCTCAAGCCCATCACTTCCCAATCATCTCCATACCATGTGATCATGGACGTAACTTCCCTTTCTTCCCCATACCATTTTCCTTCTTTAGTTCTGAGTACAGTTAACCAGTAATTAAATCAATTCTACCACTCCTGGTAAGTACATGTCAGTATTCGATCTCTGGCTTTAACTAATTCTCTACTTTTTTTTAAAAAAGGTCTTGTTTATGTTATTTGTTTTTATGTGTTATCATAATTTCACCTAGAATCCCTCCTCCCTTCCCTGAGAGTCACTGAATATAACAAATAATGTTTTAAAAGACAAAAAACAGAAAAGGAAGAGGGGGAAAATCAGGATAATCGATCAGCATAAAAAAAGATCCAAAAATACATGCAATGTACCACATTCATGGACCTTCTACCTCTGCAAAGAAGTGGGGTGGGAGTGTTTTCTTATATCTCTTCTTTTGAAATACACATGTTCTTTGTAATTTTGTAACACTCACTTTTGATTTCTTTTGGTTGGTTCTTTCCATTTATATTGTAGTCATATTGTTTTCTTGACTGCTTGCTTTACTCTGCCTCAGTTAATGTAGCTATTTCCCTGCTTCTCTGTATTCAACACATTCCTCATTTCTTACAGCACAGTAACATTCCAGTTCCATTTATGTACCACAATTTGTTCAGTCTCTATCAATGGATGTCTATGTGTTTCCAATTCTTTGCTATCACACAAAATGCTGCTATAAATATTTTGGTATGCATGGGGACTTTCTTCTTATCAATGACTTTTATAGCATGTAAACCTAGTTTCAGATTCTTTCAGCAAAAAGGTATGCACATTTTAGTAATTTTGCTAGCAAAATTCCAAATTGCCCAAATGATTGTTGATTCACAGAGAAGCTTAAATTGGGGAAACAACAGGGGCATATTCAACCTCCATCACAAAGTCATGCTCTAGAACTCAACAGGGAACTTAATGATAGTCTCAAAATGTACTTAAAATCCTCTGGGATATGGTTTCACCTGATCAATGAGCATTTATTAAGTGTCTGCTAAGGGCCAGGCATTGTGATAACCCAGGAATTTATGAATATCTTTGGGAAATCATGGAGACAGGCATGCAAGAGCTGTGAGAAGTTCATGATTAGGCTTTTGAAATCCATAGGCAAGGACACAGCATGTCCCCCCCTCAAAAAGAAAAAAGATTTGTTCTGAGGTGTGGTAACTTTAGTTAAAACTCATGAAGTTCATATTTCTATATTTCACACTTTTTTTGGCTTTCTCATTGACACAATTGGTCAATGGACTTCTTGGTGTACATCTTCCCCCCATAAACAAAGACAATAGCTTCAAAGCCGAGAAGGGGTGGAGTGGCAAGGATAGCTACCATTTTTGGTCAAAGATGGTCCAGCTATGGAGAGGAAAACAAAACATTTTTGGGCACTACTCTTTCCTGAAAATAGGTCAGCAAGCACATGACTATCTGTAACTGAGTAAATAGCTGAGATAAGGGAAAGCAATTTCATGGAGTCCAGTAAAGCTAATGATACATATTTGACTCTTTTAGAAAAAATACAAAATACCAAGACAAAACTTCTCAGGAAAGTAGAGATAAAATTCACTGTCAAATGAAAACACTCTAGGCTTGGTGGGTATTCTCATACATCATCTTTTTACCTCTTAGAGCACCAGCCCTGGAGTCAGGAGGAACATGAGTTCAAATGTGGCCTCAGGCACTTGACACATTTTACTGGCTGTGTGATCTTGGGCAAGTCACTTAACCCCAATTGCCTTGCCTTCCCCACTCAAAAAAAAAAAGTGAAACCGGCAAGAATTGTCCCAAACTGAACTCATTACTTCTCTGTTACCATTGAGGGCTTCACCATCCTTCCAGGCCTCTGGGATCCAAACCTAGGTGTAACCCTTGACTCCTTGTTCTCTCTCACCCTCTGCAGCCCATCTGTTGCTAAGGCCTGTTGGTTTGACCTTTGTAACATTCTGGGGCAGGCCATCATCACTTCCTGCCTGGACTACAGCAATAGCCTGTTGGTTGGTCTGTCTGCCGCAAGCCTCTTTCTAATTTGGTCCATGCTCCACTTGGCTGCGCAGGTCTGACTATGTTTATTCCCCTACTCCATCAACTCCAGTGGCTCTCTATCACCTCCAGAATCAAATATAAAATCCCCTTCATAACCTGGACCACCCCCACCTTTACAGTATTCTAACCCCTTTCATTCCTTCTCACCCCCGCCTTCCTTCTTGCTATCTTTCAAACTCCATCTTTTCCGATGTTCCCCATGCCTGGAATTCTCTCGCTCCTCCTCTCTGACTCTTGGCTTCATAGGCTTCCTTCAAGTCCAGATAAAATCCCACCTTCTACATGAAACCTTTCCTAAGCCCTCTTAATTCTAGTGCCTTCCAGGGCCAGCTAGGTGGCACAGTGGATCAAGTTACTGGCCCTGGAGTCAGGAGGATCTGAGTTCAAATGGGGCCTTGGACATTTATTAGCTGTGTGACCCTGGGCAAGTCGCTTAACCCTGATTGCCTCAAAAAGAATTCTAGTGCCTTCCTTCTGTTTATCATTTCCAATTTATCCTGTATACAGTTGGTTGCATGTTGTCTTCCCCATTGGGCTGTGAGCTCCTCAAGAGCAGGGATTTCTTTTACCTTTCTTAGTATTTCCAGTGCTTAGCACAATGCCCAATGCAAAGCAGGAGCTTAATAAATGTTTATTGACTGACTGACAAAAACAATTATTTGTAAGCAATAATAATAGCTATTATTCATATAATGTTCCATGGTTTGCAAAGTGCTTTGGATGTGTTATCTCATTTAATCCTCATAACAGCCCTGGGAGGTAGGTGCTGTTATTATGCCCATTTTACAGATGAAGAAACTGACGCTGAGAGGAGTTAAGTGACTTTTCCAGGGTCAAACAGTGTATACGCTAGGATCCAAACTCAGGTTTTCCTGATTAAAAGTCCAGCACTCTTATCAACTGCAGCAGATAGCTGCTTCTTAATAGTACCACCCTCTTCAACTCTGTGAAACAAGGTCTCTTAATGGGAAATCTTTTCATTTTATACACATACACACACATACATATACATACACATATATACACACATGTGTACACACACACATATATATATCATATATCTATATATGAAAATGTATGTGTATATATACACACATGTACCTTCCCTTTGGCTCAGTTATGGTTTAAAATATTCATTAATTTTTTATAGCCCTCTCATTTCCTGATTATTCCTCACAGCCCCAGTAAACCCTTGCCTCCCCCTTGTAGCAAAAAAGTAATTAAGGAAAATCCATGAACCCTCTGGCCATCTTTGTAATCTATGCCTCTGTCTGCACCTCCGTTCCCCACCTTTCTAATGAGAGTCAGGAGGCAGGCTTCACCATGAGTCCCCTCCAGTCATAATTCATCACTTCGATTTCATTATTCACCACAGAGGAAGAGCTCTTTCTTTGGTTCCTGACAGTTAACAATATGGAACTGTCACCTGTTCTGTATGGCAGCATTTTTAGTTGCTTATGTTGATTGAATGACTTTTCTTTTCAGATTTCTATGATAGCTAACACAGTACATTTTAAGGTTTGCATAGTAATTTGCATATATTATAAACATATAATGTTATATATCTTATAATACATACGAGATCATATATCATATATAATATTGTGATGTATTATATACATATAATATTGTATATACCACACAATACTATTATATATACTATATGAATGTAATATTATATATCATATACTTGATGTATACATATTGTCCTGATCGATATCTTGATGCTGGACCCAGATGGCTCCAGAGGAGAGAGTGAGGCTGGTGACTTTGCCCACCCCTCTCTCACTTAAATCCAGTTCACTTGTATGTCATGGCATCACCTCCCCGACATCATGGTCCTCTTCGAGAATGAAGGACAAACAACACAACAACAACATGTATGCATATGATAGGATATATATTTTATGTATATATTCTGTGCATGTGTGTACATGCACACACACATATACACACATATATTTGTCGATACTTAAGACAGCCCACGAGGTAGGTGATATTATTATTTCTATTTTGCAAATGAGGAAATTGTGACCAAGAGAGGTGGTTTCTGCATCAGCATTTGAATCAGGGTCTCCTTTTCTCCAGTTCAGCCCTCTGCGCTCTGTGTCTACTTTGCTGCCCCGTCACAATCCTATATTCCTAACACAGAGGTTTATGCTTGTAGAAGTAGAAATGACACTAGAGGGAGCAAAGATAGGAAAGCAGTTTCTGCAAGAGGCCTTTCCCGGGCCCCCTTGATGCCAGTGCCTTCCCTCTGAGATCACCTTCAATCTACCTGTATGTTTTCTTTGTTCATAGTTGGTTACACGTTCTCTCCATCATTAGATGGAGGCAGGGACTATTTTTGTCTTCCTTTTCATCCTCAGCACTTAGCCTAGTTCTTGGCACAGAAGAGTAGGTGCTTGATAAAATGCTTGTTGACTTGACTTGTGCCACTTAGATGCCTCATTGGCATTTACAACCTCTTTTGTTGGAAGGGGACTCAGGAGTCACTTAATCTAATCTGTAATTGGACAGGAATCCTCCCTATGACATTACTATACCCACGATGCTTGGCAAAAAGCAAGCACTTAATGCTCATTCGTTCATTTTCTATCTATCTCTCTGTGACAAAGGCTCATCTGGCTTCTGCTTGAAGACCTCCAGTGATGAGGAACTTACTGCTTCCGAAGGTGGCCTCTGCTACTATTGGATAGATCTAACTGTGATGCAATTTTCCCTTCCATTAAAGCTAAGTTTTCCTTCCCACAACTTCCACCTGTTGTAAACAGTTCTGCCTTTCAGGGCTATGTAGAGCAAGTCTTCTGTGGAATGACCCTTCCAATGCTTACAGACCATGCCCGTGTCTTCTCTGGGCTAACCAGCTCCTGTTCCTTCATCCAGCCTTATTGGGGTCTGGTATCCGAGCTCCTCACCATCCTGGTCACTCTACACTGTTAACGTTCTCCCTAAATGTGGTGCCCAGAGCTGAGCATGAAAGCTGACATGTGTTCTGAAAACAGACACTTGGCAGCTAAATATCATAGGATTTAAGGACAGAAGAGAACCTCTCATTTTGCAGATAGGGGAACTGAGCCCCAGAGAGGCGCATCTGCTCACCTATGATTTTAGCTTCATTATTATGGGATTGTTATCCTGGCTAATCATTACTGCTGAAAGAAATAGGGGGAAGACAGCATGCATTTATTAAGCACCTGTTAAGCCAGGCACTGTGTGCTAGCTACTTTACAAAATTATCTCATTTGATCTTATTTGATAACAGTGAATACCATGGAACAATTTTAGTTTGTAGGAGTTGAAAGTAGCGATAACCTCAAAGGATTTTTGATTTGAGAATTTAAAAATAAAATAATCATAGCATTTCATTGTTTGCAAATAATCTTTAACACCTCTGATCTTTGCTGCCCGGTTGTGGTGCAGATAGGCAATATCCTCATTAGAAAGCCAAGATTTAGAAACGGTAGATTAAGTGACTCACCCAGATTTACAAGCATCATGACAGAACCAGGATTCAAACCCAGGAGCTTCTTGAGCAAATCCAGTGTTCTTTCCACTGTACTGAGCTCCATCAAAAATATGAAGAATAAGAAAAGGATAGGCAAAAAAAAAACCCTCTAGGGTCTGTGAGGGATGTGAATAAGACAAATGGCATTTTGGGGGCTTCTGTAAGGGGTGGATGTTTCTGCTTTCCATTTCTCTCTCTCTCTCTCTCTCTCTCTCTCTCTCTCTCTCTCTCTCTCTCTCTCTCACACACACACACACTCACACACACACACACACAGTCTCACACTACTCCTTCACCCCCATCCCTCAGGAATGTGCATATTTCTTTTTCTCTGCCTTGAATTAGGGCAGTTCAAGGCTCCCTTCTTCCACACAGGTTCCTTAGGACAATCTAGTTAGGGAATCCGCAAGTCCTCAAGTCAGACCAACAGTGTTGGGACCTGCTGCTGGCTGTTGATTAGCAGTGGACTCTAGGGAGGAGAAATGTCTAGTATAAGAAATGTTTAGGGAGGAGAAAGTTCTCCTATTGTTTATTCCCTGCCAGTGGGGTCACTGGCCGGGGGGCCAGCAGTTGGAGGGTCCATTAAATAAGAGATTCTAGACTCAGTTCTGTTACCACAACCTTCCCTTCCCTAGTTGCCTCCATTCATAAACTTTAAGGCTGAAAAATTGTTTTAAAAGTCAGTCAAATAATTTTGTTATTGTTTCAGGGGTGGGCAACCTGTGGCCTCAAGATCACATGTGGCCTTCTAGGCCCTTAGGTGAGGCCCTTTGAATCCAAGTTTTACAGAACAAATTGGGATTTGTTCTGTGAAGTCTGGATTCAGTCACTTGAGGACCTAGAGGACCACATGTGGCCTCAAGGCCAAAGGTTCCCCACCCCTAGTTTATACCATTCCTGTAGCTGATGATTCATTGAGACTGCATCATCTTTCAACTACAGACCTCTTCTTGTACCTAGCACAGTGCTCTACAGTGTACACTCATGAAATGCTTTATGAATAGATTATTGAATGATTCTTATGACCTACAAACTATTCTGTCACTAATTAGAGGGAAATAACTAGTCTTGGTGGGATGGAGAGAGTATGTGAGTGGGAAGCGCTTTGACATTTGATAGTAAATGTCATTACATTCTTTAAACAGGAACAACTTTTTTGAACCCACAGTATTTTTGTCATGGAGTTAACGTGGTAAAAGATGGAGTCAGTCAGCCAACAAGCATTTATTAAGTGCCTACTATGTACCAAGGATTATGCTAAGTGCCAGGGATAAAAAGAAAGGCAAAGAACAGTTGCTGTTCATAAGAAGTTTACTATTTAATGGGGGGAAGCAACACGTAAACAGCTATATACAGACAAGATACAAACAGGATAAATTGGAACTAATCAACAGAGAGAACGTACCAGAATTAGGTTGGGGGGAGAGAATCAAGAAAGGGGCAGCTAGGTGGCACAGTGGACAGGTAGAACGCTGGGCCTGGAGTCAGGAAAATCTGAGTTTAAATCCAGCCTCAGACATGTACTAGCTGTGAGACCCTGGGCAAGTTACTTAACCCCATTTGCCTTAGTTTCCTCATCTGTAAAAGGGGCTGGAGAAAGGAATGGCAAACTATTCCAGTATCTTTGCCAAAAAAACCTCCAAAATGGGTCATGAAGCATCAGACACAACTGAAAAATGACTAGAGAACAATATTTTTTAGTTGGGACTTCTCACTTGTAAACTAATTCAGCAGAGTGCCCTAGAAAATGCATTGGATTGGGAGCCAGAGGGCCTGGGTTTCAGTCCAGGATCTGTTACTTGCCATGTGACCTTGGGCAAGTCACTTAACTTCCTGAGCCCTTATTTTCATCGAAAGGGTTGGACTAGATGACCTCTAAGTTCCCTGATGACCTGTCTGAAATTCCATTCCTGAATTACTTAGGTCTTTCCTCCTTGTTAAGTTCTCATGTTTCAGCACAACGTGGAACACTGATTTATCTTGCAAAGAGAAGGAACATGCTACATTTTGTTTTTGGGTGTGAGGTGATGCTATTCTGTGTCACTTAAGTGAGAATGGAGATGTACCTTGCTGGAGAATACTTTATTGGTACCAATGTTTGCTTTTTTGGCAGTTCTAATGGTCAGATAAGATACATATGAGCTCTAGTGTAGCAGCCTTGGATAAGAATTCGGAAATATTTAACAAAAATAAATAAAAACGCAATAGAACATATATAATTTAAATTTAAAAGAAACATCTTGTCTAATATTTTATTCCCCTCCATTACATGAAAAAATTTTTAATATTCATTTTTAAAAATTTTGAATTCCAAATTCTCTCCCTCTCTCTCGTTTGCCCCCTCATTAAGAAGGCACAATTTAATACAGGTTACACAGAACATACATGTTGCTAATATGTGGCTTTAATATGTTAATATGTCAGTATGGGGCCCACGAGGATCCTTACGTATGGTTTAGTAGCTGCCCTTTTTCTAATTGCTCGATACCAGTGGTCTAGTTCATTCTCCTATATTCGGGAAGGGATAAGACCTGGATTGATCACATTCATTGAGATTTCCTTGAAAGTGGTAATTAGGATATAATCAATATAAAACATATGCATTTATTAAGAACTTACTATGTCCTGGGCAGTGCCCTAGGTACTGGGTTAATTATGTAAGTTTCATCATTGACTCTACAAGTCACTGTACCTCATTCTACCATCTAAATAGGGAAGCTCAAAGTATAACGGGGGAAAGCCCTATATTTAAGAGTAGGACCACCTAGGTCTGTCTTGTCTGTCGGAGTTTCTTTGTGTTTGTTGACATTTGTACACATTACATGCCCCATCCCACTAGGATGGAAGTCCCTTGAAGATAGGAACTATTGTGCTCCAGTGTTTAATTCAGTAACTTATGCAGAGGAGTCTCTTAACGTTTGTTGAATTGGACCAGATGATCCCTATGGCCCCTTCTTAGGCTAACCTTCTGTGAGTCTGCAAACTGACCTCTGTGTGGCTGTAGTGGAAGAATGCTAGATTTAGAATCTGAGGTCATGGGTACAAATCCACCTCTGCTACCAAACTACTTGTAAAACCACAAGCAAGCTGCTCTGGGCCTCAGTATTCTCATTTGTAAAATAAGGTCCCTTCCTGTTGGAAACTATGCAAGTGACAATGATCTTGCCATTTCCTTTGCTTTACTTAGGAAGCATGATGTGCAAGTGGACCCTGAAAGAACTTGTGTTCCCAGCAGCATTGCCTTTTTTTATGACTCACAATCACACAATTTTGAGAATAGCACATTAAATAGCTGTGGACCACTGGCTGCTGACGAACACTGGGTGATATTACTGGCACTAGGAGAGTTGATTTTGGATGTGTGATAACACACCTCAGTCTTGAGGGTATCATTCTCCAGGTCATTTGAAAAGATTCTAAATTTTATGCGGCATTTAACACATTAACTTCTTCACCTTTTTTCTGGGAAAACACATCTGTATGTGAAGCACCTCTGCCACTCACCTTTATGTGTAAATTTTCAAGTCAGCATTATAAAGGCTGTTTACACACACACACACACACACACACACACACACACACACACACACACACACACACACACACACACACACTTCCTTTTATGGAAAAATTTCTTCCAAATATTTTTCTCAAACTAAATAATTGCTTTGAACCTTGCTGCATTAAACCTTTGACCGGAAGTACTTCAGATTTAGATTGTATCAGTGTACATCTGTCCTTTTCTCAAGAACACTTTGGTGGATGCTCATACTCAGTGAATGACGGATGTTATCAGTTTAACTTTAAAGATTCAAAAGAATGTGCTGGGTCCAGTTTTTTTTTTTTTAAAGAATAGCTGTAGAATTCTAGGCTTCATTAAGATTCAAACACAAAGACAAATCTATTTAGTGATATTATCAGTCCTTAAAACCCAATGAACAATTCAAAGATACTCTTCCTCTAATGGTTTCTCAATGCCTTTAGTCACCTACCAATGTTTGACATAAATATTTAACTGAAAAACTACTAGGCAACAAAATACACTGGTTTAAATTTCACCTCTTTCTGCTTCTGCCAGCTTCTTGTGGGGGTCTAGTAGGGATCAATCCAATGCTTGAATGATGGATTGGCAGTTGTCTAGAGTGAATAGACAAAATCTTATTTTAACATATTTGATAGGGCATTAAAAACTGCTTTCTTATATTCAAAGTTTTGTTTAAATGCTGTAGTGCTGAGTGACAGGAGGTATCATGGAAGAAGCATCAATTTGGATATACAATGAGAAGACCTAAATTTTGACTCAGTCACTTGTAAGTGACCATAGACAAATTAGGATTTCTCTAAACATTGCTATCTTTATCTGCAAAATATGCTATGTACCTCATAAAACTGTTAGGAGAGAAGTGCTCTGTGGAACAAAGCACTGTTCATTTGTGAGTAGTTCTGACAAGCAGACAGAGAGCAATATTATTTACACTCTTAGCACTTGGTTTTTCATTTACTCCAGTTAATGACTCCCAGCTTAGAAACTGTATCATTTTCATCATTCTTCTGGCATTACTAAATTCCGGTGAGAAATTTATAACAACTTAATCATTTTCTGGCATTTTTCAAATTAATGAAAATTGGGTAGAGAAATAAGATGTTTTTCATAATGTTTTTCATAAACATACCATTAATTCTACTCTATACCTAAGCAAAAGGGTAGAACAAACAACAGGTAATAGAAAGCTATAAATAGCAATCATAATAATTATAAGGGCACCTAGGTAGTTCAATGGATAGAGTGCCAAGCCTGGAATCAGGAAACCCCATCTTCTTGAAGAGTTCAAATCCAGCTTCAGACACTCAATAACTGTGTGACCCTGGACAAGTCACTTAACCCTCTTTGCCTCCGTTTCCTCATCTGTAAAATGAGCTGGAGAAGGAAATGGCAAACCACTCCATTATCTTTGCCAAGAAAACTCAAAATGGGGTCATGAAGAGTCAGATATGACTGAAGACAAAACAATTATCAGTAACATCCAGCATGGATGTCTGCTTTGCTTATACTTTGGATATAATTTCAAGTATAGATGATATACAAAAATTTACTAAGTTTTGATAAAACATTAACTTTTATTTTCAAAATTACTCTAAAACTTGCTTAGATAGATCTGGGAATTTTCAGATCTATTAAAAAGTGTTAGATTCACAGAAAGATCTCAAGTGACTTTTAGGTATGGCTTCATAGTTTCTTTACAGATCCCAGCTTCTGGTAAAAGAATTTTATTAGGTTCATGCATTCAAAAAATATGTTAACTCTCCATTTAAAGTTACTCTTGGCTTGGTTTAATCCCCATGAATGAAACACCAAAAAACTCCATTATTACACTTTTGTTTCTGCTGAAGTACCTTTAATTCTTCAGTGGTCCATTTCACTGAGAGAATAGCCTTTATCTTAATCTTTATCCTTTGATAATTTCAATGACACGCTTCTGAACATGTTCTATTTTTTTTTTTTTTTGGTGATCAAGCTCTCTCTCCTACCAGTTTTTACTACTGTTTCCTTTGCTGGGTTCATTTGGGTTCTTTGGGGAACTGATATGGGTACTCCTCAAGGGCTTATCCTTGGCCCTTCCCTTTTCCCTATCTACTATTTCACTTGATCTTATCAGCTAATATGGATTCAATAATCATCTCTATGCAGATGATTCTAAGATCTATTTATCCAGCCCAGATTTCTAGTTTCTCATTACCAACTACTGGACATCTCAAACTGAAAGTCCCACAAACATTCTAAATCCATATCCAAAAGAATTCATCATTTCCCCTTCAAACCCTTCTCTCTTTCCAACTTTCTTAGTACTGTCAAAGGTACCACCTTCCTCCCTCTGCCAGTCAGCCTCACTGGTCATTCTTGCCTCCTCACTCGCACTCACCACACATATCTAATCTGTTGTCATCATGTTTGTTTTAATCTCTTATCATCTCTTCTTCTCTAACACCGCAGCCACAAGGCCTCTATCCCCTCTCATCTAGATTATCACAATAGAGTTCTGGTTGGTCTCCCTGCTACTACAGTCCACCTCCATTTAGCTGTCAAAGTGATCTTCCTAAAGTGCAGTCTGACCATGCTACTACCCTACTCTAACTCCGGTGGCTCCCTTTTACTTCTAAAATAAAATTTCAAATCCTGTTTGGCTTTTCCTTTTCAGTGTCTCTCAACACAACGTACAATAGAGAGACACTGGTCTTGCTGTTCCTCGGCCTGTTGCACCTTCCAATTCTGTGCTTTTTCACTTGCTGTGTTCCCCGTGCCTGGAATGTGTTCCCTCTTTGCCTCTGCCACGTTGCTTCAAGACAGCTCAAATCCTACCTTCTGCATGAGGCCTTTCTCAGCCCCCTGTACTTCTAGTGCCTTCCTTCCTATTGACTGTGTGCAGCTATCCCTTCCACAATGCGACTTTCCCCATTGTGGTTTTGGTATGTCAAAGGTTGGCATAAGAAATTAAATGGTTCACCAGCATTTTGCACTGAAGGTTAGAAAATACCTTGCCAGCAAGGGATTACCGTTTAAGGTGTCATTGCTTCTGGACAATGCCCCTGGCCACCTAGAACCCCATGAATTGCACAGCAAAAGCATCGAAGTTATCTACATGCCACCTAACATGTCCTGCATTCAGCTGCTTAATTTAGGGTAATATGGATATTTAAGCCACACTACACACGCTACTCAATGGGTTTTGTTAATGTCTTTTGTTTTACATGCAGTTTAGTATTTTTAATTTCATTTAAAGTTTTTCATATTTATTTTTTTATTTTTCATATAGTATTTTTACTTAACATTGAACTGCCTGTAGTCTATGAATACTTAATTGTGCTTAATAATAAGCACAAATAGTTAATCCAATTTTTACAATAAGGACTTGTAAACAACCCATAAAAGAAAAAATTCAGACTTCTTCTCTAGTATGGAGAGCCAAAAAATTTTACATGGATTTTCTAGATTGTGGAGATTTGTCCTCCTGGTCCCCGTGATGTGGAAGGGATAACTGTATTATCTTGTATGGCCATAGTTGTTGGTATGCTGTCTCCCCTATTAAGAATGTTAGCTCCTTGGGGCAGGAACTATGTTTTGCCTTTCTTTTTAATCACCAGCTCTTAGCACAGTGCCTGACACGTAGTAAGTGCTTAATTAACCACTTGTTAACCACTTTGTTTGGAGCTGTGAAAACAATACTAGGTCTGGAATGAGAGGACTTGGCTTCCCTTCCATCTCTTTATGAAGGGATTAGCCTAGATCTTAATCTTTTTTACAGTCATGGATTCTTTTGGTAATGTAGAGGAACCTATAGACCTTTTCAATGTTGCTAAATGCACAAAATACATAGGGTCACAAAGGAAACATATTATGGAAAAGTGCAGCTAGCAAAATATTTAAATGGTAGCAGCTTAAGAATCTTTGGCCTAGGTAATTCTCAAGGTCCCTTCCATGAACTTGGATTGTATATGAAGTTCTCCAACATAGTATTAAGATTATCTGACAGTCAAATTTGGTGTTTTTCATAAAACCTTGCTCAGTTCTGTGTTAAGTGTTTAATAACAAAAGCCATCGTTTATCACCTAACAGAATTTAGGTGCTCAGTACATATTCACGATGCTGAAAAGCCCTCTCCGCCCATATAAGCTTGAAAAATTCTGATTAAATGAAGGTTTAAGTTAATCAAGTTTTTGCTGTATTTGCAGAGATGTCAGGGAAAGGTGGGTGAAAGAGATTCAAGGACAAAAAATAAAACTGCAGATTTCTCCAACTGTAGCACAATTCAAGTTTATTCCATTTGTTCTTGCAACACAAAACTTAAACACAGTATTATTTAGCATTCTGATGTTCATGAACTAGGATAATATGAGAAACCTAACTGTGTCAAAAGAATTACATTGTGGAAAAATGAACTCAGATATATCAAAATGCACAAAAGCACTAGTTTTTTTTTTCCATTACTGCTTAGAAAGATATGATTGTTCCTCCATTTACAAAATAGAATTAGGACAGCTTTATTTATTTATTTTGCATGCAAAACACTGCAATTGCTTATGTGGGAATGCACTCTCACCAGCTTCTTCTAATAGACACTCATGCGGACAATATTGCGTGGGAGAAGGTAGCAGCTCAATTTAAGTTTCAAATGTAATTGAACAAAGTAGAGGGTGCAGAGGATGTAAAACTCAGTAAATATTCATAGGTCTTTAGCTATGGTTTGGGTGAAAACAATAAGGAATGAGTGGCCTACTTGTCAGCAGTTTCCACATACTATATCTACCTGTCCTTTGTACACAACTAGAATTCAGGAAAGCATGCTGTGCATAGAAGAAATATATGGGTGTGTAAAGGTAAAGAGGGACTGTCTGAATTTCCAAGTCCATAGCAACTTGTCTTAGTGTGGCATTTGTAATTTGACACTTCACTGATGTGCTGGTGTAAGGTAAAGGTAAGCCACCTATAAGTATTTACTTGAGACCAGAAGAAGAAATGAAAGAATAGAAAACCAAAGCAAAAGAAAATGCTGAGATGCTTAATTTTACTTCAAGAGGACAAAAATGTTAACTTGACCTTTCACTGATGCATGTAGTGCAAAAAAAAAAAAAAACCCAACAACAGCTTTAGCTTTTTTTACCCAAAAATATTAATGTTAAGTTGTTATCAATTTCTCTGCCAAAGTGGTTCAGAGATACAGTATAAATAATGATGTTAGTTTAAAAATTAAAGAGAAAAGAAACCCCAAACCATCTTGGTCAGTATAATTTATCCTACATTACTATATTGTCTTAAGCAAGGGAGGTCTTCACAATTATGGGGCTTGCTTATGAGATGGTAAAGAGAAAGGTGGAAAGGCAAAACTGCCTTTACTGCAAGAAACAGCATAACTTGTACAAAGCATCAACTAGTTTTAATATACCACAATGACTGAGGAAGCAGAAGGCCTGGGAAAGAGTACAGCATACATTCTGCAATAGTCAACTACAATGAGACACTTTGAAAGGTAAGGGAGAAACTGTGTAAAGGATAAATTCTAAGCCTTTAAATAGCATTATGCCAAGAGGGGGAAAAAAAAAACTAAACCAAAACCACACACACTGCACTACTTTAATGGAACCAAAATGGACAGATGCCCTACATTTTAATAGAGGTGTCTCCATTTTAGTTCAGTAATGTAGGTCAGCCCTGATTAATAAGTTTTTATTAAATATAAAAAGGCTGTATTAAGACAGCAGAATTATCCAAATATACTTGTCATTTTTAACAATTATTCAGTGATTGGCTTCTCAGAATAAGGGAAATCATGGGGTTGGACTGGCGGTACAAGTGGGAGGTGGAAGAGGAGTCACTTAGAGAGGAAAAAATCCTGAATAAAAAACCCACTATATGTAACCAATCGACAACTATTTAATATGATTTGGTACTGGCCAGGCTGGCTGTTCTTAGTATAACTCTCTGGAAAGATGCTGCACTATGTATAAAAATCTTCATTAAATTGTTCCCACTCCACAATCTGAATGCAAGGCCTTTTAAAAAATCTGAGGTACATTCAAAATTGTGTGACTTGGTTAAAAAAAAAATCCAACATTTATTAGTAAACTAAACTAATCTGAATGTTTCTGTTTAGTGCATACTCCTGATTTTTGCCATTATTTAAATGAGATATTAAAATTAAGTATTCATATTTTATTTTGCCATAGTGCTCAGGACACAAATATTATGTGGTGTGTACAATATTTTTTCAAGTTATAAAAACGTGGGAATTGGATACTTATTCTAAATGTACAGAATCATTTTTAAACTGTATCATACTCTATGTAATACATGATTTTAAAACAGGAAGTTACAATGTTTTATCCAGGTGGGTTGCCATATGTCCAGCAGAAACTTTGAGACATTTGATAACAAATTATGTTTGAGGAGACTGGGTCAAATTAAGCTTGCCCAAATATTAAACCCCATCCTAGCATGGTACAATAAGTAATCTCATCCCATAAGAATCAACATCCAATGTTGGACTGAGGAAATTGTTCCAAGTTATTTTCCTTGATTCTTCAAATAAAATTTATTTCAAAGAAAAATTTCAAATAGAAATAAGTAGAAGAAAACCTTCAGTTACTAGGAAACTTGTTTCCTTTTTCTATGATACGTTAACAAACTTATGGCTATGATTCTACTTTTAAATCCCCACTCATTGCTAGAAGAGTTTGAAAGTGTTTCTTTCATACATAATACAAATTCTCAAACTGGAGGAGAAAATGAATATATTGGAATGCTATTTTTCCTCCAGATCCCCAAAGATTTTATAAATAAGACTGGTCAGTTTTACTTAAGGACGCATGAAACCCACATGGAAAGACAGGAGAAATTCAAAGTCCAGTCATCCAGCTACTTAAGGGGTACGCCCCTCCTTATCTGAATCGAGCCTTTGTTTAAATCAAAGTTACTGAAGAAAGATTTGGTCACCAACCATAGGCAACACTCTTAACCAGGCCAGGATATCCCCATTACAGTGCAATCTTAAGGCAGAGGGCTATAGCTAATTGCTTATCTCAGCACCCTAAGTTTACAACATAGTAGCCATCACTGCTTCCACAGTTAGGGCTACAAAGTATATAGAAGTAGGCCTTTATATAATCAGACCTTTCAACACAATCTAATTAATAAAACTAGTTAGGGAGCTGCACAGGTTGAATGTTAAACAGTATATTTTGTTTTTGCCCTTCAGGGCATGAGCTGAATTTTATCAGAAACATAAGAGAGTGACATGATCAGGAATCCCAATGAAGTCCTGATCATATGGATTTACCCTCTCTAAAAATAGTTTTTCTGGTAGTCTGATTTATTATGAATTTCTCTCTCCCCTCACCTCTCTTAAAGTATTTAGCTGAAGAAGCTGGCAGATAGAGAGTGACAGACAGACAGGCAGCAGTGTGAGGCCACGGGAGAGGCATTCTTCCATATTTATCAGTCCATCTAGCCATCACTGAAGAAGAGCTTTGATTGCCTGGTTGTCAGTGGCTTCAAAAGCAGTTAGTCCATCTGGGCCTTTCACAGTTTTATCAGCACCCTAAAAAGAGAGAGGGAGAAAGAATGAAGAATTGTTATGACTAAATGCTTGTTTTTAGTGGAAAGGGGAGGCTGTTACAACAAGATTACTTAGTTTAGGTGAATGTTTTAATTGAGAATTAAAAATTTCTTAACTATCTTCATTCTAATTTTCTCATCTACAAAATGAGGCAGTTGGACAGGCTGACTTCTGAAGTAAACCTTCTAGGACAAAATATGTGATTTCAGTAAGATACTACGGTTCTCTAAGAAAATTCTTAAAAACAAATTATCATAGTACAAAGGAGTATAGGAATTAAAATGGGTTGGGAGAGCCATGGATTAGATGGGAGAAAATGAATTTCTTATCTAGCAGTCAAGTATTCTGACAATGTAGTCTTGTAGGAAACTAGCACTTGGTAAAGATGTTGGCTACAAGCAGTTTTACCGTACTACTGTGCATGCAGTGTATTATATTTTATACACTATCTCTTCACAAAGCATCTATAATTAACAAGAGAAAAGAAATACAATTTGCTTTTATAAGGAAATAAAGTTATGAGAAGAATCAGTTATTTATAGCTTTCTCCTTTTAAAGACTAGAAAGTGATACTGCATATAACACATAGTGAACACACACACACAGAGACATTAAATTCACAGTAAGGACATAAAACTAGATGAACTTCCTAAGGATGACATATGATACTGCTCATTTTACTTGATAAAAATGTGGGCTTAAAATAACATATTAAAGGTTATGGGGAATATTCTCTCTTCCATCCTAGTTCTCTGATGAACCACCATGCTACTCTAAACACCTACACTGAGGGAAAAGTTTTGTAGAAGTGCTGCCACATGGATAATCTATGTATAATGCTGAGGTGTGATTTGGGGTGTGTAGTCTTTGTACTTGGGTATGCACATGAACACACACACAAACACACACACACACACACACACACACACACACACACACACACACACACACACACGTGTATTCATCAGCCTATCTTACATCTCCATGAAGTATACTTGTTTAACTTGCTCTCATTCACAGGTAACCCCTGTGACCTTGTGGGCCCTATATCAATGTTCTTGTCATATGCGTATGTCCATTCGGCCCGGAGTTCTTGTTTATGGTGCCTCCAACACCAGATGCTACCCCTTCTCCTCCTTCACTCTACTGCTTTCCCCTTAATCACTGTCACTAGCTCCACTGTGTGTAAGCTCCTTTATTTACTAAATTCTTTACCTCTTCCCTAAACCTCCCTGTCCTAATTTGGAGGTTTTTACCCTGGAGTCTATGTACCTTTTACAAAATATTTTGGTAAGACTGTATTTCAATATATGATAAGTTTTCTTTGAATGTTATCTATTTAATACCATTGTTCTGAAAGGTTTCATCAGACTGCCAAAGGGGTGCATGACAGAAAAAAGATTAGAACTCACTCCTTATTGTAACCTATCTCATTGGAGAGACTATACTGCTTCCTTCTCTTTCCAGTCCCTTTTATTACTGTGCCATCTCACCGCCAGATACCCATATTTCCATTTCGAGAGGCAGCACGGTACAATGGAAACAATACCAAATTTGCTACATGACCTCCACTTTAATTACAGCTTTTACTAGTAACCATAGGCAAGTCGTCCAGTTTCTCTGGGCCTCAGTTTCACATCTCTGAAATGAAGGGGTTGGACAAGAAGGTCCCTTCCAATGGTCATTCTATGATCCTGTGATCCTTCTTCGATGACTTTAGCACATGGCTTACAGTCTTCCTTACAACCTGTGGTCTCCAAACCTTTTTGTTTAGTCACCTATCAATAAACCATTGTTTGAGTATACATCCCTAATATGCATACATTTATAAGTTATATATCTATATGACTGTACCATACATACATTATAAAATTACACGAAAATGGACGTTAAAAAAAGATGTGATGAAAAATGAAACATTTGATCCTTGACAACAGGGAACCAAGCCACTTATGTTTACTGAGTAATGGTATGCACTTCAGATCCCTTAGTAATTGTTAGATTATAATTTCCCCGAGGGGCACCAATCCCAGGGATGGGGAAGGTCGGGCCACACATAGGGTAGAGTGAGGGAATGTTAGGAGATAAGAGTAGGTAAGAATAGCATGCAATTTATTTTCTCATCCTTTGATTGATGTGTGTGTGTATACATATATACGTATATATGTATACACACACACATACATATATATACACACACATACACACTCATATACTCTACGGGTCAGGCCATACATAGTTCCCCTAGATCTCTACTTTGGAGACCAGTGTTCTAGACTCTGAGAACTCACACCTAAGTCTTCTAACTTAATATAGTTTTAGAGCAGCAAGGGGTCCCTAGAGATTATCTAGTCCAACCTCCGCATTTTACAAATGAGGAAAGTGAGGCTCAGGAAGGATAAGTGACTTCTCCAAGATCACAAGAATAGTAAGTGGAAGATCTTGGATTTGACCTCATGTCCCTTGACTCCAAAGCCGTCCATCTTTATCCCAGATCTTTAATTTGGTATTTCTTGTCTTGCCCCCAAACACACTTACCTGCTATTTCTCCTACTCCCTCCCAAAGGTCTATCACACCTATCCTCACAGGGAATGTTAATCACACAACTCATCCCACTTTATCAAATTCATTAGCTTTTTCCTTTCTATAATGGACTCTCTCCTTATCTTATACATCAATGCTGTCCAAAATGTGGGGCCACATGCCCCCCATAGTGCAGATTTATGCAGCCCACCTACAAACATAGAAATTTACATAAATGCTTTAGTAAACGAAGCCTAGCCTGAGCTACCACAAAGCTCTCACTAAAATGGCAAATCAAAATATATTGTCTACTGTTTCAATAAAAACCTAAGGTTGGACAGCCCTGTTATACATTATGGTCAACTACTTCATACTATCCTCCTAAATTACCCTGGATCCTCTGACCTTTATGAAGTCAACTGAATCCATGACCTTGCATTGCCCAACATGTTTCTCTACACAGGATCCACAGTATCTCTAGACTTTCCTCTCTTTATGTCCCTAATTCATTCTCAATCACTCCAATTCTCCATTTACACATCTCCTTCTAAAAGTGGGATGTAAAGTTATGTGGAGTTCTCCTCTCGTGCATAAATCTAACTTCATTTCAACACAACACGGTTGCTCTATCTATCTACTTATTCCTTCTTTCCACCTTCAGAAGAAGGGCTCCCCCTACTTTCAATTTAATACAGCTGTTTTAGATAGCAACTGTGCTGTTCTGGACCAACAGCACTTCCTGGTGCAGACAAACTCTTTGAGGCAGCATCTAGGCAGCCTAGGAGAGAGCATACATAGATTTCATGGATTTAGAGCTAAAAGGGGCCTCCATGATCACCTAGTCCAATACTCTCATTTTACAGGTAAGGAAATGGGTCCTGGAAGGATAACTGACTTGTCCACAGTAACCTAAGTTGGGAAATGGCTGAGCTGGGATGTGAGCCCAGTTCCTCTTGATGCCAGAACCAGTGCTTTTCTTATTACTCCCATTCTAGTCTTTCACTACTCACAAGTATAGTTAATTACATTAGAGAGAAATCTTACTATTACAAGAATCCTCCCCTTCTTCCTTTTCTGTTACCCACTCCTATCTTGTTACAGTTATAAGCCTAAAAATGAGTATTAAGGAAAATCATAGTTTTTGAATAGACATGAATCTAAATACCATTGCAATCAACCCTTCAAGTAAAAGAAAGTAAACAGAAGTTCTCAAATAATGGGGATTTCACAAGTCTCTGCCTTCCCATTCTCTAACTGAATCTGCTTTTAAGTACCATCATTCAATATAGTGGTTTATTTAAATGTTATTCTTATGTTTAATGACCAGTACCAGTATGCAAATGTATCACTTTTCATTTTTAAAATAATACATGTACAGTATCTTAGCAACATTAAGGATTAAAAGACTTCAATATATATAATTTGTGTCATAGACTCTTTGGGCAATAAGGTGATGCCTATGAACCTTCTCAAAAATAATGTTTTTCATAATTGACAAATGCTAAATTTTAGTTAGTTAACCTCACGTTAAGAATCCTTCCACATCAAACTTCCAACAATGATTATTATCAGTGTTTGTTATACTAAGAATTCACTGCTGCCAGAAAAACAATACATGTACAATGCATCAGAGGAGATAGTGTTGGTCTATAAAACCTTTGTTTTTAATTTTTTAAAATTCATTTTAAAATTAAATATAAAATGAGAAAAGAAAAAAAAGAACATTTCCAAGTACACCGCAGAACATAAGAGAAGATTCAATATAAAACAATAAATTTCCATTTCACAAAAACCTACGTAATAAATCCTACAGTTTTCAAAGCAACCCAGCTTCTTTGTGCTTCCTTCTACGTTTTCTGCAGTGTACTTTTAATTTTGATTCTCTTCCTCCCTCCCAAGAGAAGGCTGCAATTAAAAATCAAATATAGACATGTCCATAAACACACACATCCATATATGTATATTTCTATGGGTCGGTTCTTTCTTGGGAGGTGGAGAGCAGATTCCTTCTTAGGTCCAATATTTTTCTAAATCAACCAGGTCATCACTTCTTACGTCACAGCAGGATTCCATCATAGTCATACCCTATCTGAGAGATTGTCTAGGAAAGTGTTTTTCCCAATTTTCCATTTTCCGTCTAATTTTGGCAACATTAGTTTTATTTTTGCAAGAAAATTTTAATTTAAAATAATAAAAGTATCCACTTTACAGCCTAGTAATACTCTTGCCTTATGATATAGTTTAAGGTCTGGTACTGCTGAATCTCTTTTGTTTACATTTCCCTCCCTAGTTTCTTTGAAATTCTTGACCTTTTGTTCTTCCAAATTTGTTTTATTTTTTTCTAACTTAGTAAAATAGTTTTTAAGTAATTGGGATAGCATTGAATAAATTGGATAAAACTGTCTTTAAAAATCATATTGTCTTTACATATCCATGAAAAAGGAATATTTCTCCAATTACTTAAATCTGACTTTATTTGTATAAAGAATGTTTCATGTTTATGTTCATGTAGTTCCTGTGTCTGTTTTGGCAGGTATATTCTCAGGTATTTTATACTGTTTAGTTATTTTAAGTAGTCTAAAACAATACTAAATAATATTGGTGAACACAGCGTTAGTTTCCCTATTTTTCTCTTTTAATTAAATCTATTTTAGCTTTAACTTTGGCTGAGATCATGATTACTACCCTTGCTTTTTTTTACATAATAAATTTTACTCCAGCCCTTTATTTTATCTCCCTATATCTCATTTTTATTGTTTCCTGAAAATGATATACAGCTG
Organism: Phalanger gymnotis; assembly: GCA_028646595.1. Taxonomy (NCBI): domain Eukaryota; kingdom Metazoa; phylum Chordata; class Mammalia; order Diprotodontia; family Phalangeridae; genus Phalanger; species Phalanger gymnotis. Next base: position 88,438,659 of record CM053623.1, on the reverse strand, counting down.
AATTCAGATTTTTAATCAATCCCATTCACATTCTAAATTATAATTACTTGTTATCTATTTTCTTCCAACTTATTTCTCTTCACTATCCTCATCTTATTTATTACCCTATCCCTCCTCATGCTTCCAATTTACTTCTACCTCCTACCTTGCCCTCCTATTCCTTGATTTACCCACCCCCTCAGAGTCTCTCCCATATCCTCTCCTCCCACCCTCCACCTTTATCTACCCATCTTTTAAAGAGTTTTTCCCTTATCCCCTCCCCCTCCTAATTCTTAAATCTACACATCCTTCTAAAAGTCCCTCCCTATCCTATCCCCTCAGCCTGTTATTTTTTTCTAAATTAAGAAGACTTTTATACCCTTCTAGATGTATGTTATTTCCTCTTTAACTCATTTCTGATAAGAGTATGATTCCAGGTCTAAAAGCCCTCCCTTCCCACTTGCTTCTTCTATATCAATTCTTCCTACCATGCCTCATTTGTATGAGATAGTCACTCCTTTTTATCTCTCTCTAAGCAGTTTTAGAATCGCCTCATACACAGCTGGGCCCAAGTCTTTCTTTCAAATTACTGAAATAATGATGACAGTATAAAAGTACTGATAACATTTTCCCATATAAGAAGTAACCAGTTTGATCTTATTGAGTCCCTCATAATTGGTCTTTAATGTTTACCATATATTTCTCCCGTATCTTATATATCGAATTTTCCACAAATACTCAAGTCTTTCAATATGATAAATATCCATTTTTTTTCATTCAGGATTATACTTTACTTTGCTGGGTAAGTTAACCCTAGTCACAACCCCGGTGTTTTTGCTCTATGAAATGTTGGTGTTCCAAGATATATAGTCCTTCAATATAGAAGCTGCTAGGTCTTATGTAATCCTGATTGCAACTCTGCAACATTTAAATTGTTTTCTTTTATTCTTGTTGCTTGCAATATTTTCATCTAGGAAGTTTGAAACTTGACTTGATATTCCTCTTAAGTTTTCCTTCTGAGATCTCTTTCAAGTGGTTACTGGTGGATTTTTTTTCTATATCTGCTTTACATTCTTGTTCTAAATGTTGGGACAATTTTGCTTAATTTCTTGTAATAAGGATTTTTTTTTTATCATAACTTTCAGGTACACTATTCTTATAATGTCTCTCCTTGATCTGTTCTCCAGATTAGTTGTTTTTCTGATGAGATGTTTCGCATTCTCTTCTCTTCATTCTTCTGGTTTTATTATGTCTCGGTGTCTTATGTAACATCATTAGCTTCCTTTTGCCCAATTCTAGTTTTCAAGGAATTATTTTGATTCTCTTATTTCCGGCTGGCTGACTTCCCACTCTAATTTTCTTGGATTGCTTTTATTATGTTTTTCTAATTTTCCCTTGCTTTCTCTTATTTGTTTTTTAAAGTTCTTCCAAGAACTCTTTTGGGCTTGGACCATTTGAGGTTTCTTGTTGACAAAGGAATGGTCTTTTTTAGCTTCACCATTTTCCTCTGAATAAACCCAGATCTTCTCTATTCCCATAGTAGTTATCTATGGTTGGGTTCATTCTCCTTTGCTTAATTCATTTTTATTTTCTTTTTAGCAGCTTATTATTATAATCAAGTTCTAGTCCTGAGGTGTGGGGAATGATGCCCCAAGCCTCAGATCCTTCTTATTGTTATTTTCTGAACTCTGTCCCCAACCTTGGGCACTCTTCTCCACCCCTAAGCTGTGGCTAGGGCCCTCCTAGCCTTGCTGTCTTGAAAATGTTTTTGTTCCCTGTGGTCCCTTCGGTGGCTGCAAACTTCAACTGTTCTCTCTGCCCTAGAATTAAAACCAGGGATTCTGCTCTCCTACAAGTGCCCATAGCCAACAGGGTCCCTGCCCCTCTGCTACTGCACTCACCAGGCATGTGCTAGCTCTCCTTGTTCCCTGCAATTGTAGCAAAGAACTATGTCTGGTCAGCCCAGGTGTGCCTGAGTGTCCCACAACAGTAGAAGGTCCTTCAATCTTCTCCTACGCAGCTGTCTGACCCCAACACTGTCCTTGAGGTGAAAGTTCCCCAGGCTGAGGCTGCCAACCCAGCTGCTGCCAGGGCTTGTTGTTTGTTGATTCAGCAGAGTCAGCCTGGAGTTATTTGCACTGAAGCCAATCTTCCACCCAAAGAGGTCTTTTCAAGCGGTCTAAGGAGTACAAGTGCTTTACCCCAACTTGTTTATTTCTGCTGCTCCAGGTTCACTCTGAGATGATGTTCTTTTTTTTTTTTTTCCTGGAGGAAATCTGGAGAGCCTCAAGTTTTCTGACCTACTCTGCCATCTCCTTTCTTTGCTTTTAGGAAATTCTCCCTTGGAAAGCCTGCTATTCTGGCAGCTCTGACCAGCTGGACCTCAACATTTCCTATTCTTCACACATGTGGCAAGGTTACTGTCAATAAATAATTTGGTGGAGGTGACAGGAGTTGTCAAGGTAAAGATCAAACTGGGGGAATCACAACAGATTTCAAAAATGAAGAGAAGCTTATTCTACTCATCACTTAATCTATAAGTTTAATAATGGTTGGGTGTATGTACTTAAGTACCACAGAGGACACTAAAACAAACATAAAATCATTATCTCTGCTCTAAGGGAACCAAAAATCTAGTTGAGGAAATAATATGCATATGTAAGAAACTACTAGAAAACAATTAAACTTAAGGTGACTTTGGCAAGTCCTTTACTGACTTATTGATGTTGGAAAAAACATACCCTTAACATATTGCTCCCCTAAACAGAAAGATAAACTAGGAGAAGAGACCAAGGGGTCAAGAGATTAGTTGTTTTGAAAATGTTTTGATATAGCATGCCCAACACGTGGTAATAACAATCATTCTGTGTTTGAGCTATTTAAAAATCAAAGTAGTAAACTAATTACTTGATGAACAATATAAATGAGAGATTAAGTGCTAAGATGTGGGTGTCAGGATATACTTTTGATATTTTAAGGATTAAAAGATTTATCTGAAACAAAACAGGTAGGTCCCGGATAATTTTGTTAGCCTTGCATGAAGGGAAGATTTATAATCGATTAGGAATTATTACCATGATATATAATCAAGTATTTGAAACTCTTAACCCAACAATCTAACATGAGACGGAACAGTTCCTTTCACTCTAGTCCTTTTCAGCTTAATTTTTGAATGAAACCAGTAGCCTGGGCAAAAACTGCAGTTTCTTGAGGTAACAACAGTAACTGTTAGTCCAAATAATTGTTCAGCCTTAAACTCATACAAGAGAAATACAAAAGCAAAACATTAAACAGAGATAAATTAAGGATCAAAAGCCTTCAGGAGATGAATAGCCTGGTCTCATTTTCCCCAATGTTCTAGGCAATGTGAATAGAAATACTTTGAAAAAATTGATACTAGCAATGTTTCCCCCTTTAAATTAGGAAATAAGAAAAAAAGTTAAGTGTGGCAGTCTTTTGGTATAAAAACAGTGTTAATTTCTGAGATCCAGGAAGAGAAAGGAGTAAGCTTCATGGGCCTTATGCTTTTGCCACGCTGGACAACCTGTTATTTCCTTACTACGCCTTTAAAAAATCCCAACCATGACTTCTTCTACCTGGAATGCTCTACCCTCAGTTTCCATTAGTTGAAATCTTACCCATCTTTCCAGGTCGGGCTCAAATGCTACCAACGCCAAAGAAGCCTTTTGGAGTCCTCTCAAGCAGACATAATTTCCTCCTCCTCTGGGTTACTACAGCACTTTGTACCTTTGTTGTGGTACTTACCACATTCTATAGTATATTATAATTATTTGTGTCATCTCCCTTACTAGATTCTATTCTATAGAGGCCAGCAATTTTTAGTCACGCATGTACTCCCTATAATACCTAGTACATGGCTTTGAAGGCTTGAATACTTCAAAGTTCTATGATTTTGTCAGTAAAAATGGGCAATGCTCTCAACTGAAACAGATTATAACTTCTCTACAATTTAAGAGACAATCTTGCCAACCTTATGGTAAGACTTTTCAGAACTTAACTTGGCTGGTCCTCAGACAAGATATATACAGTCTCTATCTATGCCACTATACTAGAAGTCTTGATCTGTTGACGTAGCTTGAAAAGTCAGGATCATTTCTATGCCACAATAAGGCATTAAAGTAGGACTTGAACAGAATAGGTACTTAACAGAATTTAGTTTCTATCACTTTTTTCAGCAATGCCCAAGTAGTCAACTATTCATATAAATTCATTTAACTTAACAGAAGGTAAGTCAAAACCATATTAAAACTAACTAGGTTTCCTCATCTGTAAAATTAGTGGAATGATTTCTAAGATTCTTTTTTGCTTTATTCTATGATTAAATATGATTCCATGATTAAAGACGAACTAACACCATAAATGAAATCCCCCAATGTATTACAAGACAAACCTATGACTCCCTGTAACAAAAATGCATAGCTGAATGAAACAAATTCCTGCACTGGTCATGTCCAAAAAAATATGTCTTGTCCTGCACCCTAAATCAATCATCTCTCTGCCAGGAGGTGAGAATCATGCTTCATCATAATTTCCTCATGGTCCTCTGGAATCACAGTTAAATCATTTTGTTGATTGGAGATCTAGGGAGGCATCTGTATCAATGAGTTCTGCTGATTTTATTTTCCTCTCTAAAAAATACTATTTGTAATATGGGATGGCTCTTGGGTAGGTAGAGAGATACATGGGACACTGGTGGTGTAATAAGCAGAAAATATAAATAAAAACAAAAGAAATTGCCCTGCTATCATATACTGCATTGGTCAGTAGCTTGCTGCTGACGCTGCACATATCACTAAAGACAAAGGCCTTTTATAAGAGTGTAAGTTTCTTCAGAGAAGGCTGTTTTAATAGTGCAGTATGGTGAAAAGAACACCAATATCAGTGTAAGAAAAATGAACTTAATAAAACATACTTGTGAGATCTGTGGAATAACCTAATCTTATACATGAAACCTGACTTCATATCTATGACTCTTCAAAATAGTAGATTTATCTACTCTTCACACCACTCAAATGTTATATTTAAAAAAGTATGTAAGACTAAGGTGGGTTTTGTGAGTATTTTATATAATACTGCACTCTGCTTATCATAAAAGACAGTTTTAGCTTCTGATGTAATTGGTTTTTCAACTTTCTGTAGTGTACAGAAAACGTTAATTAAGAAAAAAAATCCATGTTTTTGTATTTATTAAATTAACTGGTATTATGTGTTGCCCTTATTGTTTCTATCAGTACAGTTGGTTCTCAGTATTTTATTTTTGGTCACTTAAAAGTATGAAACTTTCCTCAATTGAACATTACCTACTGAAGGAGGACATCCCTCAAATATTCATCAAAAATTTGTCTAGATCTCTTCTTTGCGCCTATCACAGTGCAAACTGTCACACTTCTTTGTATATATGTCATATGTACTTAGAGAAGGCATGCATGGTCTGCTTTTGTGCTTCAGCACCTTACTTGGCATATTGTACCTAGAAGTGACTTACGGATATACTGGTTTGAATTTAAACAGAGTACCATTAAAAATCCAAATTCATATGTTATTGATGATTCACAATATGATATGAACTATTGTGTTGTTAAGCAAAATTGTCTCATTAGCACTGCTTTTGTTTCTTTTGAGTGGAAGTACTTTCAGCTGTTAAGTGCTAAGCCCCAGGCCCAAGGCCCTGTCAGGTGTGAAACCTGTGTGGGTGTGGATTGGTGACTTAGGAGGGGCCAGCTCGGGAACCAATGGTCTCTGGTCATTGAGGCGGGGCTTGAGAACGCTGGAAGCTTGGCTGCGAGGAGGGGTGAGCCGGGAGACAACTACTTCAGCAGCGGCGGCGGCGGAAGGTGTGGAGGCCAGAAGCTGTGGAGGCAGGAGGCTGCGGACTTCAGCGGCGGCGGCGGCGGAAGGTGTGGAAGCCAGAAGCTGCGGAAGCGGGGCTTACCCGAGTGCGAGCAGGAACGTGAGGCCAGTGAACATGATTTGGCTAAATACTCTCTTGCTTTTCTGTGGCCTCCTAGTTGCCCTTGTGAAATGGGCTTTCTGGGCCTGGAGTCTTT
>CM053623.1:88363727-88432112 GCA_028646595.1 Phalanger gymnotis | reverse complement strand
GTTCAAGTTTTTGCTGCGGTGGGGCCTAAATAAATTTCTTGTTGTTTTCTCCTTAGAGAATCTCTCATACCTTGCGATTTCGGACCATTCAAACATATACATGATTATATCTGAGATCATAAATTCGGCCTTCCTACTACAACTATTTATAATGTCTATATTATAGATCCTTTAAGGGATTTTACATCACTAAGGTCTACTAAGAACATGCACCATATTAAAAATGGACAAATGTTAAAACAAATTTGAGTTTGCTGAATGGAAGCTCATCCTTCTAAACCTTCACACTTTAGTCTTTATACCATAATTTATAACCCCAAATTTAGGATGCTAGAAGCATTTAAAATTTATAATGTTGTAGCTCATGATTTGGGTATACTTAGGCCAGGAAGACAGGTTTATAATCTTATAAAATCTCCTATTCTATGTTGTTGTTGACAGAGTAACAATATGATTTCTAAGTTATGCCCAGTATTACAAAGTGTGCTAATGCTAGGGTAATCCTTATTATCGTATGATATTAAAATTATAGAAATTATTAAGATGGTGCTGAATTACGCATAAAACGCATGTTAAAATAAAGACCTAGAAATGTCCAGATGCTAATCATTTGATCATTCAAGGGAACTTTATCTATAATCACTACTCCTATCAACCGTGTATTCAAACTACACTGTGCTACAAAATCTAACTACAAAAGCAAATGCTTCATCCAACATTAAATGAAGCACAGGTATTTGAGTTTTTAATCAGAATAAAGTTGAGAGCAATGAATTCAGTCATAGTTCTACAGTCCTAAAAGAGGACTCTTGTTAGATTGTAGCACTCAATAATCAAAACTTTCACTAAATGCCAAAAGTAGTATAGTGGATAGAGTGTTCAGCCTGGAGTTGGAAAGACCTAAGTTCAAATCTGGCCTCAGACACTTACTAGCTGTGTGACCCTGGGCAAGTCACTTAACCTCTATCTGGATTTTATTCAACTGTAAAATAGGGACCATGATAACATCTCTCAAGGTTTTTGTGAGGATCAAATAAAATATCTGTATCTATCACGTAGCAAGATTTTGTTATTCTCAATGTCATAAACACCAACACGAACATTTTCATATACAAAGAACAAAAAAAGGGGACTGTATATGAACTTGTGAAGTTCTAATATATAAGACCTGCTTTTTAAAGGTATATAATATAATGAATTTAATAAGTGAGTTTCAAAGTTGTCTTGTTTTTAAATCTCCTTTTGTTTTCTTTTTCTAATAAAATGCTTCAATGAGATTCTTTTCTTTTTGAAAGCTCCTCCTGTTTTTCCCTGATGCTTCCAAGCAAACTTCCTAAAACCTTTCTTTGTAACAAATAAGGAAAGTCATATAAAACAAATCCACATCTTAGCTGTATCTGAAATTCCCTGTCTCATTGGAACATCTAGTTTTTTACCTCTACATCAAAAAGTGCTGCTAAAAAGTATTTTTATACATATGGGCCCTTTCATTATTTGATCTCTTTGGAGTTTATCCTTAGTAATGGTATTGCTGGGTCAAGGGTATGCACTGTTAGTGATGTTTTGGATAGAGTTCCAAATTGCTTTCCAGAATGGCTAGACTAATTCACAGCTCCATTAGTAGTACACTGATGTACGTGTTTTTTAAAAGTAGCCTCTCCAACAATAATCATTTTCCTGTTTCGTCATCTTTAGATGTGAGGTACATCGGAGTTAATTAGCATTTCTCTTATCATTCGTGATTTGGAACATTCCCCCCCCCCCCCCATTATTGCTGCTATTAGTTTGAATTTTTTTTTTCCTGGAGAACTTCCTATACATGGGGAATGACTTCTTACATAGCTAAATCAGTTCTCCATATATCCAAACATCAGCCAAATCTGCTGTAAAGATTTCCCCTCCAGTTTACAGTCTCACTTCAAATCTTAACTGTATTGACTATTTGTGCAAAAATTTTTTAATTTTATGTAAGTGCCATCTTGTGTTCAAGTTCAGGGTGCCACGTTTTAGGAAGGTCACTAAAGCTTGAAATCACCAAATTAAGTTGATCAAACAGAAATGAAACCAGAGACCCTAATAAAAGAACTTGCTGAAGAAATTGAAGATGTTTTGCCTAGAGAAAGAGAAGACTTAGTAGGAACATGATAGATGTCTTTGGATATTTTAAGGGCTGTCATACAGAAGAGATATTAAACTTGTTCTTTTCTGGCTCCAGAAAGCAGAACTAAGAGCAATGAAAATTAGAGAGGCAGATTTAGATTCATGGGAGGAAAATTCCTCCTAATGAGAACTATTCTAAAGAGGAATGAACTACTCATAAAACTAATAGGTTTCTACTCATTTGAAGTCTTTAAACGATGGCTGAATTATCACTTGGTTGGACATGTAGAAAGGCAACCTGGTAAGAAACAGGTTAGTATTTGAATCCCACAATGAGATTCTGTGAAATACACTGTAGCTGCAGATACCTCCATGTTCCATTTGGCTCATTTCTTCTGAAAGAGTACTGGATTTGGAGGAAGATGACCTATGCTCAACTACTGGCTATGCTTAATAGTTTTGTCTTATTTTGGTCATCACAAATATCCCTGGAGCCTCAGTTACCAAAGCTATAAAATGGAAATGGCAATACACTAATAACCTCATAAGTTTATCATAAAGATCTAATGAAATAATGTATAAAAATGCTCCATAAACTATAGTGCTACATGTGACTTATGTTGACTAAAATTTATATGTTTGCTGAATTTTCTTACTATTGTCTTGTACTTTATGTTCTTTTGCAGATAGCCAACTGTCAGCACAAGAGGTAAGCATACTATCTCACAGAAGCAGCTGTATTTTAAATACTTATACTCTTTTTAAATTCTGCTTTTATGGCATTCATTTTATAATAATAACAACAGCTAACAATTAAAAAGCACTTACTATGTGCCAGTCACTGTGCTAAGTGATTTACAATTATTATTTCACTTGATCCTCACAACCAAAACCTGAGAGCTGGGTATACTTACTATCCCTATTTTACAGCTGAGGAAGTGAAGGCAGACAAAAGTTAAGTGACTTGCCAGAGATCACAGAGCTAGTAAGTGTGTGAGTCTGCATTTGAACTCAGGTATTCCTGACTCTAGACCTAGTGCTCCATCCAGAGAGAAAATCCATTAGTTGTGATTCTACTAATTTTTACAAATTTCTGCTCACAACTTGGGCTTTCTTCCTAACTAATGAAACAGTGGTTGAACTATACTCTAGCAGTTAAAAGCTTTCTATAAGAACACAATCAATTTATCAATGACCTGGATAACAAAACTTCCATGGTAGTATTCCAAGGGGCAAATTCAATAGGAAGTTAATCTTTGAAACAATTCAATTTTGATAAGTCTGAACTCAAATTTACTATATCAGTTCCAAAAAGATCAAAATCTATTATCCCCCCCCCCAGACAAAAAAAGGAAATAGCCTTAGGTTTCTAGCTTTTGTTGTCACCAAAATGCAAAATGGGATGTTCTCTGAATATCAGCTATTAGAGTTAAGTTAGGAAAAAAAAATCAAGGTAGAGAAATTTCACTAAACGAAAGGCTATGAACATATGTAAGAATAATTTTAAAAAGAAGTGGTATATAAAAATGAAGGATTATAGAATAACATTAATACTCTGTAGATATGTATCCCAGCATATGTTAATAGGTTATATAACGTATGGGAGCTTCTTAGGGAGGCCCAAAACATATGCCACTATGCAAATTAGTGTCAAGTTAACTCAGGTCAGAGGAAGGAAAAGGGACACCATCTGGCCTGTTATTTGCTTGAATCAGGTCCATGGCTAGTTTTTGGTCACCCATGCTGACCTGAATTTCTAGAGTCTATGTGCAGCCAATTCCACCTTGTAGTATTAACTGCAACGTAAAATTAATTTGGCCACGGACTGGCAGTCCAGATATTGTGGGACTCAGAAGGCAGGGTTTACTTTCTCCTATTTTGAACCAAGGGACAGCGAGGTGGTGCAGTGCTGGGCCTGAAGGCAAGGAAACATTCTTATAGAAAGATAATTTCACTATATCATAGACTTTGGACATGAAAACCCAAAGAGGAAATAAGTAACCCTTACCCTTGTGAAACAAGAGATCTGGTTTCGGACTGAAGGCTTCCTTTTTCTGAACAAATTAGTCTTGCAACTCCAAGGCTCCACTTATTTGGATGTTCATAAGATTATGGATTTATAGCTAGCTAAAAAAGACTTGGAGGTATCACATATCCTAGCCTAAAGGAAGGTGAGATATGGTTTTTTTCCTTCACACTTAAAATAAACACAATTGTGGCTTTTCTAGGTGGAAGTTAAGGATAAGCAAGGCAGTTCTAGTTGCTGGGAGATCATTGCTCTTGGGGGCAAGGGTACCATAGTGGTTTAAACTTTCAAATAGCAGAACTCAGGCTGACTAGAGTAAAGAGAGGGCTGATAGGAATATTCTCCTTTCATTCAGTGAACCTAGGTAATTTCCAAACAGACTTCGGAAACCTCTGGTAAACAGAGATGAAAGAGGGAAGTAGAAAGAGGACCATCTAGGGTAGGGGCTTTTAACGTAGGGTTAAGAGCGTATTTTTAAAAAATAGCTATTTCAATAGAATTGACTTACTTTGGAACCCTTGTATTTTATTTTATGCATTTAAAGACATTATTTTGGGATGGGTATAGGCTTTGCCATCCTGCCAAAGGGCTGTATGACACAAGAAAGATGAAAACCCTTGACCTTTGGAAGTGAGGCTAGGCTCCTCCCACATAAATGCTTATAGGGAAAAAGGTCTAAGAACTTAAGAATAACGTGAGATCTCACATGATGTAAGAGCTGCAAGGGAAGAATTCTTCCAAATATAGAGAGATACTCTATATTTGACATGGCAGAGATTTAGTAACAAAAGGGACCCTCAATCCAACCATCTGCAGAGTCTACGTACTTCTAAAATCCCTTCTTTTCTCGATTTGGGATAGAAAGCTCAATGGAATATAAATGACGGAAAAGAACAGTAATGAGCAAAACAGCTGGGGGAACAAAATGATGAAATGAAAAGAAAATTTTCAGGGTCATTAAGAGAGGAAAACAGCATGGACAAAAAGGAATGTAACTGTTTTACACAAAAGCATAACCAAATACAAAATTCTTGGGGTAAGACAGGTTTTTTCAATTTCTGATTATTTCTATTAAAACATGAAGTATCTGATTCTCTTTTCTGAATGAATGAGGTAGCCTTACAACCTAAGTCTTTTCTGATCACATATGCCCTGATGGAAAGGAATTAGAGGAATAATTCCTTGGGAACTGAGTTGAAAGACTAGTGGCAAAGAGATAAGGAAATCTCAGTTTAGCATTCATGTACTATTTCAGTTATGCATTAGCAAATAACAGCTAAAAACAAAACTGAGTAATAGCTTTTAAAATTAAAAGCAAAGTTTCATAAAGAAATTTACCTCCTAGGAAGAAATTAGAAAGTCAAATGAATGCTTGGGCCAATTAAAAAAAATTTGTTTTCCCCTTATTGTAATGCATGCTGATTTGAAATATATGTTACAAGTATTATCCAAAAGAGGAAGTATATGAGCAGAAATCTGAGAACTATGAGTCCAAGATTCTATTGTCTGTTTCACATTTTACTAATCATACAACCTGAAGGAACTCATAAACTCTGGGCTAGATTTCTTTCATTTGCAAACCCTCTCCCCAAAAAGTTTGCTGATAAATAATTCTTCATTTCTTTCCTTCATTTGGAGGGCAAATCTGTAAGGTATGAGGGGAGGGGAGAGGTGAGGGCAGCTGTAAAAATATTAATAGTATATTTAGAAATTTATTTGGCTGGAAGATGCTATACTAATGTCAATTATATACTTTAAAAAAAACCATGCTATTTCTTGTTCCCCTACTGACAGGCAGAAATGTAATCTAACTCCTTCAGGTAGGTAAATACAGATATACATACTATAATTAAAGATGAATGACAGCAAGAATTATTTAATATCAGAGGAGCATAGATTTAAAGTTGGAAAGAATCTTACAGATCATCCAACCCAACTCCCTAATTCTTTAGATGAATACACTGAGGCCTTAAGAGGTTAAGTAACTTGCCTAAGGTCACAAATAGTACGGTAAGGTTCTAGAGTTTGAACTTAAGTTTCAAATGTAAGGTTCAAGAACTTGAACCTGAGTTCTCTAGACTTCAGAAGTACACTCATAGAACTCAAAACTAAAAAGTTAAACTATTTCTTTAAGTGAACAAAAAATATCAATTTTTCATCTTTTTTTTTTTTAGAAAGCAGAAATGAAAAGTGCCATAATAAGACAATATCTGAATACAGCACTTTTTGTGCTTATAGGCCTTGGGTTCCTGCCTCAGGGCCTGGAGGGATGGGAGTTCCATTCAGCCCAGTTCATTGAGAGTAGATTTTTTTTTTTTAAACAAAGTACCTGTCTTAAGCCCTTAGGACCAATGGATGGGAAACCATCCTAGAAGAGAAATGATGCCAGTTTGGTTGAAATAGCTGAAGAACAGGTACTTGGCCTGGGGGAAAGAGAAGAAGAAGGCAGTAAATTGCCTCCTTTTATTTCATTCCTTGGAGAACTAGGCCTGTCTCACCCCAAGAGGTAGAAAGGAAGCCATTGTTCACACATCCACACAGTAATCAGTAATTTTATTCTACTCTGAGACATTAGGCAGGTGACAGGAATAACTGGAACTGACCTAGAACATATGAGGGGAAGGGGAGCAAGGAAGGATATGTCATGGTCTACATTTGTTCCAGTGCTAAATAAACTGTCAGCTATAATTATCTGGGCTTAGTCAACAAATTATTATTGAACTCTCCATAAAAGGGTGAGATGCTGGGTTCACTGTATCAGTCAATCGCATCAGCATTTTAATTATTGTTTAATACTGTCCCCTCACCTCCTACTGCTTTGACCTATTTAGAAAGAATCCCTATGTCTTCTATTTTTTGTAAAACCATGGGTAAAAGATATTTCTGATAAATCATATATATAAAGTGCTTTCAGGACTTCAGGACAGCACTTTCTTCACAACACCCCTATAAGACAGGCAATATATTATATCTATTTTACAGATGAGGAAACTGAGTCTCAGAGAGGTTCAGAGACTAGTCTGTAATTACAAAGCTAATCATCTAACAAGCATCAAGTACCTACTATATATTAGGCCCAAAGACAAAAGTGAAATTGGTCCCTATAAATTCCAGTGGATCAAATACAAAATGCTCTGTTTAGCATCCCAAGCCCTTCATAACCTAATCCTCTCCTTTCTCCCTTTCCAGTCTGCTCATGCCTTATTCCCCACCATGTATTCTTTGATTCACTCTGGCCTCCTGATCGTTTCGTGAACAAAACAGTCCCATCTCCCATCTGTTGGTCCCCCCTATACCTGTAATGCTCTCCCTCTTCCACTCTTAGTGACTCCCCTAGCTTCTTTCAAATTCCAAATAATAATCCCATCTTTTATAGGAAGCATTTCCCAACTCATCTTAATTCTAGTTATGTAATTCTTAAGTCTACGGCAATTAGGTGGTACAGCAGAGTGCCAGGCCTGGAGTCAGAAAGACTCATGTTAACCGAGTTCAAATCTAGCCTCAGACACTTAGTAGCTTGTATTACCCTGGGCAAGTTACTTGATCTCATTTGCCTCAGTTTCCTCATCTGTAAAATGAGCTGGAGAAGGAAATGGCAAACTACTCTAGTATCTTTGCCAAGAAAACCCCAAATGGGGTAAAAAAGAATTGGACAAACTGGAAATGACTAAACAACAATGACTTAATTCTAGTGCCTTCCTTGTTAATTATTTCCTATTTATCCTGTATATAGCTTGCTTCGTATATATTTGCATGTTATCTTCTCAATAAAAAATAAGCTCCTTGAGGGCAGAGACTGTCTTTTTGTCTCTCTCTCTTTTTTTTTTATCCCTATCCCTTAGCACATGTGGATAATGAGTTTTTATGGAACTGAATGGGCACTTGGATCTCAGGAATTATTCTGTGCTTCCAACAATCCCAAGCTGCTTGTTTCTGGCAAAAACCCATCTTTTCAACACCAATATTCTTGAAATGATGACTTATGGGTGAGAATCCCAGACCATCACAATCTTAGGATCAAAACTGAAGGAGATGCAAAGAACAATATAAAGATACAGAGTAGGTTTGAGTAGGCTGTATGTAGCCTACCATCAACCAATGATGATTATAGTATAAGAAACTAGAAAAGCAGGTTGGCTAAACTATGTAATGAGAGACAGACGTTACAACAGATAATCTAAATACTGCACTGGCATCCATGAAATAGTGCATTAACTAGAAGAAAACTATCTGTATGATAAATTAAACACCAACTGGTGAGTTACAAAAGGGAACAAGAATTGTACAGGATAAGAAAGCAAGCATTTGTTGTGATCATGAATCCATTCAAATATTATTATTATTATTATTGGACTGGATCTTGTATTTCACTGGTATAAGGAACTCCTAATGAAGAAATCCCTCAACACAGTCTCTAGAATTTATGGTATCGGAGTTGCCTGGGGTACTGAGGGTTTAAGTGACTTGTTCACAGTCATAAAGCTTTTACATGTTGGAAGCAAACTTGAACCCAGGTCTTACTCATTTCAGGACCAGTTCTCTATGACAACACATAGGCACACACAAATTTTAACAATCCAAACCAGACTAACACCCACCTTTTCTGGAATGATACCACTTTTCTCAAAATAACATGAAAATGTTCTAGTTTACAAAAAGAGTGGAACTTCTTATATCTATCTTTCTTGTATTTGCTGTTTCAAAGGGGAAACTGAATAAAGCTTATGGTGGTATACAGTTCATCACAACTGAATTTTATGACTCTTTTCTAACAAAATCAGTCTTATTCTAATTATTCACAGGCAAATTAATAAAAATGTTTTTAAATTTGGGAATGTTATATAACTAACGGAGTATATCTAAATACTTCAGCAATATTGCCACTACCAGTTGTGTAAGTTGTGTGGTCATATAATCAATCAATAAACATGTAGTGCCATTTATGTGCCAGGTTCTATCCTAGGTGCTGAGTAAACAAACAAAAATATAAATCACCACCCCCTCAAGCAGTTCACATTCTGAATATGGGTAAGGGTTGGTGTATGAAGAGAAATGAGGCAGTAAAAAGAGGGTCAGGATGTGTGTGTGTGGCAGAACCCGGAAGAGATTTCCAGAGGCTGATGCTGCCATCCTATTACCGACATTGACTATAGCTCCTCCTAATATCATTTAGTTTAGGATTCTGGTTGAGTATTTGTTGACCAAACTGTTGATGTACAGAAGGCACTACTTCATTTATACAAATTTTTACAGGTACTATGTGAAGTGTTGATGAAGAGTAAAAAAAAAATCATCCTTGCACTTGAGCCATAATAGTAGTAGTTCATTATGATTACTACCAATAATAAGAATTTAATTTATGTAGTCTTGCAAGGTTTGTAAAGTGATTTGTTCACCAAAAATCCCTTAAACATAAGAATTGTTCACTTTTTACTTATCTGCTCAAAGATGTTTTAAGATTTTCCAATAGACACACAGATAATAAATGTCAGGGCAAGGGCTCAAACTTTATTCATCACCAAAATCCAACTCCCCCTATTGGATGATGCTATGCTATTGGCTACATTTTAAAATGTAATTTATGTAATTCTGCGAAATTGTTTAAGAATTTGGTAACAAGGTTTTCTTAAGTGCAGCACATAAGGCCACATCTATAAAACCAGTTCACTATCTTAACAGGTCTATTATAATATTTAAATTACAGAGAAGTTACTGAGGGCCAGAGAAGTCAAGTGACTTGTTAAAGTAGAGCTTGGATTCAAATTCTGGTCTTCTGATTCTGAATTCTTTTGTTCACTTTAATAAATAACACGGGAAAAAAACAATTTTTTTAATTAATTTTTTAAAATAGTTCTAGAATTTGACAGAAACTTGTAGAAGTTCAGAAGGTCAGTATAGCAAATAGCTTAAGTAGGCTCAAACTTGAAAGTGTAGATTTTAAATAGAATACAGGCTAAATATAAGTCTAAACTTGTTAGAAGCAAGTTTGTGGCCCCAAGTTTTTTTTCCTCTTGAAATAAACCTGTTACAGAGGAAGGGCCTGGGGACAAAGAAAGTTCTTTCCCTATCTTCTTCCCATGGCTGGCCTGTATGTAATGTAATTTAAGAGAAGGCTCTGACATCTCCCCATCTTTCCCAATTATAGAGATTTATCTGGGTTTAAAAGTAAACATCTCTGGAAGGCTGTAAGAATGGTTCCTATAACATGTGTTGGTACTGCTGAATCAGTTATTCATACCTTAGTATATATTAGTTTAACCACCCTGCTTTTCTTAACACTTAGATGAGCCATACTAAGGAAATGTGAATTTTAAGAAGTAGGTACTTCCAAAATACTGGGCACTTTGGGGAGGAAAACAGGCTTGGGTGAGGCACTGCAGCAAAAGTAGTTTTGGAAGTGAAACAATAAGGTTTAGAAGAGATCTCAGGTGATCTAACCCTTATCCAAATCATAAATCAGTCTTACAGTCCATTCTATTTCTGGGATGCCAATATTGTCAGGAAATTTTTCCTGAGGTGAAATCTGCTATCTTTTAATGTCCACAATCGACTTTTCTTCTGCCCCCTATTTCTTCTTATACAGAAGCCAGTACAAAGGTAATGGGTACCTAGAGAGCAAAAGAATAACTGGAGGTGGTAGAGCTTCATAAAAGGGGAGGTGGTGCTAAAGGAAAACTTTAATAACTTTGTTGTAGTAGCAGAGAACT
The DNA here is from genome assembly GCA_028646595.1 of Phalanger gymnotis. NCBI lineage: Eukaryota > Metazoa > Chordata > Mammalia > Diprotodontia > Phalangeridae > Phalanger > Phalanger gymnotis. Next base: position 88,421,279 of record CM053623.1, on the reverse strand, counting down.
AGAAATGAAATAGATGCTCATCAACTGGGAAATGGTTGAACAAATTGACATGACCTAGTAGACCACCAGAAGGCAAGATTTCAGAGGGCAACTTAGAGATGAAAGGACAGTAATAAGGCCACTTCATGGTGATAGAAGTTTGTGTGGGGCTGTCCTTGTTAACTCCCCCTTTTTCACTGATCAAATAGGAAGAATAACCCTCCATCAAACATAACTGCCATCTCGTTCATATTAGACCCAATTTATTACCTTTCTGTCTTAAGTATCCTTATCTACCTAGATGGATGTGGTTAAAGAGGCACAGGGAAGGCCTGAAAGAATAAACCAAGTTTTGAGCTTCCCACTCTACATTCAACTATGCTTTTCCCCTTGAACTGGTATCCCATAACCCTTTCTCTTTTCCTCAAATGACTGCCTGATCCTATCTGACAATGATCTTTCCTCTCTTCTCTTAATCTCCCATAGGGAGTTGGCTCTGGGGTGATTAGTACAAAAACCTAGAGAATGCTTTGTAGGAACAGGCCTAAGACTACATACATGAGACAGAAGATCTGAAAGGACTTCTTTATGATATGTAGCATAACTTATGTCTTTTCAACAGAAGACTTATTAAAACCAGATGAGGCTATCAGTTTCTGTGTTATAGGCAATCAATTTGCTGTGCAAAATCAATACAAAGCACTCCAATTCACAAAGTGAGAAAGGTAAGAATTACTATTTTATTTCCATAAGAGAAATTTTAAAACATTAATATTGGTATCTTTTGTTTTTAAAACAATTTCTTTTAAAAAACCTAGCTATCTCCTATAACAGGGAATAAAAAAGAAAGGAAAAAATCACTGTTCTGTATTTGCATAACTGTTATTTTCCTTTCTTTTTTATTCCCTGTTAATAGGGGATAACTAGGTTTTTTAAAAGAAATTGTTATAATATAAGTAATACGCCAATTGTATAGAAGAGTATATGCTTTGTCTCATAACCAGAGTTCCCCATCTCTATAAAGGAGGGAGTTTTTTCTCACCTTCAGAGCTAAGTTTCATTTCCTTTCGTTTGTTTGCTCTTTCCTCTTTCCATTTATGTTTTTAGTTATTATGTATATTGCTTTCCTAGTTCTGTTTACCTTACATTGCAATAAAGAAAGCCTTCCTATGCTTAACTGTATTCTTCATATTCATTATTTCTTAAAGCACAGCAATATTCTTTCATTTTCATGTATCACAGTTTGTTTAGCCATTTCTCATTGGTGGATATCTACTTCTTACTATTAGAGAACTTGCTGTTATAAATATTTTAATGTAAAAGCAGCCCTTCATTTTTCACTTCCTGCAATGATATGCCTACCAGTGGTATCTTCTGGTTAAGGGTCAAGGATAGCTTAAGTCACAAATGCAAGACAAAACAAAACAAAACAATACAAAACACACACACTTCACAGATCTATGACTGTCTGTCTGCGAGGGTTATCTCTCCATTAATGCAGAACAACCTCTCTACAACTTAGCCTTAAAAGGACAATATAGTTGAAAAACTAATTACTACGCAGCCAAACTGATGTTGCGGTTTTCCAAATGTAGCTATAGTCCATCACCATACCCAAACATGAAACCTTTGCAATTTGAACCTGCCAGAGTTCAGAGTTCATACTCTGATAATCCAGCCTTTGAAAGATGCACCTCATTAGTGATGAGTTTTCTTCTCCACATACTTCCATTCAATTATTCAATAGGGTGTATGTGTTTTTCTCTCTATCTCTCTTTTGAAAATAAGGTTCAGAGAAGTGCAGACCCCAGCTGGTTCTTGCAATGGGTCAAATTATATCAAAGAGATATAACCTATGAAAGATATTATATTTGGTCACCTGACAGGTTAAAAACCTAATTTCCAAGCTACAGATTTTAACATCTTCCCTGAAAAAAAAAATAAAAAGCACCATGACAACTCTTCTCAATCAGTGGTTGGGACAGAAGATAAAAATGCAAGGAAAGATTCACCAAAGTTTTAAACAATTTAAATTAAAATTCTTAAATACAACAAGAATAAATAATTAAGGTAAAAGACAGTCATAGTAGAACTGGCAGAGAGTATACTTTCTGCTGTCTATTTTGAAACATGTGATAGGAGTAGATATGGGGTAGGAAATCTCTGTGGGTCCTTCTAGTCCAAACAGCCTTCTCTATCATGGACCCTTCTGGTTGGCAAAGAGAACATGGCTGTGCTCTTGACTCTGCCTCTATGACTCAGTTGTCTTCTAACCCTGGAACATACCTCTGCCTTGCTCTATCCTGGTTGTGCTTCTGACTCTCTGGACTTCACCACCATGTGGATATGTAATTCCCCTTCTCTCCCACTCCCCAACACTTATTCAGTTCTATTTTATGTGTTATTTTCCCTCTTTAGAATATAAGCTCCTTGAGGGCAGGGACTGTCTTTTTGCTTGTACCTGCATTCCCAAAGCTAGCGTAGTATCTGGCACAGAGTAAGTGCTTAATAGAATGCCTATTGCTTGCCTGCTAAAATAGATAATTATGTTCATATAAGCCCTTCTGGAGAACCATATCATTTGTGCTATAGTACAAAATGTCTGAAAACTATTACTGAGACACTCAAAATATTTTATTAAAAATAACAGAAAGACCAATAACTTCTGCATAGCATACAGTTAAGTGAAGAAGTCCAATCAGCCAAGATGGTGGAGTAAAGGCAGGGACTCAAGTACCTGAGTTCTCCCCCAAACCTCTTCAAATACCTTTAAATAACGACTAAACAAATTCCACAGTGGCAGAACCCATAAAAAGATGGAGTGAAACAATCTTCCAGCCCAAGACAACTTAGAAGATTGGCAGGAAAGGTCTGTTGCACCAGGGTGAGAGAGGAGAGTAGTCCAGGCTCCAATGCGACTTAAATCAGTGGCAACAGTGGTGGTTTCCAGAACTTTCTGCCCAGACAGTAACGGGATTGGATAACAGGTCAGAAGATTTAAAGGGGTCCCTTTGCTGGCACCAGGGGCAGGACTCTCTGTTGCACTGCCTATACTTGGATCTGGGTCAAAGCCTTGGTCTTAGTCCCAGTTCAAGGAAGAGCAATAGCACAGCAGAGCTTGCGACCGCAGGGGAGCAAGGACCCTGGTCACAGTTCCAGGGTTGAAAAGAGTGCTTGTGTACAAACTAGTGCACAGTACAGGAGATTAGTAAACACTCCTCTCTCTAGATCATACCACCTTGGAAGAGCCCAAAACTTACAGATCTCCAGAATTACCTCTGAAAACAGCTGTACAAGAAACCTGGAGCTTGGGACAGTGGCCCCTCCACTTGGGAAGCAGAGCTCCACTTTAGCATAGAGTTAAAAGGCTGGAAAAGGAAAAAACAGAAAAAAAAATTCTGACCATAGAAAGTTACTATGGTGACAAAGACGATCAAGACATACACCCAGAAGAAGACAGCAAAGTCAAAATTCCTGTATCCAAAGCCTCCAAGAAAAATATGAATTGGTCTCAGGCCATGGAAGAGCTCAAAAAGGATTTTAAAAATCAAGTAAGGGAGGTAGAGGAAGAATTGGGAAGATAAATGAGAGTGATGCAAGAAAATCATAAAAAAAGAATCAATGGAGGCAGAGGCAGACACACACACACACACACACGCACACACAAAAGAGAAAAGAAAACAACACCTTAAAAAACAGACTAGACCAAATAGTAAATGAGGCACAAAAATCCAATGAAGAGAAGAACTCCTTAAAAAGTAAAACTGGTCCAAAAAAGGAGGTACAAAAGCTCACTGAAGAAAACAATTCCTTGAAAGTTAGATTGGGCAAGTAGAAGCTAATGACTTTATCAGATGTAAAGAAACATTCAAACAAAATCAAAAGAATGAAAAACTAGAAGAAAATGTGAAATATCTCATTGGAAAAACAACTGACTTGGAAAATAGATCTAGGAAAGAAAATTTAAGAATTACTGCAGTACCTGAAAGTCACAGTCAAAAAAAAGAACCTAGACATCATCTTTTAAGAGTTTATCAAAGAAAACTGTCCTGGTACTCTGATATATTTACCAGAGGGTAAATCGAAAGAATCCACCAATCACTTCCTGAAAGAGATCCTAAAATGAAAACTCCCAGGAATATTATAGCCAAACTCCCAGGAGAAAATACTGCAAGTGGCCAAAAAGAATTCAAGTATCATGAAGCCACAGTCAGGAAAACACAAGATTCAGCAGTTTCTACGTTAAAGTACTGGAGGCCTTGGAATATGATATTCCAGAGGGCAAAAGAGCTAGGATTACAACCAAGAATCACCTACCCAGCAAAACTGAGTATAATCCAGGAGAAAAAAATGGACATTCAATGAAGTAGAGGGCTTGAAAACATTCCTGATGAAAAGACTAGAGTTGAACAGAAAATTTGACTTTTAAATACAAGATGCAAAAGAAGCATTAAAAGGGTAAACAGGAAAGAGCAATCATAAGGGATTCAATAAGGTTAAACTGTTTATATTCCTACATGGGAAAATGATATTTCTAACTCCTAAAAACTTTCTAATTATTAGGGCAGTTAGAAGAATATATATAGAAAGCAGAGGTTTGAGTAGAATGTGATGATATGATTGTCTAAAAAAATAAAATTAAGGGATGAGAAAGAAGAATGTACTGGGAGAAGGGGAAAGGGAGAAGTAGAACTGGATAAATCATCTGACATAAAAGGGGCCTGAATGAGATTTTACAGTGGAGGGGAAAACGGGAGAAGTGGAGAGGCAAGCATAGGAACCTTACTCTCATTGGAACTGGCTCAAAGAGAGAATAATATACACACCAAGTTGGGTGCAGAAGTCGATCTTACTATATACAGGAAAGTAGGAGGGAAGGGGTTACTCAAAAAAGAGTTGGGGGAGGGAAGAGCTGTTAGAAGAGAGGGCAGTTTGGGTTAGGTAAAAGTCAGAAGCAAAACACTTTTGAGAATGGACAGGGTAAAAGGAGAGAGAAAGGATAAACAGGGTAAAAAAAACAGAGGTAAATACACAGTTGGTAATCATTGTGAAATTTTTTTTTTTTTTACAATTTCTCTGATAAAGACTTCATTTCTCAAACACACAGAAAACAGAGCCAAATTTATAGAAATACGAGCCATTCCTCAATTGATAAATTGTCAAAGGATATGAACAGTCAGCTTTCAGACAAAGTAATCAAAGCTATCTATAGTCATATAAAAAATGCTCTAAACCACTACTGATAAGAAAAATGTAAATTAAAACAACTCTGAGCTACTACCTCATTCTGTCAAACTGGCAAATAGACAGAAATGTTGGAAGAGAGGGGAGAAAATTAAAACACTAATGTAGTATTGGTAAAGTTGTATACAGACTCAACCACCCTGGAGAGCAATTTGGAACTATGACCAAAGGGCTATAAAACTATGCATACCCTTTGACCAAGCAATACCATTACTAGATCTGTAACCCAAAGAGATAAAAAAACAAAAAGGAAAAGGACCTAAGGGTACAAAAATATTTAAAGTAGCTCTTTTAGTGGTGGCAAAGAATTGGAAATTGAGGGGGTGTCCATCAATTGGGAAACAGCTGAATAAACTGTTGTATATGATTATGATGAGCAGGATGCTCTGAGAAAAAGCTGGAAAGACTTACATGAACTGATGCAAAATGAAGTGAGCACAATCAGGAGAACACAACAGCAATATTGTATGATGATCTACTATGAGTAACTTAGCTATTCTCAGCAATACAATGATCTAAGACAATTCTGTAGAACTTATGATGAAAGGTGCTGTCTGGCCATCTCCAGAGAAAGAACTGGTAGAGCCTGAATGCAGATCAAAGATACTTTTTCTTTACTTTATTCTTCTTGTTTTTTTGTCTGTTTCCTTTCACAGAATGACTTACATGGAAATGCATTTTACATGACTACACATGTATAATCTATGTCAAATTCCTTGCTTTCTCAAAGTGGGGAGGGAAGGAAAGGAGGGAGAGAATTTGGAACTCAAAATTTGAAAAAAAAATGCTAAAATTGGTTTTACATGTAATTGGGAAAAATAAAATATTAAATAAGGAAAAAAAAAAGAAATCCAATCTTTTCCAAACAACTGGAAACCAAGTAGGTGTCCCCCATCTGGGAAATGACTAAATTGTAGCATAGTAAATTCAGAGGAGCATAGAAAGACTTAACGAACAAAATTAGGAAAACAAAACACATAATGCCAACAGTCTAAGTTCAAAGAATAATATGACAAACTGACCATTGTATAATTAAGACCAAACTTGGCCCCAGAGTAGCAAATTATGAGTGTGGAATATCATAACACATAGCTGACATATTGGCATTCTCTTTCAATCTTTATTGTAAGAGATGGCTTCCTGGGTACAGTTGATATTTTTAGGATATATTTAGAAATGAATGTCAATTAAAAACAAAAGACACCAATAAAAATATATAGAATATTTTAAAGTAATAAAATCCAATCTTTTTACTCCTTTAAAGTGACAAATGACAAAAGACAAAGAGACTTGAGAGGAGATTGTGGTGAGATGAGCACACTAATACACTTTTGGTGGAGCTGTGAAGTGACCTAAACATTATGGGAAACAATCTGGAATAATGCTAGCCAAGTAACTAAAGACTGTTCATACCTTTTGACCTAGCAATATCACCAACTAGACAGAGGGAAAGAAATTCACTTATACTGAAAAATATCTGTGAGTTCACTGCTTCTGGAATTTACTCTAATGATGTAAATGAAAAATCCATCCCTTATTTTTGGAAGTGTTCCGTTTGAACTTCCTTGCCTGGAATGGCAAAGATACTAGTGGAGGACTCTGGCCACACATCTGTCATTTCTCACTCTCACCATGTTATGTGTTATGTTAAGCAGAGATGTCAGCAGGCAACATACACAAAAATTCCCACTGCAGACAGAACCAGATTAAAATGCAAGTGGGAAATGTTTAATAAAATAAATAAGAATACAGTACAATATAATGTTAATTTTTGGTTTTCTAAATCAGTATGTCTAGCATCTATTTCTATTTGAGTTTGACACCACTGGTAACAGAGTAAAGTAAGTAGAAATAAGAGAACAGATACAATGGCCATAATAACGTAAAAGAGGAAAAACTCTAAAAGACATCAGAACTCAGTTCAGTGCAATTACCAATCTGGACTCTAAGACTGATATCAACATCTGGTAGAGAGGAGATAGACTATAGGTATAGAATAAGTTGTATTTTATCAGATATGGTCAATGTGTCTTAGAAGAAGTTTTGGGAGGGAGAGATAAATAGTAAGGAATGCATGCCGTATTTAAAAAAAAACCCATCAATAAAACTTTTAAAAGAAAAATCCAATCTTCTGAGAACTGAGTCATCAATTGCTATTAGAACTTTTTTTTTAAACGAAGTTTGAGTATCACTGTTCTTCTACTTGTTAATGGTGTTATCTGGGATTACTTCTCTGAACTCAGTCTCCTCATGTATAAGATGATGCATTTTAAGATCCTTTGACTCTAGGTTTCAATGAAAGCAGAGCACTGCCTGGCCCACCATCTTTCCTAATTTTCCCTAATTTCCCGCAGCTTAAGGAATGGGGGAGAAATCATTCCTTTCCTCTTAGGACTTTGGTACAAAACTTCTGTTTTCATATGGCCCCTTTTAGTCAGATACTCCTTAAATCACCATGTATTCCTTGTATAATCTTCCCATAAACAAGCAACATCCAGTTTAAGAGTTTCTTAGGTTACTTCCTAGTCTATATCTTATGTAGCTGAAAAATTTATATTTTGTGGATTAATTCTTGAGATTGGTTTGGATCTTACAAATCATCTTGAAGTTTGTAACTATAAAGCATAGGAAAATTGGCCTAAGTTGCATAAGCATTCTAGTCTTTAAGATATTCCAAAATAATTCTAGGAAATATAGATATGACTCTTTTGACTACAGAGGGAATACAATATGACATTCTAAAACAAGAAATTGGTCACACTAACAAAAAAGGGAGAAGAAATATAAAGGAATCAATCTATTACAGCAATAGATACCTGATGACCTTAGGTTTAAAAAAATTGCATAAAGGATAGAAGGACATATAATCCAAGTCAACTAACTACAAAAGGGTAACAAAATGGCAAAGAGTCCATAATCAGCTGAGGTTTGTGGCAAAAATACAAACTAGAACAACAAAAAGAATAGATGGAGGTATTCCACAAATGTTATATAATTTCACTAAAACATTTGATAAAATCTATTGACTCAGATCTACTATTAGAACCATAAAATGTTAGCATTTTTTAGCTAGAAATTAAATTGGCTTTTTTGAGTTGGCCAGGGAACCCAATCATTGTAACACTAGTTTTATCATAAATATACATTGTGAGTTCTGAATCACTAACTCAGAAACTTTTGGAAGCCAACCTATTTATAAATTCAGGGTTGCCTGAAATGTATTTAATTCAAAGAACAACATTTTATGAGATACAATGAAAGTAGATTGCATCCAAAGAAGGATGGCCAAGAAAATGGAAGATATGAAAATCATGTTATTAGATAAAGAATGGTGAACAGAAATGAAGAGAGACTTAAGAAAACTAAGGGGACATATAATATTTGAAGGGCTGCTATGTAGAAGGAAGGAGTAGGGTAGGTCTGTATTATAAATAGGAAGAAAGGATGAAAATCATAGGGAAACAAACTTCTTCCTACTGAGGGAGTCTAATCAGATTTACACAACAGTGAGATACTTCATAAAGTGTTGAGCAACCCTGAATTTATAACTTAACTTTTGTTAAGTGCTAGTGATACAAAAAAGTAAAAAAAAAACCCAAAGATCCTTAACCTATCTTTGAACAAATTATAAAGTATCAAAGAAATCAGCAAAAATTAGCAATAGCTCTTACCTTTGACAGAAGCAGTTTCACACAAGAAACATGACCTTCATATACAGCAGACAGAAGAGGGGTGATATGATGTTTATCAGGAGCCTACAAAATAGTAAATTAATGGGATAAACATGCTTACTCATTTAAATCACAGCATTCCAAAGCTGTTAAGTGTCCTCTGAGGTCATCTAGTTTAACACTCTCCTGAGCAGGAAGCCCCCGTATAATATCCTTGACAAAGTGATAGTGACCAGTCATCTATTCTTTAATACCTCCAGAGAGAGGTCACTATCACCATGGTAGGAAACCCATTTCAATCTTAGCTCATCATTAGAAATATACTGTTGAAAGCTTCCTATTTTTATTCATCGAAATGGGATTTAGTACCTCCTCTTCCAAATGATAACCCCTTCAAATAACTTAACATAGTTAATTATCTCTCTCCCAAGTCATCTCTTCTCCAAAATAACTATCTTCAGTTTCTTCAAACTGATTCTGGTATTGCACAGTTTCCAATTCTCTATGCTGACCAATCTCTTCCATTCTTCCTAAAGTGTGGTGCCCAGAACCGAACAAAAGTTTCCACATGTCTGACGAGGGCACAGAAAAGTGGAACTATAATCTCCCTTGTTGCAGACTTTGTAGTTCTCTAAGTTCAGTCTTTAAGATGAAATGAGCCTTTTTTGGTTATTACATCATACTGTTAACTCATACTGAAAAAGAAATGATTTAAAATTTAGTCTTAAAATTCAATTTGGAGTATCACTATAGATGTAGAGAGACTTTGTGCCATTACCTTAGCTTAAATCACTAAACACGTAATAGAAAAGCCAATTCTTTTTCCAACACTGAACCTCAAAATCAAGCCAATTTATCCTGCTTATGCTAAAAGTCTCGATAATTTCTAAATTATAGGAAACTGGCACACTTAATTTTAAATAATTTTCTTTTTCACAATGAAGTTCTCACAAATAGCTTTTTAAAAATGTATAATAACCAATTACCCAAACTATACAGCAGAACTGGTCTAAACTAAATCACCTTCTTAAATAAAAAGACATACATTAATATCAGCTCCTTTCAGTAGCAGAAATTCCAGGATTTCAAGCTGCCCACAGTCTGCTGCATAATGAAGAGGCTTCCTACCACCTTCTAGTGTCCGATTAACATCTTCACCCTTAAAAGAAAAGAAAAATTAGGATAAAAGGTGATAGTTGGAGAAGGGAAATGAAGTTCATCCCCCCTACAGCCTCCCCAAAAAACTATGAGGATTTCACTCAATGATAATATTTTCTAAAACAGATGGATGTACTACTGGAATGGAAATGTACAGTACAATACCCGGTAATCTTAAGTAATGAAAGTCATGACCATTAGAGGTGAAAACTAAATGAGACAACGTGTGGGGAAAAAGTGCTTTGTAATCATATAATACTACATAAAAATTCAAACTCCTACTTTAATTATTAGTAACTATAAAATAATGTATATAGATAAACTACCCAAACATTTCTAAAATTTTCTTATTTTGAAATATCAGTTTCCAACATACTACACAAAGAAAGAGAAATAGCACTACAGGAAACAAAGTTGGGAAGAATAACTGGACCAGACCATGAAGATACAGAAAAGACTGATCCTGAAAGTGACAATTTAAAAAGCATCAAGGAATCAATTTTCAAGATTTCTGAAAGGGATGATACCAAACCACATTAAAAAAAGAGAGAGAAGCCAATATTACTTTGATGGATCCTCTGATCTCATTAATGTCAGTACTTCCTCCAACGATACAGATCAGAACCTAAACCCACTGGCTTATTCTACATGACTCTAGTAGATTTATTCCCATAAATCTTCCAAGCAAAGTCCCTCCCTTCTTTCACAATACTAAGGAACTGTGCTGCTTCCAACATGAACTGTCTCCTTATATACTTAGTTTATTCCACCTGCTCTTTCTTTTCATCTTTGTTTTTCTGTAGTATTCCACTTCCTCATATAACACGTCTGGGGCTGTGAGGTTAAATGTTCAAAGGTGATCGCTTCAATGTAACTTAACTGATGGTGAAAAGTTATAAAATTCTCTATAGACCTTGATTTCTCACTTGCTTAACATTCACTATCCAGTTTCATCTATAAATGCCCATGAGATGTCTTTGCTTAATCAGACCTCTCACCTTTTCTTTTTCCCTCCACTGTTTTTCACTGTTTTATGAGGAGATACTGCTTATAATCTTCCACTATTCTCCTCCACAAGACTTTATAAATGAATTTATATTTTAAATCAGTACTGCCTATGGCTACCATCTCCCTCTTCTTTGGAAAGGAAATCAACTATTCTCGGATTTTGGTCTCCCGGTTTTAGAGATTTACTTATATTGGTGAAACTGCTTTGGGATATGGTGATAGTTTAAAGAGCAATAACTGTTCTGTTATCCATTTCCCATTTTAAAGTGTCAATAATTCATTTAAACAGGTCAGGTTGGAGTTATTTTAAACTAAATGGCTTATGATCTCATTTTTATGACTAACCCATATGCCTATACTCTTGGCTCTAAAAATTCATCATGGGAGTGATCTACATGTGCATCAAGGACATAATTTATGTAAATATGAAACCAGTCAAGCTTTCACAGTTTTCTACATCTTTGCTGCTGTTGTTTAGTTGTGTCTGACTCTTTGTGACCCTGTGGACCACAGCACACCAATGTGGTTCCATGGAGTTTTCTTGGAGCGGTTTCCCATTTCCTCAGCCAGGGGATTAACAGAGGTTAAGTGACTTACCTAGGGTCACAAAGCTAGTAAGTGTCTGAGGCAAGATTTGAACCCAGGTCTTCCTGACTCCAGGCCCAGCCCTCTATCCATTGAGCCACCCACCTGCCTCTATACCTTTACAGTCACATAATCAACTGAAAAGTGAAAAAATGGTACCAAAATTCTACTGTTTTTTGTTGCTGACTACAAAAAAAGTACCATTTTTTTTGAGCAAAATGTAACATTAAAAACTCTACTAAAATAAGGTGTCTCTCATGCATACGTTAAGCCTCAAAAGAAATGTTACTATTAAGCGGTTACACATTAAACATTTCTCACAATCATGGATGATATATAGCACAGCTAAGATACTGACAAGATCCTCTGTGGAGGATTTACAGGTACATGGCTCCTATCTTCACTGCTGGAAAGAGTACACATACACTGATTAATCACAGATCTACTGTGACATAGTAAAGGAAAGCAATAAATTCTGTAACATTTCACTTCTGAGGTTTCTTATTCAAAAATGACATCATATCAGGTAATACAAGACAACTGTAAAATCTGGTACTGAGGATTCTACACACCTCATACAACATGAATCTTCAAATCAATTCATCAAACACTTATGAAGGGTTTATGTTGTATAAGATGCTGTGCTAGGAGATGAGGGTACAAAAATGAAAATGAAACTATCCTGCTCACAAGAACATTCTGTTAGAGAACCAACATATGAATAGCTAAGTAAATATAAAGTAAATTCAAACCTAGGTGGTGCGCAGTGCACAGAGTGCTGGGCCTAGAGTCAGGAAGACTTATCTTCCTAAATTTAAATCTGTCCTCAGACGCTTACTAGAGCTGTGTGACCCTGGGCAAATCATTAACCCTGTTTGCCGTAGTTTCTTCATCTGTAAAATGCTCTGGAGAAAGAAATGGCAAACCAACCACTGCAGTGCCTTTGTCAAGAATTACCCCAAATGGGATCACAAAGAGTCTAACACTACTATAAACAACTAAACAACACAACAAAAATACAAAGTCATTTAAACAAGGGTAATAAATGGTGTGGGGAGTGCAGGGGTGAGGGAAGAAGGGAAGAAAATTTAAGGTGAGATCTTGGGTAGGAAGGCTGCACTGGAACTGTGCTTTGAAGGAAGCTTAGGGATTGTGAGTTGGAGGTGAAGAATGAGTGCATTCCAGACATAAATTAAAACTTGTATAAAGATGTGGAGGCAGGAAATGAAATATTCTGTACAAAAGAGCTAGCAGTCTAGTTTTTAAACTTTTGAAGGAAATTACTAACACAAAGCATTCTTCATGTCCTCTCAATATCTACTACAATGAGAACAAATTTTAAGTTCTCTAAAGACATGGAACACTTTTAGCTTTTCCTTGTAGTTTAGTGCAAAAAGCTTTTTTTCTATTTCACAAATATCCTCAAATTAGGCAACATATGTGAAGCATGTTACAACATTTAAAGCACTATTGACATCAGTTATTGATTATTCAATAATTCAGATTCTGTGATTTAACTACTGATAAAATATTTTAAGTATCTACTGTGTGATAGGTATTGATGAAGTTATAAGGGTTAACATTAACAGGAATTTTGAACCAAGAAGTGGCAAGTCTAGATCCATGCATTAGATTGCAGTGATATGAATATGTTCACAGGGTAGAGCAAAGGTGGGATGCTATCTAAGGAGGACACTGTATTATTCTTGACAGGAAAGTTGAAAAAAAGATAGTGGTGCAATTAATAAGATTAAAAGTGGTATAATTAATGACTTGATAACAGATAGAAGTGAGGTAGAGAGACAGTGATGCTTCTTTCAGAAACAGCATCAGAGGGAGGAGCAGATTCAGGGTAGAGACACTAAATTTGGCTTGAGGCATACTAAGTTAGAGGTATCAGTACAATTTCTACCTGGAGATGGCCTATGCAGAGTTGGAGATATGACTATGTTAGGATAAGGGATATAGATTTGTGAGGCATTTCCACTCTTACGGAGTTTGTCAAATGGGAAAATATTATAAAGAAAAGAGAGGAAAAGGTCAAGGATAGATCCTTGGCTAACACCTACATTACAGGTGCTAGGAAGAAACCAAGAAGCCATCAAAGGGAACAGGAGAGATTAGAAAAGAGGAAGATCAAGGGAGGGTAGTCTCTCTGAAAGCACGGTAAAGAGAAGGAATACTCTTGGAAGAGTTTTTGACAGTGTCACTACAGAATGGTTGAAGAGCATGGAAAAAAGTTCACTATTTGGTGATAAGGAGGATACTGGTGACAGAAGCCAAATTACAAGGGACTGATGAAAAAGCTGGCATGTAAGGGATATGTAAGGAAATGGGATATGTCTTATCTCGAGTAGATATAATTATGCTTTGTATTCCCTACAAAATTTAAACAATGTGTTAGAGATACAGCTAACGCTTAATATGTATTTGTTGACTCTATAACGTCATGCTCTTAAGTGCAATGATTATTTTCCTTCCCAGATGAAGATAGCTCAGAACAATTTCGAATGTTTAAAGTTTCAAAGGAATTTTTTTTTTGTGGGTGAAGATTCTGGTTAAGTATCAAGTTGATTAGTATTAACCTTCAATTATCTGCTATTTCAATTTAATTACTATCTCCAGACTGCAAACTTTGTATGAGGTTCAGAGGCAATGTTGTCCATTCTCAGCATGAAGTAGTAGCAGAGCTATACTTTGAATCATGAGGAACAGAAAGAATTTTAAGTACTGGGACAGAATCACAGACCTTCCTGCCATCTAGTTCAACTGATACATGAAAAGTATCCTCATAATAACATACCCAAAGTATTCATCCACCCTCTACTTGAAGTCCTTAATGGAGAGAGAGAGAACCCAGTGAGGCATTCTATTCCAGCTTTGGACAGCTCTGTTAGGAAAGTTTTCCTGATACCTAGCCTTAAGGCGCTTCTTTGCAACAACTACCCTTTCCTGCTATGTCAAGCACTGTGCTTGACACTGGAGATACAAAGACAAAAAACAAGAATAGTCTCTTGCCTTCAATGAGGTAACATTACATTCTACTTGGGGATAAACAAAATGTATATAAACAGTGCTACAAAACACATACCAAGTAATATGGAGCAAAAAACATTAAAAGGGTATCAGGAAAAGTATTGTAAGAAACAAGTGAGAGGAAGGAGTACGTTCCAGGCACGAGGACATCCAGGCCAAGGCTTAGAGAGATAGGGAGCAGCAAGCAGGGATAGTTTATCTGAAACACGGTATGTGAAGTCCTATTTCCAATAAGACTGTAAAGGTAGGCTGAAATAGACTGAAAATAGACTAGCAGACACTCAGTTACTTAGCCAGAATCATATACTTTACAAACAGCATCCATACCAGTGAACATACATGTACAGTACACAACAGCACATATTCATGCATTTCCAGGTAACCAGACAGAATATACTCAGAACCATGCAGCGCCTGCTAGATTTCAATTTTAAAATTAAGGCATATTCAAATATCTATCTATGCCAACTTTTCTACTTACTACCAGTATGAATTTTAGCAGTTCACCATGGATGATCCCTAAAGTTCCTGACCAACTCTAAATTTGTGATGTTAAGGTATAATAATTGAACTGGGTAGATAATCTACATTCTTCTCTTCATTTCTCCAATGATGGTTTAGAGTAATATCTTTAAAAATAATTTTAATGACTAGTTTTTATATGATCTATGTTTCCCCATTGTATTTCTCCCCTTGCCATTTCCCAGGGCCATTCTTTACAATTCAGTATGGAGAAAAGAAGTAAAAGAAGTTCCACAAAACTAAACAACTTATCAAAAAAAGTCTGCCATTACATGTAGTATCTTGTACCCATAGTCTCTCACTTCTACAAAGGAGGGGAAGTGTTGTCTCTTATCTTCTTTGGAGTCAAGCTCGGTCTTACCTGACCTAGAGCTAAGTAAACAACTCTAAGAAAGAACTACTCTAGCTACCTCAGCAAAATCTACCTAAAGTTAAATCTCAAAAACATCTTTCAAAAAAGTTTTGTTTATTCTGCTTAGCTCAAGGTAGAGATAAATGCACATTTGCATTATTATAAATGCAAACTGATTTTAAGTGAATTTTCCGTATTTGGACAAATGAATAAATTTCTGAATTTTGTTTATTATTTATATATGCAATAAAGGCATTTTAATGCAACATACATTGTGTATATTCAAAAACAAATTTAAATTACAATGGGGATTACTTGGAGTCAATCTCAAAACTCTCTTTACAACTTTGTCAAAATTTGAAGGATTGCAACAAAAAGATTTTTTGGTTCGTTATTTCAGAGACAACTACTTCTCTTTTCATCAGTCTTCATTATCAATTTTAACTTAGGCAACTAATCTTGTTTTATTAAAGTTCACGGAGTGTAATTACCATGGCAATGATTCAACAAACTTCATAGCTAATACAAATTAGCCAGACTTCTGTATACTGTAACTTCCTCTGCTTTAGCTTAAAATAAACATCACCAATCTGTCTTCTGGGCAAAATATAGCAAAGAAGTACATTCTCTCTCTCTCTGTATAGCTGTATATCTGTATGTTTGTTGCTATGAGGCATTTGGAATGGTGGAAAAGTTGTTTGTCCTACAATAACACACAGTGACAAAGACAACAGGGCCTTTTTATTAATACTATGGTAAATTTAATATATACTTTAAAGTATGTGTAGGAGTACAGTTTCACATATAATCTTTTTTGTTTTTAACATACTGAAATATTAATGTTTGTGGTCATGATAAAAAAGAAAATTTATATTTAAAGTTCATCTTTTACTTTATTATTCTATGATCAAGATGACTAACTGCATAGCTCCTGACTGCAGGAACTCAGCAGAGGAAAGTCTTATTACTCTAGTCTTATGCCTAGAGAATGGCTCTTTAAATTTTCTCTATAATCCTGTAACTAACATATAGAGATTGGTATTTGAATTCTGGCAAGGAAACAATTTCTGTTAAGTAGAAGAGAGAGAAAAGGTAACAAGTAGGAGCTAAAAAGAACAAACGGGAGTGTGAGTTGACTGGTAGCCAACAGTCGCATGAAAACAAAGAACAGATCCTTTGAAGCCAAAAATAATAGTATTTTTTCAAGGAACTTTACACTTCTCTTTATATATATAAAAAGTATGATGGAAGTTGATATTTGAGGGGAAGGTAAATGTATGAGGGTCACATATTTCTGGGAGACTTCAAAACTGTCACTAGTTCTTCCAAATCACAACAAACTTTGCCTAGGGCCAATCCCCTCTAACCTAAAGCCTAAAGCAGGAAATCTTGAAAATTAATCAAAGGGAAACCCTATTTGTGGGATTGAGCTCTAGGACACATGTCCAGGGTTGGGAAAAACTTGGGATTTCTGTCCATTCTCAGCTGATCAATGAATTGAAGATTTCTTCCAGTTACGGAATAATAATGATAGCTAACATTAATATAGTGCTTACTAGGTGCCAGGTACTGTGCTATGCAATTATGATTTCATGTTCACAAAACCCTTGAGAGGTAGGTGCTATTACAATCCTTATTTTACAAATGAGGAAACTGAAGCAAACAGATGTTAGTGACTTGCCCACAGTCACACAGCTAGTGAGTGTCTAAGGACACATTTGAACTCAGGTCTGGTGCTCTTTCCACTATGCTATGCAACTACAGTAATAGCACCAATATGGTATTTCCCATTCTAGGAACCTGATGACTTATTAGGTCATGCATAGTAGAAGTTGAGTAGATAGGATTTCAAACAAAAGAGAGGGATATGTACAATGTAGGCAAGGGAAAAGAATGTCACAATAGCCTCATTTTCTCTACTTCAAAGTAACCAACAAGAATTTGTTAACTGCTTGCTATGTGTCTGGTACTGTGCTAAGTGCTGGAGATAATAACAGTATCATAACAGGACACTGGAGAACAATTTGAGACCTTTTCCTTGATTTCTTAAAGTTGAGTCAAGGAGTCCCCATCCGACTACTGTGGAAAATGGAAATGATATATGCAATCTCTTACATGATTAAATTTCCATTCTAAAAAGCATAAGTAGAGAAGTGAATATCAACAAAAAGCTGCATTATGACACAATGTATATGACAACTGTTGCATAAGGAAATGTGCTGTAAACCTTGCCTTTGTATTCCTTCAAAAGTCAGTTCAAATTCTTCCTCCTCTACAAGGCTTTTCTGATTACTCCCTCCCCATAGCTACTAGTGCCTCCATCCCTAATATTACTAGATTTAGTTTATATCAATTTAGTGTTTAGTATACTTTTAAACTACATATTATATATGTACATATTCATTCCTTCCTGTAAAAGTTCCTTTGAAGGTAGGAGCTATCCCATTTTTGTCCTTGTATATTAGTATCCAAAACCGGGCTTAGCATCACAGATAACTGAGGCTTAGTAAACGACAATAGAGAAGATTTATTTAGATATTACTATCACTACATTGATGGAGAAGAAAAAAAACCCAAACATTATAAAACCCAATTAAAAAACTTGAACGATTCTATTTAAATGTGTAAACCTATGCTCACTGTCAGCAAAATATTTATTTGCAAAGTATGCAAAAAGAACCTGATGAAATTTACCAAAAACCAGGAGGAATAGAATCTGGTGCTAGCCAAATCACCTCTCTTATTTTAAAGATGAAGAAAATGATCCTGAGAGGTTAGCTAACTTGTTTGAGGCCACAGAGCTAGTGGCTGAAATGGCTAAAACTTAACAAGCTCCTTATTCCCAATTCCTTGTCCACTATATCAAATTATTTCTCTAGTCCTAGCCTCCCTTCTCAAATTCTGTTTATTACTTTACCTTCATTATTTCTATGCAATAATATCCAATTATAGTCATTTGCCATAGTTTATTCAGCCATTCTACAATTGTTGGGCATGTTTTTCTGGGGGAGAAGCTTTTTGTTATAATAAATAATGATGTGTAACAACAATGCTGCTTGCAGCTGCTATGGTGGCATACGGCCAATAACGCCAACACACAAGAGGCTGCTAGCACAGGTTCTTTGATCTGCTTTATATATATCTCATTCACTTAGTTCACTTAGGGGGAAAAGTCAGCACTTTGAACTTCAGAGCAAATACAAATGGAAATTATAAACAGATTAACATTTCTGTCTAACCAAATCACAATATACATAGTTACCAGAGAAGCACCAACATCTGGGTTTTCCAAAGCCAGGGGTCTCCTTAAATGCCTACCCAAAGTCTTCACACCAACACTCTTCCCCTGAGTGAGCCCCAAACAAAGTATTTATATACTTCTTCAGAGTCAGAGTGCTTCACATCTCTTGTGACCTAACTAGCAAAAGGGTATGGGCCTTCCTACAAAGGCAAGAGTCAAAAGAAGGCACTTAGTGCTGAGAAGCACTCCAAAACAAGACAACAAAAAGTCCCACTTTGCTTGCCCTTACATGATGCTATGGATATTTCTGTATATAAATGGCTTTTTTCTTCCTGCTTTTAATAACCTTTGTTCAAGAACAGTCCAGCAATGGAATTTCTGGGTCAAAGATTATGAACAATTTAGTAACCTTCCTTGTGTAATTTAAAAATGTTTTTCATAACTTAATGAAACATTTCTTAAAGAAGTCAGTAACGACCAACACACCTTCATAAATGAATATATTTCACAAGTAGCCAGTGAATTGATGGATTTGGAATAAGTCATTTTCAGTATCTATTTCACTGTCATCACCTCTGACAACAGTGGCAAAAAAAATCCTACTTGTTTTCTCCTTCATAAAGGCTGTGCTTAAAATATTATATAATTATGAGACTTATACCATTATTATAAAAATTCTCAGTTATTTAATGGAACAAAAATAGCTTTCCAAACTCGAAGCTGAAAATAAATGGTTTCCAATGATATAAAGAGCTATAATTAAAAAGAGTAAATGTTCTAGCTATTTAAGTTCTAATATGTAACAAATTAATTTAAACCCAGCTCTCATTTGCTCTTCATAGACATGGAAGATAACTTGTGAATATCCCCCTCAGAAAATCTTTTAAAAATATTTTAGGGTAAATGACTAAATTTGTTCTTTATCTTTTCCCCAGCCAGTCCTTACATTATCTAGTTCACTTTGATCATTGTCATTACTATGAATATTGAATCCCACCCCCAACCCTCGGCTTTTCAAAATATATAATTTTTAATAAGACTCTAAGGCAGGTATGACGATCTACTTTCCAAATGGTATACATCAACATTATAACATGCCTCATCATTCCCTTTCCCCTCAACAGCACTTATTTTTGCTGATTCATTCACCACTTTGTTCTCCCATTTTTTTTTTTACAGTTGTGGCTCTCCAGTACTTGCTCCCTGTTTTGGTCTCTCTTACATACACACACATCCAGTACTTACCTATCCTGTATTTATTTTTGCTGGGTTTTTGACCCTAAGCTTACCTTGTTTCTCTAGCAAATTTTTGCAAAAAACAAAAACACAAAACCCCAAAGCAAACAAAACAAAAACCAGAAACACTATGCCTATGGCATGTATTAACACCATTTTGAATTTTACCCTTATTTCCAGAATAAAGGTAGCCCTTTATTTTTACTAGAGTATGTTCCTAGAAATTATACTGTAAAGTAAATTACAGTAGAACAATGTTATAGCTAGGAGCTCCATTTCTGGCCAAGGACTTAGCACTAAACATGTCACAGTCATAAAAAAATTTATCACTAAAGATTCAACTAAGAACCATCATAATTAATTGAAATAATAAAATTATGCTCTAAAGTCACACAATTTTGAAGCTAGGAAGGTTCTTAGAGATCATCAAGTCAACCTTCCTCCTTTGGCTGATAAGCAAATTGAATTCCAGAGAGGTTAAATGATTGTTCCTGATTAAATAGCTATTTAGTTGTAGAGCAAAAACTGAGGACTCCTTATGCTTAGACCAATGGTCTTTCATTGCTCTCTAAATACTTTTCTATCAAAAATGGCCATAAAAATATTGACCACATTAAATACGTAACCACTATTATCATTATACAAGATACCTTAATATGTCATAAAACAGCAATAAAAAACTCATGACACTGACATATAAATTGGACCTCTAGTAAAGATTAAACATATAATTAACAATTTTGCTTGGTTTCTTAGAATTGAGAAGAGTTTCCTTTTACCCAGAGAGATGGGGAGGAGGGTGGGTAGGAGTAGAGAGGAGAATGTGAAAGACCAGTAGTTATAACAAGAAAAGAAAAAAAAAAAGAAAAAGAAAGCTTCAAGGGACACAGTGACTGACATTTCTTTTAAATTTTAATGTAGCAATCAATAACATGCAAAATCTTGAAATTCATTCATAAAACAGTCAGTGCAAAAATACTTGCAGCCATTGTTAATGCCTTCAATTGCTAGGTGTTAGTAAACTATATTAACCTAAATATGATACTCACTCTTCAATTCTTTATTTGCTACTGAAAGAGAAAAGAAGCTACAAAACAGCTGACAAAAGGGTGTGTGTGGAAGTGAAGCAAAGTTCCTCTGTTTTGGTGAACGTAGGAATGTTTACGGGCTAACTCTGTGTACTACAGCCACAGGATATTTTTTTTTAAAGATAGTAGCTATCCAGAAATCAACTCCTCCAGAATCCCTAATCAACCCCATTGAGAATACATATTAACTAGGAGTACCAGTTTATAGGGAAAAGGGTGATTACCAGTATTATTTCTTCAAGGATCTATGGTTTCGGGGAGGAAGGACGGGGGAAACTTTCTCTACTGACAATAATTGTTTATTCTATGACCAGTAAACAGTCTTGGAGAGTTATTATGGTAGAAAAACCAACCTTCTGATTTCTCTCTCTGAAATAGGCTAATCTGTAATTGTTTTTTTCCCCCCAGGTCCATGTGAAGCTTCTTTAGCTTAACAGAATCTGCCAGGACTTACACATAGTTGCCTGAACCTTTGAGAACCTATGGTCATCTCTACTATGAAAGGAAGAATTGGAAGACTAATAGAGGTCTATATTAGTACCTGCTATAAATCTGATGAACTTAGTCTTAATTTCTTTATGCAGGTAATAATATTAAAGATACTGAAAAGGAGAGGAACCAAGATGGAGGATTAAGGGCAGCCAGTCAGCTGAACTTTCCCAACATTCCCCTATAAACAATTTTAAAATAACACCTGAAATCAAATTTTGGAGTAGGCAATGCGGGCAATGCGGGTTGGAATGAGACATTTTTCCAGCCAAAGCAAACTTAAGAGATGGTGTGATAAGTGGACAGAGAGCCCAGTCTGGAGTCAGGAAGACCTGAGTTCAAATTTGGCCTCAGACACTTACTAGCTGTGTGACCCTGGGCAAGTCACTTAACCCTGTTTGCTTTTATTTCCTCATCTGTAAAATGAGCAAGAGAAGGAAATGGCAAAGCACTCCAGCAAATGTATTCACAAAGCGCTGGAGATGACTGAAATAGCTAAATTACTACTGAAGAAGTTTGTGACATTGAAGAGGAGTTCTGTCCAGGGTCTACCTACACAGACACTGGTGGCAACAGCCACAGCAAGCAGCAGCAGCTTTAGGAGCTCTCAGCCAAGAAATGGCGAAGGGTCAGAGATTACAGAGTATCCTTTGTTGGTACTAGGTACAGCCAGTGCTGACTGGCAACTCTATTGACCATACACAGTTCTGGGTTGCAGTTCAAAGACAGAGATGAATGCTGGTGGCTGGTCACAATGGAGCAGGGGCCCTGGTTACAGTTCCAAAGCAATGAGGAACACTTGTGGCTACAGGGGACCAGGGGCCCTTCCTGGGTAAAGATCAGAGTACAGAACAAGGAGAGTAGTGACCACACCTCTCCTAGGATCACACCATCTTGAAAGCAACAAGAACTTGCAGACCCCCAGAAGCAGCTCTGAAAACAGTAGCACAAAAAAGCCTGAAGCCTATTGTCAGGGAGACTCATCTTCCTGCATTCAAGTATAGCCTCAGACACTTATTAGCTGTGTGACCCTGGGCAAGTCACTTAAACTGTGTTGGCCTTAGTTTCCTCATCTGTAAAATGAAATCAAAGAAAAAGGAAAAGGCTCTACGTGTACAAAAATATTTATAGCAGCTCTTTTTGTGGTGGCAAAGAGCTAGAAATTGAGGAGCTGCTCATTAATAGGGGAACTGCTGAACAAGCTTGTGATGAAGCGCTGCTGTGCTATAAGAAATGACCGGGGTGGTTTTAGAAAAAATATGGCAGGACCTATATGAACTGATGCAAAGTGAAGTGAGAAGAACCAGATTATTGTGCACAGTAATAGCAATGTTGTACTGATGATCAACTGTGAAAGGTTTAGCTACTCTGATCAATACAAAAATGCAATTCCAAAGGGCTCACAATGAAAAAAAAAATGCTATCCATCTCCAGAGAGAAAAGTTATGAACTCTGAGTACAAACTGAAATATAACTTTCACGCTTTATTTTTCTTGCTTTTTGTTGAAATAAGGCTAATAGGGAAATGTTTTGCATGATTTCACATGCATAATTGAGATCATATAGCTTGCTCTCTCAATGAGTGGGGAAGGGGAGAGGAGAGAAAGAATTTGGAACTCAAAATGTAAAAAGAAAATGCTAAACTAAATAATAAATTAAAATGTTAATTTTTTTTTAAAAAGATACTGAAACGAACCAAATTCAACATTGACAACGGGTCCCAAATCAACCTGTGACATTTTGTCACTATCTTATAGTTACTCATTCACTTATCTGAGAGTATTATAGGCTTACCTAACATTTTTCGCTTTTTAGTAAAGATGCGCTAGAAAAATCAAAAGCTTTACTGAAATAAAGATAAAGTATATTTAGTAATAATAAGTTCATTAATAAGCATTTCTTAAAGACTTACTATGTATTTTGTGCTAAGTACTGGGGGATACAAGGAAAGGCAAGAAGACAGTTCCTACCCACAAGGAACTCACCTTCTAATTGGGAAAACATACAAATAATTGTATATATACGATATGTACGGTATAGCTACCCTTTCTTGCTTGGTTACTGTCACATGTTGGAAAGACTAGCAGAATAACCTGCTGGTGGGTCTTTACATCTCAAGTCTCTCGCCACTCCAATCTATCCTCCATTCAGTCACTAGAGTGATTTTCTTAAAATGAAGGTCTGAACATGTCAACTTCTATTTAAATAACTCCAGTGGCTTCCTATTGCCTCCAGAATTAAGTTGTTCTGTTTGGCATAAGCCCTTCATAATTTAGGCCAAAACTAAGGTGTCATCCTTAACTCCTTACTCACACTCACCCTCCACATCCAATCTTTTGCAAAGGCCTGTTGATTTCACCTCTACAACACCCCTGGGGCGGCTCCTCATCCCTTCATGCCTGGACTACTACAATAGCTAGCTGGTTGTCCAAGATCTTGCCAAAACATTCAAAAGATTTAGAATAAAATTTCAAGTGGCAAGAAACTGTAATAGTTTTATTGTCTATACCAATCCTGGGAGAAAATGTGTCTATTAAATGGTAGCAATAGTGGTTTTATTTAAAAGACTTTCATCATAAAATGTACATGGAAACTTCATTCAAGTAATATTACTTTAAAACAAAATTCCCAACACTTGAGTTTAAATTTAAAACCATTTTCCCAGTTTTAGTCTGTAATACAGTTCATCATCATTTCGGTTGTTTCAGTCATGTCTTTGTGACCCCATTTTGGGTTTTCTTGGCAGGAATACTGGAATGATTTGCCATTTCCTTCTCCAGCTCATTTTACACCTGAGGAAACTAAGGCCAACATGGTTTAATGACTTGCCCAGGATCACACAGACACTTAGTAAGTGTCTGAGGCCATATCTGAACTCAGGAAGATGAGTCTTCTTGATTCTAGGCCTGGCACTTTAAGGATGCTTCACCACCTAGCTGCACCTAATACAGTTAAGTTTTCTCACTACTGGTTTTCATTTAACTCTAAAATAACCATCACTAAAAAGCTATTTGGAATGTAATTTGGCTCATTAACTATTCACTTTAGATTAATTACTTTAAAGCTTAATGCTGCCTTAAAGTATCCCCTCAAAGGAAAGGATCTTGAGGATAAAACCAAAAAAAAAAGGATTATCTTTTATAACATACCATCTTGTAATACTTATTTCATAGGCTCGTCAAACCCTTTATAAGTTCTTCAATTTAACTCTTTAAAAGTCTGCTTAAAATTTAGAATCCGAAAACATATAGGACAAATTAATTCAACTGCAATTTTTCATATAATAGTAACTAAAAATTCATTGCACATTAACAATCTGTTTTTTTTCTGCCTCTAGTACAATCATTTAATTTTTTTCATGTTTGTATAGCTTAAATTATGGGGGAAAAAGGACTGAACTGGTCTTCACAATGGAGGCATCAGTCTATTGGAAAAGACAATATAAAACCTTAAGAAATTTACACCATATTATAGTTTAGTATACGGTAAAGTGGCAGCAGGGTTAAGTAAATAGAAATGCTAGACTTGAGAGTAAGGAAAACCCACTTAATAATTCTGGTATTTGCTAAGTCACTTGGTCTTTCTGAGTTGCACAAAACTCTAAATTATAGACAAGAGGTGATAGGTGAAAGAAATTCTCAGAGCTTAAATTTATAAATTTCCCTGAAAGACTTAAGATCACAGTAAATATTATCTTTTAATTCTGGTTTTATGCCTTTGGTGTAGTACTGACAAGATTCTGTCTTAGAACATAGTTTCATAGATTTTATACTAAAACACTTTTAACAAATATAAGCCCTTAGAGTTCTTGCACAGTTAAGTTACAATCAATTTTTAAATAGAGCAGACTTCAGTTTTGCTTCTAATTGCTATCAATAATAACTCTTTCAACCTGGAAAGAAATCAGCAAAAATCAAGACCTGAACTGTGATCCATCACAAAAGTTCCTCTTACCAGATTAAATCTTGTTTCTTAAAAACCATTAATACATGTAACATCTGGGATCAGTAAAGTTGCCAAAATCTGAACTCACTTTTGGAATGTTTATTTCTCTCTAAGGATTTTATTTTTCAATTAATGTATCTTTTCCCAAAATGATGAAAACCAAAACAAAGAAAGAAGCCAGATAGTCCACACTCTGGAGTCACTGGACATATACAGCTTGTGTTGCAGTATGGACCCATCTGCATATGCTGGACCCTAAGTTTCCAGATATCAACTGCGATCGTTTCCTTCTCCCAAGATGGCACTCTGTACCACTTGCTTATGCCTACACATTTGTATTCTGTTTCTGCCTGTGATCTTCAGCCTGATTTGGCGCCCTGAACAGTGATCCTTGGGCGGTCTGTTTAGATTCTAAATCTTGCCAGTGTTTTAATTTGGCATGACACTCTGGACTAAGACTTCAATTCTACACTCATAACTCATAGTAACAACTGGATCTTTGTATTGATGAGGTCAATAAATACTTAATAGGTATCTATTATAAGGTAGGCAGTATACTAAGTGCTTGGGATACAGAGAAAAGGCAAAAATGTTTAAATTAGTTGTGTTAAATTTTATAAATATTTAACTTTTTTTAAGTGTCAGAAGAATATAGTGGAATAGCACTGGACTTAAGGAGAATGAGAACTAGGTTGTTATATGTAACAGTTCTGAAATCAGCTCTGTTATCATAGGCAAGTCAATTAACCTCTTGTCTTCATCTGTAAGACAATGATAATAGTACGCCACCTATTTTACAGGGAAGAAAACTCTTCTTGAGCCTCGCAGCATGATGCAAATGACTTCTGTCCCCATCTTTCTATAAGTTCACCAAAGCGGATCAATTAAACTGTCTGAAGGACTTCATTGTTTTCTTCTGATGCTATGAGGATAGCAGTGGAGCACTGCGTTTTCCATCTGTGTGAAATCCTTAATCTCCTGCTTTCACCACATGACCGGGCCGTCTTCCCTTCCCATCTATCATTTTCTATTCTTACCAAACTAAGTCAAATAAATTGATTTTTACTTATATTTGGGTCACAGCTTTTTTTTTTCCTGTGGCATAGTGGCTCCTGTGAGGTTCTCTAACCCCAGTATTCACCAATAGGTAGTGAAAAAGCACAAGGTTACCATAATACTAAGCTTAATGCGTATGCTTAACATTCAAAAGCAATGAAGTGTTTGAAACTTAAAAAAAATTCTAATCTGATATCAATACTATATTCTCATAAAATAGCAATTTAACCACTACTATTAATTTCTCCAATTTTTCTTCAGGTAGAAAAACCCTAAGGAATTTTTCTTTTTAAATCTTCAAGATACAGTATAATACTGCCACTGATCTCTACTGCAAAAGTACACACTGTACTGTCACAAGAGACTAGTGTCCCCAAAATCTACTTAACAAACCTGGACTAAATTAGCAGATGTGTCACCATTCAATAGCACAGAATGTAAATTAATACTGGCCAACTAACTGATACAGCAAAAAGAAACTCTAACATTTAACAAACTCTGTATGGAGGAGTTTATGCTTCTTTAAAATTTCAGTTACACACTGTACTACATTTTTGCTTTTTCACATTTTAAAAATTCTTTAGAGTATAACCTTGCAAAAAAGAACTTTGCTTTTTGAAACACTTATCAACAGCAGTCCCCTAGTAACATCAGCTGATCCAACAATACTCCAAATTAGTGTGAATGCAAAATCTGCTCTCGTGAGCAAAAAGAAAAAAGATTAAAGGGGTAACATAAGCGGGATGTTCAAGATGGAGCAAAAGAGAAAATAAAGCAGCATCTGAAAATTGTGGAATTCAACTACCACTTATGTTACATATTTCCACAAGTATGGATAAAAAAGGGC
Organism: Phalanger gymnotis; assembly: GCA_028646595.1. Classification (NCBI taxonomy): domain Eukaryota; kingdom Metazoa; phylum Chordata; class Mammalia; order Diprotodontia; family Phalangeridae; genus Phalanger; species Phalanger gymnotis. The sequence goes on along the minus strand of CM053623.1, from coordinate 88,393,822 downwards.
AGGAAATGTTCACAATTATTGAACACTATAACCATTTATTTCATATATACTTTATACGATAACATAACCAAAAACGGTAGTCCATATTGCTCGAAGACTTCCAAAGAAATAGAAACCATCCACTTTTCAAGTCAGGTCAATCTACTTTTTTAGCAGCTTTAAACATTTGAAGTTTTTGGCTTTACAAACCAATTTATTTTATTTTAAAATCTAACCTAAATTTGCCTCTTTACAACTTCTACACATTGCTCCTTGTTTGGTCCTCTGGGATCAAAGAGAACAAGTCTAATCTCTCCTCCACATGACAACCCTTCAAATACTTGAAGAGAGCTATCATGTCCTCCCTTAAGTCTTCTCTTATCCAGGGTAAACAAACATTCTCATGAAATAAACTTCATTTAGTTCACAGATTATATTACAGATCATTAAGTTAAATCTTTGTTGAAGCAAGGCTACTAAAGAAAACTACTATGAAGCCTAGATAGCTTAAATGACCATTAGCTAAGATCCATAGTAGATTGATATTAAAAATGTCTATAAAAATTACTATCTAGTAGCTGTCCAGTCACCCATATGAAATGAATAGTTCGTATCACATATATTTCCAATGGCTCAACAAAAGGTTTTTACACATTGTCATGCTCAGAAGAGAATGTGGCCAAAAATGAATTGGCACAGGGTCACACAAAATCATATTTTTTCAAAGATGACAGTTACAGAATAGCAAACGCCAGGGGTATCTGTACTGTATTTATCTGTAGAAAGGAATTATTAATACACCACTTTTCAAATAAATTTGCTTTTATGAAGGATAAGCTCTCTATTCTTGGTGTGAAAACACGCTTGTATTAACAAAATGACTGGTCTTGATCTACTATCCTTTCCTCCACAAAAATACACAACTTATCATTAACATTTAATTTACTGTCATTAACTCATGTGCTTTCAAAATAAATGTGCCATAGCAATTCTAAGTGTCAAAATATTTTCAAGACTATGGAACTACTAGGCTTGCTAATAACAAACTGTTTTTGGTATTTAGTAATATTTAGAAGAGTTAAGTTGGTTTGTGATCCATATTCCTCGACATTAATCATAAAAAGGAATAAATGATAGTGAATTTTTCCCCCAAATGAACAAACATGTAGTACTATGAAAAACATGAAATGAATAACCTATTTATCCTAATGAATGCCTTTCAAAAAAATATGGCACTAACTTTCAATTTGGGGTAAAAAAAATTGATCAAGTACAAACGTAGTTCCATCCTCTAAGATCTCATTCTCTCAAAGGTGATCTTTTACTGGAATTTCTTCCTCAGAGTTATATGATGTTCATGAAAATATGAAAAACCATGCTCTCTGGAATAGTACAAACAATTCTAATGTGTGCTTTTGTAAACTGTCTTCCAGATACAGTTTATTAACTGCACAGATGGACCCAATATTATAAAGACCGGTGACACTCAAATGTAAAGGTTTGATTAACTGGTGTTTTTAACCTGGGGTCTATGAACTCAAGTTTTTTTTTCAAATAACTGTTTTTTGTAATCTTATATATTTTATACATTTAAAACATTATTCTGAAAAGCAGATTTTTACTAGATTGCCAAAGGAGTCATAACACAAAAATATATCCATAAATTTATCCTTCAAAGATATCTTTGTGAAGCTTTCCCTGATTATACTAGCCAGATATACTTCCTCTCACTGAACTTTTATGGAACTTCCTTGTCACTTTTGCGATACACACCAAGTACATAATACTGTTATGTAGTATTATTTGCGTACATGCCCTCTCCCTATGAACTACAAGAAGATAATTATCAAAGGCTGGAAGGAAAAGTTGGAGATATTAGAGACAAACAACTTTTCTGAAGGAAAAAGCAGAGCTAGCATAGTAATTACTACAAGAAAACTTCAGCTATCTGTAGCCTCCGGGATATGGGTCATTTTGGATAGCCAATTTTCCCAAATAACTACTTAACTTCTTTAGTAAATTAACGGAAAAAAATGAGGAGTCTACTAGAAGTGAAATTCTGGATAGAAATGTTTCTAAAATGTAGTAATACTTCTAAGTCTTAAACATAGTATGCCGAATATAATTTAATATGCTTTAAAAAAATGATGCTGGGGAGCAGCTAGGTGGCGCAGTGGATACAGCACTGACCTTGGAGTCAGGAGGACCCGTGTTCAAATATGACTGACCTCAGACACTAGTTGTATAATCCTGGGCAGTCACTTAACCCTGACTGCCTCCAAAAATAAAAATTAAAAAAATGACGGTGAGTCAAATTAAACATTAATCACATGCCTATGTGCAAGATTCTGGTACTAAGAGTACTGGTTCAGTGATGTTTTCGGGGTCTATAAAGATACGTAGTTTTGTTTGTGCCTATGTTAAATAGTCACAGAATTTTGTTCTTTGAGTTCTTGTGTCTTTGTAATTTTGCTGTCTCTTCTGTTAGGTTATTACTTCTTATTGTTGTCAGTATTTTGAACTATAGGCAGGTCGCCTTCTAGCTTCTACTTTTCTGTTAGTTTAGAAGCCAGATAGTCAAACTTCTTAGAATTAAGTATGGAGTAGGAGTAAATAATTTCTGACTTAGGAACTAAAGGATTTTCCTATGAGTAAAATGAATGAATTTAGTGCAAAAATACTTTGTGATATTTTGGCTACACAGGGGCTGTATTCTGGATAGGTTAATTTGCTGGATAGCTGAATTCCAGATAAGTGAGTCACTGCTAGACTTCTGTGAATGAAATGAGTAAGCAGTTTAAGTCCCCCATGAAAAAGTATTCAAAGGCCTCATTCTCGCTCATGGAATTGTTCAAAAGGCTAAAGCAAACAAAGAGGCTGTTTTCAGATATAATGCTTATTACAATATGTCTTGTGACAGTCAAATAACTATTAAGGCTCATTAATTCTATCACAATTAGATTGTCTAGTGTATTTAAACATTATTTCACTGCTGAGAACAGATTTCAAACAGAGGAAGTATGTTTCCTAGTCAATACTTGTATTCAAAATATCTCATCACTACAGTGCCCAAAATAATTCTTAATGGATAAAAAACAAAAGCATGACATTATGTGTTACCTAGATGCTGAAAGACATTAAAGGACTTGTACTTTTGTTGGCATGGCTACTGGCAGGGCAGGATGGATCCTCTTTGTGGTATTTTTAAGCTTGAGAAATAATAAGGAGAAAATGACCAAGAAACTACTTCTTTCCAGACTTTAAACCCTTAATACAGGTAATGCCATCGATATGAATAGAAGGGAGATGGTTCAGATAATATAACTTGCCTATTACGTGCCAATTTCTAACTTTGTGTTCATCAGTGATAAGGTAGATATTACATAAAAGGCTAACCTATTTACAAATAATCCAGAATTAGCTGTATAAACAGAGGTAACCAGAAAATTTCAATGAATGTATTACTGTGAATCCTGGTTAACTAAAGTTTAGAGAAGAATGTCAATAAAGCTGGCCATTCACTTGTTACTTAATTAGCAGCCCAAACTAACTATCTAGGTCTTGTTAGTAGTACTTAATACTGTAGAGTTAGTTAGTAGGCCCATTTAGCCTAGATGGATATGTAAATGTTTTAATTCGGATAGTTTAATCTGTAAAATAGGATAAAGCCTAGTAGAAGTAGGCTGGGTAAGATAATAAGGGAAAAGGAGTTGGTTCTACTCATCCTAGGTGTTTCTTTTGGTGAGATGGAGTAAGAACAGATATTTCAGAAAAAATGAGATGGTAGACAGTTGCCCAACTCAGGGAGAACTAAATGGACAGATCTTACCCCTTATCAGGTAAAAGAGAAAGGGATGAAAAGTGGCCCTGAGGAGAGAGAGAGAGTTTGGGAACACTGATGACCACTCCCTCTCCCCTTGAGTACTCTCCTTTCTTGGTTTGGTTTTCCCACTTGTCTGACAGCTCCTTCAATGGATCATCATCCATATTCCATCATTCATCATTTCATCATCCATCACCCATATTCTACCCCTTATATATGAGTATAACCTAAGTCTCTGCCATGACCACTTTTCTCTTGTTACACTCTCTAGGTTGAACCCTATGGGTCCAAATCTATACAGTTGACTCCCACATCTGGATATTCAGTCCAACTGCTTATTGGATCTCTCCAAATGGATGTTCCCATAGGCTTCTTATTCAGTATGTTCAAAACAGAACTCATTAGCTTTCTCCCCAAACCTTTCCCTCTTCCTAATTTTCCTATTTCTCTGAAGGACAACAGCAACCTTCTGGTCGGTCATCCAGGCTTACAAATCTCAACGTCATCCTTGACCCGACCCTTTGCCATTCTTCATCCTCCTTATTCAATCGGTTGCCAAATTCTGATTGTATCCCTACAATATTTACACATTCATACAGTCACCACCATAGTTGGACATGACTGAACAATAACAACAAAGCCATCACCACAGTCTCGGCCCTATCAAATCACAGTTGGTTTCCCTGTAGTCTCCTCTCTCAAATTTATTGTCCACATAGATGCTAAAGTTGCTAGATTCTCCTAAAACATAGGCTTGAGGTTCCTCCCTTGCTCAGGAGGTCTAGTGGCTAACAACTACATTTAGGATAAAAGACAAACTCCTGTTTGATACTTAAAACCCTTCACAATCTGGCTCCAGGCTTATTGTATAACACTCTCCCCTTCATATCCTCTATGTTCCTGCTAAACTGCTCTATACGTATCATTCCATATCTTGGCACTGTGTGTGCTTCTGCACACAGGCTGTCTCTTTTTAGAGCCCATGGCTTCCTTCAAGGCTTAGCTCAATGGTTCCCACATACAAAAGGCCTATCCCAATTTCTTCAGCACTAGTGCGCCATTTCCTTGAAATTACTTTGTATGTATTTTGTATTAATTTATTTTGCTCACACTGTTTTTCACCAAATAGATGTGGATTCTTTCAGGGAAGATACAACTGTTCTGTTTTTGTCTTTGAATTCTCATAGTCTACACCAAGGCTTCCCACCTTAGGCTTTTATTGAAACAGACGATATATTCTCATTTGCCATTTTAGTGAGAGCTGTGCCGTAGCTTGGCTTCCTTTACTAAAGCATTAATGTAAATTTCTATGCTCGTAAGCAGGCCACATAAATTGCAGTGGGGCTGCATTTTGGACAGCCCTGGTCTACACTGTGCCTTACTAAATGAATGGATGGTAAAGGTATAAGCAGTCCTAGTTTGAAGTTCAGCAGGTAATGCTTACTGTTAAGTCATTTTTTTCCTAAGATCTCAATATCTGTCTTGTTCAAGATCATATGATCTAGGAACAGAGCAAACCTGTCAGCCTGTACCTCTTGGAATACCTGAGTGTAGTATTCTATGAGAGCTTCTGGGGTCCCCTATTTTTGAATCTACATCTTCAGAGAGACCTCAAACTGGAAAAGAGGCTATTTTAATGTCTTTCACCAATGTCGTGCTCCAGACCTGGAACTCTAGCTGCCTATTGTAGTCCTCCTTATGTCCCAGTCACACCTTAAAATCATCCTTCCCCTAAATCCTTCAACTACTATTTCTATCTATGGCAATATATGCAGTCTCCCATGCTCATAAACTTAGTTATTTCCCTCTACATGACCCTTACTGTCACTTCTGACAACCAGTCAATTAGAAGGCGCTATAGATTCTACCTTCACAACATCATTTTTATCCATTGTCTCTTCTCTATTCTTTTTGTCCCCCTGTCTTCAACAAGTCTAGCTCTCATTACCACCTGCCTAGATTTATGGAGTAGCATCCAATATCAACTAGATCCTCAACTCTCTTTAATCCTTCATATAGCTACCAGAATAATTATTCTTATGCATAGATCTAGTTATGCTACACATTGTTTAAAAGCGTAACCCAAATAAAGTTTAAACTCTTTTGTCTGGCATTCAAGGCCCTCCTAAATTTTCTACCTTTTCAACCTTCTCTCATATTTATTTCCCATATACTTTTATGTTCTAGTCACAGTGGACTACTTCCTGCTCCCAAATCACTACAGTTTAACTTTGCTTGTTCTCTTTCTTTAAAATACTTACCTCCCACTGTTTCATGGATTCTCAAATATCCTTTAAAGTCCAATTTTAAATGCCACCTCTTTAATAAACCCTTCTGCACTATACCACAGCCAGTAACATCTTTTCCTTTCAGGCCTTATATATCACTTTGCTTCACTGTTTGTTAATATTAATAATGTTAATATTATAATATATAATATTGTTAATATTATAAAAGATTGTGCTAGGTGTTGGTATCAGCAACTCACAATTTCTCCGAGACTCAATTTCCTAATCCATAAAATGCTACTTGCAGTATCTATCTCACAGAGTTGGTGAAGAAAGAGTTCAATAAACCTTAGAGTAAAGTAAGACCCTTTTTATTTAAACTTTGATCTCTGCATATAGTAGGCACTTAAGTGACTTTCTTTATTCAAACTACTTTGACACTGAGATGAGGGACTAAGGGATCTAAAAGAAGGCATTAGGGTGCTAATACTGGAGTGTGGGACACTTCACTGGAGGTCACCGATATAATGGGCATATAATGACATTTATGGGTCAGAGAAAACAGCTCTGGTTTGTTGTAAGGCAGAATGATGGTTCTGAAACGAAGAGGAACATACAAAAAGGGAGATAAAAACATGCCTTTATCTTGATACTGTTTTCTTTCACTTTGCTGCCCTAAGTTACATAAATATGTTATTTAAAGCACTCAGTTTCCCAGTCCCAAAAGGAGTTGTGAAAGATGATGAGTGAGCTGGTTCTAGCAATGGCTATAGAATGTGCAGTAAAAAAAAGTATGTGTGATATTAAGAATGTGGCTCACCCATATATGCATCAGTTTAGAAGTAACAATAGCTTTGAGTTGATTCCAATGATCAAACATTTCTCTTTTAAGACAGAAATCTATTCCATTGTCACAGATTAAATACAGCATTGGCCCTGGTCAGACACACTGAAAACTCAGGTTGATGATTAAAAGGATGAAATGAATTAGAGTGAATGTATGGATCAATATAACTCATCCCTACTAACTCATAGTACATGTCCTAATGATGGTAGATTATCTTCATATAGAAGGAAGATGTTTATTACTGTATAACACTCTAGATACTGCTTGGGGCTTAAGCAAGGGCAACCAATAAACATTTGGTTAGGAATTACTTATTATGTATTCAACCCTAGATCCTGTACCTGTATATTTGACCAATATTGTTAATTTATCAAGTAAACACGTACAAGGCTCTGAAGCAGCTTGTGCCTTCATAAGTTTAAACATAAGGCTGCCCAAACAGAGGTGGTTTCACTATAACCAAATCCACTGTAGTCATGAAACTCCATGGTACTGTTTGGTTCGATGCCCATTTATGATGTTATTCCTGTGGAACTACTTCTTGTAACATTGGCTAGACTAAAGTTGTGTTTTTCCAAAGCCAATTAATGTTAGGTAGGTTATGTTAATAAGAGGTAAACCTCCTTATGAAAGTTTACATAGCACTTATTAATACAGAGTGATGTAATAGTCTGATTAAGTTCCCATTACTGCCATAGAGGAAAAAAAGTGAAATATTCATATTCTCTGATGTAAGAAAAGTATTACATTTTAATTTCAAGGCAAGGTAATTTCTTGAACACAATAAATACAAAGCAGATGGAATCGTGGTCTGTTTTAATCTGGATACTGTTTAGGAAACAACAAGAAAAGTGAGCCCCCAAAATTTTCAAGTTTCTAAAGAAAAGTCAATTCGAATAAGAATTAAGTTTTTTTCCCTTAGGCTCATGATCCTATTTTCTATCATATAGTTGTCTTTTTAAACCTGGGGCCCTATTAAAGTGTAGTGGATAGGCACAGATAGAATGGGGGATGGAGAGGGAAAGGAAACCACAGAGAAAGGGAAGTTAAGAGACCTGATGTATAGTATTTCACAGAAAGTGAAACAGAAGTACATGTAAACAACACAGTGCACATATCAGACCTGATGCAGACATGGACCTACTTGACCTGCTATTTCAGTAGTCTTTAGTGAAGTTCATCATCAGAACCTGGCAAAGGTTTTATACTCGGCACACAGGAGGAATTTACGTGATGTTATCGTCAAACTACTTTAAAATCTAGTTAAGGTATGAAGGGCATCTCCTCCAAGTAGCTTTCCTGGATTGGACGCAATCCTACCCTGATACTTTTACTTCTCTTCCTTTCAGTACTTATATACTGTTTTCAATACAACAATGCCTTACTTTTTTTCTTGACTTGTTAAGTGCTTAAAAATTTTGGATAGATACCTCTACAATTTATACTATATTCTGTCACCTTCTGAGTAAAATGAACACAATCATACTGTTTGTGACCCATGATCATCATGAAGATCAATTATTTTGTTAATAATGAGGTGTAACAAAATGAGATCAACTTCACAAGCCACATAGAAATATTGGGCTTTTTAATATCTTCTACGATGCTGGCCTTTGAGGTTACTGTTTACAGGGTTGTTTACTCCATATACCAAATAGCCCTTTTGCTACCTTTCTATCAGGCTACACAATACACTTTTGTAAGCTCATGCCTACCTCATTCCTCACAGCCCCTTTTAACTTGCTATGTTTAGAACATGCTAAAGTAATGTATAAAGTAAATAATAATAATAACAATAACAACAATACTAGCATTTACATAATGGTTTAAGGTTTGCAAAACACTTTACAAGTAGGACATCATTTTACATATTTCATTTAGATAGTGTCAGGGTGTTGTCCTTAGGTATTAATCTATGTAAACATTCGTATAGGAGATTAATGGTTTTTATGAAACGTATTATGGCTACATGAAAACACTGAAATTCTTAGGCTACTACAGGTAAAGAACCTCTGACTAACTGAAGTGTTGATTTGCTATCAATTGTATGTTAATTTATAAGTCTCTTAAAGAATTTTATCATGTATAATGATATATCCCCAATCATCCAAATACACAATGCAATATTAGAGATAGTACATGGATTATCAGGTTGAAAAGAAAATGAATAAGTGAACAGAGAAGTGTGAAAGATAGTAGGCAAGTATCAGAGATCGGGAAATGGTTGGAGCCAGCCCCTCTAGGTCTGGTACTATGTGTTCTATTTCTTTTACACTCTCTGTATATTGCACTGTAAAGTATTTAGGACATAGTGGGCACTCAACAATAAAAGTGCATGTTCAGAAGTTCAATGTTTGTTTTTTCGGTCATGGACTTGAGTCTTCACTGATATTACACTGAAGCAGGTGTAGACCAACTACTGTTCTGCACCTTAGAGCATTAAGAGTTGTTTAGTGCATTGAGACCATATGTATCAGAAGTAGGACCTAAATCCAGGTCTTCCCGATTTGAGGCCTGTTCTCTCTAACCACTATGACATTGCTACCTTGAATCTAAAATACTTTAAACATGGCTTTCAACAAAATTTTAAGTTATACTTCAAGGTTTAACTCAGATAAATATAAAGTTATTATTATTCTCCTCTGATATACACTCAGTCCATCCATGACAGGTTTCCACAGATCTGGGGATTCTCTTAACTAACTTTTCATTGGTCTAAAAGTGGGTCCTGAAACACTGTTTTCTTAACTTCCCCATAATTTTTCAATTTTGCTGAGAAGAAATCAGAAGTAGATTGAGGTAAGGCAGGAAAGGGAGGTACAACTGGCTAGGGGAAGCCACAAATTCCTAAACATAAATTTAAAGAGGGAATGGTCTACTAAAAGGGTTGTCTTTGCATGTAAACTGCCACAGAACTTAAATAGGATAGGGTAGAGGAGGAAGAATTTTTAGTCCTCATGCCTCAGTATGAAAGCCAAAATATCATACGCTCTTCTCCTATACATTTTGACACATATATACTTTATACGTTAAAAACCTTATGAATATACACAAATAGCTTGGCCAGTGAACGAATAAATGGGAAAGAGGCCTTCAGTGGGAGACACTAAGAAAAGTGTTTGAGAAAAAAAGGGGTGATAGGCAAATGGTAGCTTTTGGCTACTTTTCACTGCTGAAGACAGAGGCCAAGTCACATTTGGAAATCTAAGAAAGGGAAAAACTAAATGTTCTGCTTATAAGGTGTTATTATAATCAAACCTTTTAAGGCAAACGGTCAATCCTTCTTATCACCTGTTTCTCCTCCCTGCTACACATATCTGAATGATATAGAGTAATGATAATGGATGGAATACACCCTCACACACAAATCAAGCAATGAAAACAATGATACATTAACTTAAAAAGATACCTATTTAAACATAAAAACATAAAGGAGAAACTTATGTTCATATTTTATGTACTTAGACCTTCTGAATGTATTTTCAGTGGAGACTTTGGTTTTATGTAGTATTCTAACTTTAGGCTTAGTTTGTGAAGTCAACTAGATGCAATGGAAAGAATACTGGATTTGGAACTCAAAGGCTGAGATGGAATGGTTCCTTTTCTACAACTACGTAAGTAGGTCAAATTTATTTAACCTTTCTCAGTTTTCACATCTGTAAAATGAGGAGGCTGAACTGGTTGACCATGGTCCTTTCCAACTCTAAATCAAAGATTGTGCCATTTGTAGGACCATATAAGTCAGGGATCTCAGTGATCTAGTCCAACCCCTTCACTATGACAGGGAGTTACATGTACTTGCTTAATACTCAACTTACACTGACAAATTTATGGAATCTGGCTTCAGAATGCCACCAGGAGAGATGGCACAATACTGCATCATAATGTGCTGCAAATAACTGACAGAGTGGATAACAAAGGCCTAAATAACACAGAGTTGAATAAAGTAGAAAAAATTATTAGCTGTCCACGAAGTCTTTGAGTAGCTACTTTAAGTATTAAGAATGACCGATTCTACTTGTTTATTGCTTCCTAATAGGCAACTGACCTGAAATTAAAAAAATAGTGGTGAACACATGTTCATTTTTCTTAGAAAAAGTCAACTACTGAGTCAACAAGGGAGCAAGACCATATATATGGGCCTTAGGTTTGTATCTGTTGTGAACTTATGATTTCCTTTAAGAATTATTTTTAGTGTTGCAGTTCTTTTAAGCAACTAAAGGATAAAATCACGTATAAAAATTGTTATATCCATAAAAATAGTAACTTGTTTGATTTAAAAAAAAAAAAAGAGGCACTGGAGTCAAGAAAGGCAGTCCCTTTTGAAAACTGAGATACTTCAATACCTCTCCTTGGAACAACACAGATTTGATTTTTATACATGTGGCTTTGGTTGTAAATTGGTGCGCCCTTCCCACCAAATATACTATAACTGAACACCACCAGTATGTATTAGACAATTAAGTATTTGGGATGCTATCGGCCAGAAGGCTGGACTGAAGTCAGCATGCTCATACAAAAAAACTGCTAAACGTCTACATGCCAGCTGATGGTCTTGAAGCAAAAGTATATTTGTGTTGTGGCAGGAGAGAGGAAAAGAGCCACACCCAAAATTAAGGCTCCTTAAAGTGATATTAAGTTTCAGATTTGTGACTTTCAGAATTACGACATTTTAAAAACTACCATTTTCCACGGATATGTCCAAGCCATGTCAGGCTCAACATTTTTAAAGGAAAGGTTCCACTGGTCAATACCACTTGGGTGATTTTATTCACTGTAGGTGGCTCCAGCACAGATTTAATACTAATCACAGAGATCTTTAAGTAGGAAACACCGGGACCACGAACGGCCTAACCCAAGGAGCTCTTCGTGGAGATCAGGAAGAGTGAGAGCTAACCAGCTTTCCCTGAGCCCGGGGCTGCTGGATGGGGTTAGATTCCACCTAAGTAAACTTGACAGACACTAAGAACACGGTAATTTTGATGGACTGACCCGAGGGAGCAGCACTCGGTCGGTCCTCTAAGAAGAACTAAAGCTCTCGACCTGCCCTCGTCCTTCCCGGTGACCCTCCAGAAGCCTCCCCGTCGTGGACCCTCGAGGGGACGCCTCTTCCGTGCTGGCCGCCGGCCATTCCTCCCGCCCCTGCCCGGGTACCTGGAGCCTCGTCCACGGCTCCCAGTCATTTCCACTGCCCCCGGCCCACGCTTACCTTGGCCACATAGTCTTTCACCTCATCCAAGTCTCCATTTTTCAAAGCCCACATGAACTCCTTGTCGCACATTACTGCGGCGGGGCCGGCCGGATGGAGAGGGGGAAAGAAGACGGCGGGCGGGACTGCAGGAAGCAGGGCGAGGAACCAAGGCAGCGGCGGCGGGCGGGGAGCGGCCGCGAGAAGCCCGGACGAAGGGCGGCACAGGAGGGCTGCTGGCCAAGGCGGTCGGACGCAGCAGCGGCGGTAGCCGGGAGAAGGAAAGTTCTCTCAGAGCCGGGGGCCGCGCCAAACGGAATCCGCCTGGAAAGCGAGAAGAGCCTTCCACTTCCGGTTCACGCTCCCTCCAGTGACCCACCCCCGGCTTCCTCTTCCTCTTCTCCCCTCCAACGCCCAGACCAAAGCCCCGCCCCCGTCACCAGCGGTAACACGGGGGTTGGAAGGGGGCGGGGAGTACTTTTAAGGACTGGCTGGCCTCCTTGCGCAGGCGCGCTTAAAACCGGGGGCTGGTGGAGCGATTTGAATCAGTAGAGGAGGCGTAGTAGGGGTGCTACAGAGAACAATTAATTGTAGAAGAGTTCTGGGACTTGCGGCCCTTAAAGATAGAAAGAATCGGTCAATTAGACACCTATTGAGCATCTAGTATGTTCCATTCACTGGGCTAGGTGCCGGGTTGCTAACATTCATTTGGAAGAGATAACATACATGGACATTTAAAAGGACACACTATGTATAGACATACATATATGCATATGTGTATATATATTCATATGTATAGACACACAGACGCACACACACAGAGCAAGTACATAAATACAAAATAACTTGGGAGAAGAGACACTAGATAGCCCCCAGGGGGATCAAGCCATATGTAGAATGCAATACCTGAGATGAACTTTGAAGGTAATTAGAGATACTAAGAGGTGAAGGGGAGTGCATTCAAGGCACGCAAAGTGGACGGTCTTGTATGTACAATGTCATCAAGAGAGAGAAGAACTGTCCTGTGTGAGTGAAGAAAGAATGTCACTTTGGCTAGACCATAGAGAATGGGTAATAACATATAAAAAGGTTGGAAAGGTAGCTTGAGGCCAGCTTCTGAAGAACTAGAAATGTCAGGCAGAGAAATTTGTATTTTACCCTAGAGATACTTAGAAAGAAACTCAGGAGACTTTAACTGGGCTTTGATCGTCAGAAATCTTTTTTTTTTTTTTTTGTAGAAAGCTAAGCCTAAACCTGAGATTACTCAATCCAAACCAGTATTTTGCTGTTTTCTAATTCAGGCTTAAATTTAGCCTCATTCAACACAATAGATGAAAGCCAGTTAAAAGAAGCAGAATGGGACTAAATCCAACCTGAGTTGTTAGTTATGGTGGTTAAGGAGAGACACTGAGAAATTCTGGCTGAGCATATTCCTTTAGCATCATATATGATCTCTAAAGCATGTTTGAATTTTGAGTCTTGTTTTTTTTTCATAGCTAACATCATGCTTCAGAAGATTCTCAGAGTCCAAAGTGCTATTCAAAGTTGGTGATTCCTAAGGAAACTGAAAATACTTCAAGACTTTTCTACAATTACTTTCAAAGCCAGTAAGTCTGGGACAGAATGTGCCTGAGACATTTCTGAGGGCAGATGCCCACTCACTAAAATTTATCCAAAATGGAACCGACCCAGAGAAACTAGGAAGTCTAACTAGAAAAGTAAGCATCCCATATCTTGCTGCCCTCAAAGAGCAAAGACTTCATTCAGTAATACTGCATAGGTATCTGTTGTTATATAGAATATATTCCAGGAATGTTAACTATAAATAGGAATTTCTATAAAAGGAAAGCAACTTTCCTCATAAACTTGTTTGGACACAAGATTTGTCTTGACTTCACAAACTAGAGATGTGTCCTCAGAGAAAAGAAATTCCCAGTAAATCCATTTGAAAACTAGACTAATGATAATAGGAAGGACTTTGACAGCTTAGTATTATAACTCTTATTATAATACTAGAAACACTTTCAGAAAACCTTCATAACTTCCAGAATTTTCCCTTTTCTAGCATTTAGACTGTCCTATGTTTCACTCTCAGTACTTGTCTTTCTACACAAGAGTACTGGGATTTTTCTTATGCTTGAAGGTTGCCTAATTCCACACTTGCAACTCCAAAAATTCACCTTCACCTTTTTTTTCCCCTTATATAACCTTTCTCTTTTTTTAAATTTTTTTTTAGATTTTTTAATTTGATATTTTTTAGTTTTCAGCATTGATTTCCACAAGATTTTGAGTTACAACACTTTTTTTTGTTTTAATACTTACATCTAATAGAATTAGTCTAAAATATTACAGCCTGCCCTTGGTGCTTCTGTCTAATATTACTGTACATTGCAAGTTCCTTTAAGTTGAACCTTCACGTTTTTCAAAGTGAATTAATACTTTAATTTGTCTGTTTAATAAGTTTGAAATGCCATAAAACGACTTTATTCTAAATGGCAACACAACAATCAAGGCTAGATTCCTCTGACGTAACAGCAAGAAAAATGTATCAAGCATGTTCTGGGCACTTTGCTAGGAGTTGGGAATACAAAGATAAAAATGAACATTGTCCTTGACTTCAAAGAGCTTATGTTATATTGGAAGAGACACCATGTTCCCAAGTACAAAACATGTGCATAATAAGGATATACAAAATATATACAAAATTAGTTTCTTGGGGTAGGCACTCCTTTCCTCCCTTTATGACCTGTCCCACAGTGTTCTATCCTTAATCTCTTACCACATCAAATGCAAGAGCAGGAAACTAAAGGCCTTTTATTCACTTCTCCTCTTGAGGTTCCACTTACTACTCCATGACTGCCCCCTCTTTTTGCTGTTGCCTCTCCCTATATATGCATTTATTTTATTTGTGATTTGGTACAATCTTTCATATAGTATTTGATAGTTTTCAGTTCTTTTGAGGACTGTTTGTTTATATTTTTGACAACCTACTCATTATGAAATGACTTTTGATTTTATGTATTTCTATTAGTCTATTTAGCTCGATTAGCTTGATATAAGTCTTATGACTTATAGCTATTTGACTCAAAGATTTTTTTCCTCTGTCAAACACTTTTATTCTTATCCTGTTAATTTTGTTCATACAAATGCTTCTTAATTTCCTGTAATTGAAATTATTTTTATTTTTACTTAAAATTTATTTCTACTTTATTTTTTTGTAATCAATTCTATGCAGTATTTCTGAAAGTTGTTGTCCCTGTAGGGTAGAGGTATAAAAATCCCAAGAATTGGGTAATATAATTGGGAAATATTTAAAAAATAAATACAAATACGATACAACATAGGTAACGTTAACGTGTAGTTTTCTAATTCAATATGCAGCCCCACAGGGATCTTTTTCTCCTTGAGTTGACGCCACTACTCTGACTTCCCTTTTGTATATGTGGAAATTGATGGAGAAAAAGGCAAAAGAGTATTTTGTATAAGAAAAGAAAAAAATGAAATTCACCGATAAGGGATATAAAGTATCTCCTCTTTCAAAGAACAGCTTGATGCCTAAGAGGAATAGGAAAATAAATTTAATTCAGTAAAAACTTATTAAAATCTATGTGTAAAGAAACACAGTTTTCAGATAGTCTTGAGCAGATTTGTTACAAAAGGAACAGAAAATGAATTGTGGCATAAATATAAGGGCTATGTTACCCAATAAAGAATGTAGGATGATGCCAGCTAGTCAGTAAACAAGCATTTATTTAGTACTTAGTATATGTCAGGCACTGTGTTAAACTTTGGAGATATGAAGAAAGGCAAAAACAATCCCTGATCTCAAAGAGCATATATTCTAATGAGGAAAGACAACATGGAAATAACCAGTTTTGTACAAGATGTAACTGGAGTAGATGTTCATTTCATTAGCAGCTGGAGGATATTGGGGGGGAGCAAAAAGGGGAAAACCAGGAAAGTTTTCTTGTATGTGAACAGTGTTTTAATTTAAAGGGGGCAGATATGTAACTTTTATTTTGAACAAACTAATACAACGTGAGTATGAAAGTATGAAACAGTTGTCAGAGGTACGTTTTGTTAAATTGGACCCCTTTGAAGACTATGGAATGACTGAAGCTGCAAGTCATTTTGGTCTCTCAGGTCATTTGTATGTTTTAAGATTCAAGAGGGTAAAGATCATAAAATGAAAAATTACATAGCTGGAGACTATGGAATATCTAAATAAGGATTGTTGATTTCATAGGGGGTATTAAGTCTTTAATCCCATAAGTGAAAAGTGAGTCATTGAGTACTAGGAAATATGTGAAGGTTGAAGAGGTGAATGAGAAGCTTGACTGGACTGGAACAAGGGTTAGAAAAGTTGTGTGAAGAGTTGGCAACCAGCAGTCACCTGGCAGATGGCTTCAGCAGCAGGATGTTCATTGGCTGGAGAGAGATTGGAACTCATTGGATAAAAATTCATCAGGTTTTGTGCTTCAGTGCCACCTAGAGTTTTGTTTTTTATTAATTTATTATATCTTTTATTACTTAGATTCTTTAGCCTATTGATATTCTTTTTGCTTTCTCAGTGTCACTCAGTGTGTGTGTGTATGTGTGTTATGTGGACATATGTTGTGTGTGTGTTTTAAAAAGAAATTCAAGCAAGAAACAAATGCTCCCCAACCCTACATTCCTATCTTTGTTGTTCTTTGCTACCCTCTCTGGTTTGAGAGGGAAAATTTAGTGAAAGAGGTTTTACAGTTGCTTAGGTGTATTGAAAGAGATGCTGATATCTAATTGTATGACTCAGAATCCAGATGAGTGAATAATTGCCTGGGTTTTTCTGTCTTGCTCAAAGAATCATCTTGAACTACTTGCAGTGAACTCTCTTTGCTTCAAGTTGGTTGGACAATATGGCATATTGTTGAATAGATGGCTGTCAATGTCTCTATATCGTAGAAAAAAATACAGACTTGATGAGCTTTCAGTTCTTTGGCAGAAAGAACTACTAGCTAAATTAAAAAGTATGATACTTAGCACCCTTTAAGGGGGATTGTTAGGTGAAAGCACTTGTAAATGTTTTATTAGTTTGAGAATAGAGGAGAAGAGGATCTGCCCATCAGGAGAGTAGTGAGCATCTGCTGGAGAGCAGTTAGCAGAGTAGCAGTTATATGTGGTATATATATGTTCCTCAGTGGCCCAGGGGCCCAATGACTTCAGAGCCTACAGTCTGGAATTGTGAGTTACCTCAAGGACATGAATTTTCTGCACTCATGTGTTTCCTTGTCAGATTTCCCTGAGAAATACTAAGTACACTCATGGGAGAGTGTGATGTAAGCTCATGTGTGAATTGTGGTATGTTTATTATTACCACACATCCTTTGATATATAAATACATGTTGTTATTATTTACCATATTTTAGATAAATGTTCAAGTTTATAATCTAAAAATATTAGCATTGTGAATGGCTGGTTTGTATACATGAAAGCATGTCAATGAGGACTTGAAAGCCATACTGACAAACAGGGACAGTGTAATTTCCCCACAAAATAATCCTTAGGACCAGGACAAAGTTTGAATGTTGCCATGTGGTGGTGTTTCTTCTTTGGAATTGTATATCAGTGTGAGGGCAGGGTGAAATGAGCTGTTAACCACCAACCCTTTGTGAAGTGGGAGGTGTTAGTGTGTTTGACCACACCATACACTTGTTACATTTGGTTAAGAATTCTTCCTCTAGTCATAGATGGGAAAGGTACCTGATGTGGTTTTCTCCTAAATTTTTAAATTTTATAGCTTTGATATTCAGTACAATGTATTCACTTAGTCAGCATTAATTAAATGCCTGCTCTGTGCAAGGCACCATGCTAAGTGCAAGGGATTCAAAAATAGGCAAAAGGTAGCCCCTTCCCTCAAGGAGATCACAACCTAACGGAGGAGGCAACAGACAAACAAATATTAAAAACAAGCTATATACAGGATAAATGGGAAATAATTAACAAAGGGAAGGCATGATGTAAGATATTGGGCTAAACTTAATTTCTTCTAGAAATTTTCCTAGCAATTCTTGCTAAATAGGTAGTTTCTTCCATGGTATGTAATATTTTGGAGTTTATCAAACACTGAGTTATTGAGTTCAGCTATTTGATTCTCCTTTTTCTAGTCTATTCCATTAAATATACCTTTCTATTTTTTAACTTTGTACCAAATAGATTTGATGATATTGCTTCACAATATAGTTTGAAGTCTAAAAGTGCTATTGCCCTATTAATTCCTACTTATAAAAATTGTTTTTTTCTAGATGATCTAAATCTTCTGTTCCTCTAAATGAGTTATTTGATCTCTTCTGCTTTCAGTTTTTTTTGTTTTATCTTTTATGTCAAACACATGGCCCATATAATGTATTTGGCCCACAACACTCCACAGTGCAGCCCAAACCAGATTAAAATGTAATTGGGAAATGCTGAACAAAGTAAATAAAAATGCAGTAAAACACAGATAACATTAATATGTGATTTTCTAAGTCAACATGTGGCCTGCAGGGATCATTAATATATGGTTTCATGACTCCTGTGGCCCTCTGTATTCATTTGAGTTTGACACCACTGCTTTATACAACTAATTTTCTTCATGTTGTCTCACTGTCACTCAGAGAATTTGTGCTTTAAAAAAGAAGGAAAATCAAAAAAACAAAAATGAGCCCCAATTCCACATTCATATTTTTGTCTAACTCTTGTCACATGAAAACAAATACTGCATTTCTTAGTCTTTGAGTACTATCTGAAAGTATTTAACTTTTTGTTTTTTAGTTAATTTGGATGTGGAATACCCTGTCATGAATGATTAGAATTCAACCCTTTTACGGAACATCCAATTATTTCCTTTGATGCTTAGTTTCAGCTTTGCAGATGTGTGTGTATACACACAATATGTATATGTCCACATATACATACATATACATATATACACATATATAAATATACATACATGATATACATATCAAATATATTTATTGTTGATAATCAATCCTAATTCTTTACTCTTTGGAACATCATTCCATTTTTCTTTGTTTAATTGTAACTGTGGGGCAATCATGTGGTATTCTGAATGGTTCACTTTTTAATGTGAAAGATTTTTTCCTTGGTGCTGGAAAAATTTGTCCTTTGCTATTGTAGTTTTGATTTTTGACTATTATGTTTCCTGACGAAATTAATTTGGGCTTTATGCTGGTGCTCTGTGTATTCTCTTTATATAAGTTTTTCTGTTTGCTTAAAGTGTTTCTAGAAAATTATTCTATATGATTTCTTGGAGTAAGATTTTTTTATGATTTTTTCTGGGCAACCAACTTCCTTAGATTATTTTTATAGTCTATTTTGAAGTTCAGTATGCATATTTTAAAGAGCTCTTATACATTCCATTAGCTTTTTTACTTGCCTCTGCACTTTTATGTTTTACTTATATTGCTCCAATTTTCAAGAATCTACTGTTATGTGGAGTGTCTCAGTATTTTTTCCTAAATTCTGTAGTCTTTGGTTATATAAACACATATATGGATGGTGCATTAATCAAGTCACTTAAACTTCTGTCTGTTGCTTGTAGATCATTCACCTTTCTTAGTCTAGTCCCTTCCTTCCACTCCCTTCATAAGGTCATTGTGAGGAACAAAGAAGAAATTTGTAAGGTTCTTAGCACAGCCATCTGGCACATAGTAGATACTATATAAATGCTTATTCCTTTCCCTTCTCTCCCCTCCCCCTTCATTAAAGCATTTTTAAAAATGTTCAGAGAATAGAGGATAATAGAAGGCAGCCCAGAGGGAAGTATAGAAAAGTAGAACAGTTTGGAAAGTTACATCTTGTATTAATTATATAATTAAATGGAAAAGCAAACCATGTAATAGAGAGTCACAGCTTCATATACAACTCCCCTTTTCTATTTTACTATGTATTTGGTTTATTTTACTTGGTGTTTAAGTTCAGAAAAAAATGAAAAATTTAATTAAAAAATTTAAAGCAACTAAACAATTAGTTAAACAATGTAAAGAATTACTATGTAGTGGGTTTTTTCAGTTAAGTTCTTGCCATTGGTGAATTTGCTGAATTTTGGGCCCCTTTACTTGTATTCTCTGGCATGGTGAGAGAAGAGTCTCTTATAGGAAACCTCTCACTCTGCCATCTTTCCAAGATTCCCTAGATTACTATAAAACTCTTATGAGAATGACCTACAATAGCTAGCATTTGTGTAGTACTTACTATATGCCTGGCACTGTGCTAAATGCTTTATAAATATCTCATTTGCTCCTCACAAAAACAACCTTGGAAGGTAGGTGCTATTATTATCCCCATTTTACAAATGAGGAAACTGAGGTAAATAGAAGTTAAATGACTTGCCCAAGGTCACACAGTAAGTGTCTGAGATCAGATTTGAACTCAGATCTTCCTGACTCCAGGCCCAATGCTCTATCCATTGTCTACATACCTACTAATCTACATGTTCTATATATACAGTCATAGTTTCTATAAGAAATCAACAAGTAGTTTTTCAAATGATTTTCTGTAACAGACCGCATCTTCATAGACTCATGATTGACTGACGGGTATACTAATATAAGATCCAAGTGTATTTATTTTTCGTTGATTATATAAAAAATTATTTTGTAGAGTAGAATATACTTTCAAAGGCTGTCTTCCAAAAGTTATTCCTCCTTTGTATGTTATGATCATAAAACATTTTTACAAAGGTATAACCACGGAGATGACTTTGTTTAATAATTTACTATTAATAACAAGCAAAACTTAAAACGAGACCTATCTCAATCAGTCAGTCATTCAACAAGCATTATTAAGCCCTGACCATCTTCCAGGCGCCATATTCACTGCTGGGGATACAAACACAAAAGTGAGACTGTACATATTCTCAAGGAGCTTCCATTCAATAGGGAGATATAATAAGATGTGGCAATCAGAGATGGTAGTCTTGGCATAAGAAGCCATAGGAATAGTGATTAGAGCATAGAGTAACAAATTGTCATGGTCATGCCTTTTTCAGTGTAGGATGGGATGAAGTGGACAATAGAGTTTTGATTAATACTGCAGAACAGGTAGGCAGATCCATCCAACAACACAATTAGCCTTTGTAGGACTATTGATTCCAGGACAACAGATGAGGGATGTGTAGCTATCTGAATTTTGCCTTTATTTTAACCACTCTTCTTCCCATTAGTAGACAAGGGTCTATGTTTGTGTGTGTGTGTGTGTGTGTGTGTGTGTATACATTCATGTTGTACTTCAGAGTAAGGCAGAATTTTGCAACAAATATTTCTAGGTTGAATTAGTGAAAGAAATCAATGAATGCAGGTGCTGGTAATTGCCATAGAAGCCTAAGTACTTTGAGCATCCTCTGAATACTAAACCAAAGCAATATTATTCTGGCATTCTTGCCCAACAAAAAAGAAAAACATATTGGAACACCTGTAAGCATTGAAGATGAACAAGAAAATCCCATTATGTATTGTCCCAAAGGACCTTCAGGATTTCAACTTAGTATTTGAGAGGAGGCAGATTTGCCTGAAGAGTACATGGATATTGGGATGGATATCACTGAGGCAGCCTTAAAGAATCTTGGGTCCCTTTTTATTATCTACCAGGAATTTTTATACTTGGAAGAGCATTAGGATACTTTGGTAGACATTGAGATAGTCATCATAGCGCTTTGCCTGCCATTTGGAGCATCTCAAATATTCTCTCTGGTTGTCCCAGGTTCCAAGAGAGAGACAAATCATTATTTTACAGTGAAGAGATTGGACTTATACTATTTTCTGGATCCATAAGATGGTTGAGTTGCGAGCAAACAGTCAGGGAATGTTAAAGATTGGACAAGGCCTAATTAGAGTTGTTTTTGCTATTTTAGGTTGACTAGCATGGCCTGCAGGAGGATTCTGTGACTTATAGGCTCAGATAACAGAAAGGACTGAGCAGTTTCTTCCACAGATACAAAGCAAGACAGAACCAGCAAGGGCTGAGAAAACTTCTAGTTAGAGAATTTACTGTAGTTGAGCATGGTTGTTACTGGTTCATAGTAGTATAGATTTAGATTAGCTTCAAAGCTCATCTCTTTCAACCCCCTCACTTTTCATATGAGGAAACTGAGCCCTAGAGCTGAAGTGACTTGTCAGGAGTCAATTCTAGGAAATAATCTCAGGAGGAAGATAATTTATCTTAATGAAATACTGTTTACCAGACTGAAGTGAAAAGTATGAGCTCAGAGATAAGACATCTAAGGGTGGATTACAGTTAAAGATTGGTGAGGAGGTACATAACTATATGAATGAATATTTCTTCACATAGTATTCTAAATCTGACTTTTTTGATCAATAGTGGTTGTCATGCTATTATCACAATTTTTTATTTTTATAGAAAAAGTATAATTGCCTAGAATAGCATGTGACATCCCTTTATCTGTCATTCATGGGTTTTGGAAATTTAAACCATTTGAGAAGTTAAATTAAGTCCAATAAATTATTAAGCACCTACTATGTACAAAATACTGTTCAAAGTACTGGAGGCTTGGATAGGACATGATTCTTGCCCTCATAGAACTTACTGTGTAGTAGAAGGATAGAACAGCAATAATTATAATGTACAATAATATGCATTAAGTACATTAGAGAGGTCAAAACCAATTGCTGGCTGACCTATAAATTATGAAACTAGGGGATGGCTATTGATCTGGTAGCTAGTAGAATGTAAAGTCCTTGAGACCAGACACTGGCTCACTTTTGTGTTCATATTCCTAGTGTTTAGTCTACATCTGACAGTGGTGAATACCTAATAAATGCTTGTTAATCAGTTGATTGGCATCTACCCATATTTTAGGCCTAGTTCCCAAAAGAAGGTGTGTAGCTTCAGAAAGGCTCCTGTTGTAAATCCACTCATATCAAAGTGCTAGCAGTTGCTGAGTTTG
This sequence comes from Phalanger gymnotis, assembly GCA_028646595.1. NCBI lineage: Eukaryota > Metazoa > Chordata > Mammalia > Diprotodontia > Phalangeridae > Phalanger > Phalanger gymnotis. The sequence goes on along the minus strand of CM053623.1, from coordinate 88,370,815 downwards.
AGTTCTTTGGGAATTATGCCCGGTTAAATTTATTAAGAAGTGGTTTTAGCTTTTTGGGTCTTTGTCATGTTGGGTTGAGTTTGTGGTACTACTAAAGATATAAATCATAAAGCCAAGTCTCACTGGTTTACTCATCAAGAATCTGCCTTTATGTGTTTGTTTCAGTAAACTGGGAGCACAGGTCACATCGATGCAGACTTTAACAGTCTAAGCAGATGCATCAACACCAACTAAGCAATGGCTTTTGGATTCAAGTAACTCCTATATGTTGATACAAACCATCCATAGATCAAGAGAGGCCTCTTCTTTGCCAAGAGAGGCAAATATACTTGCCTCTATTTAGCTAGGAGGAAATATGCCTGGAATCCATAAAAGACATTCAGGAGAGATTTTTATTTCTGATTTAGGTGAGCTGTAATGAATATGACTAGAACAGCCTGGTCCTATGCAATATTAATCCCAAATGCAACATAACCAAACCACCTTCCTACCTCTCTACATGTACATAAATAAGATTGAACCTCTGTGTTTTATCCTATATTCTTCCTGGACCTCATTTGGTGCTTAGTTTTGTGTCTATAAGTCTTTTTTTTGATGAGGCAGCTGCACTCAATAAGTAGGTTGATTGTGATGATGAAATAAAGTTTTGTAATTTAACACAATTATGAGTGGCTACTTGACTTACTAAAACTTAAAGTCACAGCTTCTAGTAGGCAGAGCATTGGCTCTTTGAAAAGCATTTCATGGCTCCTGGTGGTCCAAGTAATTTGTGGGTTGGTCCAAAGTGAAAGTTGCAGCCAAAAGGCCTTGCTAGCACATTCTGAGCACTTTCCTATGGTCAGAGGACTCTTAACAGAGTGGCTTTCCTTTCAACAGGTGGAAATAATTGGATTGTGAGGCCATTATAGGAGTCAGAGGACCCAGTTTTGAATCCACAATCTTGGATATGTAGTCTAACCACTGTGGGCCTTGATTACCTTATCTGTTAAAAAAGGCTTTGAACTATGACCCTTTGATCCTGGGTGAATAGCATGAGTAAAGGCACAGAGATGGGAGAGGGCATATATTTGGGGAATGTTGAGTCATTTCTTTTTTCACTGAAGCACAGGGTGGGAGAATAGTGGGAGATAAAGATGAACAGGTAGATTGGGGCTAGAATGTGAAAGACCTTGAATTGCCATCTAAGAAACCTGTAATTCATTCAACAAGTAGTGGGAATCCACTGAAGTAAGTTTTTAAGCAAAGGTTGGGAGGAGGTGGTGTCATAATTAAGAAGAGCTGTAGTTAATTTGGCAGCTGTGTGTAGGGTAGATTTGAGAGGGCAGAGAATGGAAAGGGGGGACAAGTTATGGAAGCTATTGTAATAGTTTAGATATGATGTAGGATAGATATGAATTTAGGTGATGACCTTGGAAGGAATAAGGAGGGAGGAGATGTGAAAAATATTAGCTAAATGATAAAATGAACAAAGTATGTTAAGTAAATTGCTATTTCTGAAATCTCTTGTTTCCCACACTTGGTTTAGTCAACTTAGTCATATCCCCTGCACCCCCCAATATTTTTTGTTGATATGCCATATGTGTCAAGAATGGGCAAAGCTGAGATTCAACTATCAGAACAGGTTCTTCAATCCAGAAATTTCCTAAAAAATAAACAAATATTTCTTAGGTCAAAGTTACAACCATATCATGATGGAGAGTATGTAATAATAATACTGTTCTGGTTATAATCATTTCTTTGCAACAAATAAACCAGTACAACAAATGCTTTCTCCCAGTCCTGCCCATATAACAATCATTAGTTTGAGAATGGCTTGTACTTTATTCTTTATAGATAGCCCATAAAGTCCCATTTAATACATAATGTAGCTCAAATAGTGTACATCTATAATTTAACAATAGTAAAATGATGCTTTTGCATCCAATACTGGTAATTTAACAAAACTATAACAAACAAATAAAAACATTTGCTATAATATGAGGGAATTGAGGAAAAACAGGTCCAGTTAGAGGATAGGAGGAAGATATAGACTTGTAAAGATCTAATAAAGAATTCTGTACACTTTCTATGACTTTAGGATTTGATGACACTAGTACTTTAATTTCAGTTTAAATGTTGCAATTTGCCTTTTCCTTAATATAGGGATATCATTAGCACTATCCATACTTATCAATCATGATTGGTATCAGTTTAGGTTCATAAGTAGAACAAGATTTGGGAGGATAAGAGAAAAGAATGAACATTTTATTAAACTCACAGAATAAGAGTTGAAAGATAGATGAGGAGAAGAAGAGGGCTTGTAGATAATGTATTTGCATGTCTATGGTTTTTGCTTGATGTTAATTGAGCTAAGAATGGGAAGAAGCTGGGCAAGAATGACTCTGGCATCAAATGACCTGGTCATGTCTCTTTTCTGCCTGTTACTAATTGTGTGACCTTGGGCAAAACATATAACCTTTCTATACTTCTGTTTTTCTTTTCTACAAAATGAATATGCTAGACCAGATGGTTCTTAAGGTTCCTTCTAGTTCTATATTTATAATCCTATGATTTATTCCAGTATGAAGTTTATGAAACTATAACCATGGTGACCAGAGATGTGACTAGTGTTGGGCAAATGAGAGCATTGATATCTCAGGGGCTGGAGAACATGCTTACTCTCTGTTAAGACTGCTGTCCTTGTGCTTATCTTGGGGGTTCCAATGGCTGGGCACCACGACCCTCAGGCGAACATGGTCATAGTCACTCAGGGAAAGTGGGGGTGAAGGGTGATACAGCTCTTGGTTCCAAGGGAAGGCAGAACACAAAAGAGGTCCATTAGAACAGGGTCTATCATGGGTCTCATCTTTTCCTACCTTTCTGTAGGGGTGTGGGCTAGATCACATCTTTTCCCAGCATGACTGCACTGTGGGCTGTCTTTTGTACTGCAACTGCTCCTGAATGCCTAAGCTATTTTTACCCTAGTAAAAAGATTCTGATGAAGAATTGAGAGGGAAGAGGGAGAGGGAGAAGTCCAAGATGACTCAAGGGTTCCAAGCTGGGCTAAAGAGGAAGGGTTTAAAATGTCACAATGGCAGCTGATCTTCATAAAACCAGAAGGCTTATAGCCAGGGGTGGGAAACTTGTGGCCTGGAGGCCACATGTGGCTTTCTAGGCCCTTAGGTGTGGTCTTTTGATGGAGTCCAAGTTTTACAGAACAGATCTTTTTATTAAGGGGATTTGTTCTGTGAAGTTTGGATTCAGTAAAAGAGCCACACTTGAGGACCTAGAGGGCCACATGTGGCCTTGAGGCTACACATTCCCACCTCTGATCATAGCTATATATTCAGCCTCTTTTGTGTTTCATAAAGTAAAAAGTTGAAGCCTCAGCAGTATAGAGGAATGCTCTGTATCAGGTTTGCCAGTTTCAAACCACAAATGAAAGTAAAACATCCAACTGCCCATGCTGAAAGAAGTTATCATAGCTGGCTATCCTATCAAAAGAAAATAAGTACTAGGATATTGAATATCTTCCAAGGAAGTAATTACTTTGGACAATTTAATTTTTAAGGGTGAGAGGCTTGTCATACAACAGCCATTGAGTGCTGAATTGGCACAGGATTTATATTAGAGCAAAATACACAATTAGTGATTTGCTGGTTAAAAAAAAAAATGCAACTCCGCCTCCTCCTTTTCCTTCCTCCAACAACCCAGCAACTTAAATTCCCTAAATGTTAAAATGCAAATCCTAAATCAAATCCACTAAATCAACCAGTATACATTTATTTAATTGAGTTTTCCCATTTCAGATATCAAGGGAAAAATAATATGCTTTTGATGATGTATAGAAGAAAACATCAACATTGGCTCTTACTGGTGTAGTTGAGAGGACTTTAAACTTTGTTTTTCTAGACACATTCAAGGGGAATATGACATTTCTTTTTTATTTCTGTTTTCTATTCCAAATTCTTTCCCTCTTTCCAGCACCTATCTTAACAGTTGAAAAGGCAAGAAATACAGTACCCATTGTACATAAGAAATCATACAAAATATATTTCTGTATTAATCATATTCTAAAAAAATGACAAAAATTAAAGGAAAAAGTATATTTTATTCTGCACTTTGAATCCTTTAGTTCTCTGTTTAGAAGCAGACATTGTCTAGCATTTTACATCATGAATTCTTTGGAGGTGTGGTAGATCATCGTATTGATCAGAGTTACTAAGTCTTTTGTAGTTGATTATCTTTATGATGCTATTGTTACTGTATAGATTGTTTTCCTGGTTCTGCTCAATTCACTTTCCATTAGTTCAATGAAGTATTCTCAGGTTTTCCTGAAACCATATCCTTCATCATTTCTTATAGCACAAAAGTATTCTCTCACATTCATATACCATAACTTGCTTAGCCATTCCTTAATTGATGGGTACTCTTCAGTTTCTACTTCTTTGTGACCACAAAAAGAACTGCTATAACTGTTTTTGTACATATGTGTCCTTTCCTTTTTTCTTTGATCTCTTTGGGATAGAAACCTAGTAGTGGTATTGTTGAGTCAAAGAGTATCTTGAGTCAAGTACCTATTTTCTGATATCCCCTCCAGCATTTGTCATTTTCCCTTTTTTTGGTCATGTTAGCAATCTGATAGTTGTGAGGTGGTACCTCAGAGTTGTTTTAATTAACATTTTTCTAATTTTTAGTGATTTAGAGCATTTATTCATGAGACTATTTGTAGCTTCAGTTCTTCTGAAAACTGTTTGTATAATTTGACTATCAGTTGGGGAATGGTTCTTTTTATAAATTTGGCTCAGTTCTTTTACAGATTTGATTTTACAGATTTCTTTTACAGATTCTCTTTATCAGAGAAATGTTGTAACATTTCCCCCCAGTTTCTTGATTTTCTTCTAATTTTGGCAGCATGGATTTTGTGTAAAACTTTTAACTTTTATATAATCAAAATTATCCATTTTACCTTTGTGAACCTCTCTTTCTCTCTTGTTTTATCATGAACTCTTCCCCTCTGCATAGTTCTGGCACATAATTTTGTCCATGTTCCCCTAATTTGCTTATGATGTCACCTTTTTTGTCTGAATCATATACCCATTTTGAGCTTATCTTGGTATATGGTGTTAGATGTTGGTCTAAGTCTAGTTTCTGCTAGACTGCTTTCCTGTTTTCCTAGCAATTTTTGTCAAATAGTGACTTCATTCCCTAAGGAACTTTGGGCTTCTCAAATACTAGGCCACTGTGCTTATTTCTTCCTGTTTATTGTGTACCTAATCTATCCCACTGATCAACCACTCTATTTCTTATCTAGCATCAAGACATTTTGATGATTACTGATTTGTAATATAGTTTGAGATCTGGCACTGCTAGGCCTCCTTTCTTAATGTTTTTTCCCCCATTGATTCCCTTGATGATCTTGACCTTTTATTTCTCTCTATGAATTTTGTTATTTTTTTCCTAGCTCTATAAAGTAATTCTTTACTGGTCTGATTGATATGGCATTGAATAAGTAAATTAAGTAGTAATGTCATTTTTGTTATAGTGTATCATTATATTTATAGTGCCCATTCTATGACCAATTAATATTTCTCCAGTTATTTAGATCTCTCTTTGTGTTAAGAGTGTTTTGTAATTGTGTTCATATAGTTCCTGTGTATGTTTTAGCAAGTAGACTTTCTGCTGGGTTTGTTTACACACACATACATACACACATATACTGATGACTTATGTGGGTTTATTTTATATCTTATAATTTTGCTAAGGTTCTTAATTGTTTAGACTAGTTTTTTAGTTGATCCCTTAGGGTTCTTTAAATACCATCATATCATCTGCTGAAGCCTGGTTTCTAATCCATTCTCTTGTCCTCTACAGTTTTATGGATGAATCAATCCTACTACATTCACACTTATGATTGCTAACTGTGCATTTCCCTCCATCCTATTCTCTTATAGTTATCCTTCTCTTTTTTAACCCTGTCCCCTCCTTAAAAGTCTGTTTTATTTCTGACTACTGCCTCCTTTAACCTTTGCTATTGTTCACTTGTTTCAGTCATATCTGATTCTTTGTGACTCCATTTGAGGTTTTCTTGGCAAAGATACTGGAGTAGTTTTCATTTTCTTCTCCAGCTCATTTCACAGGTGAGGAAACTGAGGCAAACAGGGTTAAATGACTCACCCAGGGTCACATAGCTACCAAGTGATTTGAAACCAAGAAAATGAATCTTCCTGACTCTAGGCCTAGTTCTATCCACTGTGCCACCTAGTTGTCCTCCCTGTTATCGCTCCTGCTTTCTTTTAGCCCTTTCCCTTCCTATTTCCTTGTTGAGTAAGATGAATCTCTATACTCAAATGGTATGTTGCATATATATGTGTGTGTGTGTGTGTGTGTGTGTGTGTGTGTATGTGCATGCACACACACACATACATTTATATTTCCTTCTTTGAATCAATTCAGATGAGAGTAAGGTTCATGTGTCCCCTATTCCTTTTGTCTATTTTCCCCTCCATTGTAAAAACTCTTCTTTAGAGGGGGGTGGAGCCAAGATGGCGGCTGGAAAGCAGTGACCGGTGTGAGCTCCCCACCAAGTCCCTCCAAAAACCTATAAAAAAATGGCTCTGAACCAATTCTAGAACTGCAGAACCCACAAAGTGGCAGAGGGAAGCAGGGCTCCAGCCCAGGACAGCCTGGATGGTCTCTGGGTAAGGTCTGTCCCGCACAGAGCTCCCAGCTCCCAGCTGAGGGGAGCGGAGCTGAGCCCAGCGTGTGCGGCACGGACTGACCAGACCGTGGACCCATGAGACCAGGAGCCGAGCGGAGAGTGCCCTAGCATCCTGAATTACTGAGCTGTGGCATTTACCAGACCTCACAACCCACAAACAGCAAATACAACAGAGAAGGTTAGTGGGAAAAGCTGCAGGACGGGACGGAGGTTGCAGTTCCGCTACCGCCCCTGGGGTAGTGGAGGTGGGGCAGCTACAGAACTACAGCTGCAGTTGCTTCTGGCCCCAGGCCCAGCGTGTGGGAGGAATTAAGTGGCAGATCAGCGCAGGAGTGAAGAGCCTGCTGAAGATTTAAGCCCAGTCCGGATGGGGGGTTCTTGGGGAAGG
>CM053623.1:88261363-88363227 GCA_028646595.1 Phalanger gymnotis | reverse complement strand
GGGAGGGCAGACTGGGGAACAGGGCAACCAGAGTGTATGCCATCTTGGAGTGGGGGGGGTGGAAATGGGGAGAAAATTTGTAATTCAAATGCCTGTGAAAATCAATGCTGAAAACTAAACATATTAAAAATAAATTTAAAAAATCCTCTTCTTTATGTGTCTCTTTTATGTGAGATAGTTTCCCCCTCTTTTTCAGCCTTTTATTTTTATTTTGAGATCATCCCAACATGATAGACTCACACCAATGCACTCTATCCAAGTAACTCTTTTTAACTGCCCTAATAAAGACAAAGTTCTTAGGGGTTACTTGTATCATCTTCCCAGGAATGTATACAGTTTGATGTTATTACATCCCATATAATTTCTTACTCATGTTAACCTTTTTAAGCTGCTTTTGAATCTTTTTAAAAAATTTCTATTTTTTTTTAATTCAGCCCTTATCTTTTCACCAGAAATACTTGAAAGTATTCTAATTAAATGTCTGTCTGCCCCCCCCACCCCCGCTTTGGGCTTATGCTCAGTTTTGCTGGATAGGTTATTCTTAGTTGTAATCATAGTTCTTTTGCCTTTTGGAATACCATATTCTCTTTTATGTGGTGGCTGCTAAATCTTCTGTGATCCTGATTGTAGTTTCACAGTATTTGAAGCATTTCCTTCTGGCTACTTGAAGAATTTTCTTTTTGGCCTGGGAGCTTTGGAATTGGCTATAATATTCTTGGGAATTTTTATTTTAGAATCTTAGGAGGTAATTAGTGGATTCTTTCAATTCCTATTTTTGTCCTCTGCATCTATATCAGGTTGGTTTTCATTTATAAATTCTTGAAATATGATGCCTACACTCTTATTAATCATGGCTTTCAAGCAGTCTAATCATTCTTAATTTATCTTTATTTGATCTATATTCCAGGTCAGTTATTTTTCTGAGAAGATATTTCAGATTTTCTTCTATTTTTTCCATCTTTTGATTTTGTTTTATTGTTTCTTGATGTCTCATGGAGTTGTTAGCTTCCACTTAACCAATTCTAATTTTTAAGCAGTTTCAAGGGAATGAAGAGGGTAGAACTGAGACTAAGAAGAAGAGAATGAGAGAAAACTGATTGTGGGAAGCCTTCTCAAGGAATTTTGCAAAAAAGTTGAGATATGGGATGATAGATATGAATATATCTATATGTAGATAGATATGGGTTGGATGTCAAGTGAGTGTTTTTTGAGGATGGGAGAGGCACAGGTAGGTAGGAAGCAGGAAAGTAGCCAGTAGACTGGGAGAAATTGAAGATTAGTGTGAGAGCAGGGGTAATGGAAGGAGCAATCTGCTGGAAAATATGGATGTAATGCGATCACTTTTGCATATATAGGAGTTGACCTTGGCAAAGAGAAGGACCACCTCTTAATGTGAAATGAGTGAAGCTGGATATAGTGTTGGAGGGCATCAAAGTGTGTGAGATGAGGAGGAGGGGAGAAGAGGGTGCTCCAGGAGAATAGCCTCCCATGTTTTCAATTAAACACAAGCCAAATTTCCAAGCTGATAGGATAGGGACACAAAACCGTGGGAGGCTTAGGGAGAAATGAAAAGATTTGCAAAAGGCACTATGATAAGTGGAACAGTGAAATGATCAGAGAGACATACAAAGATTGCTTTGCCAAAATGAGGCCCTCGTTGAGATTATATAGCACAAATTTGGTGGACCTAGTCAGCATGCATTTATGATTTTCTTCAGCTTTATTCAGCAGCATGTGAGAGCAGAGGCACCAGATGGTGTGAGTAGTCTAAGACTGAGACTTGGCAGGACAAGATCAGCATTAATATAAAGGGTCAACAGGCTCAACTGAAGAGTACAATGTGGCATTGAACTAGTTCACTAAATGGTCAAGACCAAGAAGCATGACAATGACTAGTGTGAGGTGATAGTCTGGAGAATTACTGAGGAGTGGAGGAATTGGAAGTTGCAATGAAGATGAAGAATAGGATTTGGGGATGCAAAGTAGAAAGAGAGGTGACATGAAACAGATTGCAATCAGATAATGGAATTTCAAAGTTCATGTACATATTAGTGGAGCCCTTGTAAGTGTTCAGTTGGGTGGGAGGAGTAGATCACAAGGAAATGAGTAAGTTGAGGAACTTGGAGGTTAGAGTGTTTCAGGGACTAATCATATGTTTGTTGATGTCTTTTAGTATGAGGGTGGGAGTTGGGGAGCAGAGAGAGATTGTGAGCCAGATATTGAACTCATTGTGGAACAAATCACAATATGTTGGAAATAAGTAGATAGCAGCTACAGAATCTTGATTGCATGTCAACTATTGATTGAGTGAACCTCAAAGGAGAAGATGTTACTGAATCATGGAGGTAGCAGAAGAACCCAGAAGTGACAAAAGGGAGCAAGGAGTATTCCAATTCCTCTACCTTTACAGTGAGTGTGACAAGATATGGCTGAAAATGCAACTAGTGCTGGAAAGGGAAGTTGTGTTATCAGGAGGGAGTCAGGTCCAAATGAGAGCCAGAAGATGGACATAGTTGGAAAGAAATTAAAAAAATAATTAGTTAATTTTTAGTTTTTAACATTCACTTTTATAAGATTTTGAGTCCTAAATTTTTTCAACCTCCTTCCCTTCCCTCACTCCCCAAGACAGCATGTAATCTGATACAGGCTATACATGTACGATCATATTAAACATATTTCCTCATTAGTCATGTTGTGAAAGAAGAATCAGAACAAAAGGGAAAAAATACGAGAAAGAAAAAAGCAAACAAACAAAAAAGAGAAAATAGTACGCATTGATCTGCATTCAGATTCCACAGTTTTTTCTCTGGATGTGGATAACGTTTTCCATCATGAGTCTTTTGGAATAGTCTTAGATCATTGCATTGCTAAGAAGAGCTATATCTATTAAAGTTGGTCATCACACAAATGTTGCTGTTACTGCGTACAATGTTCTGATTCTGCTTATTTCACTGAACATCAGTTCTTCTAAGTCTTTCCAGGTTTTTCTGAAATCCACCTGCTCAACATTTCTTAGGGAACAATAGGATTCCATTACATTCATATACTACAACTTGTTCAGCCATTCGCCAATTGATGGGCATCTCCTCAATTTCCAATTCTTTGCCACCACAAAAAGAGCTGCTATAAATATTTTTGTACATGTGAGTCCTTTTCTCTTTTTTATGATATCTCTGGGATACAGACCTAGTAGTGGTATTGCTGGATCAAAGGGTATGCACAGTTTTATAGCCCTTTGGGCATAGTTCCAAATTGCTCTTATGGAGAAAGCATTTCAAATAGCACAATGGAAAGGATTGATAGTTTAGGATGAAATTTTGGCAGGATTGGGTTCAGTGGGATAGGATTAAAGGAACCAGAAGAAGGGAACGGAGAATAGGGTTTGAAGACTGATGATGAAAAGTTCAAAATCACTGGAATGTAGAGGGTATAAATGGGTGGAAGTTTGTTAATCATTGAGAAATGAATTCAGGCAAGTTATCAATATCTCTAGGAGTTTGGACTCAGTGCAAATTCTTCTCAGGACATTAGGCAGCAGGGTATAGCTGGAAAGGAAAGAATGAGGTGGGGGATGAATTTTTATAGGGGCAGGCTCAAATGAAGCAAAGGAGCACATGGAAGGATGATGGTCCCTACCTTCTCCAGCAAGCAGGCTCAGTTCAGGCAACTGTTTAACACAGCTGGTGTTTGGCTTATTATAAATTTCTGTTATCTAATCTCAACTGGGCCCTCACTGCAGCTAGGTAAACATTCTATTCCTCACTAATTAATTTGTTAACCCACTCTATGTTGGCCTCGTTTCTCCTCAAGCCTTTTATGGCACCCACTTCCCTGACCCTGTCATATAATGACCTTGCCTCATACTTCACCAAAAACATTAAGGTCATTCACCAAGCATTCCTCACCCTCTTCTCCACTCAAAATGAACCCCAGTTCTTATGACCTTGATCCAGTCCACTCCTGAACTCTCTAGCAAATTGCCCCCACTATCATCTTCACTCTGTTTATCTTTAGTCTCTATCTGCCAGATCCCATATCTCCTCTATCTTTAAGAAAATCCTCACTTTATTTTACTAATCTTTCAGTCTGTCATCTTATATTGCTCCTCTCCTTCACGGCTAAACTACTTGAGAAAATAATCAGTCAGTGCTGCTACTTCCTTTCCTCTTGCCTCTAATAACCTCTCCTCAATCTGGCTTCCCACCTCATTATTCAACTGAAATGTTCCTCTTCAAAATTATCAATGATCTTTTAATTGCCAAATCTTATAGCCTTTTCTAAATACTGATGTTTATTGATCTCTCTTCAGTATTTGAAACCATTGGTCATCTCTGAATATTTTCTTTTCTCTAAGTTTTTAGTTTTAATTTTTTTAGCATTGTAATATCCTGGTTCTCAGTGGCTAGATGGTACAATAGAGTGCTGAGCCTGGAGTCAAGTAGGGTTGGATTCAAATACTATCCCAGACACTTTCTTGCTAACTGTATGATCCTGGACAAGTCACTCAACTCTGCCTCAGTTTCCTAGATTGTAAAATGGGGATAATAATAGCATTCACCTTACAAGATTGTTGTGGAGATCAAATAAGATATTTGTAAAGTGTTTAGCAGAGTGCCTGGCATGAAGTAGGTCCTTATTAAATATTTGTTTCCTCCTTCCCTCCTTCTTCCCTTCCTTCCTTCTCTCCTTCTCTCCTTCCCTCCTTCCCTCCTTCCCTCCTTCCTTCCTTCCTTCCTTCCTTCCTTCCTTCCTTCCTTCCTTCCTTCCTTCCTTCCTTCCTTCCTTCTTTCCTTCCTTCTTTCCCTCCCTCTCTCCCTCTCTATGGGTAAAATCACACACATAAATACATATACATATATGAAAAATTTATATACATATATGTATACATAGGCTATATATATGTATATGTGTTTATGTATGTATGCACATTGGCTTATTTTTGTTGTTGTTGAGTTGTTTCAGTTGCGTTCAACTTTTTACAACCCTATTTGGGGTTTTCTTGGCAAAGATACTGGAGTGGGTTTGCCATTTCCTCTTCCACCTCATTTTACAGATGAGAAATTGAAAGCAACAGGGTTAAGAGACTAGCTCAGTGTCACACAACTAGTAAGTATCTGAGGCTGGATTTGAACTCATGAAGCTGTCTTCCTGATTCCAAGGCTAGGTGCTCTATCCACTGTGCAACCTAGCCTTATGAATTTAGATCTAGAAAGAGTTTAGAGTCTCTTTAGAGTTTAGAATTTAAAGGTTGTTTAATCCAGACCCCTCATTGTACAGATAAGGAAACTGAGGCCCAGAGAGACTGGGCAATTTGACCCAGGTCAAACAGACAGAAAGTAGCAGGGCTGTCTTTTTACCCTAGGTCATCTGACTCCAAATCCCATATGACACATGACAGGCAGAAGCAGAGGATAGAAATATGACTTTGAACATTTATCTGTGTTCAATTCCTTTTGATCTCTGATACATCCTAGCGTTCTCAGACTATATGTTACGGAATAGCTGCCTATCTGCATTAGCAGAGGGCATTTTCTACATCTGTGAAATCACAAGTCCTGACTGAAAATCATGTTTTAATACACATTTGGGGGAGAGGGTTTCCACCTCTCTTTGGCTGCTATGTGCCAGTCCTTCTCTACAAATGTAACTACCCCTCTCTCCTCTCTCCCTCACCCCCTTGCCCCTACCTAACTTGCTGGGGAGTAAAATACAGAGACTCAGTACTGCAACTCCTTGCTATCTGCCTGTTCTCCTGTATATAAGCTCTACACTCCAGTGGGGCTAAACAAAGAAGTATTGCTTGGGGAGAATCTCAGATATTTGAAACCTTGAATCCTGAATCCCTAAGGGTGGAAGGCCTTCTGTAATAGAAACATCAAATCATGAATCCTTGAAGAGAGTCTTTCATATTGTCAGATGAACTCATGAGAAATCTATTACAACCAAAGATACCATAAAAACTTTTCATTTAAGGTAGGGAAAATTGTCCATGCGCATAAAGTATTCTTAGAGGTGGGAGCTGAATGGGATTCTTCAAAGATTCTTTACCAGTCATGAGTTGATGACAAAAAGGAAAAAGAGAAATAATTTTGATTATTACATAATTAATATCCAGGAATTCTAGAACTTATCTATAAAAAGTCCTAGAAACAAACTTTTCTTTCTTTTTACAAAATTTTAGGCTTTGAATGTGTAAAACTCTATCAACTTCACATAGAAATACAGTAGAATTTGATTGACAACCTTATTTTAAATAATAAACTGTTGGGGTCTACAGTATTGTTTGAGGGATAATAGTAGAGTTTAACATCCAATTTGTGAAAAGATTCATTTTCTATTTTCTTGCTTCCACTTCCTATTCCATGACTACTATGGGAATTTTACCTGAACAGAGGCCATTTTGGTAGAACATTGCAGAATTTAATTTGAAGCATTCAATTGCAACTTAAGTTGAAAATAAATGTTTCTAAAAAAAAGTAATTACATATTTCTGTGCTTGCTTTTTTGCCTTTAAATGTAATGTGAATATTGAATGCATTGTGTTAGAAAAGTCAGCCTGGAATTATGCATAGCTAAATGTATTGTTCCCTGGTCTTGCTAAAATATGCAAAATAGAGTGGTAGCAATGATAATATTTTAGTATTTTATAGTGTGTTTTGTAAACCACATGAAATGAACATTTTAAATAATCCATCACTTTGATTGTTGACAACAGCTTGTTCTCCATATAAAAAACTTCAAATAAGCCCATGAAAATATTCCATATGGCAAAATGTCTACAAATAAAATACCACCTAAAGGGTGGTTCATGATTAGGAATGACTTCTTCCCTCTGCTTTGCCATTCCCTGCAACAGATAGGTAATGTACATGATATATTATAGTAGCATATTACAGGAAAATTACTTAGGGGGGTTTAGAACTGCAAGGGACTTTTGAAATCATCTAATCTAATTCTCTCATTCTAGAGACAAATAATCTTAAGCAAAAGGAGGTCTAATGACTTGTTTGATGTCATTCTGGACAAGAAGTAAGTAGCAGAGTCAGTATTCCAGTTCAGAACCATTGGCTCCAAATTGATGGTTCTTCTCATCATACAACCTTTGCTCACCTCAAATCCAGTGTGCTGTAGGAAGAGGCAGATACGAGCTTCCGCAGTGAGGAAGGAGGCTAAGAGAATTCCATACAGTTCCATTATAGTTTTGGGAAGTGAAAGATGTAGATAAATGGGAGAGCTCTCTACCTGTTTTCCCACTGTCAGCATATACCATCCCAGCTTACTTAGTCATTCTGCTTTTGTACTGGAGTTTCAGAGAATCAAATTTAGAGGCTCCTAGAATCATAGAATTTTAAATTGGGAAAGGGCATTAGAGATCATTTAGTTCAGCCTCCTCATTTTACAGGTGAGGAAACTTTAGCCAATAGGTGTGAAATGACATTTAGGCATTCACAAAGAGTCAACAGCAGAGTTTTGTATTAGGCAGACCCTTCAGATTAGTGATCACCAGCACCTATAGACTGGATAGGTTCTTGTATTCACCAGCGGGGCAATTGATCTAGGTCTCAGCTAAGGGCAGAAGAAAGAAGACTTAGCAAGTCACTGGGGTGACAGGGAATGTAGCAGGAGGCCAAAGATGGCCAAAGATCTGGGTGGGCTAGCAGTCAGTATCAAGGAAGTTCAATAGTGTGAACAGTAGTACATCCAAGAAGGCAGATATCAGAATATGGTGTCAGGGCAGTTGGGTAGAAGGCAAGGAGTGAGCAGAAATGCAGAAAAGCAGGAAATCATCTTGAGAAATGTCTATCAACAAGTAGTCGAGATCCAATCAAAGGGACTGGTATTTGGGGGCAGGGCTCCAGTCCTTGAAAAGACTGGAAGAAGCAACACAAAGCCTCAGTCTCAGGAAAATTGGATATGTAGGGCAGGTTTTCAAGAAACAGACTTAGGCTTATGAAAGCTATACAAGATTCTAGTGTTAGGATGAAGATATCAGATAAGTTTGAGATAGATAGTAGGTAGGAAGTGGTCATAAAAGCGAAGGCAGTTTCAAAAACCAGGGTACAAGACCTTCAATACAGAGCTTAGATACTTTGTTGGATCTGTGTCATAAAATCATGGAATTTTAGAACTGGAAGGGGCCTCAGTACCGTCTAGTCCAACCCATACATGGGAAGGCACCTTTATTGTAACATACTCAACAAGTGGTCATTCAGCCTTTGCTTGAAGATTTCCAAGGAGGAAGAACTCACCACCTCTCAAGGTATCCCATTGTACTTTCGAACCATTCTAATTATTAAGAAGCTCTTCCTGATACTGAGCCTAAATTGATCTCTTCATAACTTTTGTCATTGCTTTTGGATCTGCTGCCTTTCTCAGCCAAATGGTATGAGTCTAATTTTTTCCCCCCTTATGACAGCCCTTTAAATGCTTGAAGACAGCTATCATATTCCTCCCTCGTTGCCCTCCCCCTGGTCCCTAGTCTTTTCTAGGACAAAGACATTATATTTCTTCAACCAATCTTCATATGGCCCGGATTCAAGGCCTTTTACTCTCCTCATTGCCTTCTGGAAAGTCTCTCGGGCCTTCTGAAATCTTGGTTCCCAGAACTGAACACAAGACTCCAGATGAAATTTAACCACTGCAGTGGACAGTAGGACTCTAACCTCCCTATTTCTGGAAGCTGTGCCCCTCTTAATGCCATCCTATATTACATTTACTGACTCATATTGAACTTACTAAACCCCTACATCTTGATAAGAATGCTGGCTCATACAGGCTTTTCAAGAGCCAAAGACTGGTAAGATTTCAATGTGAGGGTTTATACCTTAGTACAAATCTGGGCTTCATTTATTGTTTTGTGGATTGTCTGGACTTGAGAAAATTATGGAAAAATGTTAATTATGCAAATTAAATTTAAAAGTAGGTGGTCCCCACTGCCCCAACCCCAAGAGATGGTTGTTAAATATTTACTAGCACACCACTGGATGTCTGTCTATGACTCCCTCATCTCATACTTAGAAGCTGATTTTTTTTTGTACCAAAGCACAAGACTATATTTATCCCTCTTGAATTTCATCATATTAGATTGAACCCAGTGATCTAGTCCCAGCAGTTCTCAAAGTGTGGTCTGGGGACCTGTGGATGTCTTGAGGCCAAGACTATTTTTATAATAGTATTAAAACAGTTTAATTTTTCATATAGTAAATTTGATAGATATGAAAAAATAGACATAAACTAAAGTTCTTCTGTTGTTATTCAATCATGTCTTACTCTTCATGGCCAAATTTGGGGTTTTCTTAGCAAAGATAGTGGAATAATTTGCCCATTTTCTTCTCCAGTTCATTTTACAGATGAGAAAACTGAGGCAAACAGTATTAACTAACCTGCCCAGGGTCACACATCTAGTAATCATCTGAGGCTAGATTTGTACTCATAAAGATGAGTCTTCCTGATTCCAGGCCTGCTGTTCACTGTGCCAGCTAGCTGACACTCAATAATTTTTAAGAGTATAAAATTGTCCCTAAAGCAAGAAATTTGATAATCATTTCTCTACCTTGTCAAGACTTTTAGATTCTTACTGTTATGTGCATGTCTATATTCCTTCTTTGTAGCTTACAACCCATCCATGCCCTGTCATTTAGTCAGTCAGTCAGCAAGGTTTTATTAAATTCCTAATATGTGCAGAGTACTGTGCTAAGTTCTGATCATACAAAGAAAGACAGCAAATGTTCCCTGCTCAAGCTCACCATCTAATAGTAGAAGACAGCCTGGAAAAGGCTATTATGAACAAAATATACAGGGATAATCTCAGAGGGAAGGCACTAAGATTCAGGAAGACTAGGAAGGGCTTCTTGCAGAAGGCAGAACTTTATCTGAGATAGGAAGGAAGCTAGGGAAGCTGGGAGGCAGAGATGAGGAGGGAGCAAATTCCAGGAATGGGGGACAGCCAGTGAAAATACTCATAGTTGGGAGATAGAGTGTCGGGTACAAGAAACAGCAAGGAGGCCAGTGTCACTGGATTGCAGAGTATGTGAAAGGAAGCAAGGTATGAGAAGACTGGAAAGAGGCTAGGTTATGAAGGGCTTTGAATGACAAGCAGAGGATTTTGTATTTGGTGCTCGAGGTACTGGGAGACACTGAAGTTTATTGAATAGAGGGGGTGGCATCAGGCATGAGCTTGAGCAAGATCATTGACAGCCAGGTGCAGGATGGGTTGGAGTTGGGAGAGGTTTGTGTGAGAGAGGCCAACAGGCAGGCTTTTGCAATAGTCCAGGTGTGAGATGACGAAGGCTCACACCAGGATGGTGGCCATGTCAGAAGAGAGAAGGGGATTATAGTAGAGATATTTATTGTGAAGGTAGAATCAAGAGGGTTTGACAATTAATTGGATATGAGATTTGAGAGAGTGAGTAATAGAGGAGGACATATATTTTTAGCTTGACTATGAGGATGGTGGTACCCCCAATAGTACAGAAGTTGGGAAGTGGGGAGGGTTTAGGGGGAAAGAAAATGAATTTAGTTTTGGACAGTTTGAGTTTAAGATATCTCTGGGATATCTAGTTCAAGATGTCTAATAGGCAATTGGAGGTGGGAGAATGGGGGTTAGGAGAGAGATTAGATCTGGACAGGTGCACTTGACAATCATCTGAATGGAGATAAAAATTGAATCCACAGGTGCTGATGAGATTGCCAAGTAAAATCATATAGAAGAATGGGGTCCAAGATAGAGCCTTGGGAAACCCCTATGGTTAGAGGGCATGATATTGATGAAGATCCTGCTAAGGAAACTAAGAAGGAACAGTCTGACAGGTAGGAAAACCAGGAAAACCTAGATAGAACAGAGAGTATCCAGGAGAGGAGGGTAATTGACAATGTCAGAGGCTGTGGAGAGATCAAGAAAGATGAGAGGATTGAGAAAGGCAAGTAGATTTGTTGATTAAGAAATCTTCATTCATGCCCTGCTATAAATGTCCCACAGGGGAGTTACCTAACAGCTGAGGGCCTTCCTCTTGTTCTCGTGACATTAGATTGTGAGCTTTTTGAGGGCAGGGATGGTTCCCCCCCCCTTTTTTTTTGGTATCCTTAGCACTTAGCACAGTGCCTGGTGCATAATAGGCACTTAAATATTTATTGACTAACTATTGACTTGTGTTGATAGGATTGGGGTTTAGGCACAGTTCATCATTTATCTCTTGCTTTTGCAAATAGTTCCCCTTATTTTCCAGTTATATGTTTTTCTGATGCCATCTTTTAGGCTGCTTCTCTCTTGCAATTCTTAGTAATGTGTTGAAGATAATTCTTGCTCACCATTTGTCTCCCTGTTGTCCTTTGGCTAACCTCAACTTTAATTTTGAGGAGATATTGGAATTTCATGATGCATTCGTATAGCATCTCTGAAAGAATATTGTTAAAAAAAATGACCTTTTTAAAAGTGAGAAGCCTGGGGTTAGAACAGGGAGATAACTTCGACTGAATTAATAATAATAATATCAATACTAACTAACATATATAAAGCACAATTAAGGTTTGCAAAACAATGGCCCTGGGAGGTAGATGCTTTATTATTCTCGCTTTATAGATGAGGAAACTGAGATTAAGAGATGGGTTATGTAGCTAGTATATGTTTAAGGCAAGATTCCAAGTCCAAAGCTCTGAATCTCCTAACTAATGGATGCTTAGGGACTTAGGAGCAGGAGGCCTTGGAGCAGAGCTCAGTGGACAGACGGGAGGAGATTAAGCAGCCCTAGATAGGGAAATGTAGGGGCAGGGAGTCATCTTTTAGGGACTTCCGCGGCTAGTTAGTTATCGGTGAAGCTGGATTTAGAGACCAGGCTCCTGACTCCCATCCCATCTCTGTTTCGCCTACACAGAAATTACCACCACTTATGTCATTCTTTCCTAATCAGCAGGTTATGACACTGAACAGCTATGAAGACATCATCCCTGTGACTCATCTCATGGGGTTCCTCACTCTTTTTGCTAGTTGTTGACTGGGAAAGTCAACAAAAGAGGGTGGAAGTAACTGTGAAAATGGTGGCAGGAAGGGGCAGTATCATGGGTCGGCGTGTGTATATGCTTGTATAAATAGTTAGCTATCACATATGTTTATAGACATAGAGGCATATGGGGGGACATATAGAGTCATAGGGACATAGAGTCATTTGAGGAATGGGAGTAGTGGAGAGCTGGACAGAAGGTGAAGCGGACTTGCTGTTTGGCCCTAATATGTTTTAAAATTGTCCCTAGTGTTTCATAAGTTGGAAAGTTGTGGTCAGCTGACCTAGCTGACTATGACAATGGCTAACATTTATATAATGCTTGGTCGGGTAGGTGGCATGATGGATAGAGTTCTGTCCCTAGAATCAGGAAGATACATCTTCTTCCTAAATTCAAATCTGGCCTCAGGCACTTACTAGCTGTGTGACCTTAGGCAAGTCACTTAACCCTGTTTGCCTCAGCTTCCTCATCTGTAAAATGAGCTGGAGAAGGAAATAGCAAACCATTCCAGTATTGCCAAGAAAATCCAAATGGGCTCATGAAGAGTCAGACAGGACTGAAAAATGACTGTACAACGACAAAATGGGCCAGGCATTGTGCTAAGGGCTTTTAAACAATTATCTCGTTTGATCTTCACAACCGCCTTGCGTAGGTAGGTGCTATTATTATCCTCATTTTACAGATGAGGAAACTGAGGCAAGCAGAGGGTAGGTGGCTTGCAATGGGTCATACAGCTAGTAAGTGCCTGAGGTCACATTCAAACTCAGGTCTTTTTGGCTCCAAGCCTGGCACTCTATCTACTGTGCCACCTAGCCGTCCCTAATAGATTCAATACCTGTACAACCTCCCTTCTCCACACTCTACCAGCCCCCCACTCAAGCATTTAGGTAAAAGATCCCCGGAATAGTACACTGACCTATAGCCTAAGCAACATTTTTTATCTGTGTATTAAAGCTGCCTGTAGTAGGTACCGAAAGCACATCACTTCCAATTCATGGAAACAACATAATCCTATCCATTGCTGTTGTGACTAAAGAAAAAAGTAAGAATATACATGGGCCTTTTTAGAAAAAAAAAACTGACCTATGAAAACCTGAACTCATATCTAGTTGGTGCGCTGTCACTTTGAACTCAATAGACTCATTTGCCTCTTAACTGCCCCCGCCCCCCAAAGTGCCACATGAATGCTGGCTATAATGAATCTATCCGTTCTCCCTCCCCTCCCAACTAGAGTCCAAGCCTCTTTCTTCAGACAAGTTATCCTATAATATCATTGATGTTCATATATTGCCTTAAAGTTTGAAGAGCTGTTAAAGTACATTATCTTATTTGAACCTAACACCCCTTCCTCTCTGTACCTCCCCTCCCACTGTAAGGGAGGTTCTACAGATATTATTCCCATTTTACAGATGAAAAACTGAGTCTCGGAGTGGTTAGGTGATTCGATCATGGTCACGCAGCTAGTAAGACTCAGTGGTTGATTTTGAATCCAGGGCTTTTTGACTCTGAGTCTAGCACTCTCTGTTATGGTACTGTATATTATGCTAATCCTCTTTATAATCCCTAGCCTATAATATGGAAATATTTTATATGACTGCACATAATCTATATAAAATTGCTTAGCTTCTCCTGGAGGGGAGGGGAGAGGGAGGGAGAGAATATGGTACTCAAAATTTAAAAAAAACTTAATATTAAAAAAATTTTGTTTACATGTAATTGAGAAAAATGTAAAAATTAAATGTAAAATTGAAAAAAAATCTCGCACCTAGTATAAGATTATGATAATAATAGCTATGTGCCAGGTACTATGCTAAGTGCTCATACAATTATTAACTCATTTGTTCCTCACAATAACCCTTCATAGGTAGGTGCTATTATTATCCCTGTTTTACAGATGAGGAAACTGAGGCAAATAGAGGCTAAGTGACTTGCCCAAGGTCACATATCTGATAAATGTCTGAGGCTGGATTTGAATCCAAAGCTTCTTAATTCCAGGCCTGGTGCTCTATCCATTGTGCCACCTAACTGGTTGTTATATTATATTAATAAGTATTGGTTAATGATGAGGATGGAATAACAAGTTTGGTACTTCTATGTTCTTGCTTATAGATCACTGAATACTATACTGAGGCTAAAATCAAGCAGACAAATGTGAAGCTAAATTTCTAGAAGCCATTACCTAGTGAAGATGGATTAGAAAAGAAGAAAAAAGCATCTCTCAAAGTATAGCGCTCTTAGAATCATAGAATGACAGAGCCAGAGGTGGTGCAGTGCAGGGAGTGTGGGATTTTGGATTGAAATATTCATTGTTCCACTTACTACCTGTGTGACCCTGGGCAAGTCACTTAACTTCATGGCCTCAGTTCCCTCAAATGCAAAATGAAAGGTTTGAACTAGCTGACGTTCCATCTTTAAATTTATAACATTCTCTTCCTCCCTCTCATTTAATTAATGAGGAAACTGGGGCCCAGAGAAGGGAAATGATCTTCCTGTTTCATAGTATCCCTTTAGAAGCCATTGGGTACGTAACCCTGCAGCTAGAAATCATTCTGTGTTCCACAAACTTTGAAGAAAATTAAAGTTTTAAAATAGAATATCCTCTCTCTCTCTCTCTTTCTCTCTCTCTCTCTCTCTCTCTCTCTCTCTCTCTCTCTCTCTCTCTCTCTCTCTCATAAGTGGAAGAATTCTTTGCTCATCATGAGATGTTGAGTCAACATTGAATCCATGATTCTAACCCCTCCCCCTTTAGAATATCTGACATAAAGTGTGAAAGAAAGTGTTAGAAGTGGCACCCAGACTTCTGGCTACAGGTGAACAGGTGATGATTACACTATCAAGGATGGACATCTTCTGTGCTGCACCTCTGCTCACCCCACCCTGTCACACCCCAGAGTGCAGAATTGTCTAGGTTTGGGTAAAGCATATACATAAGAGATAATTCAGTTAAATTCAATATGGACCTAAAACTGTTTCCCGAGTTATTTAATGCCCTTGCAGTCAGAACTCTGACTTACTAAATAATGTCTGTGCTGTCATAGTATGGGCTTTTACATAGAAATGTTCTTGGCAGGAGCATTTTGGGCTAGGGAGGGAGTTAAATGTAAGGGGGGGAAGGAAGGTAATATTGTTTTTCCAAATATCTTTTCAATTTCTTTTAATGGGTTCAGTGCCCCCTGCTGGAAATTAGTTACTATTTTGTGCTGCATCCAGCTCTTAAGAAAGTATAGCAAAACTGCTCCTAGATCAGATTTAGTGCAAGGAGAGGTCTTAGAGATCCTGGATCCAATTCATTCATTCTTTACAGATGAAGAAACTGAGGCCCAGAGAGGGAAACTGACTGACTCCTTTCTGTTCTCAAAATGTGATTGCTATGATTGTAATCATATTTCTAGTCTTGAGCCAATTCATGTGATCTTTCCAACATAGACCTTATAGATTAATACGTTTAGAAAAGCAAAGAAGAGACTAAGTGCTGTTTAATGATTCACTATGTAGAATGTGGGTCATTTTACACAAGTTTGTGTGTCTCATGCAGGGGTAACATTGTGTAGCATATGGGGCTTGAAGTCAGGAAGACTCAAGGTTCAAATCCTTTCTTTGTCGTTTACTAGTAATATGGGCTGTGTAACCTTGGGTTCAATTCATCTTTCTGTGTTTTTGTTTCTTTTGTGAAATGAAGGGATTGGAAACTTCTAAATGTGTTCTTTCCATCATTAGAATGTGAATTCCTTGAGAGCAAGAACTTTCTTAGTTTTCTCTTTGTGTCAGAATACAGCACTGGGCTTTGCACATTGTAAACATTTCATAAATTCTTCATTCATTCATTCCAGCTCAAAATCTATGATCCTAGCATAGTGTGGTAGAAAGAATGCTAAGTTCCAATCTTGACTCTGCTAATTATTACCTATGTAACTTTGAGCAAGAGTCGCTCAAACTTTATGGACCTTGGGTTCTTTATCTGTACAATGAGGTAGTTGGACTGATTGACCTCTGATGCGTCTTCTAGCTCTAAGGGTATATAAGACAATGAGATTTCTCCATTGTTACATGACCAATTATCTCAATATAAATATGAAGTTGTTGTAAATCACTATAGTTAGCATTACTTTTGCACAACCAGACCAAGATTTTTAGTTTTTTCTTTTATTTTTGTTACCAATAATAGCTACAATTTATATATGCTTTACAGTTGATAAAAACACTGCCTCTCAATCTCATTTTTCAGATGAAGAAATTAAATTTGAGAGAGAGAAAGCAACTAGTACGAAGTAATGTAGCCTGTGAGAGAGCTCAAAATGGAGCCAGTCCTGTTTTCTTTTCATTAAGGAATACTGCACTCTAGTTCTTTAGTATCTCAAGTCATTATCCTATCAACAGTTTTCTTTCACAACATATGTGTTTTAATCCTCATTAGCCCATTAGCATTTGCATCCATGAAAAGGCCAAGGCCCTGAATCTGACTTGCTTTTTTGTTCCCACCTCCTTGCTTTCTCTGTGAGTCCCGTAAGCAGAATATCCAACTGTTACATGCTCTCTTCGTGGAGGTTGCGGGGGAAGGTTCATTAAGTCAAAACTTGATGAACTAGAGAGATCAAAACAGTAAAAATTCTGGGCCGTGAGGCTGGGAGTCATGGGATCATAGATTTCAAGCTGGAAGGAATCTTTGAGGTCTTCTAGTCTAACAAACTTATTTTATAGATGAGGAAACTGATTCCCCAAAAGGCCGAGTAACTTGCTCAAAGTCACACAGGTAATAAGTAATAGAGTCTGGATCTGAACCCAGAGCCTCTGATTCTAGATTCACCATTCCTTTTTGTCTGCTGACAGACAACAGCAGAATCCCCATTTTTGGTGGAGGAGCACTCCCAGTAGAGAGTGGTGGTATGAAATGAGAATAGATAGTAAGAATGGGTTTTGGGTTGCTGGTGTCTAGGAATATAAGGTCCAAGTGAGGAGCAGGGAGAAGGTAGAGCTAGGGAAGGTTGGAACATACGCTTAGGGAAGTTAAGGATGAGAAGGAGATAGCTTGATCTACGTCAAATCTGGTGGTCTCAAACTTCCAGAGTTGTGTGTGTCTGTAGAATACAGACCTCCTCTTAGAGCATCTCCAGGAAATAGGCCTCCAGAGGTCACACAGTCCAGTCAGTTCCAGGCTTATGCTTCATTGTGTAATGAGAATGTTTGTATATGAATGTGGAGGGGTTTATGTATGCTATACTATTGTGGGAAGGAGAGCAGAGTCTGACATTGGAAAGAATGCTGAAATGGCAGCAGACAATCTATGTTGGAGTTTCAGTTTAGGCTTATAGGTCTGACTGGATGGGAGGCTCCCTTCTTTCACAGATGACAAAATGGAATCTTAGGGAGGTTACATAGGCCCAAGGCCCAAGCAAAGCCCCAGAGGTGGGATTCAACCCAAGGTCCTTTTATTCCAAGGTCAGCATTTGAAAGAAAGCACCTTCCCTGTGTGACCTTGGCAAGTTATGTATTCTCTGAACCTATTTCCTCAACTGTAAAATATTAAACATTGAATAAATGACCTTTATGGTTCCGGCTATTATTGTCTGGGTACTTTCAGGGCTGGCCTCCTGGTGAAGGGCAAACATTGTGTGATACAAAGAACTCTGCCTTCTGCCTTCCCCTCACTTGGGGAACCTATTCTCAGTGTGCACTCTTTCCTCCCTATACCACCGTCTTGTGGCAGAAAGCATTTAGAGTCAGAGAACCTGAGATATTCTCTGGCTCTTCTTTTTACTGCCCTTGTGGTCTTGGGCAAGTTTTTTAACCTCAGTGGGCTTTGGGGCTTTTTCTCTATAAAATGAGGGATTTAGACTAGAAATGCTCTAAATCTCATGAGTGATTTGAAAGGCAATGGAAAGGTCCACTACGCTCTTCCTTCCTTCCTTCCCCCTTTGCCTCCGCCACTTCCTCTTGTTCTTCACCTGCCTGATGATTCCTTTTAAAGGGGATAAAACCTTTCATTCCATAATTAGAGATGAAAGTCTTAAAATGCAAATGACTTGTCGAGATAACAAGCTGTCTGGCACTCATTTACACTAAAATATAATCAATAAGTCAAGCCTTTGAGTTCTTAAATTAAGTTCTTGACTGTTGCAATAATTATATGTCAAGGACCTGTGATTTCCAAGTGTGGGAACTCCCTCCACATGTGCTACTGGTCTATAACTTAGATAAATCCTAGAGAATTGTCTGCAGCTCAAAAGGGTTAAATGATTGACCCATGATGATCTATATGGCAACTGTCACAGGCACGATTTAAACCTATCCTTCTTCCCTGGCCTGCAATTACTCCAAACTCTTCCCTTGACTTACTTTTATCCTCTCTTCTAGCTGAGCATGCTTAGAATGCACTAGTCTGCTTCACAGTTCAAACAACTTGGATGAGATGAGAGTCACAAACTTTATTCCTTCTGGTGAGATGAAGGACCACCAGGTCTTGCTATTTGCTCTGTTGCTGACTTCTAAGATGCACTAGGCTTTATCATTTGCCTAGCTTCTGTACCTTCCAGACCCTAGAAACTGTCATCTGACCTATAGTCTCAAGATCCTTAGCTCTTGCCATCCATCCCATTCACTCCACTGGACCCTTAGGACTTTTGAACTTTCTTTTGTGAGTTGAATCCACTTGCAGTGTGAGGTCCTTGAGAACAATGACTATGCGGCTTTTGCTATTTCTAATTCTGGGGCTTAAGTACAATGTTTGGCACATTGTAACCTCTTAATGTTTCTTCCTTGCTTCCTTCCTTCTTCCCTTTGCCTAAAACTATCTATGATCTTAAAACCAACTTCAGGTCCAGTTGGTATTTTGATAATTAAAAATACTTTTTTGTTACATAGCATTTGGTTTTCTAGATATTCGATTTTCTCACTGAATACTAGATGATAAGAAAGATCTCAAGGTTGTTTGTTGTTTTATGAAATTAAACAAAAATGCACAAAAATTATTCTTACTATTAGGGTAATCCAAAAATGTAATGAGCCTCATTGAGAGAGTTGAGTTTTTTTTTTTAATCACTGGATGTCCTCAAGGGGAACCTTTATTGAGGTTGGTGTTTTGGGTAGGGATTGGATTAGCTGGGCCCTGAGGTTCCTTTCAACCTCCTAGCTCTGTGAGCATGATTGTAGGTGTAAATTATAAAATGATAAGTGATAATGTAATATAAATGATAAGATTCTTTCCTGCTTTGATGGGGGTGACAGGAGAAGTAAGAAGGGGATTAAAAAGTAAAAGAGCACTTGGTCTTCAAAGGGGTACAGAAGAGGAAGAAGGAAAGGAGATTTGAAAGACAAACATCTACCTCTCAGTTTGGCCAGTACTGTTTATCTGGAACTTATGGGGTAAATAGAAAGTATGGATAGAAATTCTTTGGTCCCCTTGCCATAAATGGAGTTGCTGAGTTGTACTACCATTTTTTTATTGTCTTATTAAGCATTTAGTTTTCCTTTGGTCTGAACTTGTTCACAGGAGATAAGCTCACACCTGGAGAGGTGAGGGACTTTAGGTTTGAAGCAAAGGAGAAGAACCATTTAATTAGTAACTAGAAAACCAGGAGGCCACAGATTAGATAAAATGCAGGAAGGTTTTAAAATTTAATTAGCTTACAATTAAAATTTGAATGCACAAACAACTTAGAGGAGGGCTTAGCTCAAATTAAATTATTAGAGACAGAAATAAAAAGTGTGATTAGTTCATTTCCCTGATACAAAATGCAAAGTAATCTGGGCAGGAGTGTAAGGTCATACTGTAGATCTATACAGAATCTGCTAAATAAATGACACTATAGTACTTATGTACTCATTTAATAGAGCAGGATTCCTGGAAAGTGATCAGAATTAAGAAAAACACCAGGAACAGTAAAGTTGGGCTCAAGGCACTGACTAGTCAAGTGAATTAAATGTCATCTGACATCCTCTGGCTGTGTGAACTTGGGCAAATCATCTACTTCTTAGTGCCCAAGGTAACATTCTAAGACCACACATAGCAGAAGAGTCATAGATCTTCATTGGTATAAGGGTTTTCCTAACTAGGAATTGTTTACACCAATGAAATCCCATATCTAGAAAAAAATGATTTAAATCAAGATTAACTTGATTTAGAAAGTTTTTATCGATGCTTTAAAAATATCATCTTGCTGCACATCTCACTATTCCCTCCCTCCTACTACTAAGCAAAATAAACCAATATATTACACATGTATAACTGAATTTCTCATTTTTATCTGTCATTCTTTATCATATCTCATATCTTTTTCTTATCACCTCTCTAGTGACGTGAGGAAGCTATGTTTCCTTTTCAGTTCTCTCAGTGTCAAGGTTTGTTATATTTCATTGCTCTGAATTTTAGTTCCTTTTAGAGTTTTATTTTCTCATTGTGTATATTGACCTCTTGGTTCTGCTTACTTTCCTCTGTACTAATTCATACAAGTTTTCTCAAATTTTTATTCTATTCTGTTCTGGCCCCTCTGATTGGAGGGCCAGAGGGAAGAGCAAACGACTCCTCCCAAAACCTCCTTTTAAAGAGGGCTCCATCTTTCCCCATCCCTTTGTTTCCTACTAGCTGCATTCTTTGGACTAGACATCATCTTGCACCCTTGTCTGCTTCCTTCTTCACATCCCTCCTGCAGCTTTTCAGTTTCCTCTTGTGTATTGTCTTCCCCATTGGATTGTAAACTCCTTGGGGCCATGGGCTGTCCTTTTTTTTCATATTTGTTTTGCCAGATCATAGCACAGTGCCTGGTACATAGCAGATATTTAATAAATGTTTCAGGTTGTTTCTCCAAATTCCTAATATTTACTTTTCTTATAACAATATTTCATCAAGTGGCATTGTGGATACAGAGTTAGGGCCGACTCCTCCTTCTCTGGAAGGCTTGAGTTCAAGCCCTGCCCCTGACCCGTACTAACTGGTCCCCTTTGTCATTGAATTAACCTCTTAGTGCTCCAGGTGTCTCTAGAAGACTTTCAATTGCCCATCTGCATTGGTAGAAGAAATTTCCTCACTATGAATTCCATATACCAAATAAATCATAGATTCTTTTAGTAAAAATAATTTTCAGTACTGTAATTTACTTTCCCAATTGATGGGCATGTGTCCTATTTCTAGGATTGTCTTTTTTAATCACCAGAGAAAGCATTGCTATAAATATTTTGGTCTATATAGGTCCTTTCCCAGTCATCGACCTTGGATTATGTTTCTAGTAGTGATGTCCTAGGGGTGCAAGGTAAAACAAATTGTTCTTTTTTGGCATAGTTCCAAATTGTTGTCCAGAATGATTAGGCCATTTCATAGCTCCACCAGTAGTATACTAGTGTGCTTGTGTTTCCATATTCTGTGGGTTTAATTTTTCTAACTATAATTCTCTCATTGGAGATAATCAGAAGCATTTTATTTGAAAAGACTTGAGCTAAAGTTCTTCACCATCTTTTTGCTCGTTTGTGAAGAGCTAATGCTTTGAATTTCCTGAAGCATTTTGGTGTTTCAGATAGACAAGACCACTAGAGATTAAATAATATTTCTTTTATATATTAATTTGTTCACCCATAAAAACATAAGTCCTATTGATTTGGAAATACTTTCTGAGTCAAAATATTGTCTTGGAGATGATTCCTGTTTACCCTTTGCTTTCTGCCCCTTACTCCATTTTATTAGAAATCAACATTGGTTTTTAGGGAGTGGAGTTGAATAGTGGAGATCTATGGGTAAAATAGAGAAATAACCAGTTGGGGGTGGAGTAGCACCTGTGTCCATGAAACAGTATTCCTGTGGGTTTTCCCTTTCAAGTGGTGATCAGTGGCTTTACATCTCTTTTGTGGGGGAAAATCTTGAGAGCTTAGAATTTTCTGACCTACTTTACTATCTTCCCAGAATCCTCTCTCACAATGTTCTTGTAAGACTGCTCTCAGGACTTGGCAGATTCTTAACTACCCTGGGACTCCTGGTTCCATCATCACTGCTTGTATTAGGAAAACTAAAGCACGTGACTTTTTTGTGGATAGGGGTACCATTGATATGTGTTTGGTTTATCTGCTTCTGATGTCATAGGAGGGAAAAGTCAATTGATTAGAAAACTTGAAGCTTACAGCCTTGAAAGTTTTAGGAGGTTTCAGAAATGAGAGGTTCCAGAAAAGGAACAGGGCAGAAAGGAAGGGGACTGGCTGTACAGAGAAATACAAGGCATGAAAAACCCATTTTCTTATTTACACCACACCACATGATTAAGAAATCACAAATAAAAGCCTTAACAAAACTTTAAGGGAAAAATCTCATTGTTGTCTCAGAATATTTTTGAAAAATTAAAAACAGCAACAACAATTAAATTTGGAACCTCAGAATCTAGTTGGGAGCGAAACTCTTAAGGTTTTTTTTACTGGAGACCTGAGAAGATAAGGGAGTGGTCAGGAGGTATCAACTGATAAACTAATAGCTTTTGCCCTCTTTAGAAGTAGGGAAACCTTTAGGTGTTCTAGGCCTGTTATCTCTAATAACTATATTCTAATAGATTAAGAAACCTCATTGCTTTTCTAAATGAGAAAAGAATCCAGGGCAGTCTAGTGTCCTATCTCATTTTGGAAGCAGGTACTCAGGCAGTGGTTCATTCTTTGGTAGAGGAGTTGTGGACCAGATATTACAATAAAGGAAAGTTTAGACCATTGATTAACAATCATTACCTAGATGGTACTTAAAGATCAGTGCACTGAGGCTGATGCAGACATTTTTCAGAATGTAAAAGGAGAGCAAAGATTTGATCATTATTGCTATAAATATTCATTTGACGTTATTAGTTTGGGAAGCAACATCATGTAATAGGAGAGATAGACTTGGAATAAGAAGACTATGGTTTGGATGAATTTTGGGCAAGACACTTGACTGTGCTGGATCTTAGTGTCCTCTTTTGTGACCTCTAACATTCCTTCTGGGTCTAAATCTATGATCCTATAGGCTTTCTCATCCCTTCAAACTCTAATGAGAAGAAGCAGTATGATTCTGTGATTTGAGCTAGAGTTACCACATTTTTCTTTATCACCAATGAAATGTATCACATCTGAGGAAAAATTATATTATACAGTAGAAGGAATGCCACAGCAAGGGACTTGAAATTAGATGTGGTTTAAGACTCATTGTCAGAGGAACAGTTGTATACCTGAGGCTGTGAGGGCATGCAGCTGCCACTTATTCCCAAGGTCTCTCCAAGGGTGTTGGAAAATAGCCATAGAACAGATATTGGCTATTATGGAGATTGGAAGTTGGCCTGGGTTTTGTGAAGAAAGAAGCTTAGGAGTTCTTGAGTGAATGTGAGGTTGAAGAAATGATTCAGTGATTGTATGGAAAAATGAGAAAATTGAGTTGGTGTTTAGCATGAGGACCAATTCTACCTCAGGAACTAGTAAATGAATAAGTGAATTGAGGAGGCACAGGAGAGAGTCTGTGTGAAATGGTGAGTACTAGGGCAAGTTTGGGCCTAGTAAGGTCTCCTTGTGTGTGGAATCCTGATCTGAACAGACACTGCCTGGGGAGTCTGGGGGCCAGTGGCTCCCCATTCCATATAAGGCTATATTTGAGAGCAGATAAGAATGCTGATTGAAGTTGTTAATCACATTTGGTCTTGTATCACTCATAGGCATTAGGTGTTCTTGAGCTTCTTCTAGTCAATTTTGGGAAGAGTGTGCCTAGGAGTAGGGAACTGGACCTAGTAGGCCCAGATATGGGCTATTACTGAGAATCTCTGCTTCATGACATCTAGCTCTGTCACTTACTGACCATCAGACTTTGGGCAAGTTCCTTCACCCCTCTGAGCCTCAGTTTCCTTATCTAGAAAACAGAGATAATAATACTTGCAGTATTTGTCTCTACAAGATTACCATGAAGATTAAATGAAGCCTATTGAAAATCTCAGAATGCTATATCATTTTATGTTATCTATTGTACTATATGCTCCAGTCTCAGAGGATGAGAGCAGGGACCATGTCTTACTTTTCTATCTGCCTGAGTCTAGAACATGTTCGTCAAGTGGCTAAATGAATGATGTGGACAAAGCTAAAGCCTATGCAGCTTTACCAGAATGGAACTGATGGCTTTGCTTAGCCCAACCCCCTCTAGACAACAAACTCCCATGACTCTTCTCATTCCTTATTTCAAGTATACATCATCTTCACATCCCACTCAGAAAATGTGCTTCCTCTTGTCCTACATGTAACATAAATGCATTGTCACACATTTATGCATAAATTTAGTGTTTCTCTCCTGTTGCCTGGCTTATTCTTTACATGATTTTCATAGAGCTATCTATCTTAGATTGTAAGCCTACAGAGAACTAGTATCAGAGTAACTTCCTTCATATACGCGCAGCGTGGCATAGTAGAAAGAGAGCTAGTCTCAGAGCCAGGGTTCAACCTGTATTCGGGCTGTGTGATTTGAGCAAGTCATGTGATATCTCAGTGCTATAGGCAACTATAAATCTCAGGGAAGGTAATGACCTGAAGTGGTAGGGAGTTTCCTCATCTGGAAATCTCTTGTAATAAGGAAATGATGAGTCCAGTTCCTACCCCTGTGTCCTTATGTCCTTTAAAATGTTGTATGATGATATTAGAATGATCTTATTATAAAGTCCTAACTATAGAGCTGGAAATAGCATCTAGTTCAATGGTCTCATTTTAGAAATGAGGAAACTCTAGGTACATATATCTGTATGCCCTCGATGTCCTTACCGCATGCACACTTAGAAGGACAAGTGAGGAGAGAGATGAAAGAATATATATTTGGCAGCTAGAAGAGTGTTGGTAAATTGATTAGTAGTCGGTGAAAGTGGGGACTAGGTGGGCCATCAAGTGAGTAACTGGTAAGAGAAAGAATATAAGTAGGGGAGATCATGACTGTCAGTGAGCTGGAAACAGTCTTTGAGTATTTGGTGGGCTGTTATGTCGGGGTGGGGGGAGCAGACTTGCTTTATTTGGCCCCACAAGGAGGAATCAGAAAAAATGGAAAGAAGTAGTAGAGAAGCAAAATTAGGCTTGATGTCACTAAGAACTTCTCAGCAGTTAATTATAGCTGTCCAAAAGTGGAATGGATTTCCTTTGAAGGTGTTGAGTTCCCCTTCTTCAGAGGTCTTCAAGCGGGGGCTGTTGGACCACTTGTTGAAAATGGCATATTGGAGATGCCTTTCTTTAATAGGATGGGGTAGGTGTCTACTAACGTCCCTTCCAAATCTCAAATTCTGCGATCTGTTATCTGAGATGGTAGTTAGACAACTATTTAGAATATGAACTTCCAACTATCAAACCAATGAGGAGGTAACTTTGGGACCTTATGCATTAGACAGTTCCATTAATTTCCATTTTTATTCTTAATTTAAAGTTCATTTTCAATTCTAATTCTTTGGAAACATTCTGTTATTCGTTCTGTGAATTCTATTTTAAAAACAACTAAATGATTTCCTTCAGAAGCCTTATGGGAAATGCTTCCAGTAAACACTGAAAAGTCTAGTCATATTTTGTAGCTCTTACCTCAGGCACCTAAAGAGGTCTTTTGAGGTCACTGCTGTCCTTTTAGTGTGATCCAACAGCTCTGCCATTTTTTTCTACAAGAGGGAAATGAACAAGTAGATGAAAGATTTAAAACATAAACAAACTTTAGCATATTTTCTAACTATTTGTAAATTGTGGCCAAAACAACAATAAATCTTAAAAACAACTTCTGACATATTTCCCAGAGTGCTTTGTAATTTTTAGCTTTAGCATTTTGTTTTCTTCAGCCAGAAGTAGTTATTGCATTTGTTTCAGCACTATGGGTATTAAAATTTATTTACTCTAGGAGTCTTAACTTCAATCATTAAATCAAGAAGGGAACAGGTGGTTGAGTGGGTGGGAGGGAGGCTGGCTGGCTGAATGACCACAGAAAACAAAAGAAAACTCAGTAGTGGGGATATCGCTAGAGAACATTCCTGCAGAAAGGGTTTCTATTATTAAACTACAAAAATAAAATTACATCAAAAATTCAATGTAGCTTGAATTATGGATTATTTTTGCTATAGGATTTAAAATTCGAAATGGTTTGTAAAGAAATCTTCAGAGGAAAAGCTCATGACTAGAACCTATAGCTATTATGGCTTGATGTCCAAGTTAACAATCATATGCCTGACTGGAGCCTCTATCTAATAACTTGGAGTAGGAAGATTGTGGTCACATGATTTCCAAACCCCAGTTAAGTGGACTCTGAGATGCTACAGTTTCATATATTGCTTTTGAGTCTGGGGCTCTGGTCCCTGATGTCCTTTTAAGCATAGGAGTCTAGACGGTAGCATTGATGGAAATAATGAAGACAGAAAGTAAAGTTGCCTTAAGGGGAAAGATAATCAGCTTAATTTAGGGCATGTTGAAACTTCATGAGATGTTTTACACTGATTTTCTAATAATACAGCTGCAGGGTTGGAGTAGGGACTGCCTGCCTCCTGAGGTTTATGAGAACATCCTCTATCCTTCTGAAGGGACTAGGCATCCCCCATTTCACTTCCACACCACTGTGATGCCTGCCAAATCTGTGGAGGTAGGAGTAGAACCTGCCTTAGCAGCTTAGCACTAAAGGGAATCCTTGCAATGAGTGATATCCTTAATGATTCTTAGAACTGTAAGTGAAAGAATGTATATGTATATGACTTAGCATAGTTGTGCCTACTGTAAGAAAATCAGTTCATAGTACATTAATTGCTAATGTTGAATGAATCATATAATATTCATATATTAGTCAATAAACATTTATTAAGCAGCTATTATGTTCTAGGCACTGTGCTAAAAGAGAAAAGAAGACAGTTTCTGCCTTCAAGGAGCTTACCATCTAATGAGAAAAGACAACATAAAAAAAGGAAGTTGAAAAGTGAAGGGATAGAACAGAAGGAGTAATAATAACAAGAATTTATATTGTGCCTATTGTATACTATGTGCTGTACAAGTATTTCATTTGATCCTCAAAACAACCCTAGGTGGTAGAAGTTATTATCATTTTTTACAATTGAGGAAACTGGGTTGTTCAAGGTCATATAGCTAGTAAGTGTCTGAAGCCAAATTTGAATTCAGAACTTCTTGACTCCAGGCCCAGGGTTCTAACCATTTTATCACCTCAATGAGAAACATAAATAGGCAATCTAAACACTTTATGTACAGGGTAAAATATCTCCATCTTTGGGGAGGGAAGAATCAAAGATGACACAAGACTTTGGATACGGGAATTCACGTGTTGCCACTGATGAAGATAGTGAAGTCAGAAGAACAGGTTTAAGGGGAAAGATAATCAGTTCAGTTTGGGACATATTAGGTTTCAGGTTTTAATGGGACATTCAGGAGGAGATGTAGGACATGAAACTCTGAAGATAGATTATGGCTAGAGGTAGTGATTTGGTAGTCATCTGCTTAGAGGTAGTCGTTAAATACGTTGAAATGAATGAGATTCTCAAGAAAAGAAGAAAAGAGAGTCCAGTACAGAATAATGGGAACCCTCTCCTTAAGGTATCAAGAAGAAAAGGAATCAGCAAATAAGACTGAGGAGGAGCAGGTAGAAAGATAGGAAGGAAACCAGGAGAGTGTAAGATGTCTTCAAAGCCAAGATAAGAGAGCAGTATCTCTTGAAAGGGGTGGTCAGCAGTGTAAAACCTGTAGAGGGTTTGAACTCAATAGCAACTCACTGGTGTTATTTGAGAGAATACCTTTTTGAAACAGAGGAAAAGTTTAATTTAACTCAACAAACAACACAAAACAAGCTTGTACCTAAGTCTCTTGATTGTCAGAAAAACTCTATTTCCAGAGAATGTCAAGCAATCTTTGGTTGGTCCCATCTTCCCCTGGGACCTATACAGACCACATGACTCATAGTAACAGCAAGGAGATATGTCTAGATATCTCCTGGAGTTTGTGTGGTTCCATACAGTACTATTTGAGAGAGTCAAGTCAACAAATCAACAAGCACTTTTGAGTACTTACTGGCAATAAGTAGTGTTTAGTAGTAAAGGGGAAGTGACAGTTGGGATGATATCTTGGTGGGAAAAAAAGGGTCAAGGGAGGTCTTCTAATTTTTTTCGAAGGATTGGAGAGATCTGAGCGTATTTGTAGTTAGGTAAGAAGGAGCCAG
Source organism: Phalanger gymnotis (assembly GCA_028646595.1). NCBI lineage: Eukaryota > Metazoa > Chordata > Mammalia > Diprotodontia > Phalangeridae > Phalanger > Phalanger gymnotis. The sequence goes on along the minus strand of CM053623.1, from coordinate 88,335,095 downwards.
TAAAGTGGGAGAGACTGAAGATAAAGGGGAGAGAGGCTGTGATTATTGGAGTAAGGTCCCGAAGGAGGTAGAAGGAAATATGATCAAGAGTAGAGGCTTAGTGATGATAAGGTGTAAGGATATTTTTGGCAAAAAGAGAGAAGGAAGGAGGTTTGAGAAAAGAAGGTGGAAAATTGCCATTTGCTACCTGCGTGATCTTGGGCAGGTCATGTTAACCTCTTTGGGTTTCAGTTAGCACATCTGTAAAATGGCTTGGACTTGATTAGGAATTCTTAAATTTTTTTTTTTTTTGGTGTGTGTGTGTCATGGACTCCTTTGGTTGCCTGGTGTAACTCATGGGCCCTTTTTTGGAATGGTATTTTTAAATGTATAGAATAAAATACCTGGATTATGAACGAGACCAATTGTATTAAAATACTGTTATTAAAGTATTAAAAAAGAAACAAGTTCATGGATTCCAGGTTAAGAGCCCTCATAGTAGAGAGGCTCTCTAAGATTCTTTCCAGCTCTGAAGCCATGATCTTGTCTTCCCAATTAAAATGTAAATTCTTCAAGGGCAGGCCTAGTATCTTATGTAAATTTTTGTACTCCTCTTTGTGCTTAGCACAGTACTGAGCATAAAGTAGATGCTTAACAGGGTGTTACTTGCTTGGTTTTATTTGGACCAAGAACTGTCTTATGCCTTCTAGGATAAGGACCTTATTATTGTGACCCATTTGCCATTATGTCTCCTAGATCCTGTACAAGGAATTCTGGAGAAAAGATCACAAAGTCACTTGCCAAACAGAAGAGATTGCCATACTGTTGTGTTGTGGGCCCTAAAGCCATAGTTAGTGTATCTGTGACCTTAGGAATGCACATTAAACTCTATGCCTCATTGTCATCTTGTTCATGGTAAAAACTACTCATTAAGTATCTCATTAAAAACAAGTCATTGATTTCTTATTGACCCCAGAACTTATCTCAAATACATTCCCTTCTCTCCACTCACAGTTACTACTCTCGTCCAGAGCCCTATCACTACCTCCTTACCGAGACCTAAAAGAAGGTTATGGAGTCTAAGAAATGGAGGAAAGAAAAGAGTGCATTCCAGAGATGGGAGTGGTCCTGAGGTTCGGGGGAGGGCAGGCTGAATTCAGGAAGTAGCAAGTTGATTTACCTGGAACACAATGCTTTAGCAGAAACTGTGAAATAAGTCTGGAAAGGTAGAGTGGAATCAAATCATGAAAGACTTTAAAGGCCAAGCCAGTGAGTCTGTATTTTATCCCAGAGGCAACAGGGAGCCACTAAAGATTCTTGGTAATTGAGAATTGGATTTTTACTTGTAATTATATAAGTGATACATGAGTCAGAAGGGAATGTTATTTTCTCCCACAGCCCTATTGGTGCTACACTGTTGACTCTGGAGGAAAAGACTTTGTTAGTAAGTGCAACATAGAGACAAAGAATGGACATATACACTGTTTTACTAAGTCATTCTTCCATACATGCTTACAACAAAATCTAATAGCACATGATGATTATATATTTATTTAAATTTTGCAAAGCCCTACATACATACTATATATGCATATATGCACATGTATACGTACATATAATTTAATTTGAACTCCCCAATCACCTCGTGATGTGAATATACAGGTATAATTACCACTGTTTTACACATGGGGAAACTGAGTCTCAGAGGGATTGTGATTTGTCCATGATCACACAGCTAATAGGTAGCAAGCCAAAATGAAAATCCAGGTTCTCTGACTCCAAATATAGCATGCTTTTCATTGTATTGATCTTACAAAATGCTTAGAAAATAATACAAGAGAGAAGATTGCGTTAAGTTTTTGTGTTATGGACTTTAAGTGTTATAGGAATTCAGAGAAGAGATTGAACATTATAAAGGTTTTATGGAGCCATGAAGCTATTCAGTTTAGCAATGGAAATTGTCAGCGTCAGTATATCATAAACACTCGAGAGAGGACCTTGGATCCACCGACTGGCAAGCCTAATTTCCATACTAAGGTAAACTTCCAGAATCTGTAACAAAGGTAGGCTTGCTGAACACTTAAGTAAACATATCCTGCTTGGGAAATAGGAATAGGGACTAGTCTGTGATTTCACTGGCATAGAGAACTCCTAGATGAAGAAATTATCTTTGTCAGTCCAGATTGCCATCTTTCTCATAGTTCAGGAGCATTGCCTGGGCCATGAGAGGGTAAGTGATTTGTTGAAGGTCAGGAGCCAGTGGGCATCAGAGGTTAGACTTGAACCCAGGACTTCCTGACTTCAAGGCTGGCTCTTGATGCTCTACTGAAAAAGTCTGTTAGAATTCTTTGAAAAGAGAACTGTATCTGTGAGGATGAAGGGAAAACAGGAGATGCAATCTATTCAGACGTTTAACAACTTTTAAGGACATTCTTTATCAATCGATTGAGTGGAACAAATGGGAGCAGTATGACGTAGTGAAAGAGAGTTTGATTTGGAATCAGTGCTCTTTTATCTACTACCTGTTGAGACAGGTATAGCGGGTAGAGATAGCAAGCCCCGAGTACAAATTTTGCTTCAGGCCACTTACTAACTTGTGTCATGTTGGACAGCTAACTCATTTAGACTCTACTTAAGTTTCTTCAACTGTAAAAAACAGATAATAACAGTACCTGCCTGACAGAGTTTCTGTGAAAAACAAACAGGATGGTATTCGTATGTCTACAGTGCCTGCTCCATATCTCATGTGCTTAAGGAATCTGCTCCAGGTAACCTATGAGGGATTTGATTCCTTTGAACTTATTTCATTATCCTGCTGACAGGGCACACAGCATCCAAAACATAATATAGAATGAGAGATACACATTAATGATTGATTTAGCATAAATGCCAAGGAATAAATGTTAAGGTCAATATCTTCGATTTAAATAAATATTTATTTCACAATAAAATAATTATTTAATTAATGCATGCTTCTTTCATTTCTTTCTCTTCTCTTGGATGAGTCATTTAAACTTTTTGGCCTCAGTTTGTTCATCTGTAAAATGAAGTCATTGAACTAGGTGACTCTCCTTCCTGGCACCAGATCTATGATCCCATGATTGATTCCTCATGGATAGGGAATTAGGATCATAGATATAAAGCTGGAAGGCATCTGAGGGGAGAGATAATCTACCTCCTTCATTTTACAGGTGAAGAAACTGAGTTACAAGGAGATTAAATGAATTGTCTAATGCCACATAAGAAGTATGGGACCCAGGTCCTCTAAATCTGGAACCAGGACCCTTTCTACTAATCTTGAATATAGGAAAAAAGGATAGGGTTAAGTGGGCATTTTTCCCCTGAAATGATGTGTAAAATTAAGACTCTCAATAGATATATTCTGGAATTGGTCTTATTTAGCATTTAAAAAAAAAAAGAATGGTCTAGAAAAGGGAATGAATAATTTCTCTAAATTTGATTGAATCTGAAAGACGTTTTCCAGACCCCTCCCATGAAGATGGCTCTTGTTAGCCTTGAGCAGGGGCAGACTTAGTAAAATAAACGTACAAAGACAAAACAAGAAGAAAGTTTTGGGAGGAGGAGGGAGTAAATATATAGGGCTTACTATGTGGCAGGCACTGTGCTAAATACTTTACAAATATTACCTCATTCTTATTTGATCTTCACAGCACCTGAGAGGTAGATGGTATTATTATCCCCATTTTACAGTTGAGGAAACAGAGGCACACATAGGTTAAAGTGACTTGCTCAAGGTCACACAGCTAGTAAGTGTCTGAAACTGGATTTGAACTCAGCTTTTCCTGACTTCTGGTCCAGCGCTTTATCCACAGTGGCTGCCAGCATTCTCTATGAAGAGTCAAGCTGAGTCAGATTCAAGCTTACATTCCTGGAATTTCTATCATATGGACTTCCTTATCTACAATGAACTCCCCAGCCCCTAAATCTCTGGTGCAACAACTGGTCTGCTCACTCATCTCTTCTCCTTGGTACCAACCCAGCCTGGTTTATCAATTTATTCCTCTTCTCCCAATTTCAATCCCTTCTCTTTTGCCCCAGATGGAAATGGCTTTCTTGTCTTGGAATTTGCCTCTTGCTGTTACATATTGTGTGACAGCTGGGGACTCTCCAGTTAAAGGGAGTTTGGTCGAAGCTGGAAGCCAGAGGGCCTGGCCACTCCTGAAAACTCTAGTGCTTCTATAATTCCTTTGGATGTAAAAAAATCAAATCTATTTTTATGTCTAGTTCAACCTCCTAGTTATTAAATTCTTATAGCCCGAGACCCGAGTCCCACCACTTGTCCCTTCCTACCTCCCCCTGTCCTTTTGCCATTTCATGTAGTTTTCTGCCTCTAACCGTTTCTAATGGACTTGTCTGCCAGTTTTTTTCTTTTAATATTGACCCATTGCTCAAGGTTCCTGACCTTGACTTGCCCTGGAATGTCTCAGCTTTTCTTTTGTTGGCTCGATAAGCAGAGGAGGGTAAAATTAGCATTATGCAAGCTGTTCAGCTGTGGGCCTTTCCAAACTTGACCTCAGCCTGTCCCAGCTGTAGGTCTGAGTAGAACTGAATACAGATGAATTTCACTGTGGATAAATACAAGGTAGTGCATTTAAGGAAAAAAAAAACCATACAAACTACTTATTGAATAAAAGACTCACAAAATTAACAAATTACAGAATGTTAGAGCTTGAATGGATCTTAGAAATCACGTAGCCCAACCCCTTCTTTTATGTAAGGCGAAAATAAAGTGCAGAAAAGTGAAATGATTCCTAAGTCCAGTGTGAACTAAGAACAGACAGAGCTGAGCCTTGAACCCAAGCCTTCTGTCTCAATGTCTACTGTTCTTTCTATGATCCAGGAAAGGTTGCTTCCTTGAATCATTGGTGTCATTTACTGCTGTAGCTAAAAATGCCCAGCATGTTCAGCCTTACTGGGAAGGCTAATTATTGTACTCTTATACAAAACTGGGAAAGATTGCATATTCTAGTTATCAGAAGTAGGGAAACTATGGGTGGTTTCAATTTGTTGTACCTCAAGAAAGTTATAAAGCTGAAGAAAATTCAGAGAGGAACAAGCAAGATAACCAAAGGGCTGACCAAGTAAGAGGACTGAATAAAAATCAATGTGACTTTTCAGTATGGAAAGACAAAGACTAAGGAGTATATTACCAACATCCTCTTCAGGTTCTTATCACTTCACAGCTAAATTATGGAACCATTTAACTGGTGTCTTTGCCTGAAGCTTCTCTCCTCTTCTGTTACCCTGCACATTGTTGTCAGATTAATCAGCTTAAAATAACATTTTGATCATGTGACTTAAATGTTCAAAAGCCTCAATAATCATAGGTGTAGAACTGGAGGGGACCTCAGAAGCCATCTAGTATAATCCTTTCATTTTATAGGTCAGGAAATGGAGACTCGAGGAGGGTGTGACTTCCCCAAGATCAAATAGCAGTATGAACTGAATGAAGGCTTTGAACCTAGGTCCTCTGAATCCAGAAGCAGCGAATATAGATATTGGAGATAACAGGCTTAGAATACCTAAGGTTTCCCTTCTTGTAAAGAGGGGTTTTACTTAGCCATAGCATAGAAAGGATACTTAGCAAGGACACAAACTGGTGCAGTTAGGTGTGGTCTTTCCCTCACCTCCATATAGAAATGTGTCTCATTAGTGGTATATTTTGGGTGTGGTAACTTGTAAGGCAGTGGGGCATCTACAGAGTCTGAGGGCTTGGACTGGCCATTTATAGTTTAGCATTCCAGGCAGATGAATTAATAGCTTGAGTCTGACTCTCCTGGAGCAACCTTTTAGAAAAAACAAAAAACCTACTCTACCCTCCATGGTAGATACTGCTTTCATCATACCCTCCTTAACAATGTCTATATATCTATCCTTTAAGGCTTAGCTTAAATCCTATGTCCTCCGTGAAAAATTCTCAATAATCCCAGGCATTTGAGATCTCTCCCTCCCATAAACTTCCATAGCATTTATTATTTGTACCATTCACATGATGTATCTTATTCTATCTTGGACTATAGTTATTTGAAAATATGCGTATGTCTTCTCAACTAGATAGTAGCTGCCTAGAGGGCAAGGATTCCATCAGATGTCATGCTGGTTCAAATATATATTATACTTCACACCCCTCCCCCAAGTGACTTATATAAAACCTGAGTATGACCTATAACCAATGTTATTTTTCAAAGCAAATCTATGTATACATATATTATTTTCAAAGAGATTATTTTTGGAACCATGTGACAGATGGCTTTGGAGCAGGGAGAAGACATACAGCAGAGAGATTAGATAGTAAGCTATTACAGTAGTCCATGAGGAAGTGATGAAGACCTGAACTAACATGGTAGAAGTAAGAATATCAAGAAATGGATTGATGTAGATATGGAGGTAAAATTGCAAGGATCTGCTGACTCTTTGGGTGTGGGAGGTGAGGGAGAGAGAAGAGTAAAAGGTGACTCCTAGATTTTAAATCTGATTGACAGGGAGGATAGTGGAGCCATCAATAGCAACAGGATGGTGGGAAGAATGAGCAGATGAGTTAATTGACATCGTTGTGTTTGTGTTTGTCCTTTGTTCTAGAAGAGGACCATGACTTCAGGGAAATGATGACATGACTTGCAGTTGACTTTGATTTGAGTGAGGGAGGGCTGTACAAGGTCGCCAGACTCACTTTCTCCTCCAGGGCCATCTGGGTCCACTGGCCTGATATTTACCAGGATGACTGGAGATGGCCCAGGATGCATTGGGAGACCCTGGCCCTTTTAGGCAAAGGTCTTTTTGGGTTCTCACTTTGTGTGAGGTAACACCCATTCAGTGAATGGGCCTCTTTAAGAAATTAATCAAGGGATGGCCCCTTTAATCAAAAACTAAAAAAAATCAAACTGGGAGGGGACAAATAGTTACTTTTTAGTATTTACATATATGTAGTGGACCTAATCAATGTAATTTTATAACTTTCTCTAGCATAAGGATTCTTAACCTTTCTTGTGTCATGGACCCTTTTTAGGATCAGTAGTCTGATGAAACCTATGGTCCCTGCCTCAGAATAATACTTTTAGATGCATTAAATAAACTATATAAGATTACAAAGGAAATCAGTTCTGTAGAAATGTAATTACCAAAATATTAAAAAAAGATTCACATATCCCAGGTTAAGAATCTTTGCCTAGAAGTATTCATTGGCTTGCCCCCCTCCCACTATATTACAAGAAGGTGAGAAGATATCAGTATCATATGCTTGCTCTCTTACCTCTACAAAATTTTTCTGAGGATTATCTAAGCATACACTAAAACTATCACTGATTAAGCAATAACAACAACATGAAAAACCAAAAGCAGGTTTTTGCAGACAATTTTCCATAACAGACCACATCTTTACTCTCATGTAATTAACTCAGAGGGATAGAATATATGATTCAATTATGTCTGTTATTTTTTTAAAAAGCATTTGACTTTATTGAACAAAAGCAGAGCCTTGAAGGCTTTTCTTAGATAATGTATTCCTCTGTGCTGATGTCAGAATTCTCTAAGATGTGTTTATGGAGATATCTTTGTTCAATAAGTCCCTGAGTTTTGACATAGAACAAGGCATAAAAGATATGCTTATGTAAGATTTTAATTAGTGGCATTAAAAATGTCCTGTACAAAGATCAAACAAAAGAAGTGCTTGTTGGTAGAAAGGTTTTCTGTGAGTAAAGGCACCATTCCATTATTATACCATTATATCAATGACATCAAACCCAGGAACTAAGAAAGGCCTTCTCAGGGTAATTCATAGAAAAACAAAAGCAAGTGTTCTACCTATCCATCTTAGAAAAACAGACTGGATGAAAACCATGTGTTATGACAGCTATGATATGTAACTGAATGGGCCTCTTATATTCTAGACCTGGGATTTCATCAGTATGGAGCTTCCTTGCGGGGGTAAATCTGATTCAGATTGAGAATTCATTCATAACTTCTATTCTCAGTTGCATGGGCCACTGAGAAGTTTGGTGATTTACCCAAGGTTGCATAGCCAGTATGTATCAGAGGCAGAGTTTGAACCCAGGTCTTCCTGACTCCCAAGCTGGCCTTCTCTCCACTGCGCTTTGACAAGAAATGCAGGTCAACAATGTGCTGAGCTTAGAATTGAGAAGAAAAATATGGAGCTGGATTGCACTTGGGAAATTATTCAGTGCTTTTCAATTATCCCAAACTGCTCACTGCCAGAAAGGCCTATCTTTTTAACGCTAATATTCTCCTGGTGATGCTATATGGTTATGCCTCATGGAACACTATGATCTTGGAAGAATCAAAATTGCAAGTAACCCAAAGGGCAATGGAAAGATTCATAATGGGTATAAATAGGCTGCAGTATATTACCAGTGATGAGTTATGGGGAAGAAGTGCCTATACATATAACAGGAAAAGAAAATGGGCTGGTCATACAGTGAAAGTAAGAGAGAACTGACAGATAGCTTGAAGGGCACATTGGGTATCAGAGGAATATCTCCAGGGCATTTGGTGCTGCTCAGGTGGGGATCTTCTTGGAAGAATTATGGAATAATATGCATATGCATTGGAGAGGCAATGTTGTATAGTGGATAGGAAGCTGGCCTTGGAGCTAGGAAAACCTGAGTTCAAATATTGCCTCTGACACACAATGGCTATGTAACACTGGGAAAATTACTTAGCCTCTCAGTGCTCTAGGCAACTCTTTAGGAATATAAATTGCAGAGAAGGTGTTGACTTGCATTGGTCGAAGGATTTTCCTCATGCAATAATTCCCTGTATAGTATCTCCCTATTCCTGTACTTATAGTTAAGATTTACAGGATTAGAAGGAGTCATTCTTATCTGTGGAGGGTTATATCCACATCAATGAAAGATTCTCTCAGAGTATCAAAGGACCAAAATATGATTAGAATATAGGTAATCAAGTCACTCATGCTAATATGAGTTCATAACCAAGTCTCAACTCTCATACATATGGACTATATATATGACTTTAGGCAAGTCTCTTAACTTCTCAGTGACCAGGAAAATCTCTAGGACTATACATTGCAGAGCTGGTACCATATTCATTGGTACTATAGAGGGAGTTTCCTCCTCAGGAATTGTCTACACCAATCCTTTCATAGGTCTAGACCCTCCCCTAAAACAATATGTTTAAACCAGACTTACAAGGCAACTTTTAGTTGCTTTTGGAAAATTTTTTCTTGCTTGTATGTAGCACTCAGTTTGATTTAGAAGTAGGTAAGTAAATAGAGGTCTCTGAAGAAGCAGTATGGGGTACCAGAAAAAAAATGGTCTATTTGGAATCCCAGATGACTAGGATTTGAATTCCAGGTCTCGAACTTACCAATTGGTTGATGTTTGGCAAATCACTTAACCTCCCTGGGCTACATTCCTCATCTATAAAATGAGGGGTGTTAAAGTACTTCATGTCTAAGGTCCCTCCTATCCCATAACAAGCATTTCTTTTGTTTGATCTTTGTACAGGACATTTATTAATGCCACTAATTAAAATCTTATGATTCTGTAAGACCCTAGACCAATCAGATAGTCAGCTCTCCTCATACCCTAGGGGTCACTTTAATGCCAAGTAAAGGAGGCCTTCACTGTAGTGAATTGAAATGATTATTTGAGTGGCATCTGATTTGTTCACACTCATACAGGCAGCTTTATGAAATAATAACTCATTTACATACCTCTTTAAGGTTTATAAAACACTTTCCTTACAACAACACTGTGAGGAAGAGACATAATTAAGAATTCTGGAACCTTGGGCACATTCATTTGTGATAGATCATTTGCTCCTTCCAGGGCTGCCTGGTGGTTGCACTGCCCTTCCCTCTGGACTGACCTAGGCTTTGAATCCAAGGTCAGTCTTCTTTCCAGTACAGCATACTGACTTTTAATGGTTCAGATTTATGAATAAACATGTCCTTCACAGGAAAAACCTAGTTGAGATGTCACTTTTGGCTGGTATTAAGAAGTATATTTTTCTAAATCAGCCTGGGCCATGTCCTTGGACAGGCCAAGCCTGAAGTACTATTTTTCTGTGGTCAAGTTGTGGTCAGAGGACCTCTTCTAAGACAAAAGTTTGCCTCTAAGCTTTCTAGGAGCTGTATTGCCTTCTCCCTACTTTCCCCCAGCTCCCCAGAATGTGCCTGGCAGTCCTTGAAACGTTCCCTGTCTAGGCAGAATGAGGTCCAGAGAACATAAGCCTTCCTCAGGCCCCTGTTGGGCCAAAAATGATCTCATAGACCACACCTCCAATTGCTTCTTGCCCCACAACTGTTAAGGAGACATGTTGTCATCTCTCTGGAACTGTGCACGTTCTGAAGAAGTAGCACCTCTTCTGCCCCATTGGTTCTTTACCTCCAGTCCAGAAGTTTTCCCCCTTCCCTCTCTAGGGCTGAGAGGAGGGAGAGTGGGGAAAATAAAGTCTGCCTCCTGGTGTCAGCATCAGAGATGTTAAATGACTCAATTAAACAGATATTCAAACCCAAATCTCCCGATTCTATGCCCTAAACTGTGAGGTGGCACCATGGACAGAGTGCAAAACCTAGAGTTAGGAAGACTTGAATTCAAATCTGGCCACTAACACTTGGTGTGTGTGTGTGTATGTGTGTGATGTGGGGCAAGTTGCTATACCTCTCTCTGCCTTGGTTTTCCCATCTATAAAATGGGGATAGTAATAGCCTTCTCCAAACCCTCTGAATCCCAGCAACTTCTCTCTGTTATTTCCTTTTTCTCCTATATATAACTTGCTTTATTTATATTTGTTTCCTCGTTGTCTCCCCTACTAGATTGAAAGCCCCTTGAGGGCAAGAACTGTCTTTTGCCTCCTTAAGTATGCTCAGCACTTAGCACAGTGCCAGGCGCATAGTAGGCACTTCATAAATGTTTATTGAATTCCATTGAATAGCACCTACTTCCCGGGTTGTTATGAGGATCAAATGAGATACTCTCTGTAGAGCTTTATAAACCTTAAATCATGACATAGCTGCTAGTTGTTATCATTATTATCATTATCCTCACTATTATGACTTTGTACTTCACTTTGTATTATGGACTGCTTCTCATGAACCACTTCCCAAATATCTTTGTGGTATTTTTTAGTAACCCTCTGAGACAAAACATTGTTTATAATCCCGTTTTTTAGATAAGCCAATCACCATCTGCTCATACATATCAGTGGTATTGCCAACATCATAATTGAGGGTTTGTGTTGGCCTACTTCACAGGCAAAAGGGAATTTACTCTTTGACCAAAGTGGGATGGATATGTGCTTAAGCAGTTTTTTAGACTGGCAGGAAACTTGAACTAATTACACTGTTGGATTTTGTTTGGGTTAGTTTTCTGATGTTGTCAAACACTGGCAATGAGGTGGTGGCATTATCCTCCCCATTCACTCTCCACTTTACGCTTTACCCTTACTAGTACTTTTCCCTTTCCTTCCGTTGTTCAACTTAAAGTTTGATCCCCACTGACTCTGAGGTGTGAGCCTGATGTTAATTGTCAAAATGAGATCTTTGTTGATCTATTTCCCCTTTTTAGATCTCAGTTGCCTTACATATAAAAGTATGGGGTTGGACTAGATGACCCGCAAACTCCTTCCAGCTTTGATATTTTATGCCTCTATGGCTCTAGCCTGATGTATAGGGATTTTATGAGATCTTTTAATGCCCCGGCCTGTATTAAAGTAATGCATCAAAGTTGGAGAGTAAGTTGTTGAAATAGATGGGCATGGTGGACACTAAAATATAGGCTTGTTTTGTGCTGGTAATTGAGAATTGGATCTTTGCTTGTAATTATGTAAGTGATGTATGAGTCAGAAGGGAATGCAATTCTCTTCCACAGCTCTATTGATGCTATAGTGCTGACTCTAGAGGAAAAGAGCTTTGTTGGTAGGTACAACATGGACACAGAGAATTGATGTAAACCATAATAACAGCACTATTTTACAAAGTCAATCTTATCTTCTTGGTGTTTAAGACAACACATTCAATAATAAGTGATGATTACATATCACTTTAAGATTTGCAAAGAACTTTGTGTGCATTATTTAATTTGAACTCCCCAATGGCTCTGTGATTTGAGTACTACAGGTAGTAGTATAGTTAAGGAAACTGAGTCTCAGAGAGGTTAAGTGACTTGCCCATAGTCACATAGCTAATAAGTAGGGAAGGCAGGATTTGAACCCAGGTCTTTCTTACTTCTTGTGCAGCTGGGTGGCACAATGGATAGAGTGCTGGGCCTGGAGTCAAGAAGACTCATCTTTCCATGTTCAAATCTAGCCTCAGACACTTAGTAGCTATGTGACTCTGGGCAAGTCACTTAACTCTGTTCACCTCAGTTTCCTCATCTGTAAAATGAACTGGAGAAGGAAGTGGCAATCCACCCCAATATCTTTGCTAAGAAAACCCCAAAAGAGGTCACCAAGAGTCAGACATGACTGCAAAATGACTGAACAACAACTTTCTTACTTCAGGTCCACCACTCTATCCATTATATCTATTTGAGGGAGTGGTGTGTCGGGTTAGGGGGAGGTCTAGGTTTAGAAACTCCCTCCCGCAATTCAGATGGACAATTCATCTGCAACTTATAGTCTTAGTAAGTTGCCTGGGGCATTCACTTGCCCATGGTCACTCAATCAGTAGAGTAACAAGTAGGACTTAAAACCAGACTTTCCTTGCTCCAGGATACCATCAACTCTTCAGTCTTTCAGATCTATTGTATAAACCTGCTTGAAATATCTCTTTTATTTGTTAGGCTCAAATGCTCTGTATAGAATTTTTAAAAATTGCTCGAGTACTTAGAAAGGAATCCCCAACAGGGGTTATCCCAGATGACAGAATTATAACAGGTTATTGACAGAAATTAGAACAGTGATGCCTTCCCTGGGTACTGTTGGAGAAGAGGGAATATGAGGTCACATGGATCATTGCTCTGATGCAACATGGCCCTTATATTCTTTTGTTGTGCCCTTACTCAGCAAGACTGATTGGAAGTATAGTTCTTTTTTTTTTTGCCAGACATTTCAGGATCTCCAAAGTTCCCAAGATGCATGTAACTTTTGAATTCCATCATCCTTCAATCTCTTTTTCCATCTGGGGGAAAAAACCCTATATTTCTCATCAGTTTCCTTCCCAGTAGTTTCCTTTGGAAGTGGATTTAACTGTGAAGTTTCTTTCTTTTGTATTTTTAATAATATTTTATTATTTTTCCCAATTACATGTAAAAACAATTTCTAATATTTGTTGTTAAAATTTTTGAGTTCCAAATTCTCTCTCTACCTCCCTCTTCCCCTCTCCCTGAAATGGTAAGTAATTTGATATAGGTTATACATGTGCAATCATATAAAACATATTTACATGTTAGTTGTAAAAGAAAACACAGAGCAAAAATAAAAACCTAGTCTTCAACTCTCAGCCTAAGCTTCTGCCCCATCTCCTTGGAACTTGACCTTTGTTGCCCAATGAGGCTCCAGCATGCTTTGTCTAATAGTTTGGTTTTGATCCTTGTTTATCCTGGCCCTCTGATGGATTTTAATATCCTCTATTTGGGGAAAAGTTCTGCTTACCAGTCATTTTTCTGATCCCCAATTCCACCCTCAGAGCAAATGCCTGTCAGGGATTTTCCAGGTTTCCATCCCTGACTGTCCTACCACATGTTTTACCTAAGCCCAGACACAATCCAGTACCAACCTATTCCTGCCAGATTTTTGTCTCTTGCTGGAGTCCTACTGTTCTTGGCCCATGTCAGTGTGTCTCGTACAGGGCAACATCTAGCTCTAAGAACTACATTTTCTGGAATAATAACCCCAATCTAATTATCTGAATATGGGGCTAAAGTAATTGGATCATGGTAAAGCTAATCTAATTTCCTTCTCCATCTTAATGACTCACACTGGCTGCTATACAATTGAGTAGTCTGCAGTGATCACTATTGATTGAGAAGTTGGCTAGAGTTCTTATAGTGGTCTTGCAACAGTCTGCTTGATGCTTACAATTAGGCAGCACCTCAAATTCTCTGTGATTTAAAGCAGTAATGTAAATGCTCAAGTTTGCCTTTTTCTCTGCTCTTTAGTGCACCTGAAGGATTATCGTTTAGAATTAGAAGGGCTCTTAGAGGCCATGTAGTCTACACCCCTCATTTTACAGTTGAGGAAACTAAGGCCCAGTGAAGTTTGGGATTTGCCCAAAGTTACATGGGTTAGAGGAGTTATGGGAACCTATGTCCCAATTAATCTATTTGATACCCGTATGTTCTTGGACAAGGCTCTTAATCTCTTGGCCTTCATTTTCCATATTTGTAAAGTAAGGGGGTTTTCTAGATGGTGCCTGAAGTTCCCCTCTCTAGATCTTTGTATCTGTGGATATCTTCAGAGCTGATTTGATTTTGATAGAACCCTCCATACCACTAAATAGATGAATTAGCTCAAGAATGTATCAAAAAGTTATGGGAAGAAAATACAAATTCAGGCCAAGGATACTTTTTAAAATTCACTGGTGGAAAAAGAACAAGCAAAGGGAGTCAATCATGATACATTTGACTTTGAAGGACACATTAGGTCAGATATCCTTGATGAATAGTTATATTCCAGTGGCACTTCTGATGGTAAAATTTAGAGTAGGAAGAATATTGACTGTGGCAATTTTTTATTATAAAAAATGCACCAAAATGCAGGAGAATATTTGTAAATTTGGATGCACTGGAATTCTCTGGAACTTTAAGTCATAGAAGTTTCTAGAAGTAGCACCTATATTTCTATTTTCTGAATAGTCACAAAAATTTCCGCATCCCAATTTTGACTGCCAGTGAATTGCATGTTCCTGAACAGAACAATATATTTTTGCCTTTGATTTTCTTTCAATAACACAGACATTCTTTTCTGTAGTTTTCACTATTTAAGAAAATTAAGCTGTTGTTCGTCACCACCCCCAACTCTATGAATGTGGACAGGAGGCAGAGGCTTATTAGTTGCTATGACATTTCTTTCTCTGGGAGCGCATTTCTCTTTTAATATATTTCAAACCCAGGTGTGGATGGGAGCAGGTGTCAGGTTTTAATCATCAGCATTTGTTTGCTTCATATGGCATATTTCTATTTTGTGTCTCATGGTGAGGTGCTCCTTTTTCAGCTTTCTCCCATTTTCCTTAAAAGTTATCTTCTCCTGATGTCATCACACTACATGCTCTCTTAGTCCTTTCCATCAGGCCTTTGTCCTCTTCATCCTACTGAAATTTTTTTTCTCAGAGATCACCACTGACCTCCCGCTCACCATATCCATTGGCCTATTTTTATAATCCTCAACATTCTAGACCCTCTAGGTAGTTTTGAGACTGTTGATTGCTTCTCCCTGACTTCAGAGGCACCACACTCATTTGGTTCTCCTCCTGCCTCTCTAACCACTCTCTCTTTATGTCTTTCTCTAGTTTGTCATCTTCTTTCCACTTTGCCAAGGCTCTGTCTTTAGCTCTCTTCTCTCTCTCCATTTGCTCCATGGGATATCTCAATTACTCCCACTATTTCAACTACTGCTTTGGTGAAGATGACACCACAGTCTGTGTCTATCTTCTGAGCTCCGGGCCCACACTTCTAACTGATTGCAAAACAACTACCTCTGCATTTCCCACCAGAACCACAAACTAGCATGTTTAAGACCAAGCTTCTTATCTTTCTCTTGAGACCGTTGCCCTTTACTCTGTTTGACGCAATTCATAATCTCAGGGTTATTCTTCTTCCCTCTATGTCACTTTTCATAGCTTGTGAGTTATTAAGTCCTGACAATTCTATCTCTGCAACATCTCTCATGTCCTTTTCTCTTCACTTCCATTGCTTCTGTCATAATTTAGAACTTCATTACCAGCTGATTGGACTATAGCCTCTTCATGGGTTTTCTTGTGATCCCATTCTTTGTCCCCTTTCCAACCCATCATTTATGCTGTGTGCTGCTAAGAACAATTTTACTTAGGTGTAGATCTGGTCATGTCACTGACTTTTTTCAGAATCTTTAAGGACTCATTGTTTGATGATAAGTGAAATTCAAATTCCATTGCCCAATATACAAGACTCTCTACAATCTGGTGCCATGATACCTTTCCTTCTTTAGCTCATATTATTCCCTTCCATATGTTCCTATATTCTAGCCAAACTGGAAAACAGCTTCTGAACACATCCTGTGTTCTCCCACCTCCATGCCTTTACTTACAGTTATGCCTGAAATGTCCTCCCCCTCCCTCTTTCCTTATTGAACTCCAAGCTATACTTTAAAGACTAACTTAAAACTAACCTCCTTCAAGAAGCTTTTTGCGTTAGACCTTACATCAAACTTAAAAAAAATCTCAATTGCAGTTTCCATGTATCTCCATTGGTTTCTGAGCTTTTCACCCCTCCCCTACAAACCTAAGAGAGAAAGTAATAGTGGATAGAGAGCTGACTACCATGCCAGGATGATGTGTGTTCTAGTCTTGCTTCTGACATATGCTCTGACCATGGGCAAGTTATTCAGCCCCTTAGTGCTTTAGGTGTCTCTCTAAGCCTGTAAGTTGTGGAGAAGGTGCCAACCTTGGTAGAGGAAGTTTCTCACTAAGACTTCTCTAGGTGGATAAACTCACAGGTCTAGTCCCTATCCCATATCCTTAAACCATGAGGAGCTAGGATTTAATATTTTATCTTAATTTCATATCTTCCCTAATATCAAAACAGTGCCTTCCACATAAAAGGTCTTAAATATTTATTGAATTAAATTGTGTTTTTGCTCTATCTAGCCTGTTTGTTTTCCCATGCACTGTATCTACTTTAGGTTCAAGCTGTCATATTGGTTATTTCTCTAAGATAAATGAAGAATCTGTGGAGGTGAATTTAACAACAAGCAATATGCGTCAGAGCTAGGCTAGCATGTTCCCTCCAGTCTTGGAAATGTTACTTATATTCTTGTAGTTCCTGTGCAAGCCCCCTAGTTATAAAAACATGGGATGCTGATTATATCAAAGCATTCATGCTGAGGGATACATACACAATGTCACAAATTGTTCGGTTGTTTTTCAGTTGTGTCAGACTCTTCATGACCCCATTTGGGATTTTTCTTGGCAAGGATACTGGAGTGGTTTTCCATTTCCTTCTCCAGCTCATTTTACAGATGAAGAAACTGAGGCAAACAGGGTTAATTGACTGCCCAGGGTCACACAGCTAGGGTCTAAGGCCAGATTTGAACTTGGGAAGATGAGGCTTCTGACTCTATGCCCAGTGCTTTATCCATTGTACAATCTAGCTCCCTTCAATGCCACAAAACAGGGCTCTTAAGTATCTCCATCAACTAACAGAGGGATCCAAGTACCTTGTGCTGCTTCCTCCCTAAGGCGAGTACTGATTTAGAGGAGAATGGACCAGGGTTGGTCAGGATGGTGCCTTTCAAGAAGAGTTCAGCTTTTCATTCATTCAGTGAATTAACTGATGATCTCCTACGTGTGGAGCACTATGCCTGGGGGCATGAAGGATATAACTGAAGTCTACGGCATGATATCCATGCTTAAAGAGCGAACAGTCTTACTGAGAAGGCAAGGCATAAGGTTGAAGAATCACACAATAAGGTATATGGCTGAGCCTTGTATCTGCTGACTATATGGTCATCAAACCCTGAAGCCTTGTCACATATGACATTGTGTCAACCTCTTTTCAAAGAGTTATGAACCCAGACATGGTCTTGTCTTTTAGGAGTTAAAAATTTTAGACAGACACAGGAACACAGACATCCAAAGCGAATAGTATCTGGACTGACAAAGCAGGGCTGAACTGCCTGGAGTAACAGACAGTAAGAGAAAGAGGGAGAGAGAGAGAGAGAGACAGACAGAGAGAGAGAGAGAGAGAGAGAGAGAGAGAGAGAGAGAGAGAGAGAGAGAGAGAGAGAGAGAGAGAGAGAGGGGGGGAGAGAGAGACAGAGACAGAGACACATAGAGAGAGACACACAGAGAGAGAGGGAGAGAGACACACAGAGAGACAGAGAGAGAGAGACAGAGACAGAGACAGAGAGAGACACACAGAGAGAGACACAGAGAGAGAGAGAGGGAGAGAGACAGAGAGAGAGACAGAGAGAGAGAGAGACAGAGAGAGAGGGACAGAGAGAGAGACAGAGACAGAGAGAGACACACACACACACACACACACACAGAGAGAGAGACACAGAGAGACAGAGACAGAGACAGAGACAGAGAGAGACAGGGACAGAGATAAAGACAGATACCTGGAGAGAGCTCTAGTTTTCTTTTTTTGAGGACTGGGGAGTGGTGTATGATGACTTAACTGATCATCATAGGAAGAAGTTTGATTTGCTTCCAACTTTTAGTCATTTGTGACTTCATTATCAGTGCAGGTTGCTCCCTCCCTCACTGAAGCAGATACCAATCTTTAAATGCCTTAGCAGCTAACCTTTACGAACTGCCCTGGTCAAAATGAAATAAATCAGTACTTGGTGGCCAGGCTTCTGTTGATGAAAGCCTACAAACTGAGCTAGGCTAATCTCTGAAAAACAAACACAATCCTTTGCTGGTCTCATAGTGGAAAACTTCCCAGCTTACTAGAAACTTCAAGGGTCTATTCTTTGCTGGCCTTAGCCTTGGAGAACTCAGGGTCACTCCTGCATCATGATAAATCACTGTGGGAGAACTTTAGTGGAGGGATTTGCTTAGTAACTGTTGTAAATTATTTAATCTTTCTCTGCCTGATCTTCCATCATAATAAGGAGATCTAGCACTTTTTTTTTTTTAGAATTTATAACCACATTTTTTTGTTCCATTTCTTTGCCATAATTTCTAGTAATATCTTTTTTTTCTCCCTATTATGGACAAGGCTTACATAATCTCATGCTAACACCTACAGGACTGAATCATAATTCATCTTGTAGATTTATGGCATACCCACAGAAAAAATGCCCTGTGATGCAAACTTGCGGTTGAAATATAGCTCTCCTAAAAACACCCCCTACCTAGGCGATGTGGTTTAGAGGTCAAAATTAGAAAAGAACCAGTTTAAACTGTTTTCTTCGTTACTTAAATAATGAGACAGCTTGAAAAGGACCAGGAAATGGCATTAACGATCAGATAAGTCATTTATTCATAACGCTGTTGAAATAGAAAGCTTCCTTGTGTGGGAGGATTCATGCATACTTAGCACACAATCTCTCTCTCTCTCTTCTTCACTTCCTCTCTCCCTCCCTCTCTCTTTCTCTCTGTCTCTGTCTCTCTGTCTGTTTCTGTCTCTCTGTCTCTCCCCCTCCCTCCTTCCCTCCCTCCTTCCCTCCCTCCTTCCCTCCTTCCTTTCCTCCCTCTCCCCTCTTTCTTTCCCTCTCTTTGTCTGTCTGTCTGTCTGTCTCTCTTTCTCTCTCTGTCTTTCTCATCTTCCTGTACTCTGACTAGCAATAAGAAGGCTATTTAGAATGTATGCTTGTATTTTCGTTTGTTCGTTTCTTTCTTTTGCATAAAATGCCCTATTGCTTGAACATTGCAGTTTGCCATTCTCATAAGCACTTCTGATATTTAAATCTCTCCTGCAGATTCAATCATGAACTGATGTCCTCAGTTTACTGTGGGGGCAAAGAGTGTATCAGGGGTAGGCAACAGGAACCTTTGCTTAGAGTACCACATGGGAACCATAATGAAGGGTATTTTTTAATATTACTTTTTATAAATGTATATATTTTAAAACCAGAAAACTGTGTTCTCGAGGATAACAAAGGCATTATGTTGTAATAAATCATCATATACATTACAATTTAGTTGCAAAACCAAATAGTATCATATAGGGGGTACAATTTTCAAACCCAGAGGGACAATATTTTCAAACGTTGCCTAGGTTGCACAATCTGAGCTTGTGTGTGGGAGAATACTCATGTATAGTTGGAGGGTGATGGTGGTGGAGGGGAATCACGGTAGTTTTATGCATGTCTGTGACAGCTGTGCAGAGGGAGTACGTAGCAAAAAATAAAGGACGGTTTGGGAGTATGCTAGAGATAGAGTAGTAGTCACATCATTAGCATATTTCTGCCTCCACACAATAGTTGCCATTGGGATATACAGACAGAACATTTTTATGGCCATTTGGGAAGACTGTGGCAAATTCCCATTCTGCCTTACAGGTTTCCAAATCTGTGAATTGAGCAAGATTAATTTAATATAATATACAATTACAGAGAAAAGCCACATAGAGCAATGGAAGGAAGACCTGGGTTGAAGCCCTGCTTTCAAGACATGTTAACTATGTTTTAAAGGGCCAGTCCCTTAACATCTCAGTGTTCTAACACCACAAGTTGTAGTCAAGGCGCTGGCCTGCACTGGTAGAGAGAATTTCCTTACTTGGGAGTTCCCTGCACCAGTGAAATCACAGTTTGAGTCTTTATTCCTTTCCCTCAGTGTCTACTCTTGGACTATCAGTTATAGATGAACTACTGATCTTCATCAGTAGAGGGAGTTTCCATACTGGAAGCTCCCTATGCTGATGAAATCACAGATCTGGACCTTCAATCCCCACCCCGTTCCCCTGCCCCCAATAAAGCAAACAAACAAAAAAAACTATTTCTAAGAATCATAGATACTAAAATTCTAGGATCAAAGATTTTCTGTTCAGTTCAATTCAACAAGCATTTAAGTACTTATGTTCCAGGCACTGCGCTGATTGATGGAGATACAGAGAGATAAAAGATAAAAATGAAAACAGCCTCTGTCTTTAGGGCAGTTTGCAGTCTACTCTTGGCAGCCATATTATGCTTGTGGGAGCTGGGAGATACTAGGGAAACTCTTCTTCTCTTATTCCAGTAAAGCATGATGCTAACTCTCTTCTGGAAATGAAGAAAAAAAGGAATTTAACATTTAAGCCCAATCACCTCTATTGGGGGAAGTTAGGGACAGAGAAAGAAGTGGAGGAGGAAAGTGATCTTGTGTAAATATATTTTGAGATCCCTATGAAATGTTGATGAGGGAGGAAAAAGGCAACTTTAAAATACGGGATAAAATTAGAATCTTCTGAGATGAGAGATTGACTGGTTGACTTTGCAGAACCCTTCCTATCTATGTCTATTATTTTAGAATTATATGATCTCCGAACTTGATTTTCATCACTAAACAGCATTGGAAACCTATCAAGCAGAGTAGGAGGTAGTATTAATGATCTAACTGATGACATTCATCCATCAGAGTACATACGGAATTTGTAAGGGCTGGCAACCTGGGGTAGTATTATTAACTGAATAAGAAATGCATGATTGTATGTAAAAAGAAGGGCCTCAGACTATATTTTGTAATATAATAATAATATTTCAATAATAAATATTGAAATATTTGTTTAAACTAAAAGAATTCAATTGGAAGACTCCAGTTTAATTCAATACTCATTTGGTGTACCCATTTAGTATATAGGCTTTGAGAATTGTGATGAAATCACCATCTTTCTAACCTGGTAATGAGCCTCAGTGAAATTAGCTGAGCTTGTCTTCAGGTGATAGAAGATACCAATTGTCACTGGATTTACATATGCAAAGAGGCATCAAAATTGGCCTTTATTAGAAAATGTATTGGGCTTGCAAAGATCAAATAAGACAATCTCTGCATTCTAATATAGTAATATAAGGACACTATAATAGAGTAAAAGAGATGAATTATCTACTTCTATATCTACACTATCTCTTATTTATCGACTTATGTTGTTGTTCTGTTGGATCTGACTCTGTGACCTTATGGACCATACTTTCCATGGGGTTTTCTTGGCAAAAGATACTGGAGTGGTTTGTCATTTCCTTCTCCAGCGGATTAAGGAAACAGAGTGACTTGCCCAGGATTACACAGCTAGTACGTGCCCGAGGCTACATTTGAACTCAGGTCTTCCTGACTTTGGATCCAGTGTTCTATCCACTGAACCATCTAGTTGCCCCAGTCTACCTATACCTATACGCATATTGCTCTATATCTATATACCTCTCTTTCTATTTCTATATAGCTGCAATTATAATCTCTCTATAACTATACCTATGTAACCACAAATAACTATAATGCAAATGAGAATTTTGAGAATAAATAGAAGAGGTTTAAACAGAATGGTCTGAAAGGGAAAGAGATTATTTTCACCTGAAGGTGTGATAAAGGGGGAGAGGGAGGATTTGGGATTGCCTTCAGGAGGAAGTGAGCTGAATTTTGAAGGAAGGATTTCAGTAAATGGAGATGCGGAAGAAGTTCATTTTAAGCATGGTGGATAGCTTGGAAAAAGCTATATGATATAGGAGAAGGGAGTAATCTAGTTTTACTGGAACATTAGTTCCTTGAAGAGGACCAGTGGGAGAATCCTAGAAAAGCAATCTGGAAACAGACTGTGGAAAGCCTTAACTTTCTGACTGAGGAGTTTAGATTTTATTCTGTAGGAAATGGGGATCCATTAAAGGTTTTTGAGCTGGAGAATAACATTCTTTTACCTGTGCATTAGGAAGATTACTTTGGCAGTGGCATTAAGGAGAGACTGGAGAAAGAAAGGTCAAGTGGGAATCTACTATGATAATCTTGATGAGAGTTAATGGGATCTTAAACTGTGTTGGTGTCAGTGGGAATAGAAAGGAAGTGACTAATGTAAAAGCTATTTCTGAGGCACAACAAACAGGACTGGGCAACTCATTGGGTATGGAGGATGAGTTCTGTAAGTATCATCTTAATAAAATGTGACTGAATTTTAAGAAGTGAATTCATAGCCATTAGCCATGTTAAACTATCAAACATCTTAACATTCCTTATTCAATGTAAAGATAAATGGATTACAGGCAGAGCCAAGATTGAAACCCTATCCAACACTGACTAGCATGTCCAGCCAGGTTCTAAGAATAGCATGTTTTCTACTATGCGGCCCTTCTCCATGTAAACTTTTTCTAGAATTCCCAAGTCTGAGGTGTCAAGGTACCAACAAAATGGGCAACTTGCCCTTTCTTTCTCCATAACCAGCTTTTCTTACCCTCATCTTAATGAAGAATCAACAAATAGACCTGGGGTCCTGACTGTAGATAAAACCGAGATTTAGATTAATGTCTCTTTATATTTGATTCACAAAAGAAATGAAGTCCTTATATTTCAATTCTTTATCTTTCATGGCTTTATTTTGTGTAGCTAAAATTCTAGCACCATTTATTAATTAAATTTTTTTAACATTTAAATTGGTTAACAATATCATTTAGTATTCTTTTCTTTTTAAATTTTGAGTTCCAAATTTTTTCCTTCCCTACCCTTCCCTTACTCACCCACCGAGAAGGCAAGCAATTATGATATCAATTATTCATGTGAAATCATATATTTCCATTTCAGCCATATTACAGAAAAAAAATTATAACTTATTTTCACTCTGAGTTCATCAGTTCTCTTTTTGAAGGTGGATAGCACTTTTTCATTATGAGTCATTTGGAATTGTCTTGGATCTTTGTGTTGATCAGAGTAGCCAGGTCTTTTATAGGTAATCATCATTACAACATTGCTGTTACTGTTCACAATGATCTCTCATCAGTTCTTCTTACCTTTCTTTATATCAGTTCATATAGGTCTTGACATGTTTTCCTGACCTCTCCCTTTCCCATCCCCTCATCATTTCTGGTAGGACAATAGTGCTTCCCCACAATCATATGCCACAATTTATTCAAGCATTCCCCAATTGATGATCATCCCCTCATTTTCCAGTTCTTTGCCACCACAAGAAGGGCTGCTTTAAATATTTTTGTACATAAAGATCCTTTTCCTTTTCCTTTGATTTCTTTGGGTTACAGACCTAGTAGCGGTATTGCTAGGTCAGGGTATGGACCATTTTATAGTCTTTTGGGCACAATTACAAATTGTTCTCCGGAATGGCTGGACCAGTTTGCTACTCCACTAACAGTTCATTTGTGTACTGTGTAGCTCTTTTCCCTCATCCCTTTCAGCATTTCTCATTTGTGATAGGTGTGAGATGGAGCCTCAGAGTTGTTTTCATTTGCCCTTGTCTAATCAATAGTGATTTAGAGCATTTTTGTATGATTATTGATGGCTTTGATTTCTTCCAAAAACTCTATTTATATCCTGTGACCACTTGTCAATTGGGGAATGGCTCTTATTTTTATAAATTTGACTCAGTTCTAGACTCAGTATATGTTTGAGAAATGAAATCTTTATCAGAGAAAGTTGCCATAAAATTTTTTTGATGTTATTTCACTGTCCATGGTAACTTTTACATGACATAATTTCTCTGATTATCTCTTTTAATTAGGTCTGTTTTTGCTTTTGCATTTTCTGAGATTATGGTTGCTACCCCTGCCTTTTTTATTTCTGCTGAAGCATATTAGATTCTGCTCCAGTCCTTGATTTTAACTCTGTGTGTGTCTTTCTGTTTCAAGTGTGTCTCCTGTAAACAACATTGTTGAATTCTGGTTTCTAATTCATTCTGCTATCTGCTTCATTTGATGAGTGACCTCATCCCATTCACATTCAGTTATGATTACTATGTATTTCCCTCCATCTTCTTTTCTTTTGTTTCCTTTTCATCCTTTCTAGCCTATCCCTCCTGAAAAGTCTATTTTTACTTCTAACTACTGTCTCTCTTAATCCACACTCCATTTTATCAGTCGCCGCTTTTGTCTTATCCTCTGCTCTTCCTGTTTCCCTATGGGGTGAGTTACATTTCTATATACAACTGAATGTGTGTATGTATATATATATATATATATATATATATATATATATATATATATAAAGAATATATATTCTTTCTTCTTTGAACCAATTCCAATGAGAGTGAAGTTCAAGCATTGCCTGCCACCCTCTCCCCTCTCCTAATCCCCTACCATTATAAAAATTATTCTTTACATTTCTCTTTTATGTGAGAAAAATTTCACCATTCTACCTCTCCCTTTCCCTTTCTCCTAATGCATCCCTCTTTCTCACCCTTTCATTTTTATTTGGAGATCATTCTAACAAAATTGAGTCATACCCATGCCCTTTGTCTAGGTAAACACCTTTTAACTGTCCTAATAATGGTAACATTCTTTGGAGTTACATGTATCATCTTTCCATATAGAATGTAGACAGTTTAACTTTATTGAGTCCCATGTTTGCCTCATGCTTCTCTTGTATCTTGTGTTTGAATGCTAAAATTTCTATTCAGCTCTTGTCTTTTCATCAAGAATGCTTAAAAGTCCTCTTTACATTAAATATCCATTTTCTCCTGAAGGATTACACTCAGTTTTGCTAGGTAGACTATTCTTGGTTTTAATCCTAGCTCCATTGCCTTCTGGAATATCATATTCCAGGCTCTCTGCTCTTTCTACATGGAAGCCACTAAATTTTGTGTTATCCTGACTGTGGCTCCGTGATATTTGAATTGTTTCTTTCTGACTGCTTAAAATATTTTGTCTTTGACCTGGGAGCTATGTAATTTGGCCATGATATTTTTGTTAGTTTTTACTTTGGGATCTCTTTCAGGAGATGATGGATGGATTCTTTCAATTTCTGTTTTACCATCTGGATCCAAGATATTGTAACAATTTTGCTTTATAATTTCTTGAAACATGAAGGCTTTCATGGCTTTCAGGTAGTCCAATAATTTTTTAATTATCTCTTCTGGGTCTATTTTCTAGGTCAGTTGTTTTTCTAATAAGATATCTCACATTTTCTTCAATTTTTTCATTCTTTTGACTTGGTTTTATTGTTTCTTGATGTCTCTTGGACTCATTAGCTTCTACTTGCTCAATTCTAGTTTTTAAGGAGTTATTTTCTTCAGTGAGCTTTTGTACCTTTTTTCCATTTAGCCAACTCTGCTTTTTAAGGAGTTACTCTCGTCAGCGATTTTTTGTGCCTCTTTTACTATTTGTCCAATTCTGTTTTTAAGGTATTATTTTCTTTAGTATTTTTTGTGCCTATTTTACCAAGTTGTTAATTCTCTTTTCATAATTTTCTTATATCACTCTCTTTTCTTTTCCCATTTTTTCTCTTATCTCTTTATTTTTTAAAATCTTTTACCACCTCATCTCTTTCTTTAACTGTTCCAGGAATTCTTATTGGATTTGGCTCCAATTAGTAGATTTCTTTGAGAATTTTTTGGTAGTTATTTTCACATCGTTGTCCTTTTCTGAGTTTATGTCTTGGTATTCCAGGCCACTATAGTAGCTTTTTATGGTCAAATTATTTTTTATTGTTGTTGTAGTTTTCTCATTTTCCCAGCCTATTTCTTGACTTTGACTTATGTTAATGTTGGGCTCTGCTCTCCTGGGGTGGGGAGGCATTGTCCCAAACTTGAGGCTCTTTTCATACTGTTATTTTCAGAGGTAGTTCTGGGGGTCTACAAGTTTTTGGTGCTTCCAAGGTAATGTGATCCTAGAAGAGGTATGATCACTGCTTTTCTGGTCTACACTCTTATCTTTATCTGGGAAGGACCCTCTTTGCCTTGGAACCATGACCAGGGCCCCTCCTTCCTTGTGACAGACCAAAAGTGCTCATCTCTGCCCTGGAATTGCTATCCAGAATTGTAGATGGGCAAAGGTCCCCTATAACCTTTCTAACTTGGTGTCTTACCCCCTTAGCATCTCTGGACTGAGAATTTCCAATACTGCTTCGGCTGCTGTGGTAGCAGCCTGTTTTTGGGCTTTAGACAGACCTCTAAGCAGGTATCTCGGATTTCTCCTGCTGCCTTCTTAATTTTTATTAGGCTGGAAATATATTTTACCCTAAGCTTTTGCTGGCTGTACCACTCTAAAACTTCATTTGAGGATTGTTTTAAAGTTGTTTGGAAAGGAATGTTGGGAGGGTTGGGCTAGGTGTCTGCCTCCAATCTATCATCTTGTTGATTAGTTCTTACAGATGGGTTTGTATCTTATAGTTATCTTTTTTTTGGAGGGGGGACTGCAGGGCAATTGGGGTTAAGTCACTTGCCCAAGGTCAAACAGCTAGTAAATGTGTCAAGTGTCTGAAGTTGGATTTGAACTCAGATCTTCCTGACTCCAGGACTGGTGCTCTGCTCACCGTGCCACCTAGCTGCCCCATAGCTATCCTTTCAGTCATTAAAAAGTCTTAGTTTGATTTCTACTTGACACAATTCTCAGTCTCATTCAGAATCTGGAAGGCTGGATTGCTGTTGCTTGGATAAGGAGCTACCTATTTCCATTAATACTATTATATCATGAGCTCAGTGAGAACACAGAAAGTTGTGTCTTTATTATCTTTAATGCCTAGTAGAATATCTCATGCATAGTATTCAATAAATGTTTGTTAAATTGGACTTTTGTTTGGGTATATGAAGAGTCTAGGACTTTTATATCAGAGTTCTCAACCCCAGATCACACATAATTTAAAAAAAAAACAATCACAACATGACATTTTGGGTCATAAATCAAATTATTTGTTTTTATTTTTTTATTTGTTCTCAGGGACAGTATGTACTTGTTTATCCCTTTACTGGCTGCTTGAAATGATTATGAATCTTCTCATGGTATCTTGTAAGTAGGAGGAATACAAAGATTAGGTTTTATATTTTCAAAGGTGAAGTCATCCAGAATTTTTTTCACTCTCGGTATCTGAATTGCTTCAGTGCCTCGAAGAGTTGTGTTTTGATCTGCATAATAATGCTCACTATCATCTGATTTCAAAGAGATTATGTAATAATGGAGGGTAGATGTGGCTGCAATTAAGTACTTTTTGAAGCTATAAGTGAAATAAATCAGTAGGAATAATAAACTGAAAGGTGCGACAGTGGCCAGGATGAAAGTAACATTCATTTTGGCTAGACTTACTTCTCTGTATGTTATTTAGAAGTAATAATTTTCTACAAAAGGTTAAAAGATTACACCAAACCAGAATCTCAGAGTTGGAAGGAACTTCTTGGCCAATCTTAACACAAGAGAAATCCTCTTAACAACATCTCCAGCATATGGGGATGATATTGATTGATCTTTCGAAAGACTTCCAGTTATGGGTACCCACTACCTCCTTAGTCAGCCTATTTCACTCTTTGGGAGCTTATATTTGTTAGGAAATTTTTCCTTACATGGAGACAATATTTGCCTCTTTGTAATATTTAACCTCTGGTGTCTGAGTAGAATATATTTAATCCATCTTCCACCTGAGTTTCAGATTTGAAGACCATGACATGCTCACTTTCCAAGTCTTCTATTACTCAGGTTAAATATATCCAGTTCCTTTAGTTGTAATTGTATGGGATTGTTTTGAATCTTTTCAACATTTGGTTACTAGTGGAACTCCAGATTGACAGTTACTAGAGTGGCATACCATTCATACCATATTCAATGAGTAGGATGAGGGAGTCACACATACTGGTGATTAGGGCAATCTCTGAAGGTTGAAAGTGGGACAATTTCTCCCTGGGAAAGAAGGAATGAGATTTAAATCAGGATCCAAGCAAGTATAAACCAAAGGCTAAGCCATGTTGGGAATGTGACTGTCTCCAGGGCTTAAATACAAAGGACTGAGATAGAAGATGGAAGCAAGTTTAAGGATCAGAGACTTCAAGCTGCAGAAGTTGGTACCAGATCAGAAGGCAGCCTACAGGGAGAATCAGTGAGATGGCCATTTGAAGAGATATTTACATTTCACCTTTTATGATGTCATTCTGTTCAAGTGTCAGATCTGATTTGCCCCGCTCCTGATTTATTTGGCCATAGGAATAAATCCCATCCTGTATCCCAGAATGCCTTACTGAACTTTAAAGTCACGGCTTGGTGGAAAGTTTCTGCAAATTCTGGTATATTTATGTTGTTAGCCAATGTTCTCTCCCCAGGTTCACATCCCTGGTAGTCCACTAGCTTCTGTTACTTCCATGAGCTGAGGGTATCTTCAGCTACATATTCCTTCCTTCTATTTATATTTAGTGTATGTAAACAAGGATTCAGATGGTCTGTTTTTGGGTATATTGTAACAAAGACTGGTGGAACATGGGGTGGTTAAAGAATGAGAAGGACACATCAATTAATAAGCCACAGAATTAATCACCTGAGTAATAGCAATGGAATCTATTGCCGTTTATACAAGGTTTCTCAAAGTCGGCTAGGGGACAGTTAGACTTGGGCTCTTATGTTCAGGGGCTCCTTGGGGTTGTGGCAGCATTTGGAATTGTGTTTATATGCCACTTTGGCTGCTTCAGGGTGCTACCCAAATCAGTCTGGATTACCTTTAGCTCCCTGAGGTAGGAATTAGCCATGGGAATTGCAATGGCAGTGGAATAAATCTGAATATTAAAGCCATAGTTCATATAAAAGATGCACTGAATGAATTCAGTTATAATAACATTCCATGGTGGGTAGTAGGAGTGCCCAGTCATCCTGATGGTAGGAGACATAACACAATAGACACTATTCAAAGGTAGAATAGAAAGGCTACTTTTTTTTAACTTAGTAGAGGAAGAACAGGGGAGTCCAGAAATCTGAGAGTAACTAGGGACCCCAACTGGGAGTGATGTAAGAGGATGGACAGTAGATTTAGAAAATTTCCCTCAGGAGCAGGTGGAAAGCCTTGCCTATGGTAAGAAGTTCTATACCAAATGCTAGTCATTCAGTTGGGGTGTCTACCTTCTACCATATGGCATTGTATTGATTGGGAGCAGTGCTAGCACTCAGGATGGAAGCAATCTGGCAGAACTTGCAACAAGCGTGCTGGCTGTCTTGATATGTGCCACTAAGTATATCAATTGATGATTTATAAGGTATTGAATCCTCAGTGTCAATCCTCAGGGATTGACACTGGGCTGTCATTGCAGAGAAAGAGCACTACTTCCCAAATTTTTCTCAAGATGAATGAACAGTAGTGAATAGAGAAATTTAGGTGATAGTCACAATTTAACCCTCCTTCACATGAATGTGTTGTATCCCCTTGCACACATTTTGCCAAATGATTAACATTAGTGGATCAGAATGAATTTTAGTGGTTATAAAGCTTATACTGGATAAAAAGAGGTCTGTGGGAGATAGCTGGTCTACCAGGTGCCCAATTTCAGGTACTTCAAAAGTACTTTTTTTAAAAAATAATTTTTAAGACCATCTCTCTTCATCTGGAACTACAGTGGTTACTTGTAGATCAGACTCTGATACTGATTGGCCTGGAGGCTTTACTATGCTTCCTTTGGGGTTGGTTTGTTTCTTCTTAAGTTCTAAGTGTTTTCTGTTCCTGGGGGCTCACAATATTGGTGCTGGATTTAGTGAGTATACCTGTTAGGCTTTAGTCCTACTTTAGTTCAGCACTCCAAAACTCAATTGATCCACCAGCCTTAACTCACTCAGCAGGACTAGAAGCATGTACCATCTTGGCCAGCAGCAAAAGTCCTTTTGCAGTAGCATACAACCTACTGAAAAATAATTACCAATGGATTTTGTTTAGATTAAACTGATGGACTCTTCAAGTATCTTCACATGATGGTGTCTGTGCGTGATGGTAAATAACTGAGGAAGAATATAGAAGAGAAACATGCTAAGAATTATGTCAGAAGTGCTAAACTCAGTGTTGAACTGAGAACCAAAAAAGGTCTTCATGAGGACTGTCGGAGAGCAAGAGGTAAAAAATCAAAGTATAGGTAAGAGAAAGAAGTGGAATGATGATAACAATAGAGAGGAAGCAGAGACACCCAGCTCTTATTTGGCTTCTGTTTTAGTTTAAATGCCAAGTAGAATGCCCTTTTCCATGATCACTAGCAGAAGATCAGCAAATATATTCACTAGTTCTTTCAGTGTACTTCATGTGGGCTTGGTGCCTTGAACTCAGTGGGAACAGCTCTTACCACCACCCTACTCATCTTCAGTTTAAACTCTTGACATAATTAGAAAAATGCATGAGGAATATGATAGAAGGGAAGAGATGAAAAGCAACATCAGCTAGGGAGTTTACAATATGGTATTATATAAAAAGTGTTAGCTTTTGAGTCGGTGGACCTGAGTTTGAACTCTAGTTCTGCCATTTACTACTTATTTGAACTTAGATAAGTTGTTCAGTATCTTTAAGAATCGATTTCTTTATCTGAAAATGAGAGAGTTAGGGTAGCTGGTCTTTAAAGGTCCCTTTAAGCTCTAAATCTATGATCTTATGTTTGTTCTTACCCTTTCTAGTCCAAGGATAATCTTCTTTGGTAGAAGCAAAAAACAAACAAAAAGGCAAATATGAGTTGATTATTCTGCATTCTCTTCATTGTCCATTACCATAGTCCCATCTATCCCAAGTAGCAGTCCTACCTTTTCTTTGATCTTTTGGATCTTTGATCTTTTTCTTCCTCCCCATATGGCTTCAAAAAACTGTTTGTTGGTCACTTTGGCATCACTTTTTTGTGTCTATCTTTGCTTCCATCTTTTATATATGTTTAAAAATGAATTTGGTCAATGAAATTTCCTTTCCATCCACACTGGTTTCTTTATAAGGACCCCCTTTGCTTGAATTCCACTCTACTAATTTTCAGAACTACCCATGTAGTCATACTTTGTTTATTTTTGAATTGGAGGCCATGACTTTTATTGCTGCCCCCCTCATCACTACCCCTTTCTTCTCCTATGTATTATTTGTCTTGGTTACCATTATTCTTTTTTCCTATGTGATATCTGCTATTCCCTGTGATATTTGATTTGGTGAATATGTATGGTCAGTTTTCTATTTTACCTACATGTTTTCAGTATAACCCCCACCCCAATCCCAATCAAATTTGAAAGTTTCACAGAATTATAGAGCTCAAAATCTGGAAGGGA
The DNA here is from genome assembly GCA_028646595.1 of Phalanger gymnotis. Lineage (NCBI taxonomy): Eukaryota > Metazoa > Chordata > Mammalia > Diprotodontia > Phalangeridae > Phalanger > Phalanger gymnotis. Next base: position 88,303,388 of record CM053623.1, on the reverse strand, counting down.
CCTCAGCAGCTCTCTAGTTCAGACCATGGACAAATGGACAGACAAATGGAATTTCCATTATAACATTTTGAACAAATGGTCATTAGGTTTGAAGGAGGAACTTAATACTTTTCAATGTAGCCCATTTTTGACATTGCTAATTGTTAGGAAGTTTTTCTTGATATCAAGCCTAAATTTGTCTTCTTTTTTTTTTTTGCAACTTCTGCTTATTGCCCAGGTTCTACCTTTGGAGTCCAAGCTGAACAAATCTTATCCATCTTCTACTTGAGATTCCTTTAAATACTTGGAAAGCTATCATGCCCTTCTTGAGTCTTTTGTTCTCCTGTTAAACATGCCCACTACCTGCAACCATTCATCATAAGTCATGAACTAAAGGCTCTTAACCATCCTGGTCATCCTCCTCCAAAAACCCTCTAGCTTATCGATGACCTTATAAAACGGTGGCACCTAGAACTCAATATAATACTCCAGATGAAGTCTGACCAGGGCCGAATATAGGACTATCACTCCCATATTCTTGGAATCCATTTCATTGATTTTTTCTTTTGGCTACCAACTCATATTGAGCTTATAGTCTATGAAAACTCCAAGATCTTTTTCCAGAATAACTGCTGTGTATCCACATCTCCCCTTATTTTACCATTTATGAATTTTATTTTTGAACCTAAGTTTAAGACATTTATCCTCATTGAATTTAATTTGTAGACACAAAAATATATTTTGCAGACCTTTATTAGATGTGATTTGTCTCTGGTCATATCATAAATTGAGGTCCAGAAATCCTAATATTTATCTAAGATACCACATTCCTAACCAGTTATTTACCACCTAAATTCTCATTTCTAGTCTGTAACTCCTAAGTTTTTTTTTGGCAACACTGATGAAAACACAATTTGGGCCTCTGAAGTATTCAGGGTCTTTGTAATCTGTAGCAATGCTTCCTAGGTTCATTCTAGTGATAGAATCATTTATTTCCAAGTGACTTACTAGAAATCGGTAGTTGTCATCTGCTTTAATGTATCTCAGGGGACTCTGACACCTTCAGAGTAGTCATTGTGGGAAGACGACTGATCTCCCTGTTGTTCATATGAGTTTGACAGATGATTTCCTCAGTACCTGCGAGCAGAGAATTGCCAACCATCATTATTTTCTCTCATTATTTGACTGGTATGGGATAGCCTTTCCCTTGGTGGCTCCAAGGATTGTTATCATCACTCTTTGAAGAAAGTAAAGCAAGCTTTCCTCAGTGCACCTAACACTAATATCTCTGGGAGAGTTCAGCTACATTTCTATGGAAAAGCAGCTCTTCCCTAGGAGATAGCTACAGATGTACAGTGGTCTTTCTTACCCTCTTTTTCTCCTTCCAGTATTCCTCTGAATATTCCTCTGCATCCTCAGATTATTTTTCTTCTTTGTTTTCCTTTATAAACGTTTTTTTCTTTCAAGAAATGCTTCAATTTCCCTGTTTAGCTGGAGAGTAGAGGCTTTACTCTTGTCCTACCTTCTCTTCACATAGGGAAATCTGCATTTTTGTGCATATTTCTATTAATTTGCAGAAATACAAGCAAAATACAAGACTTTCTATAGCTCACTGAAAAATCCACTTTGTTCTACATACCTGCTAGAACTGATTTTCTTAGTTCATTGTTTGTTCCTTTTGTCACCCGTGTGCCAGATAGAATTTGCCTCCCACAGTCCTGGGCTCATTTGTGTGGACGGCATTTTCGGGTACTTTGTGCAACTTACGTTTGCATCTTTGTGTGAAATGGGTAACTTTTGAAGTCAATTTGGGTCTGAATTCTGAGTTCTTACAAGACTGTTACAAGGTTGCTAAAAGGCCCTGATGTTGGGAAAAATTGGAAGAGATTGAAGGCAAAAGGAAAAAGGGACCCCAGAAGTGGAGATGGATATATAGTGTTAAGGAAAGAAGTTAATATGAACTTGGAAGACTTTGAGAGATAGTGGAGGACAGAATAGCCTGGTGTGCTATGGTCCAGGGGTTCATAAAGAATTGGACATGACTGAATGACTGAACAATAAAATAAATTAAAAAAAAATTTAAGTGGAATTGAAAAGGAAATGTAAGACACTATTGTTGATAGTGACTATAGGACATACAGTTTGCTCCAGGTTTGGTAATGTAGAGGGTTTAGGGTATCATAGTTTTTATTTATGTTTATTCCTACTTGATTTTAGATAGACCTCAGAAGATGAATAGAGGAAACTATTAATTTATGTGGAATTAGGTAAGCCTGTATTTTTCAGATCTCTTTTATCCTAGACTTCTCTAACTGGAATTTTCATGAAAGATCTTTGGAAGTCTCCTCCCAAATTAAAATTTTCATAAATGAATTTGGAAACCACCAACCTGAATAGAAAATTAATAAAAAATAGTTAAAAATTAAAAAGGCAGTATCTGATTGAGAAGAGACATCTGGGAGCCTGGACTTGTAAGGGACAAAGAGAGGCAGAACATTTTATTCTCTCACAGCTGGGCTGCCCTGCTGTGCCTGCTAAGAAGGAGGGTTGGGGAAAGTCTTGGAACTACTCATGGATAATGTTCAGTGGAGCTTACACTCCCAGGGCCTGACCTCCAGAGAATCTTGACACAGACCTGCCCTCCAGGTTGCAAAAAAATGCAGGAATGTGTTTTGAATTAATAAGGGTGGAAGGTGAAAAAAGAATCTAATATAGGACTAAGGAGCTACAAAGTATGTCAGTTTGCCCTGCAGGAGCAGAAATGCAATCTGTAGTTCTTACTTCTTGTGTGGTATATTGTAAAAAGCCAGCAGCCTATTCCTTCATTATGCCTGTATTTCCCAAAAAGTAGCAAAGAAGTTTCTTTTCCCCTCCAATGATGATGATGATCATCAAACCATTTATTGAGTGTCTGATATGGGGAAGTTACTGTGATAAGTTCTGGTGATATGAGTATAGTCATAGAATGTTTTAATGGAGAGCATCTAGTTCAGCAAATTTATTTTTATAAATCAATCTACAAGAATTTATTAAGTGCTTACTATGTGCCAGGCACTGTATGTTAAGTGCTAGGGATACAAAGACAAAAGTGAAACAGCTTCTAATGGGGAAGACAATATTTGTGTGTGTGTGTGTGTGTGTGTATGCATATGCACACATGTTATAAATAATGTACTTATATAGTATATACAGGTATATACAAAATGAATATCATATTTCACCACATAATCGTTGTAGATTTTATGCCAAAGTTTTGCAAAAAAGTGGGGTGTGACTATTACGTGAAGCTTTAAAATTGTGCTGGTATTACTTAAAAATAATTTATTACTAAACTTTCTTTGGTGCAAGGTTAGGATGCATGGAATGCTGGTGAATATACATTAAAATTGGGAAGATTCAAGTCTCACCATATCACATGACTTATTTGTGGCAGCTTCGCCTGCCTGCCCCACTCCTCTTGTGCCTACAGCTCTTCACTGGGTGGAGTGACAGTACTTTGAGTACTGCAAATTGGCTTTTGGAAATATGCTGACAATACCCATACGCTGAGAATTCTAGGCTCATGGCTTGAAATGCACAAGAGATAAATGTGTATCCATATGCCATTGGTAAATACATTGCTGCTCCATTTACCTTTTAAGTAGTGTGATGAACGGAATTATACCATGCAACGATTACCTGATGAAAGGTTATAAACCAATTTTTGGACTGAAAAACTAGGGTGTGATGACTACATGGTGATTACAACTGTGTGGCAAAATATGGTATAAGGTAGTTTAAGGAAGGAGGACTCTATAGCTCAGGGAATCAGGAAAGGCTCCATGTATAAGTTGGCATTTGAGCTGAATCTTGAAGGACAATAGTTATTCCAAGAAGACTGGTTACCTGAGAAGGGAGTATATTCTTTGTGTGGGGGACCACCAGGACAAAGGCACAGAGATGGGAAATGGAGCTTTATGTGTTCAGAACAGCACTAAGACCAGTATGGCTAGATTTTAGGAGAATAGAGGGTGTGGAAGCAAATACTATGTAAGAGGACTGGAAATGTAGGAAGAGTTCAGGCTGGAAGAGCTTTAAATGTTAAAAAATATGACTTTATGTTATACAATAGGGAGGTGCTAGGAAATTTTGAGGAGGGGGGATGACATGGGCGGATCAATGCTTGAAGAAAATCACCTTAGCAGCTGTATAGAGGACAGACTGGGAGATACTGGGGCCCACATTACTTACCCAAGGTCATATGGTAGTCTAATGGCAACACATGGTCTGCCCAGCTGGGGAGAGAGAACATGTACAAGGTAAATGTACATGTAAAAGATAAATAATAATTTAATGCAGGGGACTAAATGAGTGACACAAACAAAAATTAGTTATATGGAAATAGAGGTAGTAATCATTAAAAGCAGGAGCGATAAAGGCAGGCATCAAGGAGATGGGGCATGAACTAGGTCTTGAAAGATGGAAATATAGAGTGGTGGTGGGGAGGGCATTTCAGATAAAGAAAATGACTTGAGCAAAGACTGAGGGGCTGAAATATGCATGTGACATTTGGAGTATAATCATGAGAGACCAGTTTGGGTCTCATGGAGGGTCTTGGATACTCAGTTAAGCAATGTAGACTTTATCTTGTCGGCATTGAGAATTGCTGATGGGTTTTAAGTAGAAGAATGCTGTAGAAAGTGGGATTTGAGGAAGATTGACATAGTATATTAGTATTAATGTTTAGTGGTGGGAAAGACAGTAGTCAAAGAAGCCTACGAAGAGACTATTTCAAAAAGTCTAGCTGTGAGATGATGAATGAGTAAACGAAAAAAACATTTATTAAGTATTTACCACATGCCAAGCACTGTGCCAACTAATGGGGATACAAGGGGAAAAAAGGCTACCCAGCCTCTACTTTCAAGATGCTCTCACTGTAGGAGAGACAATACATAAAATAAAGTTCAACTGAAGGGCAAATAGAAAAGTCTTAAAGGCTCTTTGGCCCAACCGGTATCTGAATAAGAATGCTCTTTTCTGATGTCACTGACAAGTGGTCAGCCAACCTTGTTATGAAGACCTCTAGTGAGGTCTAGCGAGAAATCCAGTATCCCAAACTTAGTCCTTTCTACTTTTAGACTATTTGAATCATTAGGAAATTTTTCCTTCTAGCAAGTCAAAATTTGCTTCTCTATCAAATTCTACCTATTCTTCAGAGTCCCAGCCTGTGCGGCCAATGAAGGAAATCTCATTCTTTTTCCTTAACATTTTCCTTTGAATAATTAAAGACGGTTACCCTTAACCTATCTTTTTTCATGCTAAACATTTCAAGTTTCTTTAATTAATACATAAAATGGTTAATCACAAAGCATTTCATCCTCCTGGTTACCTTTCCTTGGATGTTTTCCAGATTATTTGTACGTTTCCGAAAACATAGCAGGACATATTTAACCTGGAGAAAACTTTGGGGGGATGTGATTAGATTTATTATGCTTGACCCTAGAGAGTTGAACAATGAACAATGAGTCAAAAGTGGAATGGGCAGCTTCATCAGGCACATAATAGGCTCCCCTGCATTGATAGTCTTTAAGTTAAGGAAGGAGGACAGCTTTTTGGGGATTCTTGTACAAGTGTAAGTTGAAGTCAATGCCCCCTGACGTGCCTTGCAATTTTGAGTGTCTGTGATTCTCCATTCTTTGAAGCACTGCACTTATGGACTCGACCACTGATTTTGCCACTTAGTCATGGACTCAAATCACATCTCTTAATATATCTCTTGAACTTAGCCTTTTCTATTTTAATTAGTAGCATTGTAATGTAGTCCTATCTTCTACATGAAGCCTTTCCCAATCTCTCTTAATTCTAATGCCTTCCCTCTTTTAATTATTTCCTGCTTATCTTGTGTATAGCTTGTTGTTTATTTGTTTGCTTGCTGTCTCCCCCATTAGATTGTGAGCTCCTTGAGAGCAGGGACTGTCTTTTGTCTCTTTTTGTATCTCTATCCCTTAGCATAGGCATATAGTAGGTGCTTTTGTTTATTGACTAACTGTTGACTCAAGTCTCCTTTGGCAGCCACCTAACTAGTCCTTTAGATGTTGGGTACTTTCTCATCCTTCAGAGTATTCTGTATGTTGCTGGCAAACTAACCTTGCTAAAACACTTTCATACGATGGATTTCTGTTTATCTAGTTGTTACCCGTTGGGTTTGAGTCAAACCCGAATTTGATTTGTGAATCAAATCAAATTGGGTTTTACAGTAGTTTAAACTCTGCTTCTCCAAAGTGACTTGTGGAAATTCTCATAAATTCTCTGGGCCCCGTTTTCCCTATATGTAAAATGAGATGTTGTCCAGTTGTTTTACTATAAATGTGACTCTGTGACCCATTTGAAGTTTTCTTGGCAAAGATCTGGGAGTGGTTTGCCATTCCTTTCTCCAGCTCATTTTACAGATGAGGACACTGAAGCAAACAGGGTAGAGTAACTTGCCAGAGTCATGAAGCTAGTAAGTGTCTGATGCAGATTTGAACTCAGTTCTTCCTGACTTCAGAACTGACACTATATCCAATGAGCCCCTGGCTGCCCCAAATGAGGTGGGGAGGATACATCAAATGATCTTTAATGTCTCTTCCACGTGGGGTGGGGATGCTGGGGTCCTGCTTCAACCAGCTCAGTTGATTGTTAAATTTTCAGTGTTATCATTTAAATATTAGAAATCAGCAAATGCTACAAGGCAGGACTTGATTTGTTGTTTTATTTATTGTCTAGACTTAAGAAAGTGTTGTAGAAAATATTAATAATGCAGATTAAACCTAGGAGTGTGTTGTAGACACTTTTTTTTTCTCCTTGGAGAGATAGTTGTTAAACATTTACTAGCATACCCCTGCCTCCAGTCTAAATTCTACCTTATGTCTGAGGATGCAACTTCACTTAAATGAAACTGGAATTCTTACTATGCTTGCTCTGTGGGCCTTTTCTCCATTCTCCTAGGTGTGAGTGTTGAAGGAGGTCAGGTTCAAGGTTTTTACACTAACTTGGCTTACACTTGTCTTTTGAATAAATATCTTCACATAATTTAATAGAGAGTAAATTCCTTGAGGGCAGAGGTTGTTTTTCACCTTAATTATGTAAGGGGGGTAATTAAACCATCTTAGGCATGCAAAAGCATGTCTTCTTCCTCCTCTCATTGTTGAGAATAATAGCTCCAACTTATATGGGACTTTAAATTCCACAAACACTTTCCCCATAATGACAGAGTGAGGTAAGTTTTGAAAATAGCATTACTCCAATTTTACAGATGAGGAAACTAAGGCTCAGAGAGATCAGATGACTTGCCCATGCTCATGCAGCTGGTTAGTAGTGTCAGAGCTAGAATCTGAGCCTAGCTCTTTTGGATCCAAGACCAGCACTTTCCCCCCTACATTATACAGTTTCAAAAAATGAAAGAAGTACATTAATCCAGGGTTTAATTTTCAATTTCTTACGAGTTTACTTACCTAATTTTGATCAACAGCCAAGTTTAGTTTTCCAAGAGTTTAGTTTGCATCCTAAAGTCATAGCAGGTGCTCCCTCACTTCTTAGTTTTTCCAATTGTTTGTTATTTCTTCTCTTTATAAGGAAAATTTTATAAAGTAGGGTAAGAAATAGTACTGCTGAAATTAAATTGAGGGATTATGATGCATGATCTACTTAAAAATTGTTTACATTTACTAGGGAGCAGCAATTATTGCAATCTTCCCCATGTAATCCTCAGGCTTACAATTAATCAGCTTTCTGAGGAAAGAGACAGTAGCTAAATTTCAAATAGTCCCTTGGATCATCATAATGACTTTTGACAGAAACATATAGCAAGAAATAGGAGGGGGGGGAGAGAATGAAAGGGAAAGAGAGAGAGAGACACACAGATACAGTGACTGATCTAACTATTCCCATGATAATAGCAAATTATGATTACTTCAGCTGGAAGTTATACCATGAAAGTGACTTTTGTGTTTTTCTCGAACCCTTTATTTGAATACATCCCAATACAACTTTGTTTTCTGAAGGATAAACGTTAGTTTGATTTAAAATTACTTTTGAGGAGTATTTAATTTTCTTGGCAACATGATGGAGTGGAAAGAATATGGGATTTGGAATCTTGGGCTTCAGTTTAAATTCTTTTTCTGCCTCCTTATTACTTGTGGGACTCTCTCTGGGCCTCAGTCCATTTCATTGCTGTCTTCTCTGTGAAGCCTTCCCTTATACCCTGAGTGGTTAATGCTTCCTCCTTCCCCAGATGATCTTGTAATATAAAGGCTGTCCCAGGAGACTTAATTCAGTTTAAAGCTTTTAAAGTTTAACTGTACTAAGACTTTTGAGACACCCTGTATTTATTTGTGTATATGTTAGTATTACTGTCCTACTCCTCAATAAGTTATAAAGTACTTGGGAGGACCTTTCATTTTTTGTCTTCATAATCTAACGCTAAGTACTTTGTATTACTGGGTGATTAATAAATTGTTTTTGAATTGAATCAAATCTGTGCAATGAAGGGCCAGGCTAGATAATTTTGAACAATTCATTGCAACAATCAATCAATGAATCAGCAATTGTCTGTTAAACACCAGGCTCTGGTGATGGGCAGTATGAGCCAGACACTTGGTATACATGTGCCAGGCACTGGACTAGGTGCTGGGTACACAAAAAACAAAATGAAAAAAAAATAAGCAGTTACAAATTTTTTAATCCCTGAGAACTAAGACCATCTAGAGGTCTCATTTTAAACCCTGTTATTCTATAACATATGAAACTCAGGCTGATCTCGTATGTCAAGAGAATCAACTTGTCTTTCAAAATTGTGGGAAGTCCCTCAAATGATTATGAGGAATCAAAGATAGTTCAGGGTGCCATAAATATATAGGAGAAATCCCCATTTTGATTTGTATTCTCCTGGTGGGATAATCCAGTGGCCCCTCCCCCGCTTTTCTTCTCAACAGCCATCCAGGTTTGGTTTTCTGTTTTGGACTTTAATGTCTTCAGAGAAGAGTCAGATGACTTGAGAGATGGAGATATTGGTTCAATTATAAATCTCCAGCTCACTTAGTCCCTTTTGGGGAATATGATTACTGTTCCTATGTCTCTTTTTAAAAATTGGCAGGAGTATGAATGGAAAAATATTTGAGTAACTAGTTCTTCAACTCACCACAGCTCCTGAGTCATTTTTGGGGAAAGTTTAGAAGCAAGATTTGGGGATCTGATACACACATACATATACATATATACATGCATACGTGTGTAGTGTGCATATGTAGGTACGTGTATATACACACATATGTGTATATATGCATATATGTGTACATACACACATAAACACATACATATATATGTATAAATACATATCCGTATATATACATACATACATATGAAAGAAGAGAAAGAGGAGGGAAGAGGAGAAGAAAAAGAAAGATACATTTCTCTCTTGACATGTGTAATGGACTTGAGATGGAAAATTGCCTTACATTTGCTGCTGGCATCTTCCTGTGCTAACGGTGTTGACTAAGAGTTGGCTAAACATATCACATTTATTTAGGGTTACCAAATAACTAATAAAAGGAGTGGAGACTGGAAGACAATTCAAGTCCTATATAAATTAATCCACCCATAACAACACTGAGTAATCATTCTTTCCACCAATGAGAAGAGTCTTAGGCAAATGTATCAGTTTTGAATCTAGGTTATGTTCGTTTGATTCACTATCAATAATATAATTATTGTTATTTTCTTTAGGTTTAAGATTGAGAAAGGCTTTCAGCACACCATGTGGAATGTTCATCAGGCATGTTGTAAGAGTTGATTCATGTTTCTGGTAAAGGCTTGTTTAGATAAATTTGTATCTAGTTCTGAGAGTCTAATATTATAAAGCATATGTCCTCCTTTTCCTGTACTCTATCAAGCCAACATTTGAAATATTCTTGATATTATCTGGCTATTTATTTAGAGATAAAGTAATGATATTTCATTTATACTTGTTTATTTATGTACATATATGTTCCTGTGCCCAGCCCATACAGCTATAATCCAGGGAAGTAACTCCTGTGGAGAAAGTCCTAGTCATCACAATTGCCAATCACAGGATAGGTGAGGCACGTAGTTGAAGCAGCAAGCACCCCGAGGGAGAGACAGAAGTCAGCATGTGACAGACAAGTCAAACCACCATCACCACCACCATCATTTTGACCACCATCTCACTTCAGATGCTAATGGAAGAGCTTTGGGAATAGCAATGCTTCTAGCACAAGGCCCACAGTCACCATCCTGGGAAGTAACCCTTGTAGAGATGCAGCCTGGCAACTATTCTTGTTGCAGGTGTTACAGTTACTACTACTGAAGACGGAGAAAAGAAAATTCTTGCTACAACATTCTTTGCATTGTCAAATGGTACAATGTTAAAAATGGATAGAATTTTTTTTATTAGTTTAAATGATATTGAACTAGAGGCATTAACATCTACTTTACCACCACACTCTTAAGACCTTTGGACTTTTCCATCTGACTTGCAGCCAAAACTGTCTGTATTGTCTTCCTCATTAAAATGTGAACTTGAAAACAGGAAATATCTTACTTTTCTATTTTTATTCCCAGAATTTAGTGCAGTGCTTTGCACACAGTAAACACTTTAAATGCTTTTAAAAACTCTTTCATTCTCTCTTTCAGTACAATCTAAGCTCTTTGGAGGCAGGGACTGTTTCATATTGATCTTTGAATCCTCAGCATCTCACACAGTGCCTGGCACATAGCAGATACTTAATAAGTGTATGCTAATTGACTACTTTTAAGTGTCATTTAAAATAAAAAAAAATTGATTTAATGACCTTTAAACGATTGTACTATATCAAATTGCCCTTAACAGGTTCGTTACTGTCTTCATTGTTATACTAAATACTTGTGTCAGTTAGGCATCTTGTCACCCAACAACCGCATTTAGACAATTGAATGGATTGGCCTTATTCTGGGCAGCTCTAGAGGGTTTGAAGATAGTAAAGGAAGTTTTTCCAGATTCAGGAAGATTTGAAAGATTCTATGAGTTAAAAGACAATCATCTTCAGCGTCCAAGGGTTTCCACATTAACTTACAGAATTCCTAGTGGATCAAGCCACATATATGTGGTGAGATCCATTTTTAACTTTTTGGGAATTTACAAATACTTGGTCATAGAGTAGATTAGAGAAATGCGTATTTAGGAAAAATCATAAATAGCATTTCAATTAAAAAACCTTTTTACATCAGAAAGTTTCATTCTATACATTCATGTATACATATGTATATATACATATGCATTATACATATATGCCTGATCATAAATTGATAAACAAACACAGGATGGCCAGTGTTGGTAGGCTCACAAATCAGCAGAAGTGGTTTAGAGCAACTGAAAGTTTTGATGGATTTTGATGATCTCTTTCAAGGAAAAAATAATCCCATTTTCCTAGGCTTTTTCTACAAAGTTAAAAGTTACGAGGGTTCTTGCCTTTGCATGGGAAAATTATTTTTATGCCCTGCCCGATATTTACTCTTATCAACTTTGTGGTCTGCTTTGCCTAGGAGGACTTAACCTTAATATTTTTTTTCTCTCTGTGCTCCCAAGGTTTTCTTTGCTTCTTAGCCTGGAATCTGGCCATGCCTAGAACCACCTGACCTCCTTATTAATGCTGTGGGTTAGTTGAAGTCAAAGCAGTGCTTCTGTTTTCTTTAGCCGCTTCTAGTTTCCCTTTGCTTTCTTAGCCATTTATCCGTAATCCAGTACCCTAGTCTCATTTCTGATTGATTTAATAACAGAAATTCACATTTTAAATCATTATCGTAATTATGGGCTAAAAAAATTCACAACAGCAGCATTATGTCTCCATTGAGGGATTATGGAGGTGGAATCCTCATGACAAAAATGAGTAAAGATTTTCTGTGGTGTTAAATTTAGATTTAACTACTCAATTTATATGTTGAATTGCTATACAAGACTTTAGTTGGTACATGTATCTTAATAAAATGTGATATAAACTCTTTCTGTATATGGAAGTATCCTTTAGTTAACTATCAGTGTGCTCATTTTTTTAAAAATGCATCAAAATAAGTAAATTTAATTAACCCTTCTGAAGTTTTCAATCCCAAGGCTTTTCTGACTGAATGTTACATTCTCTTTTTCTAATAACACTAATTTTGTCATGACAGTTTTCTTGTTTTTTTCTCCCTGTCAGCTATCTTCCCATCAACTTTTGACATTCCAATGATTTTATTATATGTTGCTATAAGATGTAGCTTCCTTGTGAACTTCCGCATTGCTTTGAAAATAGTCCACATGGCAGCTTTTATGTGTAGGTAGAATAATCCTTGTTGTTTACAAACTAAAATCACAGAATTTCAAAATGATAAATCAAGAAGGGACCTTATTGATTATAGGGTCCAACAATCCCAAATTAATCTTCATAAGTCTCCTTCTCTCTCATCAGGCATAGGTTATTTTGTAAAGGAAATTCAGGAAATAGCCTTGGGTATTCCTTAATATATTAGAGTACACACACATGTACAACTAATAACAACCCTGGAATATGAAATTCCCTACTCTTTATTATCTGCTGTGCCCAGATTCCTATTCTAGGAGGTACTAAGGTCAGGGAGTGAGGTTGCATATGAATGAGGTCCAATCTGTTTTGATTTGACATTTATTTTTGACTGACTCATCCTTTATTTAAAAAAATATTATTCTTAACATTCAGTTCTTTTTAAAATTTGAGTTTCAAATTTTCTCCTTCCCTCTCATCCCCTCCCCTACCAAGTGAGAAAGCAAGCAATTTATGAAATCAATTATAAATGGTAAAATCATGGGTTATTTTTAGCCATATTGCAACAAAAAGCGAAAAAAAAAGAAAAAAAATACATCAATTTGCACTCAAGTTCACCAGTTCTCTGGAGGTAGTATTTTTTCGTCATGAGTCCTTTGGAATCGTCTTGGATCATTGTATTGATCAGAGTAGCCAAGTCTTTCAGTTGATCATCATTGAAAAATAGCTGTTACTATGCACAATGATCTCTTGGTACCTCTCACTTCACTTTGCATCAGTTCATATAAATCTTGTCATATTTTTCTGAAACTACCCCGTTGTCATTCCTTACAGCACAATAGGATCCCATCACAATCATATGCTACAACTTGTTTAGCCATTCCCCAATTGACAAGCATCACCTTGATTTCTCCAATTCTTTGACACCACAAAAAGAGCTGCTATAAATATTTTTGTACATATAATTTTTTTCCTTTTTTTCTTTGATCTCTTTGTGATACAGACCTAGTAGTGGTGTCACTGGGTCACAGGGTATACATGGTTTATAGCCTTTTGGACATAGTTCCAAATTGTTCTCCAGAAAGGTTGGACCAGTTCACTACTCCATTAACAATTCACTTGTGTACGTCTTTTCTTTCATCCACTTGGTGGTACCTCAGAGTTGTTCTAATTTGCCTTTTTCTAATCAGTAGTGATTTAGAGCATTTTTTCATACAACTATATAAAGCTTTGATTTCTTCTTCTGAAAACACCTGATTATATCCTTTAACCATTTATTAATTGGGGAGTGGCTCAAATTCTTATTACTTTGGCTCTATTCTCCATGTATTTGAGACATGAAGCCTTTACCAGAGAAAGTTGCTATAAAATTTTTGATATTACTTCATTGTATATGGTACCTTTTTAACAAAATGTAGTTTTCCTGAATATCTTTTTTTTATCAGGTCCATTTTTGTTTTTGTTTTGTCTGAGATCATGATACCTCTGCCTTTTTTACTTTAGCTGATGCATATTAGATTTTGCTCTAGTCCTTTATTTTAACTTTATGTGTGTTTTTCTGTTACAAGTATATCTCTTGTAAATAACATATCGTTGGATTCTGGTTTCTAATCCATTTTGCTATTTGTTTCCATTTTATGGGTGAGCTCATTTAATTCACATTCACAGTTATGATTATTGTATGTTTCCTGCCTTCCCATTACCTTCTGTTTATTCTTCTCTCTCTTTATCCTGTTTCTCCTTAAAAATCTATTTTACTTCTAACCATTACCTCCCTTAATCTGCTCTCCCTTTTATCATCTTCTCCCCTGTCTTTCATCCCTTCCTCCTCCTGTTTCCCTAATGGGCAAGATAAATTTCTATACACAAGTGGATGTATATATATATATTCTTCCCTTTGTGAACCAATTCTAATGAAAATGAGATTCAAGCATTTTCCTCCACCCCCCATTTTCTTCTCCACTGTAAAAGCTCTTCCTTGCATGACTCTTTTATTTGAAAAAAATTTCACCTTCAACCTCTCCATTCCTACTTCTCTCAGTGCATCTTCCTTTCTTATTCTTCATTTTTGGGAGATTATTCCCATATGATTGAGTCATACCCATGCCTTCTGCCCATATAAACTTCTTTTAACTGCCCTAATAATGATAAAGTTCTTAGGAAATATATGTATCATCTTCCCATATAGAATGTGAATAGCTTAACTTTATTCAGCCCCTTATGATTCATCTTTCACATTTATTTTTTTATGCTTCTCTTGAGTCTTGTATTTGAATGCCAAAATTTCTATTCAGCTCTGGTCTTTTCATCAGGAATGCTTGAAAATCTTCTGTTTTATTATGTATCCATGTTTTCCCCTGAAGGATTATACTTATTTTGCTGGGTTGGTTATTCTTGGTTGTAATTCTAGCTCCTTTCACTTCTGGAATATAATATTCTAAGACCTCTGCTCCTTCAGCATGGAAGCCACTAAATCTTATGTGATCTTGACTCCATGATATTTGGATTGCTCTTTTCTGGCTACTTGCAATATTTTCTCCTTGACTTGGGAGCACTGGAATTTGGCTATAATATTACTGGGAATTTTCATTTTGGGATCTTCTAGGAGGTGATCAATGGATTCTTTCCATTTCTATTTTACCCTCTGGTTTTAGGATATCAGGGCAATTTTTCTTGATAATTTCTTGAAAAATGCTGGCTAGGGTCATTTTTTGATCATGGCATTCAGGTTGTCCAATAATTTAAAAATTATCTCTCCTGGATTTCTTTTCCAGGTCAGTTGTTTTTCCAATGAGATATTTCAAATTTTCTCCTATTTTTCATTCTTTTAAGTTTGTTTTATTGTTTGTTGGCATTTCATGGTGTCATTAACTTCTACGTGCCCCATTCTGATTTTTAAGGAATTATTTTCTTCAGTGAACTTTTGTGCCTCATTTTCCATTTGGTCTATTCTGTTTTTAAATGAGTCCTTCAGTGAATATTTGTGCCTCTTTTTCTGTTTAGCCAATTCTTTTTCGTAAGGTATTATTTTCTTCAATATTTTTGTGCCTCCTTTTTTAACCAAGCTGTTAATTATCTTTTTATAATTTTCTTGCATCACACTCATTTCTTTTCCTACTTTTTCCTCTACCCCTTTTTTCTCTTTCTTTAACTTTTCTAGAGATTATTGTTGGGCTTGGATCCAATTATCATATTACTTTGAGACTTTTTTTGTAGCTATTTTCACATTATTATCTCTTTTTGAGTTTATGTCTTGGTCTTCCCTGCCACTACAGTAGCTTTTTATGCAAGTTCTTTTTTTGTTGTTTGCTCTTTTCCCTAGCCTATTTCTTGACTTTGAACTTTATGTTAAAGTTGGACTCTGCTCACTGGGTATGGGGATGTTCTCTCCCAAGCTTCAGGCTTTTTTATGCTACTGTTTTTAGAGCTGGTTATAGGGGTCAGCAAATTTTTGGTTCTTCGAAGGTGGTGTGATTTGGGGAGAAGTGTGGTGATTATTCTCCTGGTCTGTGCTTTGGGTTTTACCCAGGATGTGCCCCTCCTCCCCTGCAACCACAAGCACTAGTGCTCTTCTTGGTCCTAGAACTATGAATAGGTTTCATGCTGTCCCATAGCCACAAGCACTGTTCCTCTCTGCCTTGGAACTGGGAGCAGGGTCCTGCTTCCTTGCGACTAACCAGAAGTGCTCTTCTTCACTCTGGAACTGCAGCCCAGAACTGCATTTGAACAATAGAGATACCAATCAGTGCCAGTTGTACCCAGTGATAGCAAAGGGTCTCTTTTAATCTCTTTCTGACCAGTTGTCTGACCCCCTTAGCATTTCTGGGCTGAGAGGTCCCAAAGTTGCTGCTGCCGCCACCACAGTTGTTGCTACCATTTGCATGCACTCTGGACAGGACTCTATCCCAGTGTCACAGCCCTGTTCTGTTGCCTTCCTAAATTTTCTTAAGCTAGAAAAATGTCTTACCCTGACCTTTTGTTGGCTCTGCCACTCCAAAATTTGATTTGAGGCATTATTTTAAAGTTGTTTGGAGGGGGATGTTAGTAGAGTTCAGCTGAGAGTTTACCTCTAATCCACTCTCTTGGCTCTACCCTTTGCCTTCGCATTTAAGCTCTTTGTAATTTGATTCTAACATTATTTCCTACTACTTCCCTATGTCCCAGATAAACTGGTTTAATCTTTTTAATCCCTTAAACCATTATGTGGTTTCTCACTTCCATACCTTTGTTCATACTGTTTTCCCTTGACTAGAGTGCCCTCCCTGCCATTTCTCATCTTTTCTCTAAGTTTTAACTTCCCTTTTATTGATTAAAGTCCAATCTCCATTATGAAACTTTTCCCAGTGTCCCAGCTTACATTGTTTGCTATGTACTTTTAATTCCTAAAGTACAAATTGTTTGTAATAGCCCATCGAAATGTGGACTTCATGTTCTATGGAATTTATATTACCAATAGAGATATTTTGCTGTAAAGCTAGAAAACTATATAGGCAGTGGAACATTAATAGAAATACATATAAAATCCTTAATGGAGTTGAGGATAAGGTATATCTTCTGTAGTTTGATTATGCTAACCCAAAGGAATGAACTTCTAATGATGAGAATTTGAGGTACTGTGACCAGAAGACTTTTAATCCCTTTCTAAGATATGTGACTATCTGTGCTATTTGGATAGTAAAGACAATCCCTGAAGATCCATACTGATGGAAAACAGAATGAAAGTGAAAGAACTTAAATTACAGGAAGAGAAATTGGTTTGGCTATGAGGAAGATTTTCCTGACTATATTAGATTCCATGTAGTGTCTGTTTACCTATTAAAATTGTTGAATTATTCTTAACTTTTTACCTTAGGGCCTGTTTTTTTAGTTTCTTACTCATTAAATACTGTTAACTTCCTTTGACTTTGAGCCCTTAGATAGGCTGGCCTAGTTCTGACAACTGGAATGGCTTATTAGAGGAGGATGTGAGATCGCCTTCCCTAAAGAGATCTAAGGTTATGTCTACACTCATTATCATGATTCAGTTTTCTTAGGCAAAAAGCATCAGACAAATAGTAGGTCACTAAGCATCCATTTTGGCTCCTTTCTTCCTTTCCCTTCCTTTCCCTTCCCTTCCCTTCCCTTCCCTTCCCTTCCCTTCCCTTTCTCCCTTCCCTTCCCTTTCTCCCTTCCCTTCCCTTCCCTTCCCTTTCTTCCTTCCCTTCCCTTTCTTCCTTCCCTTCCCTTTCTTCCTTCCCTTCCCTTCCTTCCTTCCTTCCTTCCTTCCTTCCTTCCTTCCTTCCTTCCTTCCTTCCTTCCTTCCTTCCTTCCTTCCTTCCTTCCATCTTCCTTCTCTACATTCTAAACTAGATTTTGAAAAATTAAGTATATTACCTCGTGAAACAATAATAAAATAAATAAGTTTCAATCAGAGGAGGTGGTATGGGATAGGGGCAACAGTAAGGGCAGACAACTGCATCACTACAGTGGGTAGGACATGCATTGTGCCTCTTGGGTAAGGGCTATTAAAACAGAAAAAGAAGGAGTTAAAGTTTGTGTGTGTTAAAAATAAACTTTGCTAAAAGGCATCATGGTTTAGCAACTAGAAAGCTGGCCCCAGGGTCAGGAAGACATAGGTTTAATTCCTGCCTCTGACACACACCGACTGTGTGTCATTCAGCCCTTCAGATCTTCAGATAGCTCTAAAATGTTAAGCTGCATGTCTGCCTTGGTAGAGGGAGCTTGCTCACCAGAAGTTCCCTAATGCGGAGAAGTCGCAAGTCTGAACTGAAAAAAAAAGGACAGAACCTTCATGAACTTGCCCAGGACTATCCTCCAGATAGCCTTCCCTATTTGAGAGTGAAGGTGGGGGAGACATCTGGACTCTTTCCAACCTCAGAGGATTAGCATTTTTCTAACCCTTTACCTTTAATCGCCTGTCTTAAGATCCCTTGCATTTTTAGAACACATTCTAATGAAGAAGTGGCAGTGAAGTTGCCTATTCTGCCCCCCCACCGCGGTTTTGATATTTGAACCTCCTCTTCTTTCACTCCAACAAAAACATAATAGAAAATAAGCCAAGCTTTGTCTCTCTGTCCCTTTACATGTTTAAAAACTAACAAATATAAATTCTGATCACTCAGCAAGAATTAACTGATAACGATGATGCACATTTAACCAAAAAATTGTAAGTATCAATTTAAGACTTCATGGCGAGAGCCAGTGGTCATAGCTAATCTCATATGTAGATAGAGGAGTTAGGTGCCCCAGTGATTCCAATATTGGCCCATGTCCCTCAGTATCTTTTCTGGTCTGTCAAGTTGCCATTATAGATTAATTCCTTTGGGCAATAGTATTATGTCTTTAGGAATCCACTTTAAATTGTAAATTTAGGGGTGTAGTATCACTTTAAAACATCAGTCATTAATATTTTAGCTATAGTGGTGTATGAAATGCTTGGGACATGCAATAATTTTGATATAATTTCATTTTGTGACAACAGTGATGATGAATGTGTACTCCTACAGACACAAGGCTGAAATCAGAACAGCTGACCTTTACCAGGTGAAACTAGGTTGATCTAGTTTCTCTGCCTTTGGTTAGTTCTCTTGGTTGAGTAAACATTCTTCCCATATGTCTCCTTTCCACCCACATATCCACCACTCTGGTACATGTTCTCATAACATCATGCCTGTAATATTGTAATAGCTTCCTTGTGGATCTTCCTGTCTCAATTATCTCCCAATTCCAATCTATTTTTCAATCAGCTGCCAAAATGATTTTCCTAAAATGCAGGTCTGACCATTCGATAACTCCAATGGCTCTCTGTTGCCTCCAGGAGAAATATAAAATCCTGTTTGGCTTGTACAGCCTTTCAAAACCTTGCCCCTTCTTACTTTTATAGTCTTTATATGATTTACCCCACCTTCACGTACTCTACAATCTTGCAACACTGGCTTTCTTGTTGTTCCTCACAGAAAACATTCATCATAATATGACTTTGCAATGAGTGTCCATAATGCCTGGCTTACTCTCCTTCCTTAACCCTACCTCCTGACTTCCTTGGCTTCCTTCAAGGCTGCTTAAATCCTATCTTCTTTGGGAGGCCTTTCTTAGTCAGTCCCACTGTGAGTGCCTAAGAAATAAAATATAAAATACCTTACCTGGCATTCAAAACCTTCTATAATCTGACTACAACCTAATTTTTTTTTAAATTTCATTTTCCCTCACATACCCTTGCTCCAACAAAACTGAACTATTCACTATTCTTTGAGCAAACCCAAGCTTTCTTTCTCACTGTTGTGTCTTCACTCAAATTGTTCCTCATTGCTTGAAATACTCTACTTCTGTATTACCAATGACAAGCCCCACTCACCTTTCATAACTCAGTTCAGCTTACTCACGACTCTCCATTGTTAAGTCTAGATTGTCATAGCAGGCCCTTAGGATGATGGGAGTGTATGTGGCTAGGTGGTATAATGGATGGAATGCTGGACTTGGAGTTAGGAAGACCGCAAACAAGCTTACTAGCTACCTGACTCTGGGCAAGTCATTTAATGTCATCTCACCTTCAGTTTCCTCATCTGTAAAATGGGTATAATAATAGTAATTACTTTACAAGATCGCTATGAGGATAAAATGAGATAATATATGTGAAGGACTCTGCAAACATCAAAGTGCAATATGCATTATTATTATTTATTGATTTATTATTATTTTTAGAACAAGTGGCATCGTAGAAATACAGTTGAATGTATCTCTGAAAGACCTCTTCACAGTCTCAGACATTGCTGGAATAATGATTTCTTGCCACTCTAAGATGGTACCAATTGCAGCCACAAGCTATGGGATACCAAAGTGAGTGACATAGACACTCTCCCTGCCTATTTCCCTGCCAGTTAGCACGCAGGCAAAGAGAAACAAAGATCTGTCCATGGCAGGGAAGCTTCTCCTCAGGAATTTATTCAAGTAACATAAAGTGCTCTTCCTAAGTTCTGGAGGACTGTTCAGTCTTATTTGCACTTTGTGAGAAATTTAAGGGATACTAGGTGGCATAGTACATAGATTGCTGGGCCTGGAGTCAGGAAGACTCATCTTCTTGAGTTCAAATCTGGCCTCAGATGCTTACCAGCTATGTGATGCTGGGCAAGTTAC
This sequence comes from Phalanger gymnotis, assembly GCA_028646595.1. Classification (NCBI taxonomy): domain Eukaryota; kingdom Metazoa; phylum Chordata; class Mammalia; order Diprotodontia; family Phalangeridae; genus Phalanger; species Phalanger gymnotis. The sequence goes on along the minus strand of CM053623.1, from coordinate 88,282,986 downwards.
TTAACCCTGTTTGTCTCAGTTTCCTCATCTGTAAAATGAGCTAGAGAAGGAAATGGCAAACTATTCCAGTATCTTTGCCAAGAAAACCCTGAATGGCATCACGGAGAGTCAGAAATGACTGAAAATGACTGAACAACAAGAGTAGTCCATATATATAGAGGAACAACGATCAGCCAATTTAATTAATCAGTAGCAACAACTATCCTTCTCACTCATTAAATATTCGTGGTAACACAACATTTACAGAACAGTACAATAGAAGTACTACTCTGCCCAAATGCACAGTTTTGTGACATTGTCTGCTGCCCAAGTTGGGAACCAGCTATATTTAGCTTTATCATAACTGCTAGCCATAGTGCTGATTTTTATTCTGCAATTGCTGACACACCCACAGTCCAACATCATTCCTCCCTCTTTTTAACTGTGGTAACATCTTATTTCTATGTGATGTATGCTATGTACTTTTATACTCTATTTTTATTACATTTACCCATGTAAAGATCGTCTTCTCTATTGAAATAAAAGCTTCTTGAAGGTAGGGATTATATTTTATTTACCTTTTTATCTTTTGTTGAGCGATATCTGATGTCTTACAAGGCACTAAAGTGATGAGATCAGGTGCGTGCGTGCGTGCGTGCGTGCGTGCGTGTGTGTGTGTGTGTGAAAGAGAGAGAGAGAGAGAGAGAGAGAGAGAGAGAGAGAGAGAGAGAGAGAGAGAAATATATATAGAGAAAAACAGACAGAGAGAGAGAGACAAAGAGACAGAGACATAGAGAGAGAGAGGCTATTACTTGGAAAAAGGCAAGTCTAACTAAGGGCACTGAAGTGGCTATTCTAGGTAGCCCAGGGAAATGTGACCAGTTTTGACGACCAGATAGGGTATATTGAACTCATAACGTGGAAAGTAGTACAGGAAGGAAGGAAGCGGTTGGGGGGGGGGAGACATTTTAAGAGAAATATTGCCTCCTCGGCTTTACCTCAGGTGGACTTCCTTTTAGTGATATCTGCATTGATCTTTTTAATTGTGGCAAAGACTAGGAAATGACTTCTATATTCAATATTCTGTAATAAGGTGATAGAACTGATGATATCTGTGATCTGTACCTCTCTTTTGGTCCCTGATGAAGAAGTGACCAAGTTCAAATGTGGAAGACAATGGAGTATTTCAAATGGAAAAAGAAACTAAATTCCTTAATAGCAATGTAATAAGGTTGGGTAGACCTTGGATATGATGGAGGAATTTTTAACTTATTATCTATGTGACCTTAGGTAAGTCTCTTGACTTCAGTTATTTTTTATTTCAAAAATGAGGGGAATTGATTAAATCTCTAAATGATGCTTCTAAAGTCTATGATTAAGAATGATGTCCCTAAAAGACCCCCTCACATATTCAAAGGATCTATCTCTTTTCAAACCTGCTGTGTGTTGCAGTTCTAATTAATTATGTAAAGCATGTGTACGTGCATTTTTTTTTGGAAAAAAAAGCCACCCCATTCTGCCTTTGTTTTTGGAATCTTACAGCTGCAGAGAGCCCCAGGTGCTGTTTTCAAAGAAGATTAAGGTACCGCATCATGAAACTTCCATTTCTAATCAACGAGACACACTGTAGCTAGGGAATTAACATTAAATATCATTACATGTTTCCCAAGAAGTTGAGAGGAAAATAGAGGTTTAAAAAAAGATAGATTAAAAGCAGCAGGGATGTGATATGGGAGTGGGAGTTCCAAGGGAGAACTGTCTTTGGGTTTTGTGTGACTGGAAATAGTCTCGAGTGGTTTTAAAAAGGTAACATGCAGGGCTAATGGCTAAGGATGAGAGCACTGGCAATACCTAGCCTTCTTGAGCCAATCCTTCCTCATTTGGGAGAGAACTGTGTGCTGAGTCATATCTTATCAAACAAAATTTGAACCAAGAGGTTTTTTGATTGAAGAAAGTTGGGTTCAAGTGAGGTGAGGAATGAAAAAGAAAACGACAGACAGGTGCTCATATTTTAAATTGGTGGCAGACATTTAGACTTAGAAAGTCCTAATTCCTTTGAAGTGATACAGTTGATGAAAAAAGGGCTGTTACTATTTACTTGGAAAAGGAAAAATAGTTTTATCTCCTCCTACAAATCTTCACCTCCCCCCTCCCCCCCACCAAAAATAACCCCTGGACTTTGTGTTAATACGAATTCAGGGTAAGAATCAGAGATATTCTGAGCCAGAAGGGACCTCAGTGGACATTTAACCCAACCCACATATTACAAGAATATCTGAAGTAGACTCTTCCAGTCCTTTTTGGAAGACCTCCAAAGACCTCCACCTTACCCTCGAGGCAGAATATTTTACTTTTTCTTCACTTTAATTGTTAGGAAGTTTTTCCTCACTTCAAATCTCAATTCACCTTTTTGCAATCTCTATTATTTGCTCCTAGACCTACTCTTTATTTAGGGTGAAAAGAACAAATCTAATCTCTCTTCCACAGGATCAGTCTTCAGATGTTTGAAGATGTCTATCACGTTCCCCCAACCTTCTCTTCTCTAGGACAAACATCCTTAGTTCTTTCAACCTATTTAAGCTCACGAAAACAAAAAAATGTGTCATGAATTTCTCACATGATAAAAAACTGAAAAAAAGGTGTAGTAAAGAGAAATATGGGAATCAATAACAGGGGAAAATTATTCTGAAAGTATGTATAGCTGAATGATTTTTAAAGGATTTTTTTTTTATAAAAGTAGGGGAATCTTCTTCCTGATATCTCATGTTACATTCAAACAATTGCGTTATACTTTTTTTTTTAAATTTTGATTTTGTTAACCCTATGGGTTATGTTCCCTGGCTGACACGTACTCAGCTTCCAGATTTTTCAGCTCAACAAATGCATGGGCGGCCAGGTGGTGCAGTGGATAGATAACTAGACTTGGAGTCAGGAAGACTTGAGTTGAAATCTTGCCTCAGATATTTCCTACATATGTGACCTGGGTAAGTCACTTATCTTCTCTCAGCCTCAATTTCTTTAACTGTAAAATTGGGATAATAATAATACCTACTTCACAAGATTGTTAGCATCCAATGGGATATTTCTAAAGTGCTTTGCAAACCTAAAATCTTCTTCAAAAGTATGAATGCTACCTATTTTATAGCTTTTAAAAACCAGCAAAGAGGAAATCTTAATTTTGCAGTCCAACCATGTTGTAAAAAAGGACATATCTAGCCCTCTGCATTAACAAAATCAAAATTTAAAAAGACAAAAACCAATAATCTCCATTTGACAGATAGTCTATACATTTTAAAGGAAAGTAAATTCAATTACAGAGTAGTTAATTGAATTACCCTAAATTAGAAGAATGATGATATTAAATAATGACACCTTTAATCTATTTTATGTTTCTAATATGGTAATTGGTCCAGAAACATTTTCTGAGCTAATATTTCATTAGCTTCCAGATTTTTCCTCTTAATTAAAGTGTAGCTTTCATTTTTAAAAAAATACAAGTAGCAAGGAGGAAGTCTTAATGTTTTGTTTAATCATTATGTAAAAAAAGGATATAACCAAATGAACAAGTTCAAATTTGTATATTTGTTTTAGACTCTCATGTCACTAGGACCTGAGATAGAGGTACCCAAGTATACCTTGGGAGATATACCATTGGTATTACTTATAGTCCCTGCCAAGGATGTCTGGGGAAATTTATGTAAGATACCACCTTACTATACTAACATTTACAACTGACTTGCGAGTCCCAAGTCCACAATATTACAGAAAAAGCCTTTTATTTTTAAAGGAGGAAAACAGAACAGATCTGAAATGAATGACTTTCTATCCCAAAGATGTATGGAAATTCTTGGAATCTCATTGGCCGAAGCCTTCCTTTTCCATAAATTCTTCTTCACCTACTGTTTCCTATTGCTCTAAGTGGGTCAGGAGTAGGAGCTGGGTGGCTACCTCCCTCTTCTTCCAGAACTGATGGCATCCTACGTGGTAGTGCTTGCTCCAGTACAGCCAACAATTTTCAAGCAAGATGAGGACAAGTGTTTTCTTATCTTACTGTGTGCTTTTAGGCAATATGAGGGTAAAGCTCCTAAGATCATTCTTCCTATAGGATGTAAGTTGTTGACGGCAGAACTTGTTTGTTTTGTCTTTATATCCCCAGAGTCTAGCACATAGTTATTGTTGATCAGTCATTTCAGTTGTGTTCGACTCTTTGTGACCCATTTGAGTTTCTTTTGTAAAGATACCGTAGTCATTTGCCATTTCCTTCTCCAGCTCATTTTAACAATAAGGAAATTGAGGCAAACAGGGCTAAGTGAGTTGCCCAGAATCACACAGCTAGTAAGTGTCCAAAGCCAGATTTGAACTCAGAAAAAATGTCTTCCTAACTTAAAATTAATTGTTCATTGATTCCTCAGTCACCACTGATCCCCTATTTCTGAGTCTCCCCCTTTTCCTCTTCCCAAACTCTACCAGTTACTATCCCCATTTATTGCCATGAATAACATCTCTTGGTCACCATTTATTTTCCCCAATTATGCAAACTGGAGACAGAGAAAGAAGGGGAAGAAATATCAACATTTGATAATAACTATAGTTTATTTTAGCTTACTCTGTCAAAGCATGCTTTAAGTTTATATCCTAATTTAATCCAATGAAGTGAGTCCAAACCTTGCTTCCTTTGGTTAATTGAAAACTGTATATATTACTCAATTAAATAATTCAGCTGAGTATTTATCAAGTATGTACCATATATATACATATATTTATACATATATGTAGGTGTATATATATATGTATGTGTATATATATATGTATATATATATATATATATATAGTACTATACTAGATACTGGGGATACAAAAGCAACAATAAAAATATATCTTGTCCTCAATTAGCTTGCATCCTAATCAGAGGATATTAGAATTAACTTTTTGGTATAAAGGTAAGGGATGATAACATTTCAAAGGAGGACGTTGTCGATAAACTGTCTTGACAAGAGTGACATAGCACCTTTCCCTTGTGATTTATCTATTGCTAAGACCTATCTTTTGTTGAATTTTTAAGATGTACTTTGTTGTAGGCATTGCAGAAATATCATTAGGATTAAAAATGAGAAAGACTTTGGAGGTCTTCCAGTTTTCTCATTTTATAGATCACAGTTTCATGGATTCAGCTATGGATGGCAACTTAGAGATCATCTATTCCAAAACCCTCATTTAATGGATGAGAAAATTATGGCCCAGAAGGCTTAAAGGGTTTGTTCAAAGTCACATAGGTAGTAGGGTGCAGAATTCAAACCTAGGCTTTCTGACTGCAATTCTAGCATTCTTTTCACTACACCATGCTAACTGCGAGATCATGAGCAAGTCACTTGGCTTCTCTAAGCCTCCATTTCCTTATCTATAAAATAGGGGTAATAAAGGAGCCAAAAATCTGTCTTTATGTAATTTCTATACATCACTCCTAGTTTTTCCCTCTGGGGTCAAGCCAAAACAGTCTAATGTCTCTTTTACATGACAGCCCTTCAAATACCATGCCCCTCACCCACCTCCCCACCCAACAAATTTCTTTTTCAGTCTCCATATTCCCAGTTCCTTCACTAGATCCTTATAAGATTTTGTGCACAGTCTTCTCCTTATTGTGTTTGACGTCTTCTGCATATGCTCTAGTCAATGTACTCCTTAAAATGCAGGATCCAGAACTGAATACAATAGTGCAGATGTGGTCTAACCAAGGCAGAATCCAATGGAGATATCACTCTTCTTGATTTGGATACTTTGCTTTTATTAATGCAGTTGGAGATCGTATTAAGTTTTGGGGCTGTCATGACCACTAGGAATTAACATGGGAGTGATGTGGAATGGTGTTCCACTTCTTCAGAGTGTTGCTGCTGAGATGGTGAGAATAACTGCAGCATCTTATAGTGCATTTAGGAAGGTATATAATCCTGTTTTGATTACTCCTTAGGTTTTCCCCTCTGATTGTTCTGTATCTATTCCATGCTGAAGAGGCAGAGCAATGAAGATATGCAGTTGTGAGGAGGCAAGAGTTCTGAGTTCTCCCTTATTTTCATTTCCTTGCTTATCTTGTCTTGCCAATTGTGCATACTATCATTTACCCCTCATTGTTTCTCCCATCCAATAAATGATGCCCCTTGCTCACCAACATATCTGCCAACTACCTTTCTGAGAGTGTAGATCTGTGTTCTTATAACAATAATGACTAGCATTTATATAGAGCCTTAAGGTTTGCAAAGCATTGTTTACATGTTATCTTATTTGGTTCTCATGATATTGTGAAGTTGGTGCTATTATTATCCCTATTTTACAGTTGCATAAACTGAGTCAAGCAGAGGTTAACTGTCTTGCCAAGGGTCATGCAGCTAGTATGTATCTGGGGCAGGATTTGAACTCAGATCTTCTTGACACAATGTCTAACATTCTGTCCACTGTGCCATTTAGCTGCCTCTTGTAGCTGAGTGATCTATCTTAATTGGTGACAAGGGGCATGAGAGAGTGTCAGTTTTTAATATTTTTATCAGTGGGTTTGGAGGTAAAATGGTTTAGTTATTACGTTTTCAGATAAAAAATCTAAAAGGGCTGTAGCATTTAGGAATAGCTTGTGTAATATATGATAGAAGATCTAAAGAAATTTCAGTCAGTTAGAATGATCAGGTGATTCTAATGAGATGTCAGTTAATAAGAGGATAAACATAAAGTCTTACATTTGGTTTAAAAATCAATAAGACAAGTATATAATGGGGGACATATGTTTAGAAAAGTTCTTGTGAAAAAGATCCGGGGATTTTAGTGGACTGCAAGCTCTATATGAGCCAATGCTATGGCATGACAGCCCCCAAACAAGTGTGATTTTACATTGTATTAGGTAATATATAATATCTCCAATGAGGGAGGTGATAGTTTTCTTATATTTGGTTTTGGGCAGACTACATTTGTAGTATCATGTTTAATTGTAGACGTTATATTTTAGGAAGGATATTGACAGAATAGATTATGTACCTAGATTAGTTAAAATGACAGAAAGCCTTGAGACCAAGCCATATTATTATTGGTTAAAGGAATTATATTTCAGCTACAGAAGTGAAGTCTAGCAGGGAACATAATCACTGTGTCTTCAAGTATCTGAAGGACTATCGTGTGGGAGAGAGATTAGATGTGTTCTAGCTGGCTCCAGAGGTCAGAACTAAGATCAATGGCATATCTCATCTCACTGTAAGGGGCAAAACCCCCAACTCAAAATTAGAACTGTCTCTGAAGTTGAATAGGTTATCTCAGGAAGTGGTAGATCACTGGAGGTCTTTAAGCAGAGGCTAAATGACCAGTAGTCAGGGATGTTGTAGAGGGGCATGCTGTTCACATCTAGGTTGTGTTAGATGACTTCTGGGATCCCTTCCATCTCAGCATTTCTGTGATACTGAGAATAGGTTACAGTTTGTGATTGAAGTGTGTGAGTTAGGTTTAGGGAGTCAATACAATTCAGCTGTGTAAATAACCTTTATTAAGCAGCTGCAATGTTTAAGGCCCTAGGTTTATCTGGTCTACTGATAGGTATCAGCAGGGTCTTGACAAACCTATATGCTAACCTGCAGGAAGAAAATGATATTTTTAATGCAGAGCTAGATATATACTCTTGTCTTTAGAACTAAGGACTTTAGAAAACTGATCTATAGAAATAAGCCTTTTAGATGATACATTACTTGAAAGTTCATTTAAAAAATCTCTTTAGTACCACCACAATTTCCTGGGTTCATGCTATAGAAGAAAAATGTTGTGCATATAATTTTACATTAGTATTTTAATCAAGTCAGAAGGCTCCCTTTTGGCTGCTTAGCAAGGGAGTTAAAAATCTGCATTTAAATTGTGGTTTTAAAATGTCGAATCTGAGGACCCAAGAGTACTCTTCTCAGAGGGATAGTTTTTAGAGAATGTGAACCCTGTGCTGCCCTCATTTCAAACTAGCAAGTAGAAAGTTCAAGATGGAGCCAGAAGGAGAACAGCTTTGAGAAATAACAGGAAAAATGCTTAGGGAATTGGTATAGAACTACATCTAATGATCAGATTTTCCAGTTGTTCATAAGGGTTATGGATAGAATCTACATGATCTGACATGAATTAGAGTGTGATGCTGCTAATAAGCAATTTATTTGACAGCTGCATGATGCGTTATTGCCTCTCTACTCTCTGAAATGCCTGTCCCAACAGTCAAAGTTGTTTGTTTTGTAGAGGCACAAGGCAGCTGGTGGAGATGTAGCAAAGCCTCTTAAGCAATGCACACATGGCCTTCGCTAACAGACAAGTCTCAGCAGCAGGAGGCTGTACTGCCATGACTAGAATCAAGAGAAAAGAACAACTTTGGGAGAACTTTGATTATAAAGAGAGCAGTGTGTGTGTGTGTGTGTGTGTGTGTGTGTGTGTGTGTGTGTGTGTGTAGGAAGAGGACAAGAGTCTTATTTTTCATTTCAGAAAAATAAAAAAGTTTCTCAAGTACCTCCCTGCAGATGTCAATAAATCTATATTGTGTATATATGTGCATATATGTATGTGCTACCACCATAGACAAAAAAAGATGATGCTCCTTTCTCTTTGACTTTAGGCAAGACATTACACCTCTTTGGGACTCAATTTCCTTTTCTGTAAAGTTAGAGAGCTGGACCAGGTAATCTCTGAAGTCTTTCCAGCTTTATATTTTTGATTCTATGAGCCTAAGAAAAAGTAATTGTCTCCATATTTTGAAAAGTTTAAAGAACATATATATTGGGTTAAAAATCTGATGATCTGATAAAGAAGACAACTAAGAATGGAAAGGGATCAAGAAAGATACCCAGATAAAAGTGAAGAACTACATACTGTGGAGGATACTAGGTACTAAAACAGAAAGAATAGTGAAAGAGGTTCCAAGTTCTTTTCAGGTGAAAATCAGAGGAAAGTGGGCCAGGAAGAATATTTATGGTCTCATATCTATATGCTATTTCATGGAAGAAACTTGAAATTTTGATGCATTTTAATGCAGTCCTACTACTAATTTTGCTGTTGTTACCAGCCCTGTCCTAAAGGAGGAAAAACTTAAGCAATCTTAATAGGGCAGATGACTTTTCCCTTCTTGGTGGTTAAGTGTTACCCTGGTTAGGTTTGGGGTCAGAGTATCTGGGTTCAAATCCTTACTCTGCCACTTTCTACCAGGGTGATCATAGGGAAATCACTTAAACTTTTGGTGGGTCTCATTTTTTACATCCATAAAAAGGAAGGAGTTACACTAAATTACTTCCAAGGTCCTTTTCAAGTATAAATCTATGATGCTGTATTTGACCCTAATTTTTCCTCTCATTGTTTTACTTTTCACAACTCTGTTTCTCACTGGAGGTCTTTGGATGAAGGGAAAGGGAATAAGCATTTATATAGCACCTACTGTGTGCCAGGCACTGTACTAAGTGTTTTAAAAATTTTTTATTTTAGCAAATGTTATCTTATTTGCTTCTCACAATAATCCTGGGATAGGTGCTGTTATTATGCCTATTTTGTAGTTGATGAAACTGAGGCAAATAGGTTAAGTGACCAAGATCTTTTTGACTTCAGGTCCAGCACTCCATCTACTGTACCACCATCTGCCTTTAGTATCTTTGGGTAGATGCTGGATGATCCACTTGTAGAGACTGGGAAGAAGATTCTTATTCAGAAACAGTTTGGACAACATGGACCTTGAGGTCCCTTCCAACTCTGAGATTTGGTGATTCTGTCTTTCTGCTTCTGTGCCCTTAACATTTTTCCTTGCAGTCTGTAAAAGCCCATAGCATAGCTCTCTTATGCATTAATTTAAACTCATGTACAGTCTTTATTGCAGCATGGGATGCATTTTACCTTTAAATATTGTTGCAGCTACTCAGCCTTGGACATCTATTACCTGGTTCTTAGTTAAATTTTATTTACTGATATTTATGCCATCATCTGCTAGGACGTATATGTCCTTTGAAGCTGACCTATTACCACGTCTGATTAATTCTGTGCTACAGCCCTTCTCAGCTATACTTACTGTGTGCAAGGCAAAAAACAATAATTTATTCCTTGAATCATGTGCTGGAAAATGGTTTTTGACACTACTAAAAATGATCTTCTAGGAGCTTTGTTCATGATACACACCTAAATGTGGTAGAGGAGGAAACATGATGCAGTGAAAAGAACACCGAGTCAGAGAACCTGAGTTAAAATCCTAGTTCTGCCAATTACTACGTGGGTGATGGGGTCAAATCACTTCTTGGATTTTCTCATCTGTGAAGCAAAGGGGTGGGACTAGATGACCTCTAATGTCCTTTACAATTCTAAATCCTATGAGGCTAAATGGTATAGGATTTTTGAAAGGTGAGTGAAAGGCTAGTGGTGAAATTTGCGTCATCTCTAGGCAGGAGATGGGACTCAATTATGATTTCACTGGCATAGGGAACTGCAGGGGAAGAAACTCCTTACACTGATGCAGGTTGACACTTTCTCTACAACTTAGAGTCTTAGCAAATTGTTTAGAGCACTGGCTGGTTAAGAGATTTGTCCAGGGTCACACAAACCCTGATATATGTCAGAAGCTAGACTTGTACCCAGGTCTTCTAGACTTTGAGACTTGTTCTCAATCTATTATGTTATTCTGCCTCTCGTCTTTAGGTAATGGTTATACATTTTGACAGTTAATCCTACCCAAACTTTCCACCTAACTTTCCACTAGTTCCCTTAACTAACTCTATTCCAGATGAAGTAATCTCTTCACTTTAGCACTTTTCTACTTTTAACCACTTAAAATGATCTTCCTAGCCATTTTTTCCTACCAAAATTCCACCCATCCTTGAAGGCTCAGATCAAATGCTACCACTGCCATGAAGCTTTCTTTGATCACCTTAACTGGAATTAATCTTTTTTTTTGAATCCTCATTATATCATATTCTGCTTTGTCCTCATTTTTGTGTAGGTCTTATTTTCCTCACTAGATTGTATTGTCTATAAAGAGAGTAACTGTGTTTTACATATCTTCATATCTCCCTCTGTATAGTTTGTATTCAATCAATGTTTTTTAAATGAATGAGTGAACAACCCCATTGGTTACTTGCAATATGATTATGGGATAAACATTTTGCAGAATTTAAGAATATTTATGCTTAGTTATTTAAGTCAGAATACTGCCAATGAACTAATAGAAATCAAAGGGCTAATCTGACTTGCAATTGCTACAGAAACAAGCAGAAAACAAGCTGAATCCTGGCTCAGTGGTATTCACCATGAACTGTTAGTGAGGACATTTGAGGAAGTATACAGACAGTTGGATAAGCTCTGAACTAGTACAGGTGGCAAGCTTATTAGCATGCATTGAAACAGAGGTCAGGTAGAAGTGTTACAGATAGAAAGCAGGTCCTGAGGTGTTTAAATTGAGGAGGCAACTGCGAGCATAGGCAAATCTCTGAGTATGAGTCAATGCAACTGAAAAATGTGGTAAGAATATGATGGGGGTGTGTGTGGAGCCAAGATGGTGGAGTAAAAGCAGGGACTTGCTTGAGCTCTCTCCAAATACCTGTAAAAATGACTCTAAACAAAGTGTAGAGCAGCAGAACCCATAAAATGACAGAGCAAAACAAATTTCCAGGCTAGGACAACCTGGAAGGTCAACAGGAAAGGTCTGTTGCATCAGGCTGAGAGAGGAGTGCAGTCGAGTGCAAAATGCGCCAGCACAGACCAGCCCCCAGCAAACCTGGAAGAGGCCTCAGGGGACTGAATCATTGGCAGCAGTGGTGGTTTCCAGACTTCTCAACCCATAAATGCCAAAGATAACTTAGAATATCAGTAGAAAAGGTCTGTTGGACCTGGGTGAGAGAGGACCAAGGTGTGGCCCCAGTCCTAGGGGGGTGGCAGTGGCAGTGGGGGCTTCTTTCAGAACTCTCAACCCACAGATGGTGAGGGCTGATCAGAAGGGGATTGAAAAGGTCTTTTTGCTGGCACTAAGGTAGGATTCTCTTGCTTTTCCCATGCTTGGATCTGGGTTGCAGTCCTGGGTGGCAGTCCTGGGGTGAGGAGGAGCGCTGGTATGGTGGAGATTATGGCGGTGGTAGAGAAGGAATCCTCATAGTTCCAAGGCAGAAAAGAGTGCTTGTGGTCACCCACAGACAAGAGTACAGGCCAGGAGAATAGTAAGCACCTCTCCTTTGATCATACCACCTTGGAAGAACTAAAAATTTACAGGTCCCTAGAAGTATCTCTGAAAACAGCTGCAAAAAAACCTGGATCTTGGGACAGTACACCCTCCACACTGGTAGCAGAGCACTACCTTAACAAAGAGTTAAAAAGTCAAGTAATTGGCTGGGAAAGTGATTAAACAGTAGAAAAAAACCCTCAAATATATAATCTTACTTTGATGACAAAGAAGATCAAAACATACAACCAGAAAGACAATGAAGTCAAAGCTCCTACATCCAAAGCCTCCAGGAAAAATATGAATTGGTCTCAGGTTATGAAAGAGCTCAAAAAGGATTTTGAAAATCAAGTAAGAGAGGTAGAAGAAAAATGGGGAAGAAAAATGAGAGTGATGCAAGATAACCATGAAAAACAAATCAATGGCTTGCTAAAGAAGACCCAAAAAATACTGAAGAAAATAACACCTTAAAAAACAGATTAGTCTAAATGGAAAGAGAGGTCCAAAAAGTCAATGAGGAGAAGAATGCCTTAAAAAGAAGAATTGGCCAAATGGAAAAGGAAGTCCAAAAGCTTACTAAAGCACATAATTCCTTGAAAATTAGAATGGAGCAAATGGAAGCTAATGACGTTACGAGAAATCAAGAAATGATAAAACAAAACCAAAAGAATGAAGAAATAGAAGACAATGTGAAATGTCTCATTGGAAAAACAACCAACCTGTAAATTAGATCCAGGAGAGAGAATTTAAAAATTATTGCACTACTTGAAAGCCATGATCAAAAAAAGAGCCTAGACATCATGTTTCAAGAAGTTTTTGAGGAAACCTTCCCTGATATTCTAGAACCACAGGGTAAAATAGAAATCAAAAGAATCCAGCATTCACCTCATGAAAGAGATCCCAACAGGAAAATTGCCAGCAATATTATAGCCAAATTCTAGAGTTCCCAGGTCAAAGAGAAAATGTTGCAAGCAGCCAGAAAGAAGCAATTCAAGTATTGTGGAAACACAATTAGAATAAAACAAGACTTAGCAGCTTCTACATCAAGGGATCAGAGGGCTTGGAATATGATGTTCTAGAGGTCAAAGGTGCTAGGATTAAAACCAAGAATCCTCTATCCAGCAAAACTGAATATAATCCTTCAGGGGAAAATGAATATTCAGTGAAATAGAGGACTTTCAAGCATTCTTGATGGAAAGATCAGAGCTGAACAGAAAAATTCAACTTTCAAATACAAGACTCAAGAGAAACATGGAAAAGTAAACAGGAAAGAGAAATCATAAAGGACTTATTAAAGTTGAACCGTTTACATTCCTATATGGAAAGGTGATATTGCTAACTCATGAGACCTTTCTCAGTCTTGCAATTGTTGGAGAGAATATGTAATATAGACAAAGGGCACAGGGTGAGTTGAATATGGGGGATGATATCGAAAAAATAAAATCGAGGGATGAGAGATGAATGTCCTGGGAGAAGGAGAAAGGGAGAGGTAGAATGGGGTAAATTATCTGTTATAAAAGAGGAAAGAAAAAGCTTTTATATTGGAGGGGAAGAGGGGGGAGGTGAAAGGGAATGGGTCAGCCTTACTCTCATAGGATTTGGCTTAAGGAGGGAATAATATACACACTCAATTAGGTAAAGGAAATCTGTCATACTCCACAGGAAAGTAGGGGGGAAGGAATAAGAGGGGGGATGATAGAAGGGAAGGCAGATTGGGGGAGGAGTTTATCAGAAGCAAACACTTTTGAGGAGGGACAGGGTCAAAGGTGAGAATAGAATAAGCGGGGAAGGGAATAGGATAGGATGGAGGGAAATATAGTTAGTCTTGCACAACATGACTATTATGAAAGTGCGTGAGTACACTTGTATAACCTATATTAAATTGCTTGCCTTCTCAATGAGGGAGGGTGGGAAAGGAGTAAGGAAGAGAATTTGGAACTTAAAGTTTTAAAAATGAAAGTTAAAATTTTTACATGCAACTGGGAAATAAGATACACAGGCAATGGTGTATAGAAATCTATCTCGAGCGACAGAAAAATAGAAGGGGAAGGGGTTAAGAGATGAGGGGTGAAAGAAGGAAGGCAGATTGTGGGAGGGAGTAATCAGAATGCATGCTGTCTTGGGGTGGGGGAGGGGAGAAATGGGGATAAAATGTGGAACTCAAAATCTTGTTGAAGTGAATGTTCAAAATTAAAAAATAAATTAATTAATAAGCAAAAAAGAAGAATATGACAAAGACAAGTAGAAGGAATAAAAATAACAGAGAGGTGAAGGTGATTAAGCTCAGGATCTCAGTGAAAATAAAGAGAACTGCAAGATTAGTTCATGCTAAGATAAGCTATTGAGCAGTAGAGTGGAGCCATTTATGATCTGCTTTACATATGGCATATCAATGTGGTGTCTCTGCTACTCTGATGCCTTAAGGGGCTTATGATTCTGTGAATATGAATCCTGACAATTTATGAGCACAAAAGGCTTATTTTTTGGTAAACTTTTGAGCAATGAGCAATGAATTATTCAAAGTAATATAATATCTTTGCCCAAGATAGCATCTATATTATGTAAATAATGTGGAATTTTGGCACATTTCTATTATTGGAATATCAACTATAATACAAATCTCTCTCATTCCTTGGCTCAAAGGCATTCTTACCAGGAAAAGCCTGCACAATAGTTTCTATTTTCTAGATATGTCAGCCCTATATAATTCAAATGACTTGGCTCATATGTCCTAGATGGGAGATAGAGATTCAAGAGGGCAAAGAGTATGTTGTAACCTCCAAATCACTTGACCTAAAAGAAAGAGTTGACATGAACAGTAAACACAATGTGTTGATACTGGTGGACAGAGAGAAGGCAAATGGTGATGTATCACTGTGAGCCTACATGGGGTTGAAGAGAGGGAGTACAAAAAGAAAGGGTTCCTATAGTCCATGGGAGACTTTTTAGATGAGGCTAAGTGTGGGAGGACCATATGCCAGCGAAGGCTTAAATCTAACACACTTGCTTTGGAATTCCCATTGGTTACTCACTTCATTGTAAGGATAGTATATGGTTTGAGCCTACTCTGCTGGTAGACTAGACAAGAAGCATAAATCAAATAACACAACACTTAATTGGAACTGAATAGTAAAACAAATAAAAGAGAATAGTTAAAGAATAGAATCATTCTTAGCCATCCCTCCTCCATACACAAATGACTAAAATTTCCTACAGTCTTCAGTGTTAGTAGGGAAGCATTTAAGGTTTTTGTTACAAACAAAGTCCCAGGGAAAGAATTTTCTGATAGGTCAGAAGGTTTTTATTTCAGTTCATCTGCTTTGTTTCATAGCTATGATTTCTTCTATGTGGATCTTTATGGCACTGTCTTACAGCAGTCAGCTGTGTCTTACCACTTTTTGACTTCTTCCTAAAGCTCTTTGGTTTACTCCAGGAACTCCTTTGCTGATGTCTCCATATCCCATAACCATTTTGAATAGGGCTTGGAAGCTCTGCTGCCATGGTTACTATTCTCTGGAGTTGTCATCTCTTGAAGATCTGTTCTGCTATTTCTCTAGAGCAGTGCCACTGCTCTTTTAGGGCAAGATTTTTTAGACCAACATTCTTTGGAGCTATTTGACACTTTTTTTCAGCTCTGCCTTTGGTCAGCCCCATAGTCTTGCCTGGATGGCAAGTAGATACCTGCTTAGGCAGCAGTTTGTAAGAGACTTACAAACATTCTTTTTGAGGGAAATTGCCCAGCTCCTGTTCCTAACTGTTCTAGTGTTACTGAATCCCATTTATTTCTAACTCATTTCGGAGTGCAGGCACTGTTTCTCCAAAACAAATGACACCTGCCAATAAGTATTTTTAAAGCTGGGGATAAATACCCTTTTCCCATTTGCCTTTCTAATTTCCATCTTCACCATTAGCTAATGTTAAGTCATACAAATTCCTTTGAAATTCTGAAAAACTTCAAGATGACACTAGAAATACTGGAAAGAAGGGTAGAAAAGTTGGCAGCCTCTGCCTGCCATCACAATAAAGTCCATGCCCACCTTCTAAAAGAAAACTAGAGATATGTATTCTGAGCTATAAAACACTCTTGAAGATCTGTCTCCATATGAGTCAACATTAGAGAGCTAGGAATGGTGTCAAGAGCCATCTGTTAGAGGAAAGCAACAGAATGCCATAATGGGGCAGTGAAAGGAACTTGACCCAGTTTTGTGGATGCTGAGAATAGACGATAGTGGAGAACAGGAGCAGAAGAGAGGTATGGGAAGAAAGTGCAGCAGATGGCAGACTAAGGACTGGTGATGACATTGTTACCATCTTCTTGTAGCTGAAGAGAACTGTACAAGAATTATGGTGAAGTGCAACAGGAAACAGTAATAGGTTGTTGTTGTTTGTCTTTTGTTCTTGAAGAGGACCATAACATCAGGCAGTTGATGCCATGATATGCAAGTGAATTGAATTTGAGTGAGGGAGGGCTGTGCAGAGTCACCAGCCTCACTTTCTTCTCCAGAGCCATCTGGGTCCAGTGGCCAGATATAGATCAGGATGACTGGAGATAGTCTTGGATGCAGTGGGGGACGTAGGTCTTTTAAAGTTGAACAGATCTCAGTTTGACTGAGGTAGTAGTTACTGGTGGTAACTACTGAGAATGATGGAAGTGATTGAAAATAACCAATAATAAAAAGTTCAAGGTAGGGTGGGGTGGGACAGAAAAGTACACCAATATGGAAGACCATCTCATTAAGTACCCTCAGTTGGGGCCCTACCTTGAATAGTACCATAAATCAGAACAATTGAACAGGTCTTCACAGGGAGGATTGCCCACTGTGGAATATTGTTACTCTCTTTGGAAGTGAGTACAAATCCTACCTCTTTCCATTATCTTAGAAGTAGAACTGTTCATTTTTTTGAGCCTAATGAATCTATGTGATTATAAAGAGTGCTTCCCATATCCCTTTAGGATATGGGAAGTTGGTGTCAGATACTGAACTTCTCAGATGATCTGAGTAGACCTGATAAGCTACTGTAAATACTAATAGTCTCTGTTCAAAGACCTAGATGAGGAGATAGAAATCATGTGGGAACAGAATGAGGTACATCATCTCTGTTGTCCTTTTTGTTACTGAAGTTGCACCAAATATGCTTTCACCAAGCCACAAGGGACACACAGCTTAATTCAAGTACAAAAAGCAGTTATTATGTCCACCTGTGCAATAGACTACAGAACACTGAACATAAAGGAGTGATCACACCATGGTGAATTGTCTCAGAGCCATTTCTGTTTGAACTTCATTGGAAAAAAATGAGAAGATAATAATGATAACTGCAATTTTCATAGTGCTTTAACCTTTAAAAAGAGCTTTCTTCACAAAAATTCTGGGAGGTGGGGGTTAAGTCTATGACTGTTTCTGTTGTAGCTGAAAGGCCATAGGAATCAGGAGGCATCTATTCTCCACCACTGATTGAGTGTACATAAATCACTTCCTTTGTGTCTTAGGTTCCTCATCTTTAGAATGAGAGGGTTGACCTAGGTAATAGCTGTGGTCCATGTGAGCTCTAACATTCTAGGTTTGTATAATTTGAGTTTAATTGTTGAATACGCTAGCAGCTGAGAAATTTGCAAGATTACTCCAAAGGGTTGTCATGCAGGGTAGAGATTAGACTTATTTTGTTTGGCTTAGTGGTTTGAACTAGGAATGATGAATGAACTAGGTAGAAGTTAAAAGCAAAAAGGTCAATTTAGAAGTAAAAAGCAAAAAGGAAAGCAAAAAGGTAAATTTAGGCTCAAGGTAAGACTTAATAAATGTTTATTGACTAGCTATTGTTGATGAAAATCTCCTTATGTGGATCTTCTCCAGTTTCACAAAAGAACAATGGGTGGCCACAGAGCAGGGGTCATCAGAAGTTTTTGAGGACCAATTTAGTCAGTAATAATGGAATATGCAATTGTAGAAGTCAAAATCAGTAACAGGCATAGTAAACTACATAAAAGTCAGTGCTTAGTGCAGGTAGAAAGTCAGGAATCCAAAAGAAATAGAAAGAAGAATCAATATAGGACGCTGGGAGTCAAAGAACCCTGAGGTGGGTCTGACATTGATGCAAAGTTTGACCCAGCCAGAGGCTTTTTATATATTTGTTTTTAACGTGCAAAATTAATCCCAGGTCATGTACAGCCCTGAACACGCAGAGACACCATAACTGACATTGATTCTATAAAGTGCTTTTTATTTAGAAATGTTGGGGACACACATTGCTAAGCAGATGCACCTATAAATGAACAATGATGATGTCTTATATTTGCCTTTCTGGTGACAGGAAAATGTGTCTGATCATGGAGGATGAAGATCTTCTTTCCATAGTAATTTCCAATAGCATTTCACTAGGGTTTCTCATTTTCACTTATCTTATAATCTCTTAATGATGTGTGTGTGTGTGTACTTAGCCTTCCTAACTAATATAAGTAAGCTCTTTTCAATCTCTAATTTCATCAATATAGATAATTTTTAGATGAAAGGACTCCTTTAGCCAATGCAGGCCAGTACCTTCTCCTCAATTGATAGTCTTAGAGTTGCCTGAAACCCTGAGTTGTCTTGCTGAACACCACCTTAGTTGTAATTCAGATACAGAATTTGAACTCAGATCCTCTGACTTCGAAGTTTTGTTGTTGTTTTTTTAAAATTTGTGCCTGTCGCTGTGCTTAATATATGTAATTTGTCCTATGAAAGAGATTTAAGCAAAAGCTATAGGACTGAAGTGACTAAAAGACAGATTTTGAAATGTAAAGAGAGAATTCTTCAGGTGAAAAATATCTATTCCATATCCTAGAAAGGGTCTGAAGCTTGAAAAGTTTAATAGCATAAGAAGAAATTGATTGTTGTCATATCTTGTGGGGTGGAGCCAAGATGGAGTAAAGGCAGGAACTCACCTGAGTTCTCCCCCAAGCCCCTCCAAAAACCTTTAAAATGACTCTGAACAAATTCTAGTGCAGCAGAACTCACAAAAAGATGTAGTGAGACAAATTTACAGCCCAAGACAATGTGGAAAATCAGCAGGAAAGGCCTATTTTTCCAGAGTGAGAGAGGAGTGTAGTCCAGTGCAGGCTTCCCCAGTGCAGACTGAGCTTCAGCAAGGCCAAAGCAGGCCTTGAAGTACCTAATCACTTACAGCAGTGGTGGTTTTCATACCTCGCAGCCCACAGATGCCAAAGACAACTTAGAAGGTCAGCCGGAAAGACATACAGTGATGACAGCAGAGCAGAGTCCAGCACAGCCCCGAGCCCAGCAAACCAGGAGAAGCCTTGGTGAATGACTGATTCAGTAGTGGCAGTGGCAGCAGCTGCTTCTGGAGCTCTCAGGCCATAGATGGTAAGGAGGTCAAACAACTGGTCAGAAGGAGATTACAGGGATCTTTTTGGCTAGCACTGAGGCAGGACTCTGTTGCTTTGCCCATACTCAGATTCAGGTCTTGGGCGTTAGTCCCAGGGTGAGGAGGAGCACTAGCATAGCAGAGTTTACAGCCACAGTGGAGAGGTCCCCTCCTCATAGTTACAGGGCAGAAAAGAGTGCTTGTGGTCCCTCACAGACCAGAGCACAAGCCAGAATAGTAAATGCCTCTCCTTATATCATATCACTTTGGAAGAACTAACAACTTACAGGTAGCTAGAAGCATCTCTGAAAACAGCTTTACAACCCCCCTGAAAATTGAGACAGTATGTCCTCCACCCTGGAAGCAGAGGCCTACTTTAACAAAGACTTAAAAGTCAACTAATAAGCTGGGGAAATGAGCAAACAATGGAAAAAAACCTCTGACTATTGAAAGTTACTATGATGACAAGGAAGATCAAAAAACACACTCAGAAGAAGACAACAGTCAAAACTCCTATATCCAAAGCCTCCAGGAAAAATATGAATTAGTGTCAGGCCATGGAAAAGCTCAAAAAAGATTTTGAAAATCAAGTAAGAGAGATAGAAGAAATATTGGGAAGAGAAATGAGAGTGATGCAAGAAAACCATGAAAAAATGAGTTAACACCTTAGTAAAGGAGAGGCAAAAAAAATACTGAAGAAAATAACACCTTAAAAAACAGACTAGTCTAGATAGTAAAAGAGGTCCAAAAAGTCAATGAGGAGAAGAATGCCTTAAAAAGCAGAATTGGCCAAATGGAAAAGGAGGTCCAAAGACTCACTGAAGAAAATAATTCCTTGAAAATTCAAATGGAACAAATGGAAATTAGTGATTTTATGAGCTATCAAGAAATTATAAAGCAAAACCAAAGGAATGAAAAAATAGAAGACAATGTGAAATATCTCATTGGACAAACAAGTGACCTGGAAAGTAGATCCATGAGACATAATTTAAAAATTATTGGGCTACTTGAAAGCCATGATCAAAAAAAGAGCCTAGACATCATGTTTCAAGAAATTTTCAAGGAAACCTGCCCTGATATTCTAGAACCACAGGGTAAAATAGAAATCAAAAGAATCCAGCATTCACCTCCTGAAAGAGATCCCAACAGGAAAATTGCCAGGAATATTATAGCCAAATTCTAGAGTTCTCAGGTCAAGGAGAAAATGTTGCAAGGAGCCAGCAAGAAACAATTTGAGTATTGTGGAAACACAATCAGAATAACACAAGATTTAGCAACTTCTACGTTAAAGGATTGGAAGACTTGGAATATGATATTATGGAGGTCAAAGGTGCTAGGATTAAAACCAAGAATCACCAACCCAGCAAAACTGAGTATTATCATTCAGGAATATTCAATGAGATAGAGGACTTTCAAGCCTTCTTGATGGAAAGATCAGAGCTGAATAGAAAATTCAACTTTCAAATACAAGACTCAAGAGAAGCATAAAAAGGTAAACAGGGAAGGGAAATTGTAAGGCACTTAAGAAGTTTAAACTGTTTATATTCCTACATAGGAATATATGACCTTTCTCATTATTAGAGTAGTTAGAAGGAACATTGTGCCAGTAAGGCCAAAAGGGCTTAGTTTAACGGGTGCCCTTGAGGAGTTTGGCTTTTGTTTACGGTGAAAGTACTTTCACCTGTTAAATGCTAAGCCCCCTGGTGTGAAACCTGTGTGGGCGTAGATTAAGGACTTAAAAGGGGCCAATTCAGGAACCAAGGGGTCTCTGGACTCTGGTCTCTAGTCTTTGAGGCGGGACTTGAGAACGCCAGAGGCTTGGCTGCGAGGAGAGGTGAGAAAACTACAGCTGGAAAAAAACCCGAAGCAGAGCCGACCCCTGTGTGGACCCAGGAGTTCGAGCGAGGTCTTGAGGCCGGTGAATATGATTTATGCCATCTTATTTTTCTGTGGCCTCCTGGCTACTCTTGTGGGGTGGGCCTACTGGGCCTGGAGGCTTGTGTTCACAATACTGGAATGGGGAGGTTGGTTCGCTAATTCGTTGCTCTGGGCCCTGAATAAATTTTTTGATGCCTTCTGCTTGGAGAATTCTGTATATCCAACGATT
>CM053623.1:88240815-88261263 GCA_028646595.1 Phalanger gymnotis | reverse complement strand
GAAATGTACTGAGTGAAAGAAAAAACGAGAGGTATAATGGGGTAAATTATCTCACATAAAAGAGGCAAGAAAAAGCTTTTGCAGTGGAGGGGAAGAGGAGGGAGGTGAGAGGCAGTTAGTGAATTTCACCTTCATCATAATTGACTTAAAGAGTGAATAACATACACACTCAATTGGGGATAGAATTCTATCTTACCCTACAGGAAGTAGGAAGGGAAGGGGATAAGAGAAAGATGGGGAAGATGTAATGGTAATGTAAATCCATTAATAGGCCCATGTGACCTGCTTAAGTCACATGGAAGCCCAATTCACATGAGTCTGAGTCACATGAATCCTGGGGTGGGAGGAGCTTGCTGAATAGGTGGAACAGGAAGGGGTGGATCAGGAATGGTGGAGTAGAAAGGGTGGAGCAGAGCTGAGAGGAAGTTGGTCAGAGCTGTCAAAGCTGGGAAGGAGAAAGTAGGCACAGGAACTAGCATGAGTGAGAAAGGGAGTGATTTTGCTTGAGGGTGTTCATTCGTGGGAAGGCTCTAACAGAGGGAAGGCTTGGGAATGTCAGTGCCCCCTGCATTGCTAATGTGTATAGATTTCTTTGTTGCTATGATGGATTCGACTTTCTGTCATTCGAATAAACGTTTTGGTTCTGTCTTCTATGTGGAGAATCTATTATATTTTGTGATTCAGAACCATGCTGGCATATTCATAGCCATTGTAGGTGTTGTGAATTTCGCATTGGAGCTACAGGAGAGGGGGATGATAGGAGGGAGGCCAGATTGAGGGAGGGGGTAGTCAGAAGCAAAACACTTTCAAGGAGGGACAGGGTGAAAGGATAGAGTAGAATAAATTGGGCAGGGGAGAATAAGATGGAAGGAAATACAGTTAGCAATAGTAACTGTGAAAAAAGTTTTGAAGAAAAGTTTCTCTGATAAAGGCCTCATTTCTCAAACATATAGAGAACTGAGTCAAATTTATAAAAATAAGAACCATTCCCCAATTGATAAATGATCAAAAGATATGACCAGTTTTTAGATAACAAAACTTTAATGCACTGTTGGTGGATTGTGAACTGATTCAACCATTCTGTAGGGCAATTTGGAACTATTCTCAAAGGACTATAAAACCAGGCATACCCTTTGATTTAGCTGTACCACTAGGTCTGTATCCCAAAAGAGATTAAACAAAAGGAAAAGGACCTATATGTACAAAAATATTTACAGCAGCTCTTTTCTGAGGGTAAAGAATTAGAAGTTGATCAGATGCCCATCAATTGGGGAATGGATGAACATGTTGTGGTATGTGATTATGATGGAATATTATTGCACCATAAGAAATGATGAGCAGGATACCCTCAGAAAAACCTGGAAAGACTTGCATGAGCTGATGCAAAGTGAAATGTACTAGGTACAAAGTAACAGCAATATTGCAAAATGACCAGCTGTGAACGACTTAGCTATTTTCAGCAATACAATAATCCAAGACAACTCTGAAGGATTATGATGGAAAATGCTGTCCATCCCCAGAGAGAGAATTGTTGGTGTCTGAATACAGATTGAAGCATTTTTTTTTACTTTATTTTTCTTGAGGTTTTTTCTTGTCTATGTTTTCTTTCAAAACGTATTATGAATTTTTGCAGGATTACACATATATAACCTATATGGAATTGCTTGCCTTCTCAATGGGATTGGGGTGGGGAGGGAGGAAGGGAGAGAATTTGGAACTCAAAGTTTTAAAAATCAATGTTAAAAATCATTTTTACATGTAACTGGGGAAAAAGAAAATACTAAATAAAAGCTTTAAAAAAGAAATTAGCTGTTGTCCTTTGTTCTCGAAAAGGACCAAAATGATATCACTATATTAGAGTCAAGTTACAATGCATTCAGCTGTGGCTGATCAGACCAATATGAGTTCAGAATTCTGTACTACAAGTCAGGCACAAATAGCCTGTGTGAACATTTGGAGTGGATTCTCTAAATTTGTGCATCTCATGTTTTTTTTTTGAGCTACTTCAATTCTGCTTTGCTCATGGAGCACAGCACCTTCTCTGATGATGGCATGCCATGCTGAGTGGTCCTGTGGCAGTGTCTTCCATGTCATACAATTAATTTTGAAATTTTTAAGAGAGACCTTGAGAGTGTCCTTGTGTTGTCTTTTCTGACTACTATGTGAGGATCGCCCAGTGTGAGTTCTCCATAAAATAGTCTTTTAGTCAGGTATACATTTGGCATTCAGATGAAGTGGCTAGCCTATTGGAGTTGCCTTTCTGCAGTAGTTTGAATACTTAGCAATTTAGTTCAAGTAAGGATCTCAGTGTCTTACCTTATCCTGCCAGGCGATCTTTAGAATCTTCCTAAGACAATCCAAATGGAAGCAATTCAGTTTCCTGGCATAGCGCTGGTATTTTGTCCAGGTTTCACAGGCATACAACAGTGAGGTCAGCATGTTTTATAAGAAGAGGTCAATAAGACAATGAATTTTCCTCTGGCATAGATAGACTTAATATCTTTGTCCCTAGCCACGAAGTCTCCAAAGTAGTATGGGAGGTAGATTTGACTAATTTGAAACTTATTACCTTAAGGCAAGGTGGTATGAATAATAACCCTCTACCTCCTCTTGTCTGGAGACAACGAACTTAGACTGTGGGTCTTAGAGTCAAAGGGAAGAGGGTTCTGACTATCCTATTAAGTATCATTTCCCTAGCTGAAAAAGTACAATAGCTTGCATTCCAGCTGAAGAGAGGCCTTGGTTTCAGCCAAGCCATTGACTGAAGGTAGGAAAAAAAACAACAAAACTTACTTCTGCCCATCAAAGAGTGAACCTAAGGAGTTTTTTAGATTATCAGTTTGGAGATATAGTTCCCTGAGAAGAACCCAGTGGTGTAATAACGGGTATAACTCAGCTACAGTCCAGTGTTACAGCAGCCTCCCTGCCACTGTCCAACAGTGACCTGGCAGACCCTTTCTTGCAGTCACTGTCCAGCAGTATTTGCTACCTCTCTAGACCCATCCAGTGACTACTGAGTCTAGTGAAGAGCAACTGCATCTGCCAAATGACCTGCTTGTCCCAGCCCAGAAGTGCATTAGCCTGTCCATCTAAGACACTACATCCTACGAAGAGCAAGCCCAGATCAGTCATTTGTTCTCTAGAAATAACTTTCTCTGTGAGAAACCAGCTTAGCTGAGCATTAGAGACCCACCTATCACCAATGCCACATACCACAATGAATCTCATGAGGACCCTCCAGAGAGAGAGGACATTGAAGCTCAGAGTTTTCAGAGATATGAGTTGTCTTTTCTACTTGTGCCACATACATATGTGCTTCACTGCCATTATACTTAAGGTTTATGCCCATTCCTTCCTCCACAGACTTTGTGTATATTTGTGGATGAGTACACCTCTAATATTGGAAGTAAATACATTATAACTACTCATTGCTATGACAATTGAAAAAAATGCCTTTGAGAAAGAATCAAGTCTACTGGTTGTTAACAGGAAATTCACTGAGGGGCTTATGAGCTAGTGTTAGGAGGATAGCCTTCCAAAAGTTATCCCTAGAGCCCCAAAAGTAGTAGCAGCCACTGCTCTGGAGAACCAACCTTCAGTGGAAGTAGAGGTTGAGTAAGTGAGCCTTGAGGGAAGTGTTACAATTGATTTCTGGGAAATATGGCTAAAGCATAGTCAGCACAAGACTTGTGTGCAAGAAATCACATTATCAAGGACTTGTACTGACAAATTGGATAGCTTGAGTTCTGTGCTTGTTTCCATGAAATATTAAAAGCATAACTTGAAAGCTTCTTTTGTGTTGGGTAGACTCCTCTATGGTAGATTCACAGAAAAGATATAACAATAGTAGTAATAGCTAGCATACACACAGAGAGATTATTAATGTTTGCAAAGAGATTTTGTATATAATATTTCACTTGAACATAGAAAAATTGTGTAAATTGAGAAGACATTAAGAAGGTTGCAACTTCCACTGGTGGAAGGTGTTCTCATAGATTTATTGAAATGTTAAAGTAGAGGAGTTAAAAGAAAAGAAACCCTAGAGTTGTTTTTTAAATAATTCATATCTTTATAGCACCTTAAGGCTTAAGAAGCCCTCTCATTTCCATATTCTGTGTGGGATATAATACAAATATTATTGTCTTTATTTTGCAGATGAGAAAATTGAAGATTGGGGTGATAAAGTCACCTGCCCACATTCCCATATGTAGTGAGTGCTGGAGCTAGGATGTAACCCTTAGCTCTCCTGTTTCCAGGGCCGAATTCTTTTCAATATGACATACTAATTTCCATACAAATTATGAATTATTTTTGCCTAGCAAATGAAAAGATGCATAATTGGTCTACCATACATATTAAGATCACAGTTTATAGAGACCTTATGACTTAGTAAAGGTGTTAACAAGGTTACGGTATATAATTTTAGGTTATGTTTTCAGATTTTAGGGATAGCTTCTGATAATTGAGTCCGATGGGCTAAAGTGAAAGGTGATAAGTCTCTTTTTTTGTAGGAGAAATAGATACACACGCAGACAAAAACACACAACCCTCTCTGCCTTTCAATATCACCCTGAATATGAGACAAAGTTTTTTAAAAGCAAAAAGATCTTTTATTATATATTACATCATTATCTAGTATATATGCATGTATATATGCATATATATTTACATAATTAAATTACATCCACGGAGGGAACCTATGGAGTCTTCTCACTATCCCCCCCCCACTTTATTTTCTTCTAATTTAGTCCCTGAATTGTGAATCAGTGATAAGGTAGAATAATTTACTTGGATGTTGCTTACACATCTACTTCTCTATTTTGCTTTGAGAGCCTCTCTTTTTTATGTATTGTGGTAATGAATTCACTTGATCACATCTCAGGGATGTGTCAAGATTGAAGGATTGGGTTAATCAACTTCAGCCGGCATTCCTGAATGATTTGTGAGCTTGCTTTAAAGTGTGTAGGAGATAGTTCTCAAGATACATAACTCAGGTGGTTTCCTATATTTATTATGGGATAAGAAGTAAGAGGCTTAAGAAGATGGGTCCAAATACTTTTTTTTTTTCATAAAGCTAGTCTTCTCAGTGACATCTTCCTCCCCCTTCTCTAGCTTGGCATATTTTTAAAGAGTTAGCTGTCCTTGACTTTGGGAAAGCCAGAGAGAAAAGGAGAAAGAGAGAGAGAGAGAGAGAGAGAGAGAGAGAGAGAGAGAGAGAGAGAGAGTAAGAGAGAGAGAGAGAGAGAGAGAGCGCATATGAATAGACTTGCTTTGTGTAAGAGGTTGATGGAATTGATGAGTTAGTAGAGCATGCACTTTGTTTTCTTAGTAGTGAGGATGTTTTTTTCACTAAACCCCTCTTTTGAGGTCTCAGCCATTTGACGAGAATTTATTAAGTGCCTACTATGTGCCAGGCACTGAGCTAGGTGCTAGTGATATAGATATAATGACGACAACTCCTTCTTTCAAGAAGCTTATATTATATGGGAATGGTTTAGTGGGTGGGTAGGATAAGGAAAGGTAAATTTGTTATCCAAAGACTCATAAACAGAAGATTGGACACACAGGGTGATGAATTTTTTGATCACAGCAACTCCTGTAGACATCTATTAAGGTATGGGGGAATTTGTAGAGGAAATTCTCACATTGTTGAAATCATGGATTTTTTGAAATTTTGAAGTAAATGAATGGATTACATTGCTACTTTCATGCTCTATTAGTGCCCCTTGTAATCCACAATACACATTTTTTTTTACGAGGCAGTTGGCCAAGGTTAGGAGTAGGGGGTTTGGCATTGGAACAGATTCAGTAGCTTTTGTGGAGGTCCAACCTATAATCATATCTTCATCAGCATCATAGAATAAAACTAGGCACACATCTCCCAGCAAGGATTTGAAGTCACCTGACTCATATTTGAATGCTGGATCTGTGATTTGACTGCTGTGTGAAAAAGGGCAAGTCACTTACCTTTTCTGGACCTGTTTTCTCACTTGAAAAATGAGAGAATTGCATGAGATCATCACTGAAGTTCCTTTCAGCCCTAAACCTACAATTCTATTTTAGACATATCATCTCAGGCTATCCTTAAAAGGATGAACTTTGCTACTGATTTCTTATCACAGATAATGACTATCATGAGGGTTATGCTAAGTGACCCTCCCCCAAAAGTTAATGTAATGGAATATTTTTCCTATATTTTCCCCCTTTGCTGTGATTACATCAAAAGATATACCTTAAATTTATTGATCAGCTAACTACCATACCAATTTGGGGTTCACTGGGAGAATTATATGTCCTTTGATTTTGAATATACTATTTACTGTGTTTAACATTCTGTTCTTCTTTGCCCATCTGTCCTTTTAATAAACACGCACATGAACACATACATTTACCTTGGATAATATATTCTGAGACATAATCATACAAATGTAGCTCTCATTCAAATAGCTCTTTACAATTTAATAATAATTAATAATAATAGCTAGCATTTATATAGCACCAATTATGTGCCAGGCATTGTGCTTAGCACTTTGCAATTACCTCATGTGATCCTTATGACAACCCTGTGAGATAAGAGCTATTGTTATTCCTGTTTTACAGTTGAAGAAACTGAGGCAAACAGAGATTAAATGACTTGCCCAGGATAACATAGCCAGGAAGTGTCAGAGGCAAATTTGAATTTAAGTTTTCCTGATTTCAGTCCTGGCACCTTATCTACTACACCATCTAGTTAGCAGCCTATTTGCAGTACTTGGCATATATTATTTCATTTGATTTCCCCATAACAGCTCCTAACAGCTCTCTGAGATAGAAAGGGACTGGGCTTGTGGTTTGGACTGGACTTGATATGGAAAACTCCCAGATGAGGAAACTCCCTCTACTAAATTAGATTGGCACCTTCTCTGCATAAAGTCTTAGAGAGTTGCTCAGAGAAGTGAGAGTCTTAAGTATTTGCCCAGGATTCCACAACCACTCTCTGTCAGGGGTGAGAATTGAACCCAGGTCTTCCTGGCTCTGAGGTCAGCTCTCTATTCACTATGCTTTGGCGACTTTATGATAGATAATTTAAGTATTATTATCACTCATTTACAGATGAGGAAATAGATCCTCAGGGATGACAAGTGTCTGGCCTAAGGTAACATAGCAAATGGGTGGTGGAGTCAAGGTCACAATTCAAGTGTTCTGATTTCAGATTTCGTGCTTCTTCCATCTATACACATATCTTGTGGTTCAGAGAAATCAAACATGGGGCTTTGGCTCACAAAGACCAGGTTATGACCTGGAAGGGAAGGGAACGATACCAAAGAAGGTCAGATTTCTACCTCTCTGCCTCTGTTTCCACCTGGATTTCTCCAGAAAGATTTCCAAAACAAAGCTTACACATGGTCCATGTCTAAGTTATCTCCAAAAAGTGAGTATCAGGGTCCTTTCTAGAAAAGGTACTCAAGGTAAAATAGGGGCATTGGGTATAGGGAAACTATTTTATCCCATAGAAAATGCATAAATTGATAAGGATGCAAAGACATGCTAGAAAAATAAAACATTAAAATTGCCCATTATGTTCATTATAGGCATAGCAGAAGGTAAAGACTGCTTGGTGAGACGACTGAGCAGGTATTTCACATTCACCTAAGATATGCACTGTCTGAGCAACTAACCTACAAGGTCCAGCTATCCTAATCAGCCAGAGAATGACTTTCTTGTTGCAGAATTAAGGAAATTCTACTTGGAATAGGCTTGAGTTCTGAACTCAGAAACACTTGACCTATGAGATAGCATGGTTAAGTGTAAAGTGCATGGGCTTTGCAATTAGAGGGTCTAACTTCATATCCCAGCATTGTTATCTATTGTCTATGTGACATTGGTCATTTAACCTTTCTAAGCCCCAGTTTCTTGATCTGTAAAATGACAGGGAAGGACTCAATGACTCCTACGGTCATTTATAGCTGTAAACCTATAGCCTATATAATAATTACCAAGGCTGGAGACATCCATTTCTCAAGATTGTTAGCACTGACCTGAGTACAGAACAAAAAGAGAAAGGCAAAAGAAGGCAGCCAGAGATTCAAAGTCCAGTCTCAGAACACTTAGGAAACACGTCTCTTGCTGACACGTGCTTATGCTACAAGGCACTATTGCCACAGGGGTAAGGGAGGGAAGTGAGGGAGAACTCTCTTCCCTTTTTGCAGGAAGTTCAAGGGGGAGAAAGCATATATGAAAGGAAAGGTGTCAAAAACAGAAGGACAAAATTATTTCTATAGCTTTTATAAACCTCAGAAGAGGGAAGTTCCTCCTTCCTAATAGCCACTTACCAATCTCCATTGATCCAACCTCCAGTCATTAAAGACCTATCAGAGGTTCTTTGTGTCATTTTAACAAGGCTCATGTCACTTGGAAAGGAGTAAGAGAACTTGTTTAGCTTCATGGAAAGTGCCCAGTCCAGCAAATCAGAACTAGTCTGATGACCCCTTACACACACACACATACACACACACACATATGTATATATACATATATATATACATATACATATATATATATATCTTCACAGTACCCGCCAAGCCCACTTTTGCATACATAGATACACCCCAAACTCATACATAGGAACTCTTACGGAGAGAGCTAACCCCTCCCCTTACAGACACACAAACACAAATCTGCATAACCACAGCAAGGTATATCCATCTACCCAATAGATTAATTAGATAGAGAAGAGGGACTGTGGCATGATGGATGAGAGTGGGTTGAACAGGAGAGAGGGTTAGTGGTAAGTGAAGTGGCTCTGGGCAGATAGTTTTAAAGATAACAACTATTTGGTATTCCAGCATTCTAAAAAATAAACGAATAGAGTATGATTGAGAGATTTGCATAACAGAATGATAGTTAATAAATCTTGGTTGGGTTTAGCTGCAAAACCTTCCTTCTGAATTTGAATTAGCATATTGATTTCCTGTGGAGTTTGGTTATGCCAATGGGACAGGCAAAAA
Source organism: Phalanger gymnotis (assembly GCA_028646595.1). Taxonomy (NCBI): domain Eukaryota; kingdom Metazoa; phylum Chordata; class Mammalia; order Diprotodontia; family Phalangeridae; genus Phalanger; species Phalanger gymnotis. The sequence continues at coordinate 88,252,276 of CM053623.1, read as the reverse complement.
GGCTCAGAAGGCCAGAGTGACATATCTTTCTTATTATAAAAGGTAGAGAGATGATTATTTCCCTAATACATTATGCTGTCCATTTTTCCAAGGCTTTCATGTTATCCCAAATGGAAGATCATCTTTACATTTTAGAAATAATCAGAGGTGAGAATCTCTTATTCTTGTCTACTCTATAGGGCCCATAAAGAATGATAGTGGCTACCAATACTTCATCTTGATGAGGGATATAAAATATTCTTTAATAGGCCTGTAATGTAAATTCATTCCAGATATGAATAAAGTAATCCCATAGATCAAAATCTACTTTTCTAAAGTCAGAATCATATAAACATTTTGAAGAGTCTTCCTGCATAGAAGATTATATTAATTTTTGAAATGTGAGTTAACAGCACTTTTTAAAGAGGATATGATCTGAACTTTATGTTTTAGGAAAGGAAGACCCTATTGCTTATAGTAGGATGATATCTGTCAAAGATTGGTGGAAAGACTGTAGTTGCTGGAGAGGTTGGTTATTGTTAGTTGTAATATTAGTGAGAAGCATCGTGGTGTGGTAGAAAGAGGATTGGCTTTGAGGACAAAATATGGCCTCTGACACTACCTATATGATTTTGGAAAGGTCACTTAATCTCACTGTCCCTCAGTTTTCTCACCTATAAAAGGAGCAAGTTAGACTAGATAGCCTCTAGTCAAGCACTAAATCATCTCTTCCCTGGCCTAAGATCCATCAAAGGATAGAGAGTACAGTTTGTATGCAAGAAAATCATGTTTCTCTTATCTGTTCAAATTCTTTCATGACAGATTAAACATGTAAAGCAGGGAAAAGCCTAGATTTATTTAGACTTTCAAAAATTGATTTTATAATAGTTTATACAAAAGATTATTAAAAACAAAAGCTACCATAGGACAAAAGAGAATTGACTTAAAAAGAAAGCAACAGGTAGAGGTAAATGCAGACTTTGTTGGATATAGAAATGCTAATAGTCTGTACCTCTGTATCTTTCCTCCTCCACCATTGGTAATGGAATATATATTCTTTGATTAATATATTTCTAAATGATTAGGAGTTGAAAGTGCTCAATGAAACCTCCAGAGTTATAAATGATAAAAAGTTTGTCAAAGTAGGAAAATAATGGGTTCATGGTGATAAATTGCAAGAACGTCTCAGTTAATCAGCCAAAAAGTGGCTGATTAACTTCATTGGGGTCATGTGAGGAATTTATGAAAAAGCCAGCCAGTCTGTGCCATGATGAAATCAACCACTTTTCTATTCTATATTCTTGCACATGGTGTAATGTTAATGGGATTAAGATCTTCCCTGCCCATTAATAGGCCTCAAGTGGAGCCCATTAAGGGAAGCTTGCTTAGGGGAGGCTTGCTTGTAGGAAGGCTTTCACACCTTTTGGTACTAAGTTGATCAGGCATTGAGTCACAAGGGTTTTGAAGCCTTCTGGCTCTGAGAAATGTATATATACTCTGAGTTGGTGTTTTGCTTTGGGAGTTTACTTATGAGAAAGATATTTTGATTCCCTGGTTGAGACTCTGAGTAGCTGTATGTTCAGAGGTCCCTGACTGCTCAGATGTAAAGGTTCTCTTGCTCCAGTGGTATATGTAAAATGTATAGCACTATTTCTTTGATTCAGGTAGTCAGAGCCTATCTATTGGTCTAATTTCTTTGCTTGTAATTTCTCTGACATTCAGGGGGCTGACTTTTCCCCTGAACTAGTGAATGTAATTAAAGAAGACTGCTGACTGCTTTAAAGTTGCTTTCCTAGAAAAGCAGATTAGGAGGCCATCCTGGGCATGCTAGGGTGCTTGCTGTTACACATGGTGTGTGTGAGCATGCAGCAACATATAAACACATAAGCATATAAGACAACAGGTAGATGGCTAGAATGTTTTACTGGCATACCCACAGTATGGGGGAAAAGTGATGAAGGCCTCACATACACTAGATGGAGCTCCTTGTGGTCAGTGTTTGGGAGGACATGGGCAAGAGTCACACAGAATGGATAGGCATGAGTGAGTTGGGAAATGCATTGGTTGGAGGAAACTCCAGAATAAATGATGTTACAGATCCATTTGAATATTCTCTTTATTTTTAAATTTGTTTGGACACAAGTTCTTTTGTATCTTTTAGAAAAATTTTGCTGTATAACTTAGTGAAAAGTTGAAACCAACTGCTTAAATGAACCCTTGCCATTGTATGAAGATTAAGTCATTTATCTGTAGCTAGAGACTATAAAATAGAAGTTGGGGATGATTTTTTCCCCCGAAGGTAGAAATGGAATTTTAAGGTTCATAGCCACAATGCAGGTTTCTCGTCTGATGAGGAAAGACTTTTGACTAAGAGAAGAAAAACAGGATGGCTAACTGATGTGTTCTCTTAAATTAATTCATTGAAATATAGAGTTGGAAGAGTTTATCTGGTCCAACTCTTTCATTTTATGGATGAGGAAACTGAGGCATAGTGTTGTTATAAATGACTTGCCCAAGGTCACAGAGATAGGAAAGGGAAGAGCTAGGTTTCAAACCCAGTTTCTTGAACTCCAAATTAATTACTTTTTGTATTATACAAGAAATAGGAAAAATACTTCCTGAGTGGAATACATTTCCAACCCTAAATGAGAGATAAGCCACTAATTGTTCAGAAAGGATTTGGTACCCTGCTGAGATCCAGCGTGAGTTATAAAGTTAAATTAGTCTGTATAGATGTACATGCTGTAGTTATGTGCTTACATATTTTGTACACATAATTACAATGAATTTACTTTTAGAAACAGTTGGAGGACAAATGAGAAAGATGCTTGTATCTTTGCAATATGAATTGCTTTTAATGAATATCTGCTTTGTTAAAAATTTGCTTGTTTTAATTATGATAATAGTGCAGCTAGATAGCTTTGTGAATAAAATGCCGAGCCTGGAGTTAAGAAAACTTGAGTTCCAGTCTCACCTCGGACACTCACTAGTTGTATGGCCCTGCACAAATCATTTAACCTCTGTTTGTCTTAATCCACTGGAGAAGGAAAAGGCAAACCGCTCTAGTATCTTTACCAAGAAGATCCTATGTGGAGTCATGAAGAATCAGACAAGACTAAATGATAATAAAAGAGAGCTGGTTTTGTAACCAAAAAGAGCCTGCCTCTGAAACATGCCACCCTGGATAAGTCATTTATCTCTAAGTCGCAGAAAAAGTGCTGACCTTATTTAGTAGAGGGAGTTTTCACATTTGAGGTTCCTTATGCTAATTAAGTCACAGATTCACTATCCCTATTAAACAAATTATTGGTTAGTGAGACAAGACTGTAGGGTAGACTCATTTTCTACCACCAGTCAAAGCACTCAAGTTCAGGGGTGATAATAGGCAAAAAAATGGCAAAGAATGTTTTAGAATTGTAAAGAACCTCAGGGAGTGATCCAGTCCTTAAGCTTTGAAACTAAAACACATATGATGAAACAACAGATATGAGAGACTCAGACAGAGTGATAGGCTCTGAATCACCACCAAGGTTGTGAGGTGTGATGTGATCACAAGCCAGAATGATGTATTGGAAGGAGTAGCATTGGACCAGGAATTAAAAACAGAGACATTAATTTGCTCAGGGCAACTGGGGTTTTCCCTAGGGGGCAATCTCAGGGGCATATTTCCTTCCCAGACCTGTATATGTTCTATGACAACTGCTGTCCTTTGTGCTACCTGTCTCTTACATTCCATGCACTCCCCCACACCTGTCTTCCTTCCCCTCCCCCCAAAAAAACTTAAGATTAGCCCCAGGGGCAAGAATTTCTAGTTATAGCTTAGGTCAGGAGACCTGGTTTGCTAGCTTTAATACTTAGATTTGTAGTTCTAAGCCACTTCACTACTTCTGAATCCCAGTTTCATCATCTATAAAATTAAAAGGCCCATGAGACATTTGAACATAAACTTATTTCCTGATGGCAGTAGGAATAAGGGCTGCTGACTACTCCTCCCAACCCCCATCAAAATACTGGATATTATCAGGAAAGACACGTACAAATAGAAGCCTGCAGCTTCTGGCTGCTAAACATAAAAGCATAATGGGAATTAGGCACTAAGAAGGACAATTAAAATGGAATGACTTTTATATGTTGATAGATAGAAAAAGAAGAGGAATCTTCATCCCAGAAAGACAAAGATAGAGAACTAGTACAGTGGAAGTTGAAAAAATCTTGAAAGATATTGGACTTAATAACTAGAGCTTGTGATCTCAGTATCCTTGAAAGAAAAATAAACCTACTCTAGGACCAATAAAAGAACATATTATTTTATATACTAGATAATAAACACATAGGCTGCATTCCCTAATAATAACTCCACTTTGCTTCAAGGTCATTTCACTAGCTATTATGCCCTCCTTTCTAGTCTCCCTCAAACCAAGTCCTAGAAGACTTAACACTTTCTTGCCTGGAACAGCCCCCAACAGGGCTCAGATTTCCTGAATTGTGGCTGCCTCTGCTACCCAATACATCTAGAAAATATCTCTAGCTGTTCTCTGCCACTTCCTTAACAGCCACCATGCCACATGATTCCAGCACACATTTCCCCTATCCCCTAACCCTGACTCCTGTTGCCAGATTTGGAACCATAGTCAAATTGACTCTGTCGTTACTCCTGGAAAGGGTGTGTCTAATCTCCTTGTGGCTCTACTCACCATCCCTGTAAATTTCAAGACCAACAAATGGCTCACTGGGGAGCATAACGCTGTATGTGTTGTCTCCCTCTGTTACAGTGTAAGCCCTCTGAGAATAGGGACTGTCCTTACTTTTGTATTTCTATCTTTAACTGTTTAATAAATAACTTTTCTATCTATTCATTTGTTCTAATCATAATGTTTAGCAAAGGCTAAAAATATAAATAAGCTCGAGAGGGATATAGATAGATGAATCGATGATAGAGAGTTAGGGATTTTGAGGGTGGTCTGCTAACATTTTGAGATTAGAGAGAATATTTACCATACTCTCCTGTCAAACCTTGCCATTGACTGAGAGAAAAGACTGGTTGGATGGACAGTTCTGGTCCAGCTTGGTATTTCTTATTGTACTTAAGTCATGTAGGCTTGCCAACATAGGGCAGCTCTCCATAGTGAGTGGAATTGGACATTCATCTTAGAGAGTTTTCCTTTCTCAGAGAGTGAGTCAAAAAGGCAAATGTATTCATGTTGGACTTGCTCAGTTTCATTCATTCAATATGCATTTATTAAGCATCTATCATGATACTTGGTATTGAAGATAGGAAGACAAAAATGAAGCTGTCCTTGTCTTCAAGCAACTTACAGTCTCCTGGAAGAATAGAGCATATAGACAGATACAAAAAAAGTATGAAGATGGAGGGCACTGACTACTGAGGCTTGTCAGGATTGGAATGTAGCAGAGTTGCCTAGCCAGACTCTTTGAGGGTTAATGCTGTAGTCATCAGATATCAGACTTCTGAGGAGCCTGCAGGAACCACTAGACAGGAAACATTTTATTTCATGTGAGAAATAGGAGGTGTTGTCCTTTTTTTTTAAATAAAAAATTGCCAACTTCCCTAGAGCAAAGATAAAAGATGAAGCTTTTCCTATCAGGCCCAAACCTAATTTTCTTTTTTTGGGGGAAATCTTTAGTCCATTTGAATTCAACAGCAAAGAATTGTGTGATTAAAAAAGCTTTGTACTATGTTGTTTTAATAAGATTAACAAGGACAAAGAAATTTCTAGATGGCAAAATTACTAATGCTAGCCTCTTTATATTAAACACAAAGGACTTAAAGGGAGAATCTGAGGTTTGAATGAATGAGTAAAGTTTGCTTATTCTTCTTTGTATTTAGAACCCTTGGTTTAAAAAGCTTTTATCTTCCAACTCACAGTGCACGGGGACATAGAACTCAGTTTGAGGTCAGTCATTCATTTTGCCGACATCACTCCTATTTATGCTTCTGGCTTAGTTCGGTGTGGATGGTGGTGAAAGAAGGTGGCAAGGCCCACTTCTCCAAGTGTTATGATGGGGGTAAAAAAGTGGCAATGGTCATCGCAGTGAAAATGACACAGCTGAAACTTCCCCAATAGAAGGGCAGTGTGTCACATAGTAGCACCCTATTAAAAAGAAAGTACTTTTTAGAGCCAGAATTCTGTTCTTGCCAACTGCTACTACAATGGTAGACCATTATTAAATGGCTCTTTCATGCAGTACACTGTTATGCAATAGGTTTGGGAACAAATAGGGCCCCTGAGGGAAAGTAATAATAAAAACAGTTAGCATTTAAGGTTTATAAAGCCAAAAAACCCTACAACAAATGAATAGATAGATGTGTGTATGCTAACATGTTACATCTTGTTTTATCCTCACAACAAACCTAGGAGGTAGGGGAATCTTTTTATTCCTACTTTACAGATGAGGAAACTAAGGCAGACAGAGGTTAAGTGATTTGCCCAAGGTCACACAGCTAATGAGTATTTGTAGTCAGATTTGAACTCAGATTTTTCTCACTCCATGTCCAGTATTCTATCTAGTGCATCACTTACCTGATTAAGTACTGCTTAGAAACTAGAAGTCTGCTGTTACAACAAAAAATAATTATTACGTGTGTACTATATACTATGTAATGTTATAGGTTTTGGGGATACAAAGGCAACAGTGAAAAGTCTCTGTCCTAAATGACCTACTATTCCACTGCAGAGTTGTAGTGGAGGTGGCAGGGGGGTAGCAAAGGGCAAATTATATCCCAAGGAATGTTGTCATCTGTAAATTCTCATCATATGACTACAAGATGCTCCTAATCTGTAGAATCCCATTTTTTAGAGTAAGATGACATGACAAGAAACTTGCTTTCCCTTCCCAGCTTAGTTTTTGCTCTGTAATTGCCAATGGGAAATAAATTATTATTATTACTTTTATTTTACCTATTTTATTCTAGAGACTGCAGTCTTGTGTACAAACATACAGAAACTAGATTAGGGAATTACTTCAAGTTGCTAAAACTAAGTCTTTGTGTTTATATATATGTGTAAAATGACTCTAAGTGAAAAATCTCTGTATAGGAGATTTCAAGTAGACCATGATGTTTATATTAGCATATGCACAAAAGTCCTTCTACTTAATTGCAATTTTTCTGTTCCTCTTTTTTTCTGCTTGTTTTTTGAATTCCTGATTTTTTGTGAGAGTGTCTTCTGTCTAGTCTTGCACTGCAAAGAATTCTATGTGTATAGATAATGACCATCTGGAAAGGGAGTTCTCCATGGCCTTCAGTATACAGATTAGATAAGGAGACTGTCAGATCCAGACCCAAGGCTATGGTGTTCGCACAAACTCAGTTACTGTAGCTTTTCCCAGACCACTCTGTCCTCCTCTCCCCTCCCTACTTCCTGGCTGGATCTGGAGGAGAGTGATAGGGAAAACTGATAATGGTTAAGAAGTAGGAGCCAGAGCCCCAAGTTTGTGCTACCTGCCCTTTACAAAGATTGGAGACCACCATTGGTTTAGAGATCTTCGGGTTAGTCATAGTCCTGAAGGGTCACTGGAGGCAGCCACATTCTAGCACATTTCCTTTTCTTCTGGACACCAGCCAACTCTGTTATATCCTCCAATAAACTTCCCTTGGATAAGTGAGTTGTGTATTAATAATAATAACCAATAGCTGTATAGCACCTACTACGTGCCAGGCACTGTGATAAGCACTTTACAATTATTATCGCCTTCAATCTTCATGACAATCCTCAACCCTGTGAGGTAGGTGCTGTTATTATCCCCACCTTACAGATGAGGAATCTGGGACAAATAAAGGTTAAGAGACTTGCCCAAGGTCACACAACTAGTTAAGTGAAAGAGGCCAGATTTTAACTCAGATGTTCTTGATTCCAGACCAGCACTTTATCTGTCTGCCTGTCACCCACCTGGTTGGTACATAGTTAATACTGTCCTTTCATTGGTGTTGCTGCAGGTTTCCTTCATAGCAACTGAATAATGGGGGAACAGGCTTGAGAGACTAGGTTATTAGCCCCACATAGGGCTGTTGAGACCTAGGGAACAGGCAGCTGTCACACCCAGATTTAAAGATATTTTGTTGAGTTCAAGCTTCTATAGCATTCCTGCCCTCTGCTGTTTTCTCTCTAGAGTTTTAGCACTCTTATCTCCCTATCCACAGAGGAGCTTGCGCAAACTGATGGAACTATATCTATGAGTGAAAGAAGAGAAAAAAGCAAGAAAAGGTTTCAAAGAACAGCTTATCCTGTCCCAGCATCCTGAGGAGGGCTCTCATGTCGAAGAAATTAGACAATCCCCAAACCATGATGCTGCCACTGACAGGAACATTGAAGAAGGGAATGAATTTATTGATTAGTGTGTTCCTTTTTCCAATTTTCAGTGAAATTATCATCTATTTGAATTGCCTGCCATCTTAGTTGTTCCATGTACCTAAAATGAGAATTCTTAGGAAAAAATTCTATGCAGAGGATGAAAAATCATCCCAATGAAAAGTTAAGCTCAGATTTTATGCAAGTTATATTTTGCAGTTCAGTGCCAGACAGAGAGACAGTGAAAGGTTTAAAGGTAAAGAATTTGTTTCACATGATCATTAGCAGATGCACCCTTGATGATACCCTCTGAAACCTTGCCGGTATTCTCTGTCATGCCTATGTCAATAGTCATGGGATCCTGGCAGTCATGAACCTCATAACTTGGGTTTGTTATGTGAATTGCTTTATAATATATTTATCAAAAGAACATTCGGAACATCTACTATGCATAGGGTACTGAATTAGATGATGTTAAAGTGGGTAGAATCTATGGTCCCTATTCAATAAAAGGGTATATGTCTAGGTGGGAATATAAGACAAGGACAAATCTAAATACATGTTAATGTATCTATTATACAAATAATAGCTAGCATTTATATATAGCACCTTGAGGTTTGCAAATTACTTTGCAAATATTATCTCATCGATCTTCACGACCCTGGGAAGTAGGTACTGTTATTATCCCCATTTTTGCAGATGAGAAAACTGAGGCAAACAGAGTTTAAGGAACTTGCCCAGGGCCATGCAGCTAGTAGTCTGAGGTAGGATTTGAACTTTCTGACTCCAAGTCACTATGCTACCTTGTTCAATCTTTCAGTTGTGTGTGACTCTTCATGACCCAGTGGACTCTACTATCCATGGGGTTTTCTTGAGAAAGATACTGGAGTGGTTTGCTATTTCCTTCTCCAGTGGATTAAGGCAAATGGAGGTTAAGTGAGTTGTCCAGGGTCACATAGCTAGTAAGTGTCTAAGGCTGGGTTTGAATTTAGGTCTTCCTGACTCTAGGCCCAGTTCTCTATCCACTGAACCATCTACTTGCCTTCTATTGTGCTCCTTAGTTGCTCCTTACTAATTTCAGAATCACAGAATCTCTTCATTTTAAAGAACCTCAGAGGCTATCTAGTGCAATACCTACAAAAAGATACCACCCTCGGGTCACATTAGGTAAGTGGCGGAACAATTCTTTTTAAAAATTTCATTAAAAAATTTAAGTAGTATTTTATTTTTCCCCATTACATATTAAGAAAAATTTTTAGCATTCATTTTTATAAGATTTTGAGTTCCAAATTTTTCTCCCTTCCTTTCTCTCTTCCCCTCTTATGAAAATGGTAGGCAGTTTGATACAGTTTATACATGTGCTATCTTGTAAAATGTATGTCCATATTTGTCACAGTTGTGGAAGAAGAAACAGATCAAAAAGAAATAAAACCATGAGAAAGAATGAAGTGAAAAAAATGCTTTGATCTATATTCTGAGTTCATGAGTTCTTTATATGGAGATAGACAGTATTTTCCTTTGTGAGTCCTTTGTATTTGTCTTGGATCATTGTGTTGCTGAGAAGATCTGAATCATTCATAACTGATCATCATACATGGTTGCTGATGCCATGTACAGTGTTTTCCTCGTTCTGTTCATTTCACTTTGCTTCTGTTCATACAAGTCTTCCCAGGTTTTTCCTCAATGTGTTGTCCATCATTTCTTATTGCACAATAGTATTCCATTAGTCATATATCACAGCTTATTCAGCCATTCCCAATTGATGGGCATCTCCTCAATTTCTAATATTTTGCCACCATGAAAAGTGATGCCATAAAGTGCTGCTATAAATATTTTTGTACATGTAGGTCCTTTTCCCTTTTTTATGATCTCTTTGGGGTACAAACCTAGTAGTGGTATTGCTGGATCAAAGAGTATGCACAGTGTGGTTACTCTTTGGGCATAGCTCCAAATTGCTCTCCAGAATGGTTGGATGAGTTCACAACTCCACCAACAGTGCATTAGTGTCCCAATTTTCCATATCATTTCCAATATTTATTATTTTTCTTTTTTGTCCCATTAACCAATCTGATTGGTGTGAGGTCCTATCTCACAATTGTTTTAATTTGCATTTCTCTAATCAAAAGTGATTTAGAGCACTTCTTCATGTGCCTATAGATATTTTTGAGTTTTTCATCTGAAAATTTCTTGTTCATATCCTTTGACTATTTATTAATTGGGGAATGGCTTATATTCTCATAAATTTTACTCAGTTTTCTATATATTTTAGAAACGAAGCCTTTATCAGAGACATTTTTTTCTAAAGATTGTTTCCCAGCTTTCTGCTTTCCTTCTAATCTTGGTTGCATTGGTTTTGTTTCTACAAAAGCTTTTCTTTTTTTATTATTTAATATATTTAGTTTTCAGCAATGATTTTCACAGGAGTTTGAATTACATTTTTTCTCCCCATTTCTACCCTCCCCCTAACTCTGAGATGGCGTATATTCTGGTTGCCCTGTTCTCCAGTCAGCCCTCCCTTCTGTCACCCCATTCCCCTCCCATTCCCTTTTCCCTTTCTTTCTTGTAGGGCAAGATAAATTTCTTTTTTTTTAACATTTTGTTTAATTTAATATATACTTTAAAAATTAAACTGTACATAATTGAGTTTCAATTTTTCCTTCTTTCTGTTCGTTATACAAAAGTACTACTTTCTTAATGCTTGTCTAGATCACTATAAAAATGTAAACAATAAAATTATATATACATGACATTATGAATACATGCATATTGTTTTAAAATAAGGTCTTATTGGTCTTTTTTGTATCATCAGAGTTTTCGCTATCATATCTCTCGCTCCCTCCCAGAGGGCCATCCCTATAACAAACAACATTTTTTTTAAAATTTATTTTTAATATGTTTAGTTTTCGGCATTGATTTTCACATGCGTTTGAATTACAGATTTTCTCCCCATTTCCACCCCCCCCACTCCAAGATGGCATACACTCTGGTTGCCCTGTTCCCCAGTCTGCCCTCCCATCCGTCCCCCCATTCCCCTCCCATCCCACTTTCTCTTACTTTCTTGTAGGGCAAGATAAATCTCTATGCCCCATTGCCTGTGCATCTTATTTTCTAGTTGCATGAAAAAAAAAAATTACTTTTGAACATCTATTTTTTTAAAACCTTGAGTTCCAAAT
>CM053623.1:88179386-88240315 GCA_028646595.1 Phalanger gymnotis | reverse complement strand
TGTTTCCACAATGCTCAAATTGTTTCTTTCTGGCTTCTTGCAGTATTTTCTCCTTGATCTGGGAGCTCTGGATTTTGGCAACAATATTCCTAGGAGATTTCTTTTTGGGATCTATTTGAGGAGGCGATCTGTGGATACTTTCAATTTCTGTTTTGCCCTGTGACTCTCGAATATCAGGACAGTTCTCCTTGATAATTTCTTGAAAGATGATATCTAGGCCTTTTTTTTTTGATCATGGCTTTCAGGTAGTCCAATAATATTTAAATTCTCTCTCCTGGATCTATTTTACAGGTCAGTGGTTTTTCCAGTGAGATATTTCACATTGTCTTCCATTTTTTCATTCCTTTGGTTCTGTGTTATAATATCGTGATTTCTCACCAAGTCACTAGCTTCCACTTGCTCCAATCTAATTTTTAAGGTATTATTTTCTTCAGTGGTTTTTTTACCTCCTTTTCTGTTTTGCTAATTCTGCCTTTCAAGGCATTCTTCTCCTCCATTGGCTTTTTGGAGCTCTTTTGCCATTTGGGTTAGTCTATTTTTTAAGGTGCTGTTTTCTTCAGTGTATTTTTCAGTATATTTTTGGGTCTCCTTTAGCAAGTCATTGACTTGTTTTTCATGGTTTTCTCTCATCCTTCTCATTTCTCTTCCCAATTTTTCCTCTACTTCTCTAACTTGCTTTTCCAAATCCTTTTTGAGCTCTTCCATGGCCTGAGACCAGTTCATGTTTTTCTTGGAGGCATTTGTTGTAGGCTCTTTGACTTTGTTAACTTCATCTGACTGTAGGTTTTGGTCTTCTTTGTCACCAAAGCAGGATTCCAGAGTCTGAGACTGAATCTGGGTGTGTTTTCGCTGCTTGTCCATGTTCCCAGCCAACTTACTTGACCTTTGAGTTTTTCAGAGGGGTGTGACTGCTTGTAGACTAAAGAGTTCTATGTTCCAAGCCTGGAGGGATGCGCCAGCTCTGCCACAGCAGCATTCCTCCTTCCCCAAGAACCCCCAACCAGGACTGGACTTAGATCTTCAGCAGGCTCTTCACTCCTGCTCTGATCCACCACTTAATTCCTCCCGCCAGGTGGGCCTGGGGCCAGAAGCAACTGCAGCTGTAGTTCTAAAGCTGCCCCACCTCTGCTGCCCCCAGGGAGGTGGCTGAACCCCAAACTCTATTCCAGTCTTCAGCAGCTTCTCCCACTAACCTACTCTGTTGTCCTTGGTGTTTGTGGGTTGAGAAGTGTGGTAACTGCCGCAGCTCGCTGATTCTGGGTGCTAGGGCACACTCTGCCCGGCTCCCGGTCTGGTCAATCAGCGCTGCCCACGTTGGGCTCTGCTCCCCTCTGCTCCCAGCTCCATGCGGGATAGACCTTACCCAGAGACCATCCAGGCTGTCTTGGGCTAGAGCCCTGCTTCCCTATGCTATTTTGTGGATTCTGCAGTTCTAGAATTGGTTCAGAGCCATTTTTTATAGCTTTTTGGAGGGACTTGGCACGGAGCTCACGCTAGTCCCTGCTTTCCTGCTGCCATCTTCTCTACAAAAGCTTTTCAATTTAATGTTATCAAAATTATCTATTCTACATTTCATAATGCTCCCTATCTCTTGAATGGTTATGAATTCTTCCTCTCCTCATAGATCTGACAGGTAGGCTATTCCTTGCTCTTCTAATTTGATTGCTTCGTTGTCTATGGTACCTTTTAGCAAGATGTAGTTTCTTTTCTTATCTCTTTTAATTAGATCTATTTTTGCTTTTACTTTGTCTAAGATCATGATTGCCACTCCTGCTTTTTTTATTCAGCTGAAACAATAGATTCTGCTCCAGAACCTTATCTTTACTCTGTGTATATCTCTCTGTTTCAAGTGTGTTTCTTGTAAGCAACATATTGTAGGATTCTGGTTTTTTTATCCACTCTGCTATCCACTTCTGTTTTGTGGTAGAGTTCATGCCATTCACATTCACAGTTATGATTACTACCTGTATATTTTCTTCCATCCAATTCTTCCTCCTGTTTATCCTCTCTGTCCTTTCACCCTTTCCTACCTCACCAGTGTTTTGCTTCTGTCTACCACTTCCTTGATCTGTCCTCCCTTATGTTAGTCCCTGCCCCCCTTACTTAATCATCTCCCCATCTCCTTCCTTGTCAGATAATATAGATTTCTATATTCAACTGATTGTATATATTATTCCCTTTTTGAGCCAATACTGATGAGAATAAGGTTCAAGCCATTGCCCTCCCATCTTCCCTCCAGTGTAATAGGTCTTTCTCACCTCTTCATGTGAAATAATTTACCCTATTCTACCTCTCCCTTCTGCACCCTTATATTCCTCTTTCTCATTCCTTATTTTTATGTCATCCCTCAAAGTCACCTTATACCCATACCCTCTATCTACATATATTCCTTTTAATCTTTAGTGTTAGTGATAACAGTTTTTAAGAGTTACAAGTATAGCCATCTTGGAGCGGGGGGCGGGGAGGAAATGGGGAGAAAATTTGTAATTCAAACTCCTGTGAAAATCAATGCTGAAAACCAAACATATTAAAAAAATAAAGAAAGACTAACCACTACAAAAAAAGAGTTACAAGTATCTTCCCATATAGGGATGTAAACAGTTTAGCTCTATTGAATTTCTTGTTTTCTTTTCCCTTTTTGTGCTTCTCTTGGGTTTTGATATTGGAGATCAAATTTTTGGTTTAGTTCTGGTCTTCTCTTTATGAAGACTTGAAATCCTTCTATTTCATTGAATGACCAGTCTTTCCCTTGATGTATTATGCTTAATTTTTCTGGGTAAGTGATTCTTCATTGTAGTCCTAGCTCCTTTGACCTCTGGAATATATGCCCAAGTCTGGAATATCATGTTCCATGACCTCTTATCTTTAATGTTGCCAAGGCCTGTGTGATTCTGATTGTGACTTCCTGATATTTGAATTGCTTTTATTGGCCCCTTATAATATTGTTTTCCTTGACTTTCCTTGACTTACTAGTTCTGAAATTTGGCTATAATTTTCCTTGAAGTTTTGATTTTGAGGTCTCTTTCCTGAGGTGATCAGCGGATTCTTTCAGTGCTTGTTTTAACCTCTGGTTCTAGGACATCAGGGCAGTTTTCCTTGATAATTTTTTGAAAGATGCTATGTAGAGCCTCCTTTTGATTATGGCTTTCAGGTAGTCAGATGATTCTGATATTGTCTGTCCTGGATCCATTTTCCAGGTCAGTTGTTTTTCCCATGAGCTATTTTGCATATTCTTCAAGTTTTTGTTTGATTGATTCATGATGTCTCATAGAGCCATCAGTTTCCACTTGCTCAATTCTAGCTTTTGAGGCGTTGTTTTCCTCTATTAGCTTTTGTACTTTTCCATTTGGCCAACTATGCTCTTTAAGGAGCTGTTTTCTTCAGCGGATTTTTGTATCTCCTTTTCCATTTGGCCGGTTCTACCTTTAAAGCAGTGTTCCAGGCTGTTGACTCTTTTTTCATAATTGTCTTGCATCACTCTCATTTCTTTTCCCAATTTGTCTTCTGTCTCTCTTATATGATTTTAAAGTTCCTTTCTGAGCTCTTCCATCAGATCTTTCTGGGCTTGAGACCATTTTCCATTTTTCTTTGTTTGGAGTTTTACCCATAAGTGTTTTGACATTGTTATCTTCTGAGATTGTGTCTTGGTCTTCCCTGTCATCATAATAACTTTATGTGGCCAGATTCTTTTTTTGTTTTTTTTTTTTTGCTCATCCCTCTCCCCATTTTTTGACCTTTTCTCTTTCTTTTAAATTTGAGCTCCGCTCCCAGGGTGGAAGAGGCATTATCTATGGCTTCTTATGCTAGTGGCTGCAAGCCCTGGCTATTTACTTGGTGCTGTGCTGATGTTGTCCTGAGGCCCACAGGGGACCCTCATGTCTGTTGCTGTGTTGCAGGGGTGGGGTGGGGGTAGGCTGGCCCTACTGGAGGCCATAGGGGGTCTGGAAGCTCATGTGGGTCCTAGTGGTGGTGTCTGGCATGTGCTGAGGCCAGGTGGGGTTTTTCTGCATTTTCCTGGGGCTATACTGAAGCATTTGGAGATCTGGCTGCTGGAGGATGCCTGTTTGCCCTGGGATGCACTGAAGCATGAGGAGGTCTGGCCTCTGCAGGTCACCTACCTGCCAGGGCTGCACTGACGCATGTGGTAGTTCTCAGGACTGGAGTCTGCTGGTTCTCTTGGCTATGCTAAGATACATGAGGGGTCCTGGTGTTGGCATTTGCCTGCTTCACCACACTGGGGCTCAGGATCTCCCACTGGTTTGCTGAGGTGGGGCTTGATGTTGGCTTGCTGAGACATTTTCCATCCTGGGCTGTGCTCTCCTTTCACTTGAGTGAGATAGATCTTTCTTTCCGATTCTCCATATTTCTTGGGACAAAACATTGTTACCCCCTGTCTTTTTGCTGGTTCTTTTCTTCCAGGATTTGTTTTGGAGCTCTATTTTATGATTGTTTGGAGGTGAGTATGAGAGAGTTGCAGTGATTCACTGTTTACTCTGTCATCTTGGATCCCAGAGGTGACATCTAGAATAATTCTTAATGAGTAACTAAAGCACATAATAATATTGGTAAAAATGATTAACCAGGAGTTAATAATTTATAAAGCTGGGTTATGTGGGATGAAATACACTGTATATTACTAGCTTTCCCTTATAAATAATTCATGATTGCCAAATGCAGCTTCTTGAAGAATATGATATTCTAAGTATGAATTGTAGCATGATTAACATTGAAGTTAGGTGTCAGTCTTGTCCTTCAACATGAGTGTTATTTTTCTTGTGAGACAAGAATTTCTTGATATAAGAAACACAAGTGTGACTGAACAAGCTAACAAGTTGTTAGGTACTCCTGGGGTTACACTCTTGGATCTCAGACCCTTACATTCTACTGTGGGATCCTGGAGAGGAATGGGTTAACATTGGTCCAACATCTCTGTGGCAAGGGAAATTCAAGCTAGAAGAGGGGCTAGGACCTTGAATTTATGAATACAAGTGAAGTCTGTGTGAGTTGTGACAGAGACACAAAGAGAGACAGATACACACACACACGCATATATATGTACATATATATGTATAGAGAGAGAGAGAGAGAGAGAGAGAGAGAGAGAGAGAGAGAGAGAGAGAGAGAGTTGTGATGGGAGGGAAAGAGGGAAAGAAAGAGATGATGGGGGAGAGTCGGAGAGAGAAAGAAAGAGACAGACAGATAGGCAGAGACAGAGAGAGGCACAGAGAAAGAGACAGAAAAATACAGACAGGTTTCAAAATAGATTCGAGGTCAAGTCTAGGGCCTGTTTGTCCAGAAATTACCCTTTGTTTTCCTCCTTATAGTAAACACTCACTTAAAATGCATGTATTTATCAGTAAGTAAAACTCATCATAAAAGAACGGACAGCAAATAAACAAAATTTAAGAGTAAGTAATGCCAGGCAGCTGTAAGGCAGAAAAAGGGAAGAAGGGATACAGGATAAATATACCCAGTATGAGCTATTAGTATTTCTGAAACATTCCTCCCCCCCCCACTCCTTTTACTTGCATAACAATAGTTCTTGATGACAGAGGAGGAATAAAATGAAAAGTAAAAGTGAGAAAGAAGGAAAAGAAAAGGGTTCATTCTATAAGGGAGGAAATGGGATGCTAAAAGACATTTCTGAGGGCCACATAAGAAAGCATGGGAAATAAAAATGCAAGACTATTCTGTTTCATACTTTATCTCAGAGGTAGGCGACACAACTAGAAATAGGAAAACCACTTCAAACCTTAATTCTTTTTTTCAAGCTTTGTTAATGCCCATTGTTCTTATCCTATAATAATTTTCCAACATTTCCCAAATGCATTGGTCTCCCCCACTGAAACCTCCCTAGTGACAAAAAGAGTTAAATAAAAAGTGGTGCAGAGCTTGTGTCTGACCGCTTATGCAGCATTCTGAACCCATAATTCCCCACCTCTGTACTGGAAGAGAGCCCAACTCTTATTTCTTGATAATGTTCAACAATCATCCTTTTGCCTCTGCTTTGGGGTAGGCCCTAGTTTAGCTCCTGGACTTGCTGGTAGTGGTAGAAGTAGCAGTTGCAATAACTTGTAGTATGTGAAGAAAATCAGCAAGTTAGAAGTTTGGCATATAATGAACATTCGCATGATAAGGGCAGTGGAGGAACTGTCCAGCATTTGGTTGAAATTCTGGAAATATGTTTGACAGGCAGTGCGATGTGGTAGAAAGAATGCTGAAGATGCATTTTTGAATCTTGGTCCCATAACCATAACTGGAGCAGGGGCATGTAAAGCTTTGCCAAAGGACGCCAAATTTAGAAGGTGTTGATAACCCTTCATTGGCATAGAAACAAAGTAGGTAGGAAGTCACCATCTGTTGGGCGAGGATAAATTCTTCTCTTTCCTCCTGCACTGCTACCCTTCCCTGGTCTTCTCCTATCCAACTGACCTCATACTAGTGTCCCATGATCTCTGAGCACATGGTTTGTGCTGGTTGTTCCTGGTGCAAAAACTCCTAGGAGGGCTCTGTCTGACTCTGACACCTGCTACATGCCTCAACCAAGTGTAAGTCACTTAATTTCCCTGAGCCTCTAATTTTGAAAATGGGATAATAATATTACACTACCTATCTCATAGGGTTAATGGGAGAAAGGTGCTTTGTTAACCTTAAAGAGCTACAGAAACATCAGTTGTTAGTATTATGTTCTAGAAAACTACTTATCCAGATAAACACAGATATCTAGAGCTACTACCATTGACACCCCAATCCCTCTTAATACTAGTGCCTTTCCTCTATTGATTATTTCCTTTTTATTCTTCCTATATATGTATTTATTATGTTGTCTCCCTCATTAGATTTTTAAGTTCTTTGAGGGCAGGGACTATGGTTTGCCTCTTTTTATATTTTAGCACAGTGGGAGCTTAATTAATGTTTATCGATTGATTGAAACATTCTACTGGAGACAAGAAACAGTTCAATTATAGATAAGACAGGGAGAGTTAGACTAAATCAACTTGGGAGCTCAGTTTCAATCAACAATCATTTTCATTCTATGCCTCTTGAGCTAGTAGGATTTTACAAAGTAGACCATGAGAGATTATGTTATATAATTAGGTCATTATTTCTTTACAATCATAAAAAAAATCCATGTGTAACTTGTTTTTGCAGCAAGGACTTTTGAAAACTGTAATTATGGTAATGTAAAGTGACTGTGCCTCCTGGCTTAATGTTACTGACCCATGCAAGAATTCTCTTCTTTTTTATTGGATATCAATTCTCTTGTTAGAATATGTTCTCACTGATTTGGGGTTTTAATGCTTTGTTGTTGTGACTTTTCCCTAGATTTAATAAAGTGGCTATATCATCTTTGTAATATATTCTCTCCTTATATATTAGTTTTTTATTTCTATAAGCTCTAGAACCCATATGTATGTACTTGGGGGGGCACCTAGACACTCAATCTCCCAACTCTTATGGCAGGTCCCCCTAAACAAGGCTAAGATTCAAAGGACTTTGTTTTGTCTAGCTATTCAAAACTATTGTTCTAGAATCCCCAACAATCTTTACTACTTGGACAGAGTACACAAGTACAGTAATTCAAAGTAAAAATATTTAATGAAATAGCATAAGAAGAATCAATAAATATTAATAAAACACATAGCTGGGCATATTGTTCCACAAATACACACACACCATCAGTGGGAACAGTAGACATCCATATGGTACTTGTATAGAGATGCACACATGTTATCCATTGGGTGACACAGTAGATAGAACACTGGGCTTAGAGTCAGGGAGACCTGAGCTTAAATCCAGCCTCAGACATTCATTAGCTGTGAGACCTGAGCAAATCACTTAAACTCTGTTTACCTTAGTTTGCTCATTTGTAAAATGGGGATAATAATAGCACCTTCCTCCCAGGGTTGTTGTGAGGATCGAATGATAGATTTGTAAAAGCACAGTGCTTGACAAATAGTAGATGCTATATAAATGTTTGTTTTCTTTTCCCTCCCTTAATAAAGTGGGGATTCATTGACCATTAAGGCCAATATCCTGTATGCTTTGAATATAAATAATTGTTACCTTAGGAATGTGTGGTTTATATATTGGATTAAAAGACTTTTTGGAGCTATGTGGTGTTTCAAGAACAAATACAGGCACATAGAACCTCAGTGACAGACACATATTCTAGATTTGATGGTAGTGGTTCAAACTGAACAAGAGGCAGGGACACGTAAAGGACCAGAAAAAGAGAAGGATGGCTAGTAGAGGACATAGAAATGGAGGAATGAGAAAAAGAGGAGGAGGAAGAAGAAATGATTTTGTCAGTAGCAGCTTCTTTCAGTCTTCCTTCTGTACTGCCTGTTTTGTCCACCCTTTCCTCATGTACAGTGCTGTTAACACTCTGGGATTGGGAGTCAATTTATTCCACTATGCCACTGCCACCAACTTGGCAAGAGACAAGTAGCTTGGCTTCCATGGAGCACTGAGATCTGTCGAGTCAGTTGAGTGAAATGGGGGACATTGTCCTGGGAATCAGGAAACTCCTAGTGTGTGAAAGTGGAGGAGCAAAGCGGAGGGGTTCAATCCCTTTTGATTTCAAAGAAGGATTAGGTAGTCAATCCAGCATTGGATTGCCTTCGGTGCTGGTATGTTCTGGTCAGACAACTGCACCCTTGGGGGACTAATAGCATAGTATGTGAGAAGGAAGGAATTGAATATCAGGCAAGCTAAGTTTTTCCTCAGGCACTTAAAAGTTTGACAGGATAAACTGAAGAATTGAGGAAAAGATCTGGAACTGGAGACCATAGGGAAGGGTAGGTACAAGTAGGCAGCCTTGGGCAATATAAGACTACTGGATATCTCTTAGGGGAGCTTGAGAGAAAAAGAGGAGCTAAAGATAGAGGTGGGGAAGGGGAATGGAAGACCTAAGGCTAGCCCTGGGGAAGGAGAAACTTCTAGAATCTGTAAGACCCCAAAGAATATTGAACAGATATAATAAAATCTAATTAGTAATCACATCCTCTTGATTTTTCTTTGGGATTTAAAAAAATTCCTTCCTTTCTGTTACCATTACTACCATTCTGTTCTAGGCCTTGATCATCTTATACCTCTCATCGCTTTCCTTTCCAGTCAACCCTATATACCCATGACAAACTAATCTTCCTATAATATATAATCTTTATCATGTCACTATTCTACTAAAAAAAGGCTTCAGTAATTCCCTTGATCCTATCCCCTCTCCTTTCTGCCAAGAATTTGTCACGTCTATTAATCTTCTCATCTTTGATCTTTCCAGATCTACTCATCATTGTTACCTAAAATCACACTCAATCATTTCTCATTCATTAAAAAACAACCCTAAGGTAAATATCAAATGAATAAGGCAGACAATAAGTGCCATAGGATATGAGAGGAGGGAGGGATCACTGCGAACTGGTTAAGTCTGTCTTGAAAGATTAGTAGGATTTGAATAGGAAAGGGAGACATGGGGTGGTGGAAAGGTGAATGATGGTGGGACAGGGAAGATTAAAGATAAGGGAAAGAAAATTAGCAAAAGTACTAAGGTAAGAAAACTAGGAGCAGGTTTGAGAGATAGTGAATAGGTCAGTTTGGCTTCGACTTTGTCATCCCCTCAACTTTTTAACTCTTCTCCCTTTTATTGCCAAACTTCTTGAAAGTTGCACCTAAATTTGCCTCTACTTCCTCATTATTCAGTCTCTACTTAATCTATTTCAGCCTGGCTTCCAATCCCACAACTTAACTGAAACTCCTCTCTTCATGCTTACCAATAATATTAAATCCAGTGACATTAAAAAAAATTCTCATCTGTGTGTTCTTTGCAGCTTTTGACTTTGTAGACCAGTTCTTTTTTCTTAGGTACTCTTTCCATCCTTGGCTTCTTAGATCCTGTTCTCTCTTGGCTCTCCAATATTTGCCAATTTCAAATTTTTCTATATCTGTAGAGGGTAACACTATTCTCCTAGTCACTTAGGTTCATAATTTTGGAGTCATTAGACTCTTCTCACCCTTATATCAAAAAAATTTCTTAGTCCTGTTGAGTCAATCATTATGACATCTCTCATATTTTTTTCCTTTTTGTTCATTTGCACTACTATAATCCCAGCACAGGCCCTCGTTACATCTTCACCTGGACTATCATCATAATTTACTAGTCTATTTTCTTTTTTCTAGTCTCTTTTCTTTCCAATCTGTCCTCTACAAACACAGATTTTCCTGAAGCACATGTGACCCTGTCACTTTCTTACTTAAAAAAACTACAGTAACCCTTTCCAGCCTTCTTAAATTCTTTATTGGAGCCAGCTGACCTATTCACTATCTCTCAAACTTGCTCCTTGTTTTCTTACCTTAGTACTTTTGCTAATTTTCTTTTCCTTATTTTTAATCTTCCCTGTCCCACCATCATTCACCTTTCCACCTCCCCAAGTCTCCCTTTCCTATTCAAATCCTACTAATCTTTCAAGACAGACTTAACCAGTTCACAGTGATCCCTCCCTCCTCTCATATCCTATGGCACTTACTGTCTGCCTTATTCATTTGATATTTAATCATGCACTGCTTTTTGACATTTCTTGCCTGATTGTATTGTACTGAACTATTATTTGTCTCTTGTATTATTTAGCTTTTGCAGTATTTATCTTGTCTCTACACCCATACCATACATTTCTCAAGAGCAGGGAATACATCTCATGATTCTTTATATCGCCTACTTTGGCTAGCACAAGCTGTGTCTGAGATAGTGCTTATTGATGTATCAATAAGCCATTTCTATTTCACTTAGGAATGCATCTGAGTCAATGTGTTACCTCACACAGAGAGGCAGATTTAGGGGTGATGGAAGGAAAAACTTCCTAACAATCATTGCTATTCAAAAGGTGAATGGGCTGTTTTTAGGAGGTCATCTAGTTTCCTCATATTGGAGGTCTTACTGCAAAAGATGGTTGATCACTTGTCAGAGATCTTGATTATAGAGGGGATGCCTGCTCAGGGACTCCTGGACCCTAACCCCAGGCACAAATGAGTTTTGTGCCAAGGAGGAAGAAAGGCCATAAGACCCCATGGCTTAGTACATAAGGTGTAGGAGATCCAAGAGGAGTGACCAATTGTACTAGATGACCTTGAGTATCTCATACAATTCTGAGATTCCTTGTTTTTAATGGTAGAATGAAACTTTGTCTCCTTTTAAAAGAATTTTGGGTATTATCATGAGTAGATGGAAGAAAATAGTGGTGGGGGTGAGGGGAGCCTTCCCTATAACAGCTGCTTTAGGTCTTTGGAGATTTTTTTCCTTTTTTTTTTTTTGGTGGGGAATGGTTAGAAGGAATGATTCATGGTTTCTGTCCTTGCCTAGTCATCTGGTTTTCCTGGAAATGATGATCTAGGATCTCGCTTAGCTATGGTTGTAGAGGATAATTCTCAAGAACTATTGCAGGAGAAGGAAGGAGAAGCAAACTATATACATGATGAAAGGCTATAAACCAATTTTTGGACTAAAAAAAAGCAGGGTGCGATGATTATGCAGTGGCGACAATTATGTGGTGAATACAGCATTTTTTGGATCCAATGATGCTAACTTTCTAACTGTATTGTGAATCATCTCTGCTTCTGGCATTTTCTCTGGCTATCACTCATGCTTGCAATGCTTTCTTTCCTCATCTCTACCTAATTGGCTCCCCTGGCATCTATCAACTCTCTACTATAATCCCATGTTCTACAGGAAGCCTTTCTCAACTCCTCTTAATTTCAATGCCTTCCTTCTTTGAGTCATTTCCTATTTATCCTGTATATAGTTTGTGTATACACATTTATTTGCATATTATTCCTCCCACTCCATTAATTTTTGAGTTCCTTACTGTCTTTACGTCTTTTTGTATCCCCAGTGTTTAGCATAGTGCCTGGCACATAGTAGGGGCTTAATAAATGTTTATTAATGGACTGACATACTATATATGAATCATCAAATGGTGATTCTGATTATAGATTTTGGGGAACTACCATAGCAAGGAATGGGTCTACACTTCCTGGGTAGGTCTAGATGGAAAAGCACAAGTTAAATGGTACAGAGTTGGATTTGATTGATGGGCATATAAAGCATGGGTGAACTACACAGGGATATACAGCAAATTTCATTATGATATAAATCAAGAGAATTTTATCTATCTATGAACATTTGTTGAATATTCAGTCATAAAGAATAATGTTTTTACTTATTAAACCAAAGAAATTATAACATAACGACTTAATTTTTAAAAGTTAAACATTACTTAAAAAAATACAAACTTTGTAAATGAGACAAAAGACAAAGCCACTTTAAAAAAAGATATCAGTTTGTGTCTACCATACTCAGTACACTGTATGCATTCATGTGGTGATACAATATGTGACTTCATCATGTAATATATTTTAAAAATATATGTTTATGTATTTCATTAAATATTTTCCAATTACATGTAAACATTTTTTAAACATTCATTTAAAATTTTTGAGTTGCAAATTCTGTCTTTCTCTCCTACCCTTCCCATAATCCTTAAGAAGGTAAGCAATATGATATCAATTATATATGTGAAGTCATACAAAACATATTTCCATATTTGCCATGTTATAAAAGAAAACACACACAAATTAAGAAAAATGAAGAAAGCAAAAATATACTTCAGTCCAAACTCAGAATTCATCAGTTCTCTCTATGAAGGTAGAGAGCATTTTTCATCACGGGTCCTTCGAAATTGTCTTGGATCACTGTCTTGATCAGAGTAGCTAAGTCTTTCACAATTGATCATTCTTACAATAATGATGTTATTATGTACAATGTTCTCTTGGTTCTGCTTGCTTTACTTTGCATTAGTTCATATAAGTCTTCCCAGATTTTTCTGAAAGTATTCCTCTCATTATTTCTTATATCACAATAGTATTCTGTAACAATAATATACTACAACTTGTTCAGGCATTCCCCGATTGATGAGCATCCCATCAATTTAAAGTTCTTTGCCACCACAAAAAAGAGGTGCTATATTTTTTTCTACGAATAGGTCCTTTCCCCTTTTCTTCGATATCTTTGTGATACAGACCTAATAATGGTATTGCTGGGTCAAAGGGATACTTTTCTCTTAAGAATGCCTTAAGCACAGTCTTATGGCCCTTTGGGCATAGTTCTAAATTGTTCTCTGGAATGGTTGAACCAGTACCCAGTTCTACCAGTAGTGCATTAGTATCCTAACTTTTTCACATTCCCCTCCAACATTTGTTATTTCCCATTTCTATCATGTTAGCCAATCTGATAGGTATGAGGTGGGATCTTAGAGTTGTTTTAATTTGCATTTCTCTAATCAATAGTGATTTAGAACATTTTTATATGACTATAACAGCTTTGATTTCTTCATCTGAAAATTGCCTGTTTGTATCCTTTGGATATTTATGAATTTGGGAATGGCTTGCATTTTTATAAATTTGGCTCAGTTCCATGTATATTTGAGAAATGAGGCCTTTATCAGAGAAGTTCGCTCTAAATTCCACCCCTTCTCAGTTTTCTGTTTTCTTTCTAATTTTAACTGCACTAGTTTTGTTTGTGTAAACTTTTTAAAATTTCATGTAATCAAAATTATCTGTTTTATTCACTTTGATCCTCTCTATCTTTTGTGTAATCATAAAGTCTTCTCTTATCCATAGAAGTAACAGGTAATTTCTTCCATGCTCCCCGAATTTGCTTATGATATCACCATTTATTTCTAAATCACTTATTTATTTTGACTTCTCTCGTTATATGGTATGAGATGCTGGTCTATGCCTAGTTTCTGGCAAATTGCTTTCTGAAAAAAATATAATCTATGCTTTTTAATCATGTTTTATCCAGTTGATTAAGCTGTTTCAATGATGCTGGCTGGCATAGGGCCAGTTGTAAAGAGGAGGGAGGGAGTTCCTGGTGACTGAGGACATGAACCAAGTGATTTGATTGGTGGATACAAATAAACTCCCAGAGTGAAGATGGAACCCAATCTGGCCTATGTAGAGACAAAGCTAGCCAATGTGTGGTTGACAAGTTTTTTGTTCTAATGATGCTTACTGAGAAGAATGAAACTTGCTCGATTGATGCTTGTAGCACTCCCTGTTAGTGTCTTCCATAGAAAAGGGGGAAAAACTGCACTTAATTGTAAAACTGTAGTTCCAAGTGCAATCACATCAACTGATTACCATTAAAACCCAATTGACATGGCTCTTAATTATGATAACTACTACATAGATGGCAGATGATCTTGGTTATAAGTTTTATTTGATTACAGTACAAAGCACAGTGTATGCTAAGTTTTCATAGTTTGTTACCAACCCACATAAAATAGTTTTCAGCTCACAGCTTTTTACAAAACCAGAGGAAAAATTTCTGTGTATCAAAATATGCAAATGCTATGACAGTTAAGACTAATATGTATCTATAGATCATGTGCTCCTTTTAACTCCAGGAGACTCTTTCCTAATTTGACTGATTTTTCATGTTGCAGAGTAAGGCTAATATGCTCCATTTCCGTGCTGTGAGAAATGCAGTTACTGTCTCCATGAACATGCAATTTGCTGTAACACAAAAAAGCTTCAGCTTCTAAAAGTAGCGTCAGAGGGGGTGTGTTTATTCTCTAATTTGGATGCTACATTTTCCCATCTCTATAGGAGGTGTCTAAGAAAAACATAAATTGGGTCCCTCCCTTTACCGTCATGGGCAAATGAATCATGAACTAATTGCAGATTATCAACAGAATGGCTACAAGTGTGTCAGAGACACGAAGTCAGTTGCTCTGGGCAGGCAAACAGAAGATTCCATTCTTTTCTGGTTATTTTTAGGAAAAAAAAAACAAACAAGGGGCTCATTTTGTGTTTGTAACCAAGTCAGCGCCTGAAATATCTTATCCACTCAGCACTTTCCCCCATGCTAGGATAAGATAGAGTATAAAATTCCCAGGAATAATGTATTTGACATGAAAAAGCATTCCATTGCAATGTGCCATCTGCTCAGGGATGGTATGTAATTTAATAAATAGGTTGCTGGGGCACAGGCTTGCTAGTCATATTTTAATTTGTCACTAAGCTTCTGGCCAAGGATGGCATTTTCCAAGTAACCTTTTGGTAGGCACATACCTGTCTGAGGTGTGTTCAAGGTGTGGGAAATCAATAAGCTCCAGTGGAGAGTATGGGATGCAGATTCCATCTAGAAGAGATCCATCTTTCTCACTTAGCTGGAAAGCAGACTAAAGTTTCTTAAGGTGTTAATTCAGACTGCTTTCTGTGTCATTTTGTGATAGCCTATTGTGGCATAGAAGAATAGAGTGCTGGAGTTGGAGTCAGTAAGACCTGAGTTCAAATCTTGTCTCATTTTCTTAATAGCTGTGTGACCCTAAGCAAGTCATTGCCTGGTGACTCTGCCTAGTGGCTAACAGACACTCTCTTTTAGTTTTCTCATCCATAAAATGGGGATAATAACAGTATTGACTTCCCAGGGTTTTGATAAGGATCAAATGTTATAATATTTGTAAAGTGCTTTGTAAACATTAAAGTGATCTGTAAATCTAGCTATCCTCCTCCTCTTCCACCTCCTCTTCTTCCTCCTCCTCATCACTCCTTATAGATTTTAGCTTTCCCATTTGCAAACTAATAATAAAAATTCACATTGATGTAGCATTTTAAAACGTCTTATTTTTAAAACATATTTTATCAATGCCTTTTATCTTTATGTCTTGGTTTTTTCATCCCCCCTCCATATACTCTAGAATGGACCCTCCCTTGTGACAAAGAAAAAGATAATTAAACAAAAGCATCTTATACAGTAGCTACATCTGATAGTATGTGTTATTCTTCCCTCGTAGTCCCCTTCCCATCTAATATAAGGGGAGGGGTATGTTTTATTATCTGTTCTCTAGGGTCTGTTTTGGTTTTTCAGTTACTTAAGGTCTGATATCCTTTTAGTGATCTTTTAATTTACATTGCTGTTGACATCTTGTATATTATTTGCTTAATTCTGTTTATTTTGCAGTTCTTATAGATCTGCCCGTATTCCTTTGAAATTCCATCTCCCTTTAACATTTACAAAGCACTTACCTCACAATAACCTTATGAAGTAGACAGTATGGCTTTATATTTTCCATCTTATAGATGAGAAAGATGAGATTCAGACAGGTTCAGTGACCTGTTCAATATTACACAGGTAGTGAGTGAGTAGCAGAAGCCAGAACCTGAGCCCAGGACTTGAGATTCCAAACCTGAAGCTCTCTCCATGACACCATGGATCCTGGGTTGAAGCCATATGGCAGAGGTCTGAGGAGCTTGGACTCCTCAATGCCTTATGACTCATTTTCAACATTTTTGACTGTGATGCCTCTACCAAACCTCTATTTTGATGGTTCATTGTACCATATAAGTGACTTAGGGTCCTCAAAGGCTATTCCAGCAGACTAACACGGGCACTTTTCACCAGAGGCTACTACATTGCACAATGGATACAGCACTGAGCCTGGAGTTAGGAAGATCTGAGTTCAAATTCTGCCTCAGTTACTTATTAGCTGTGTGACCCAGGGAAAATCATTTAACCCTCAATTTCCTCCACTGTAAATTGGGGAAAATCATAACAGCTACCTTCCATTTTGTTGTGAGGATCAAATGAGATAATATTTGTAAAGCACTTAGCACAGTGTCTGGCACAGAGTAGGTGCATAATAGATGCTTATTTCATTTCTTCCAGGCTGGAAGACTACAATTATGGGTATAATGATGAACTAGGACCAGCTTAGCACAGTTCAAAGAAGCTCATCACAACAGTATCATAGAGTGATGAATTTTTTGGCTATAGCAACTCTCACAGACCACTTTCTTCAATTTCCTCACCTGTAAAATGGGGATAATAATAGCACCTACCTTCCAGAGGTATTGTAAGAATGAGATGAGATAACATTGTGAAGTGCTTTGCACAGTGCCTGGCACATAGAAGGCACTTAATAGAGCCTTCCTTCCTTCCTTCCTTCCTTCCTTCCTTCCTTCCTTCCTTCCTTCCTTCCTTCCTTCCTTCCTTCCTTCCTTCCTTCCTTCCTCCCTTCTTCCCTTCCTCTCTTTCTCCCTCTCTGTACATGGAAAGGACTAGGATCTGATGATAGGCAGTGAGATTATTAAAAAAAGTGAATCAGAGGACCTGGTTTTGAGTCTCAGCTCTGCTACTTACTAACTGTCTTGGCTCAGTGATTTGGGCAAGTCCCAACCTCTCTGGGCTTCAGTTTTGTCATCTGTAAAGGGAGAAGGTTAGACTAGGTGACCTTCTAAGTTCTTTTGCCAGCTCTAAGTCCTATGATCTCTAACAGGGATGAGGAAATTGAAGCTTGGTAAACTCTAGACCAGCATTCATCAGACAAAAGAACACTGTCTCCTCAGATGTGGAATCACATTTGAAGAGCATTGGCCAGACCTTTTCATCTACTCCAGTTCTCATTGCCTTACATTTGGAATTTATTTTTAATTTATTTGTTAGGTCTGAGCTTGGATTTCCAGGGAGAGGTCAAACCTTCTTTGTGGTTTAAATTATGAAAGCAGCTAGGGTAGGGTTGGGGGATGCATTATGGAGAGTGAATAAGAGAAGAGATGTTCTATCTCCAGGATGCAAAGTTGAGAGTACTGGAGGAAGAGACAGTCCAGAAGTGTGTTTCCAAGTCTTGTCCTTGCATCTACATGTCTCCTGTATACCTCCTTTTTTTGTTTTACACAGCTATCACTCTAGGGCAGGCTCTCATCGCTTTATATCTGGACTATTGCTATAGCCTTCTATTTGGTCTCTTCATCCCCCTTTCCTTTATTTTCCATTTAGCTGCCAAGATGATTAAAACACAGGTCTGTCCTATTCAGTAAACTCTAACAATTCCTTATTACCCATAGAATTAAGTATAAACTGCTTTTTGGAGGGCATTTAAAGCCCTTAACCACCTTATTCTTTTCCATCTGATCTGTCTGCTTTCTTGATGTTCCTAGCATACACTACTCTATCTTCCAGCTCTGTGCCTTTTCAATGACTGTCTCTCACATCTAGGGTGCTCTTCCTCCTTTCCTCTGTCAACTGGTTTCCCTGGTTTCCTTCAAAATGCAGCTCAAATCTCGCTTTCTTCAGAAGGTGTTTCAGGGATTCTTCTCCTTCCTGTCTTTCCCCATTGCTAGTGTCTTCCTTCTGAGATTTCCTTCCATCTATTCTGCGTCTATCTTGTATGTACCTAGTTATCTATGTGTTGTCGCCCTCATTATAATATAAGCCCCTTTGGGCAGAGGGATTATTTGTACCTTTCTTTGGGGCCTCACCAGTTAGCACAATGTCTGATATATCATAAGCACTTACTGAATACTTGTCGATTACTCACCGACTGACAAATGTTAATGGTGCTTTCTGGGACGTGAGAAAGAAGGACAGTGAGTTTAGGCAGGGGGCACCATAATGCAAAATGAAAACTCTATCTTTCTTTTGCTATTGCTCTTACTTTATAAAGGCTGGGTCTTAAACTCCAGTATATGGAGCTTCTTTTCCCCTCTTTTAATTAGTTGTTTTGGCTCCTGTTGGTAGGTGGAAGGACAAGGTGCTTAACTTTCCTGGGTTTAAGCTGGCTTAAGTAGGTGGGCATATTTATGGAGTTTAGGTTGCAAGTTTTGTCCAGTTTTATCTCATGGTCACGCAAGCTTGACTACTATTAAATAAATATAGACAAAGCTCTGGAATTAATATTTTACTTTCAGAATAGCACCAACCTTGCTTTTTTTGCTGGTTAATTTTTCTAAACATGTAACATTTCCTTTGGAGAATAGTAACAATCACTTTTTATGTGGGCTAACTCTGGAGATTAATGACCCAGTCTTTCCTCCATATTAAATTCACTTGCGGCTTTTATTTCATTGAAGTAATCTTGTCTGAGTGCTGAAGTCTGAATTTACAGTGGTTTCTGCAGCTGAAGATGAAAATTTTGCTTTAAATTTGAATGAAACAGTCAATGGTGTTTATAACTGTGCACACTTCATTTTGATTGGGCAGATTTACTGACTCAGAGAATAATTTCCCAAGCTGAATAAACCTATTGTGGTGTAATTGTGATCAGTGTGTTTGGTACAGAGTAAATTGAGAAACTGTTCTCGAATGCATAAACAATGAGAGTTCTCCCATCAAATACACTTCCTGGGCACTTAATCAAGCTGATCCTAGCTTGCAGGCGAAAGGAACTTTCCTGTGAGGAGTAATGCCACATATTAAAACAGTTGAAGGGTGGGTGGGTGGGGAGGATTCTGAATCAAAGAGCAGAGAGGACACTGAGCTTTTGTATAATGGCTAAAGGTCTAGAATTTACCAGGCTGACATTTTCTCATTGGTGCTGGGGCTAAATTATAATCCATTCCCTGAATCCTAGGTCTTTTGACTGTGCCTGGAAACTTTCCATTGATTCTAAGAGCTTATGGGACCCAATGGACTCTACCATTTTATTTTCCTTGGTTTGGTCATGTGCATGTTTTAGGAAGAGGAGAATTTCATGCAGGATAGAGGAAAAACTGAGTTACCTAGGAGAATGCTGTGTTTTCATCACTCTGAATGGAAAGGGGGAATGGGAATCAGAAGATCAAAAAGTAAACAGCTTACTTCAAGATATCTATGTTTTTTTCTCCTCAGACATTCCAGGACCCTCCAGAGGAAGCATTTAAGTACTTAGTCATAATTGCGCTGTCACAAGAAGCAGTGAATGACAAGAGAAAGACCCCTGAAATGGGAGATGAAATCCTAGGCCTGCCTCTGGCCAACCCAAAGCTAGTTGTATAAACTGAGCAGGACACAAGCCCTTTGTGTTAGCAGCCTATGAGATGGGGATAGAACTTAGCAACCCTTGAAATGTCCTCTAAGGTAACTCCAACCTTCAGGGTGGAGTGTATAAAGGTGGGACCATATTTAGCACTGGAGAATGGGGCTTCACTCAAGGGCACTAACAATGAAAAAATAGTGCCCACTGACTTAATTGCCTGGTGCTTTTTTTTGATAGATTCTAATAATGCTCCTTCCTTTAGGACAGTGGTTTTCAAACTTTTCTGATAATGTACCTCTATTAATAAGAATTTTACCCTGTTGGGCACCCCCATGAATTCCTTCCTCCCCCATGCCCCTGCCGCACACACCATGGTTTGGGGAAGACAATGATTTTTCTAATGGCAGATAAGAAGTTGTTGCAGTCCAGATTCCCTGAAGGACTCATGTCTTCAGAAAGGTGAAGGTTGGGACCTCACACAGCTGTGGGAAGGGGTAGAGTGAGAGAATATTGTGCCATAATGAAAGACAGATATGAGTGTATTGCAGACAAGCTCCATAATTGACTATCCTATGAGGAGAGGGATGTGATTCATTTTCTCACTTTCTGATTGGTTGACCCAAATGGGAATAAACCATGGCCTGTATTAATTACTGAGCATAGCTCATTTCTTTTTCAGGAGGATAGGGAAGCTATAGGGTGAGACTTTTCCCCTATCTTTTTTCTCATACTCTATATTTTTTATTTAAAGTTACTTAATTATTTTATTTTTTTAGTTTACAACATTCAGTTCCACAAGTTTTTGAGTTCCAAATTTTCTTCTCCCCTCTCCTTCCCCCTCCCCTCTCCAAGACAGCATGTGATCTGATATAGGTTCTACATGTATCTTCACGTTAAACTTATTTTCTCAATTATCGAGTTGTAAAGAAGAATTATAACCAATGAAATGCACCATGAGAAAGAGGAAACAAAACCACGAATCAAATCAAATTAAATCAAATCAAATAAAAAAGAGAGCAAATAGTTTGCTTCAATCTGCATTCAGACTCCATAATTCTTTCTCTGGATGTGGATAGCCTTTTCCATCTTGAGTCTTTTGGAGCTGTCTTAGAACCTTGCATTGTTGAGAGGAGCCAAGTCTATTGAAGTTAGTCATCACAGAAGCAATGTGGCTGTGGTTGTGTATGATGTTCTCTTGGTTCTGCTCCCTTCACTCATCATCAGATTATGTAAGTTTCTCTAGGTTCATAGGAAGTCCATCTGCTCCTCATTTCTTATAGCACAATAGTATTCCATTACATTCATATACCACAATTTGTTTAGCCATTCCCCAGTTGATGGGCATCCCCTTGATTTCCAATTCTTTGCCACCATAAAAAGAGCTGCTATAAATTTTTTTGTACATACAGGTCCTTTTCCCCCTCGTATGATCTCTTTCCCCCCTATCTTTAATGCTCACAAATTCCCACAAAGTTCTCTTTTCTTTCAACTGGCCTATTTGGTTTTTTTTCTATATAAATGGGCCAAGGATTTATGACTTTATCAATTGGAAAACTCTCAGTATGGAAACACTCTAAATCAATGCAGACATCACATTATGACTTAGTAGACATTTCCTAGGAAGTTCCTTGAGGTCCATAGAGATTAAGTTATTTGCTCAGGATCACACTACTAATAACTGTCATAGGTCTAATTTGAACCTTCCTCATTTTAAGCCTGGTCCTCTGTTCACTATACCATTGTGCCTCTTGTTTTTCTTATTCTTTAACTATTTCTAAAACTAAATCTAGAAAAGAATTCCTTTAAGGTATGTAGGAGTTCTTTATTTGAGGTCTGATAATTTTATTTTAAAAACTTTTTGATAAATGTATTTCAATATAGTTAGTTGTCTTGATATTTATTTTATGAATTTAAAAGCATTATTTGTATGTGGGGGTCCATAGGTTTCATTAGATTACCAAAGGTCTCTGTGTTGCAAAAAAGTTTAAGAACCATTGCTTTTAGAGAGAGAGCATAACTATTTATATTTGGAAGAACTAAGTCAAAAAAATTTTTTTAAAGATCTGCTGATATCTATAATTCTCTTTGTCCCTGTTTGGCCCATCTTTAATCTCAGGAGCATATTTTTAGCATCTATGATGAAAAGCAGGGGGAATAGGCAAGATGCAATAAAGATCAAGAAATGTTAAGTACTGTACTTCATTTGTCAGCAGCATGATCTCGGTTTTGATTTCTCTCTGCAGTGCTGGTTTTGCATTATATGAAACTGACTAACTCGAGCCAAATGCTGCTGAGAACTGCTGGGTAGAGGTTTGGATAAAGAGTTCTTGCAGGGTAAAAATGGTCCTAGTATTAAGATAAATGTAAGATGGTGATGATAGGATTTGTATCTATGGATCATATCAACATGAAGAAGAAAGCAGAGACTGTAATTTACCATCTCACCCTGTTCCACCCCCAGGTCTATCTTCATTTTCGTGTCTACAAGCAAGGAAAAGGAGCAAAGAGAAGTTTTACCTATTATACAAGTATAAGTATCTTAACAATAGAAATGGATCTTATTGGCTTCAGCCAGAAACTCTAAATCAGTTGTTTTAAATTTCTACCTGTCAAGGATTTCCCAGGATAGAAAAAGGATTAAAGAAGGAGAAAGGAGTAAGAAAAGCAGTGAGATAGGTAAAATCATCTGATTTAAGGCAGGAATTGACAGCTAAAATACTAAAAAAGGTCAATGATCTAGAAGCAAATTTAATTCTTGTTTGCGAAGCATTCTCCTGGGGTCTCAATATCTCCCTTTATTCCTAATCCTCTCCCCTGCCCCAGCTCATTTCAGGTTCAATGCTTTTCCTGCATTTCTCCTCTTCCTCTTTTTGCCATTATAAAAACAAAAATTTCTGCAAGCCTAGCAGTTAAAATCTTACTCTCCAGTAAGTTTTGATTATAAGAATTCACTTCATTTCACTTCACTTCAGTAATTGATATTGTGTTGCCTCAGTTTCCTCATCTGTAAAATGAGCCGAAGAAGGAAATGGCAAACCACTCCGGTATATTTCATAAGAAAACCCCAAAAGGGGTTGTGAAGAGTTGGGCATGACTGAAATGACTGAACAACAAAAAAACCTTCATTGGTCAGAGTTCTTAAGTCTTTCAAAGTTATTTGTCTATTTCATGGTTGTTATTGCACAGTTACTCTCCTGGTTCTGCTCACTTCACTATGCATCTGTTCATATAAGTTTTTTTTGGGTTTCTGAAACTATTCTTTTTATGATTTCCTATGGCACAATAATATTCTACTACATTCACATACCATTCCAGAGGAGCAAAAATGAAGCATATTCCTTACTTCCTGACACAAAGGTGATGGGCAATGCAAAATGAGATACATATCTTTGGACATGGCCAATTTAAAGATATGTTTTACTTTACTATGGATATTTCTTAGAAGGGTTTTATTTCTCAGCTTTTGGTGGGATGGTAGTGGTGTTTAGAAGGACAGATAATAAATGCTTGTCAATTGAAAAATAAGTAAAAAAAACACACACCCTACTATGTGTCACATCTAGTGCTATGCTAGGCTCAGGATATAAAGAAATTGTCCCTGACCTCAAGGAATTTACATCTTATTGAAGAGAAATAATATGTACATAGAAAATGAAATATAAAATATATACAAACTAATTTAAGAAGGACTCATGTAATTTCAGAAGGACTCAAGGGTCATGTGGTAAGCTTCAAAGGAAGCTGTATTGTAAGAAATGGAGCAGGGATTCTGGGGTGGAGCCAAGATGGCATAGAAAAGTCAGGAACTTGTCTGAATTCTCTCAAATTCCCCTCCAAACATCTTTAAATAATGCCCTAAAATGAATTCCAGAGCCACAGAACCCACAAAAAGGACAGGGTGAAACAATTTTCCAGCCAAAGACAACTTAGAAGGTTTGTAAGAAAGGTCTGTTGTACTGGCGTGAGATTGGAGTGCAGTTTGGTACAGGTTGCTGCAGCAGTGCAGACCAGGCCCCAGCAAATAAGGAACAGGCTTTGGGAGCAACTGAATCAGCAGCTGCAGCAGCTGTGGCTGCTTCTGCAGCTCTAAGCCCACAGATGGTAAGGGTATTGAACTACTGGTCTGAAGGAAATTTCTCTTCTGGGATCTCTCTGCTGGCACTGGAGCCAGGACTCTGTTGCTCTGCCTATACTCAGATCTGGGTCCCAGTACTGGGTGACAGTTCCAGGGCAAGGAGGAGCACTAGCACACTAGAGGTTGTAGCCTCAGTGGAGTGGGGACCCTCCTCACAGTTCCAGGGCAGAAGAGAGTTTTTGTTGTCATTCACAGACCAAAAACACAGGCTAGGAGAGTAGTAAACATATCCCTCCTTAGATCACACTATGTTGGGAGAACTGAAAACTTACCAGGTGCCTAGGAGTATCTCTGAAAACAGCTGCACAAACCCCCTGAAACTTGAGACAATGCACCCTGGAGGCAGAGCCCCATTTTAGCAAAATGTTAGAAGTCAAGAAATAGGTTAGAAAAATGAACAAGCAATAACGTTACTATGGTGACAAAGGAGGTCAAAACACACACTCAGAAGAAGATAACAAAGTCAAAATGCATACATCCAAAGACTGAAAGAAAAATATGAATTTATCTCTGGCCATGGAAGAGCCCAAAAAGGATTTTAAAAGTCAAGTAAGAGAGGTAGAGGAAAAATTGGGAAGAGAAATGAGAATGTTGCAAGACGATCATGAAAAGAGAGTCAACAGTTTAGAAAAAGAGGCACAAAAATACTGAAGAAAATAATACTTTAAAAACCAGAATATGCTAAATGGTAAAAGGGGTACAAAAGCCCAAAGAGAAGAGGAATGCCTTGAAAAGCAAAATTGGCCAAATGGAAAAAACATGCAAAAATTCGCTGAAGAGAACTCCTTAAGCAAAATTGGCCAAATGAAAAATTTGATACAAGATCTCACTGAAAAAAGTAATTCCTTAAAAATTAGAATTGAACAAGTGAAAGCTAATGACTCCATGAAACATCAAAAAACAAAACCAAAAAAAAAAAACAAGACTGAAAGAATGAAAAAAATAGAAGACAATGTATAACATTTCTTTGGGAAAACAACTGACCTGAAAAAGAGATCCAGGAGAGATCATTTAAAAATTGTTGGTCTTCCTGAAAGCCATGATCAAAAAAAAGACTAGACATCATCTTTCAAGAAATTTTCAAGGAAAATTGCCCTGATAATGTAGAACCAGAGGATAAGATAGAAATAGAAATAATCCACTGATCACCTCTTGAAAGATATTCCAAAATGAAAACTGCCAGGAATATTATAGCCAAATCCCAGAGCTCCCAGGTCAAGGATAAAATATTGCAAACAGCCAGGGAGAAACACTTCAAGCACCATGGAGCAACAGTCAGGATAACACAAGATTTAGCAGCTTCTACATTAAAGGATTGGAGGACTTGGAACGGGACATTCTGGAGGGCAAAGGAGCTAGGGTTAAAACCAAGAATTACCTACCCAGCAAAACTGATTATAATCCTTCAGGGAAAAATAGATATTCAATGAGATAGAGAACTTTCAAGCATTTCTGATGAAAAGACCAGAGCTGAATAGAAAATTTGATTTTCAAATATAAGACTCAAGAGAAGCACAAAAAGGTAAACAGGAAAGGGAATTCATAAAAGACTTAATAAAGTTCAACCGTTTACATTCCTACATGGGAAGATGATACTTGTAACCCATAAGAACTTTCTCATTATTAGAGTAGTCAGAAGGTGTACATATATGTGTATATATATATATATATATATATATACACACATATATACAGAGAGAGAGAGAGAGAGAGAGAGAGAGAGAGAGAGAGAGAGAGAGAGAGGGAGAAGGCACAGGTGTAAGTTGAGTATGATGGGATATGATATCTAAAAAAATACAATTAAGAATTTGAAAGAAGAATGCACTGGGAGAAAGAGAAAGGAAGAGGTAGAATGGGGTAAATTATTTCACATAAAAGAGACAAGAAAGAGCTTTTACAGTGGAGGGGAAAATGGGGAAGGTGGTGTGGAATGCTTGAGCATTACTCTGAACAGAACTGGCTCAAAGGGAATATCATACACACTCAACTGGGTACAGAAATCTGTCTTACCCTACTGAAAAGTAGGAGGGGATGAGAGAAAGGGAGTGGTGGTGGTGGTAGAAGGGAGAATGAGGGAGGCAATTAAAAACAAAACACTTTTGAGGAGGGACAGAGTGAAAGGAGACAGAATAGAATTAACAAGGGAAATACATAGCAATCATACTGTGAAAAAAATTTTGAAGCAAGTTTCTCTGATAAAGGGCTCATTTCTCAAATATATAGATAAACGAGTCAAATTTATAAAAATAGGAGCCATTGCCCAATTGATAAATGATCAAAACATATGAAGTCAGTTTTCAGATGAATCAAAGCTATCTATAGCCATAAGAAAAAAAAATGCTCCAAATCACTTTTGATTGGAGAAATTCAAATTAAAAGAATTCTCAGGTACTACCTCATACCTTTTAGATTGGCCAATAGGACGTAAAAGGAAAATGACAAATGTTGGAGGGAATATGGGAAAGTTGAGATACTAAGGCATTGTTGGTAGAGTTGTGAACTGATTCAACCATTATGTAGGACAATTTGGAACTATGCATATCTTTCTAGCAATACCACTGCTAGGATCGTGCCCCAAAAGAGACAAAAAACAAAAAGGAAAAGGACCTATGTATAGAAAAGTATTTATAGCAGCTCTTTTCTGGTGGAAAAGAATTGGAAATTGAGGTGAGGTCCATCAATTTGGGAATGGCTGAACGAGTTATGGTATATGGTTATGATTGAATGCTATTGTGGTATAAGAAATGATGACTAGATGCTCTCAGAAGAACCTGGAAAGACTTACATGAACTGATGAAAAGTGAAATGAGTAGAACTAGGAGAGCATTGTGTATAGTAACAGTAATATTGTAGGATGTTCAACTGTGAATCACTTAGCTATTCTGATCAACACAATGATCCAAGACAATTCTGAAGGACTTGTAACTGATGGAGTGTGAAAATAGATTGAAGCATACCTCTTTAAACTTTCTTTATTTTTCTTGTGTTTTTACTTTGGTCTATGTTTTCTTTTACAACATGACTAATATGGAAATATGTTTTGCATGACTACACATGTATAACTCATATCAAATAGCTTGCCTTTTCAATGAAGGGAGTGGGGAGGGAAGGAGAGAATTTGCAACTCATTTTTAAAAATGAATGTCGAAAATTGTTTTTACATGTAATTGAGAAAAAACTCAATAAAAAATAAAAAAAATAAAAAAAAAAGAAATGGAAGGGAAGAATGAATTCTAGATATGATATCCAAAGGAATTTCCTGTAGAGGAGAAGTAGACCCTTACTACCTATGTGACCATCGGTACAATCACTTTTCTTTCAGTATTTCAGTTTCCTCATGTATGAAATGAGAACGATAGTATTTGTGCTATACTATCTACCTCATGTAGTTATTCTCAGAAGAGACCTTTGCAAATCTTAAGTACCCTGTAAGTGTGAGTTATTATTATTCTCATAAAATTTTAGAATCGTAAGGGACCTTGGAGGTGGACTATCCACCCATTGCATACAGGAATCTCCTTTATAATACTACTTGGATTCATCTAGCCTTTGCTTGAACACATCTTGTGCTTCATTATTTTCTGAAGCAATTTCCATTTCATTAATTTTTTCTCCTCTTATATTGAAGCAAAACCTGCCTCATTAATTTCCATCTACTGATGCAAGTTCTGCCCTCTGGAGCCTCAAAGCACAAGCGTACTCTTTTATTCATTGACAAGCCTTCATTTATTTGGAGATTGCTATCATGTCTTCCCTCTTTTTGAGCAGAATGGCTTTCACAACCAAATTTTCTGGTTGATCTAAAGTAGATTAATAAGCAACCAGTGGTAAATGCTCCACCCATTGATTATTCAAAAAATCAGATCCATTACTCTGTGGAAACTTGGCCAGAGAGTCTTCTCTTTGAGGTGCTTTGTCTTCTCAATAGAGCTTTCTTCTTGATCTGTAATGAGAAGTGTGAGCTCAGGGAAAAAAACTGAGCCCTTGTCTTACGTAGATGGAAACAAATAATTTGAACTCCATTCCCAAGTCTGATCATGTCTAACAATGGGACCATTTCAGTCCAACAGCTTTTCCATTATCTCTCTGGAAAATGGAGGCTAGACATCATATCAGTGCTACCTCTTTATATACAAGTTTGTATTTTGAAAATGAGAATGGGTGTGCCTCCTCTCAATTTGCTTAAATATTAATATGTAGGGCAGCTAGGTGGCACAATAGATAGAGCATGGGGCTTGGAGTCCAGAAGACCCGAATTCAAATCCAGTAGTGGAAACTCACTAGCTGTGTGACTTTGGGTAAGTCATTTAATTTGTTTGCCTCAGTTTCCTCATCTGTGAAGTGGAAATAATAATAGCACCTACCTCCCGGGGTTGTTGTGAAGATTAAATGAAATAATATTTGTAAAGGTCTTAGCACAGTGCCTGACACATAGTAAGCACTATATAAATGTTAGCTATCATTATTGCTATTATTTCATCAAGAATTTGGAACAGTCCAACTTTTAAAAAAATGTACCTGCTATTGACCTTTTATTCATTGGTCGTGCCTACACAATGGCAAAATGTCCAGGTAAAAAGAGACAATTTGTCAGTCATCCAGATAGACTCTTTACGTATGTCAAACTTCTGCATATTTGGAAACATCTAGATGATTGATTGAAAATTTTTAGCTTTCACGAGA
The DNA here is from genome assembly GCA_028646595.1 of Phalanger gymnotis. NCBI lineage: Eukaryota > Metazoa > Chordata > Mammalia > Diprotodontia > Phalangeridae > Phalanger > Phalanger gymnotis. The sequence continues at coordinate 88,211,707 of CM053623.1, read as the reverse complement.
TGTTTGGCGTTGTCCAGTGTCATTAGTGACATGTGGCTTGTCCTGGTAGTTTCCAGGGCAATGCAACTCAGCAGCAAACATTTTTAAGATTGTGTTGGTTTCTACCTTTTTTTACTCTATTGTATAGAGATGTTTAAGACAAGAAGAGATAGTCATATCTTCTATGAACATTGGAGGCATCAATTTTTAATTCATTTTGGTCATTACATAATGTCATCTTGTTTCTATGTCACAACCATTTAAGCTGTTTCCTCATTTAAATATGATTTAAGTGAATAAAAGAACAATCTTCTCTTTATCCTTATTTGGGTACATTTAGACCAAGTGGCAGTTGTCTTTCCAACCAGATAGTGTTTGCAGATGAATTTATTTTAGATCTTTTCTGTTTAGTTTTTTCTCTCTCTTTTTTCCCCCATAGGGAGCAACAATGCATCCTCTGAAGTGTGTGTGTGTGTGTGTGTGTGTGTGTGTGTGTGTGTGCGTGGTGTGTGGTGTGTATGTGTGTGTTGTGGTAGGGGAGAGGGAGGAAACCTCTGCAGATCATTCTGATTTTTAAGGTGGTCAGACCTTAGGGGCCTAAACAAGGATTTTTCTAATTGCATCAGGGGAACTGGGTTTATTTAGCAGAGAGAAAGAATCTTCAACTCTATGAATATTGACTATTCTGGAAATGTTGATTTTATTTCCGTATTTCTCTGAAAATTTAATAAAAGCCCATAAAGTTGAAACTCAGAGGAAGCGATCCAAGTTAGCTGACAGCTATGTCTATGCCACATTCAAAACATCCATAGGAGTAGTAAAGACTTTTGTTGTCATCCATAAATTTTTACCTAGGGTTGTATAGACAAGGGCTTAGCAAGTTTTGGGTACCAGGTTATTATGATACCTAACAATTTCATCATATCCTGGCACTATTATGTTGTAAAGTCAGCTTTGTGCAGTGGACAGAGTAAAGGGCTCAGAGTCAGAAAGACCTAAATTTAGATTCTGCCTCTCATGTGTGACCCTGGACAAATATATCACTTAAGCTCTAGATGTTTCAGGCAACTCAGTTGGATTTATCTAGTTCTGCCTTTATTAGGGGATTCCCACATCACAAATCTCTAGCTACTGAGTGAATCACATAGCTTTGTACTTCTGACTCTATAGAGATCCTTAAGGTATATGAAAGGGCAGCTTCGTGGAGCAATGGACAGAATGCTGGGCCTGGAGTCAGGAGTGCCAGAGTTCAAATCTGGCCTCAGATACTTGTGTGACCTCAGGCAAATCACTTAACTCTTCCTTGGTTTCCTCATCTGTAAGATGAGCTGGAGAGGGAAATGGCAAACCACTCTAGTATCTTTGACAAGAAAACCCCAAATGGGGTCAGGAAGAATTGTACCTGACTGAAATGACTGAACAACAAAAAAGGTATATAAAGCCCTTCATGTACTTATTAATTCTTCCAACAACTCCAACTTCCAACAAGAAGTCAGGTTGTGGCAGTATTGGTATCTCCACTTTACAAAGTTCAGAAATAAGAGGCTAGACTCCGCTCAGGATCACATGGCTAGGGAGAGGCTGAATTTGAACTTGAGCCTCTCTTGACTCCAAGTCAAGTGTTCTATTCACTGTGTCTAGCCACTTCACAATATCATCTAAAACAATAGAAATGTACCTCCTTTTCCTCATATTTGTATGTTGAGGCTATACTGTTGTAACCAGTGGCTTAAGCCACCAATGAAGACAGTCTTATGAAAATAGGTTAAAGACTGATTATACTCTCATAAATTGAAACAATTCTTACTGGACCAGATGGCAGCACCTAGAGTAGGCAGGAAAGAATATCCACCTGGGGACTACTTGGGCTTCTCAGCTACCACTACCTTCACCCTAGCTCTGAACAGACCTCTCCTTTCAGAATACAGATGAGAAAAAGGGAAGGGGTAGAAATGAGTCAATAGAGGACCAGTGGCTACCAGGGCCTCTGCATATATAGCTTAATGAGTGACCTGGTCAGATATACCCAACTTACTCTTTAAATCTTTAGAAAGGATCCCTGGAAGCCCCTTTTCAGATCCTAATTTGAATCTTGACCCAAGATGGAAACCAATATTTTATTTCAACCTAATGTCTTTTTTTCTTGTAGTTTTCATTTTATTGAATGGTGAAAAATTCCTCTCAGGCAGTGAGGTATAATGGAAGTACAGTGGGTTCTCTGGATCTGGATTTAAGTCCCACCTTTGATACTTACTACCTGTATGATCTTGAGCAAGACACTGAACCACCCTGGACCTCAGTTTCCTAAATTGTAAAAATGAGGGGGGTTTAACTACTGACCTCTGAGTTCCCTTTAAGTTCTAGGTTTATGATTCTATAACTTTGGAGATGGGCTTTTAGATCCAAAGCAAATTGGCCAAGCCTTTGTGTAATCTAATCATCCATATGAGTGTGATTTTAGATTTTTGTTTGCTCCTTCTGCCTTGCAATAGGCACCATCCTGGTGAAGTGCCTCTTAGGACCTTTCCAGTTTTATTAAGGATTTCCATGAGTAAGGCTAAAAACTTATCTTTTCCAAATATTCATTTGGATTTCCTGGCCTTGAAAACATTTCTAAACAGCTGTTTGTAGAACATCTAGAAAAGAACTAAAAGCTAGGAATCTCTTTCCTTGTGGAAAGCCCCATAGGGAAAAAGATTCTTGGATTTATGCATAAAACAGTTCACAAAAAATAGAAACTAAAACAGAGGTCTAGCATCATCTCCATTGAGAAATATCCCTTTAAGTCAGACTGTAGATTGATGATTCAATTGTCCGGCCTGACCTCCCTCTCTTCCTCCTTCTGGGAAACATTAGGGATCCTTCATTTGATCTTAGAGAGGTCTGGATATGAAGGTATCCTTTTATAGGTGAAGTTATTTGGAGGAGAGGGTTAGAAACCTGTGGGAATAATCAATAGCATAAGGCAAATGTAACATAGGTGGCATATTTATTGCTTTGATTCCTTCAGGGGTGGAATGAGAGTCTCTGTTCAAACAAAGCTAGTGTATGAGATTGAAAAGAGAAAAATCCAGTTGATCAGCTGTACTGACACTGACACTGACACACAGAGTTTGAATGAATTTAACCTGGGCTATGTCTGGATGGTTCCCAAACAAGCAGGTGATCTAGGGATTACTCTCTGCCACCCCTCCCTGCTCTGTTGAATAAATGTATTAGGATCATGGATTTATGACTGGATTTGTCCTTAGAAGTCATCTAGTCCAACCCCCTTATTTCACAAATGAGAAAACTCAGCCCTTGAGAAGTAAAATGACATGCCCAAAGTCACACAGATAGTAAATGGTTGAACCAGTGTTTAAACTCAGGTTATTTGATTTTGAACCTACTACTCTTTACACCATATCATGTTGCCTTCTCACTTGGGGGAAAAATCAAACTGATTCCTTTGTGTCACGTATAAGATACTACCAATTGATGGACCCAAAAGTCCTCTTTTCACAGCTTTAACTATTAAATAAATTGGCTGGTTCTTCTGGCATCATATAGATGCAAGCTGATAGCCATTTGCCTCATCATGGTTTTATGGCTTAAGGTTCTTGGTTTTTAAAGGAAAGAAAAAGCAGGAGCTTTTGTGGTCACGAGTGGTAAGGATTGGTCTTAAAAGAAAGTATGAGGCTAGGAGTGCATGGTTTTCTTGATATTTTAACTTTCTTTTTTCAATTTCTGAGGCTTTTAGATAAGACAGGACCTTACTGGATCTAAGATTCAAGAGCTTTGGTTTGGTGAGAAGAAACAATAAACAGCCAGCCAAGTTTAGAAGCACGTTAGTCCACCACCTACCCTGAGGATAAAGCCTGGTTTTTGTCTTCGTATCTTTAGTATTTAGTACAGTGCTTTGGTACTTAATCTTGGTGGAACTGAATTTGGTGGAACTTGCCCACCCAGTGGCCGGGGCAGAGTTTGGACCAAGGACTTCTAATTCCCATTCTTGTGCTCTTTCCATGAGTTTGTTGTTTTCCCAGGTCTGTTCTGAAAAGTAACCCAAGGGCTTCTTTCTGCACAGAAAAATACGTTTTATTGCCTGTAGGTACAAACACTAATGAAACTATAACTTAGAGTTATACATATACCCTGTTTTAGGTTATCATACCTCCAAGACACTAGGTTTTTTCTTCACAAAACAAGCTAGGAGAACCCAGAAAACAACTGATTCAGATGATCTGATCAAATCTGTTCAATTTTCTCATATTATTGGTTTTCAGTGCTGGTATAGGTGCTCTGTGTGTGTGTGTGTGTGTGTGTGTGTGTATGTGTATGTGTGTGTTTGAATGTGGGTGTGGATATATGCATGTATGTGTTTGAGTGTGGGTATAGGTATGTGCATGTGTGTGTGTGTGTTTGAGGACATAGTAACTTTAGATCAGGACTCAGTGAACAAATGGGACTGGGCAGCTTCACCCCCGCCTAGCTCTGCCTCTATCTACCTCCTCCTCTCCTTTTCTCTCTTCATCTTCTTCCTCACTGGTATAGAAAGAGTTGGGCTGCTCATAAGAGACTTAGATTATATTAGGTAGAAGAAAGAATAGGTAGAAATTGTGAAGTAGGTGTGATAAGTGGGATGTGTATTGGAAAGAGAGGGAGTGAATTGAACTGATGGTGTCAGTAAATCTGAAGGAATTTTGAGAACGTGGAAGTGGGTTTATATGACAATCAAGAAGGGGTTTATGCCAGGGAGTTAGTTCGTGTGAAATTTGCAAGCTGGGCAGGTTATCTGGGACTTGACATGAGTAAGGCAGGTTACTAGGGGGTTGAGCATGCTTTGTTTTAAGTCTTAGCACCCACCCTAGCCCACCAAATAGTGATACCTGTATTATGCAATATATTTGAATGGCAAATTTCTGAGTGCCTGGTATTTATAGGGCCTTGCTTGGAAAAAGTATGCTGGCATGCAGACCCTGAGACACAACTGTGACTCTAAGTAATTATATTGTGACACTCCACAGGCTATACACACTCACTGAATCCCCTTTTTGCTAATCACTCACATCCCACAAACGCTTCTTCTTATACCACGCTGACTCATGAACAGTCCTGCCCGTGAAATATAAATGCTACTCACCATCCATTGTCCTTCCTTTGTCATTCCCAGGTTTGTTTCCAACCTACAAGATGACCAACATTAGCTCTGAGCCTACTTTCTGATGTTTTTAAATAGGTGTGGGGAACCAGGGACCACTTCTTGGCCCTTTAGGTTCAGGTGTAGAATTGTCAATTTTTTTAACATATAATTTTTATTTTATTTTCCTCGATTACATGTAAATAAAAATTTTAACATTTGTTTTTTTAAAAAATTTCAAGTTCCATATTTTTCCCTCTGTCCTTCCCCTCTGACATCCTTGAGAAGGCAATCAATTTGATATAGATTATATATGTCAGTCATACAAAACATTTCCATATTAGCCACGTTGCAAAAGAAGATGCAGACCAAAAAAAAAATCCAAAACAAAACCCAACCCTAAAACCAAGAACAATAAAGAAAGCAAAAAAATTATGCTTCAATATGCATTTAGACTTTATTGGTTCTTTCTCTCGAGATGGATAGCATTTTGGAATTGTCTTGGATCATTGTATTGCTGAGAATCGCTAAGTCATTCACAATTTTCATCAAATAATATTGCTGTTACTGTATATAATGTTCTCCTGGTTCTGTTTGTTTCACTTTGCATGAGTTCATATAGTTCCTTTTCCATATAGTTTCCATGAGTTCGTATATATTCCTTTTTCTTTGATCTTTTTGTGATACAGGCCTAGCAGTGGTTTTGCTAGGTCAAAAGGTATGTGCAGTTTTATAGCCTTTTGGATATAAAAACTGCCCATTTTTTCAAGTATCTCCACTGTGTGATTTACATGCTGAACCGATTTGGTTTTGTGTCTTCATAGGTTTAGGTTGCATGCAAAGTATGTAATAAAGTGATGAAAACATTAATCAGAGATTTCTTAAAATCTGCAATGTGGCTGAACCATACTACTGTCTTGCCTACATCTCTCCATTTGTTCCACAAGAAGAGCATGAGAGACTTTGTAAAATATTTTACTGGAATCTAGAACCACTCTCCCTAATCCACATTCTTTTAATCTAGCAACACAGTAAGCCTGACACAAAGAGGAATAGGGTTAATTTGGCATGACCTGCTCTTGGTGTTGCCATGCTGGCTCTTTTTCATCATTTCTTCCTTTTTCAAATGTTTACTAATGGTTTTTTATGGGAGTTTAAAATGGGTTATAAATAGCATGCATAGATATTTTCTGCTAACTTGTGGTTGGTCATGTGGGAGCTTTGGGGTACCCTCTGGCCATATAATGACTCATTAATGAAAGGAGTTGGCCTTTTGCTATGAGATGGAAAATGTTGAGTGGTCCCTTGGTCCTCCCTCCCCCCAAATCTACCCCCAGCAACAGATGTGGTGGGAAGAATTGCATATGTTAAAAGAAGAAATACCTTCTGATTCTTGACTGTTATTCTCCAGGTGGCAAGATGTAACTCCGTTAATGGAATGAATCTCCTCTACTCTGCCACTGTGGTGACCCTTCCCATGTGGCAGATAGTGCTGGGGGCCACAACTGGGTGAGTTGGTGCCTGGGTCCTTGGCAGGTCCTGATTCTTTTGTGTTTTCTTCCTTGAATATATGACCATGTCTGAGTTTGGTGGCAGCAGCATCCATTGGAGTGGTTGGTTGGATTTCTGGCAGTAGGAGGAGTAGGTTGGCTGATGGCAAGGGAAGCTTCTGCATGGGAGGGGGCATCTACCAGAAAGATCAAGTTTGGGTGTCTTATCAGACTATGTGTATAGCCGAGGTGAAATGGTTTGCTTGATTAGCGGTATTGCGTAACTTTTATATTCTGAGAAAAATTTCTGACACATTCGTCTTCCTAGTGTAACAGGCCTGGTCACATTAGTCTTGTGCTCAAAACCTTTTGTAATTCTCCATTACTTACCAAATACACTACAGACTCTTTGACTTGGCCTTTAAGGTCCTCTATACCTTTTCTGTAGCCTTATCTCTTACTACTTCACCTCATGAGCTCTATACCCTGATAGTTACTGTCCTTCAAACACATCCCATACTTTCCTACCCCTACATCTTTACTCATGATATTTCTTTTACCCAGAATTCCATGCTTTCCCCAAGCACCAATTATCTCTGCTTGGAATGGGATGATATTGAAAAGTATTTAGTAATTGATACATTCCCTGCTCTCAGAAAACTCACATTCTAATTGAGGTAGACAACATATAAAGGAAGGTACAGTTCATGGAAGATAGAAAGTTCAGGTAGTACTTAGATAGGGAAAGTAACAAGAGAATAGTGAGTCCAAATATCAGAGTGGTGTGGGCTTCTGAGATATCTCCAGTAGAGGTCAGGATCTGAACAGGGTAGGGGGGTCAGCCTCCACCTAATAGTAGGCCTCCTGTGCCTATTGTGAACTGGGCAGTGGGACGATGCGGGTTGGTTGGGGAGGGCATAAATCTGGCCCCCCCTTTGAGGTAGCATGTGTTGTTGGTATATTTTTCTGTCATTCATTGGGGTGGGGAAGAGGAAGGTTACCAGTTCCCTATCATGGAACCTGTGGAGGTGCCAGGTTCAGCAATTAGCCAAGGCAAGGATCTGTTGACAAAACTCAGCTAAAACTATCACATTCGTAAAACCATCCTTGATTTTCCTACCTAGAAATTATCTCTTCCTCATTATTCTATAGCACTTTGTACTCTTCTCATGCCTTTAAAAAATTCTCATTTGTATCACACTTAACTGTGTCCATTCTACATCCTTCCTCATAGATTGTAAGTTCTTTAAGGGCAAGGACTATTTCTTTTTTCTTTCTTTCTTTTCTTCCTTAGCACTTAGCATAGTGCATTGCACATAACAATTCTACATATCTATATATCATATATGTGCATATATGATATATAATGAACAGAAAATATTTAAATATGTTTCAGATGGATTAAGATATAAATCTTCCTTCTCTGAAATGACTAGATTATAATTAACAAGTTCTTAAACTAAAAGCATGAAATAATGAACACATGGCTTGCCAAATGTCTTTAACTTTGAAAAAATGTGTCCTTTGATACTGATAGATTAAATTACCTGTTCTTTGCAAAAATACATAGTTTAAGAGAGAAATCTTAAGGGGAGAAGAACTATCTTCAAGTATTAAAGAGCTATCATAGAAAACAAAGGATTAGATTTATTCTGTGTAATTCTAGGGGACAGAATTAGGACCAATAACTGGAAATTACAGGGAGGCTGATTTTGGATGAATACGAAGTGGACTGTTAAAACAATTAATGCAGTCCAACAATAGAATGGGCTGTGTCAGGAATCAGTGAGTTCCTTGTCACTGGAAATGTTTAAGCAGAGACTAGATAGGGATTCTTCAAGGACATCATCAAAAGGATTCTGGTATTGGATGGGAAATTGGACTAGATGACCCCAAGATCCTGTCAGGCTATACTATTCTACAACTTTAGAACTCCAAGTATGTGTGGCATTAAGTGGAATGGATGAGATGATGCTAAGGATGGATTGACATGAGAGGTTTTATGCAGTACGTTTGAGTAGATTTCAGGGTCTCCTTCTGAAGGACGGTAATCTGACCTCCTTCTAGATCTGACTTATTTTCTTAAATATAGTGCTTTTGCTTTCAGAATACTTTCACATTAATTACTTTACAACAACTTTGCAAGGTTGAAGGCCAGGGATTCTGATGGCCATTTTGTAAATGGGGAAACTGAGGTCTAGGGGAGTTAAGTTACTGTGCTCATGCAACAAGATGGTGGAATCCAAGCCTTCGGACTTTTGGCCCAATGTGCTTCCCACTAGAACGTGCTGCTTGATAAATACCAGTAGCATTGTTAAAATAATTTTCTAGATGTATAGTTTTCCAGGAATGTGGTAGTTACGAGAGTCAGCAATAGAATCTGCCTTTTAATGGATGTTATATGATTCTTAAATGACTTATTAAAATACACATATGAAATTTACATGGCTCAGTGGAAAGCATTCTGGTTCTAGAGTCAGAGGGTCTGAGTTAAAATCCTACTTCGTGGATAAATCACTTAGTCCCATTGGGCCTCAGTTTTCTCATTTGTAAAATGAGAGGGTGAGATTAGATGGACTCTAAGACTTTCCCTATCTATGCTCTTATGATTCTTTCTTGCTAAAGAATATAGTCAGGGTTAGTTAACAAGTTAATTTTCACTATTAGTTTTTAGTAACTCCTACTATTTGCAAATTTTGTCGAAGTCTCTTACTAATTCACTGAAGGCATGTTGACAGAAATGGCAACAATTCTGAAATAGCTTTTTTCCCTTGCTTTTTTTTTCATTCTTCTCACGAGCCCCACTCTCATTTTGAGCTGAGATATTTTAATGAGTTTTTGAATGATTGTTTTCCACTTTTCCTAATATTGCTGCTCAGGTCACTAAATTAGAGGAAAGCATTTTAGCGAATGGGAGCGGAAACAAAAAGCATCATTAGCGGGAGGCCTGCTGAAGTCACAGCTATTAGGAATGTGAAATGTCACTTGACTAGTAGTGTGGAAAAAAGACTGCCAGATGGAAGGGTTAATTACTAGAAGCCAGCTTCAAAAGGACACTGTGCCACTTATAAAAGCCATTTGTTAGCAGTGGTGAAAATAACACATTTCTTTCTCTTATCACATTTTGCAGTAAAGTGACTAAACAGCCCCATCCTGGAATGTGGCAGATTGGCAGTACACTTGCCAAGGTACCTATTTTCAAAACTTATTTTCTGGTTTCAATGTTGTCTGTCAGCTAGAGACCAATTTATTAGAAAAGATATCCCTCTATATTCAAGTCTTCAGGTACTTTTGATGTCGATCACCTAGCAAACAGAATTAGAAAAAAGAGGTTTAGTCCATCTGATTGGAAACAATATCAGAGCATCAGCCTTGCTGTGACTTGGGCCATGAAAAAAAGACACATTTCTCTCAGTCTTGGTCCAACTTCCCAATCAAACCAGTAATGACATATAGGTATGAGGAAAGTATACACAAATATGTGTGTAGATAAAATACATTTATTACGCATTCATCGTATAGCAGATACTGTCCTTTGCAATGGGGAGACAAATAACAAGCAATAAAAATAAAGCAAATAAAAACAGTCCTTCCCCTCAAGGAGCTTTCATTGTAATGGAGAAAGGTGAAAGGAGGGAAAGGAATTTGGAAATCTTGGCATGGAACTGGTGTGGAGTCTTAGTTCCAGGCAAGATGGAATAGAAGCTTAATTATTAGAGCCTGGAATCCTAGGGGGAAGAATCCAAAATTTTGATTGGTTGTATGGTGAGATGAATATAATAATTTAAATGGATATGACGTAGTTTGGAAATCTTACTTGGGAAGCATTTATAACATATATATATATATATATAGTAAATAAGTATTATCTATGATTGAATATATTGTCAAATTATATTATAAGAAATTATATTATTACATTAAATATTATACATTAACTATGTAGGAAATATTACATGCTATATATTATATATAACAACAATTATATATTAAGTATATATTTTAGACACTATAATATACAAATATATAATAATGTATACACAATACATGTATGCCTAACTGTATTCAAATTTTCATTTTCTCAATTTGTATCTTCAGTGTTTCATATAATTCCTATGGGATTAACTGCTTCCTATAGGTTCCCAAGTTTCCTCTGTTGGAGCATTGTTGCAGACCTAGCATAAACTAATAGGGGTGATGTAGAATATGCTTGTATTTTTATTTATGTCTTATCTCTAAAAATAGATGATGAAGCTCAATAGGAAGAAATAGAAAGAGAAATTCCTTTTAAAGTTACTCTAGACATTATAAAATATTTGGGAGTCTACCTGCCAAGACAAATGCAGGGCCTATATGAATGCAATTACAAAACACTTCTCACACAAATAAAGTCAGATCTAATTAAATGGAATAACATCAGTTGTTTGTGGTTAGGCTGAGCTAATATAACAAAAATGGCAATTTTACCTAAATTAATTTACTTATTCAGTGCCATACCAATTAAACTACCAAAAATTATTTTACAGAGCTCAATAAAATAATAACAAAATTCATCTGGAAGAACAAAAGATCCGGAATATCAAGGGGATTAATTAAAAGAAATGCTAGGGAAGGTGGCCTAGCCATACCAGACATTAAACTGTACTATATAGCAGCAGTCATCAAAACTACTTGGTACTGGCTAAGAAACAGAGTGGTGGATCAGTGGAATAGGTTAGGTACACAAGTTGCAGTAGTCAAAGACTATAGCAATCTACTCTTTGATAAACCCAAAGAATCCAGCTTCTGGGCTGAGAACTCACTATTTCACAAAAACTGCTGGGAGAATTAGAAAATGGTATGGCAGAAACTGGGCATAGACCAATATTTTACACCACATACCAAAATAAAGTCAAAATGGGTTCATGATTTAGGAATAAAGGCTGATACTATAAGCAATTTGGGAGAGCTAGGAAGAGTTTACCTATCAGATCTATGGGAAAGGGAAGAATTCATGACCTAACAAGAGAAAGAGAGAATTACAAAATGCAAAATGGATACTTTTGCGTATTTTAAATTGAAAAGTTTTTGTATAAACAAAGCCAATGCAACAAAGATTGGGAGGGAAACAGAAAATTGGGAGAAAATCTTTACAACTAGTGTCTCTGATAAAGGCCTTACATCTAAAATATACAGGGAACCGAGCCAAATGTATAGGAATACAAGTCATTCCCCAATTGAGACGTGGTTCAAGGCTTTGAACAGGCAGTTTTCAGAGGAAGAAATTAAAGATATCTATAGGCATATGAAAAAATGCTCTAGTTCACTATTGATCAGAGAAATGCAAAACCTCTCTTAAGTACCACTTCTCTCCTGTCATATTGGATAAAATGACAAAACAGGAAAATGATAAATGCTGGCGAGGATGTGGGAAAATTATAACATTGTTACATTGTTGGTGGAGTTGTGAACAGATGCAGCCATTCTGGAGAGCAATTTGGAACTATGCCCAAAGGGCTATAAAAATGTGCATACCCTTTGACTCAGCAATACCACTTCTAGGGCTGCATCCTAAAGAGATCACACAAGGGGGAAAGGGACCTATATGTACAAAAATATTTATAGCGGCTCTTTTTGTGGTAGCTAAGAATTGGAAATCAAAGGGATGCCTATCAATTGGGGAATGGCTGAATGAGCTGTGGTATATGAATGTAATGGAATATTATTGTGCTATAAGAAATGGGGAATATATGGAATTCATAATAACCTGGAAAGAACTATTTGATATGATGCTGAGTGAGAGGAGCAGAACCAGGAGAACATTATACACTACCACAGACACATTGATTCTGTGATGACTGACTTTGATAGACTTGGCTCTTCTCAGCAATACAAGGTTCAAAGACAGCCCCAAAGGTCTCAAGATGGAAAGAGCTATCTACATCCAGATAAAGAACTATGGAATAGGAATGCGGATTGAAGGAACTATCTGCTCTCTCCTTTTTTTTCTATATCTTTTTGTTTGGTTTTGTTTCTTCTTTCTCATGAGAGAATTCCATTGATAATGGTTCTTCTTTATGACTTGACTATTGTGTAAATGTTTATTGCGAAGGTATATGTAGAACAAAAGTCAGATTCCATGCTGTCTTGGTGGGGAAGGGGGAGCGGAGGGAAGGGAAGAAAATCTGGACTCAAAAACCTGTGGAACTGAGTGTTGTAAACTAAAAATAAAAAGATTAAATTAAAAAAAATAGATGATGAAAAGGTTTTTCCTCTTTAAGGGGAATTTCAAGCATTAAACAGAGAGGTGAAAAGGAATCTTCTTGGTGGTTATCCCAAATCATATGTTAATCTGCACATATATAATACTGATCTTTTAAGTGTGATTTCCTTGAATAGGAGACAAATACTATGGTGTAATTGCCATTCTAAATGTTTAATAACCTTTAACAATTGGGTAGTATCAGGGTCATTCAGCTTTTGATAACCATGATCCTATTACCACTGTTATAGGTATATCCTTAGAATGGAGGAGTGCATCCTCAGAATGAGATAGTTTTCCTCAGGAAAATAACATGCATAAGAACAATTAAAAAGTTCTAAGAGATAAGAAGAAGGAAAGGTCACTTCTGGAAGCAGATAGAATATGAAAGACTTCATGGAGGAGATAATATTTGAGCTAGACCTTGAATGAAATGTGGTATCAGTAGGTAGAGTTGGGGAAGAAAGGGCATTCAAGGACCAGATAATCATGTCAGCAATGGGATGGATGAAGTTAGGAAAGTTTGGGCTATCGTTGGGGGGTAGCGAATAATCCACTTTGGAATGTAAAGCACAGCCTTGGGAGTAGATGATGAATTCAACTTTCAACATGTTGATCTTGAGGTTCTTGGGTGGAGGAAGGGAGGAGGGCAAGATATCTCAATAGAAATGTCTCATTGACAGTTGAAAATATAAGTCTGGAGCTCACAAGAAATGTCAGGGCTGGAGATATAGATTTGGCTGTTATACTAATAATGATGGTGTTCTTGGGTTTAGATTACCAAGGGAATAGGGATAGCAAATGAATAGAAAAGAAGGTCAAAGACATAGTTTTGGGAAGGCTAAGCATCAAAGTATCAAGAGAAGGTGAGAAGGAACTGAAGGCAGGGAAAAAGAGGGAACTAGTATTTGTTAATCACTAACCATGTGGCTGGCACTGTGCTAAGCACTTCACAAATATCTCACCAAAGAAAACAAAGAACAATTGGTTCTTCGGAGGAGAACCAAAATAACTTTTCTCAAGTCATATAGACGTGGACTAAATGCTTTCTCTATAGCTACTAGCAGCAAGATTATGCTGATGTAAAGAGCTTTCACCTAAACAAGTTGTCAACTGATTATTGACATAAATGTCTCAGGAGTTGTGAGTTGCCATAACCAGGCATGTTACTTAACCATGAATGTTCTCTATGCATATATCTCTCTATGTATATTCTCTATGCATGTACTTCCCCATGTATTCATTTCCTGTGTGTGTGTATGTGTCTCGTCACAGGAGGGGAGTATGATAACTTGTATAAGAATGTATTCTTTTGTGTATAGGGGATTCTTGTTTTTACTTATTTTCATAACTGATTAGGTATCTTTTTTCTTGCAACTAAGGTATATTGTGATTGGTCTAGTTAGAAGAAAACACAGGGACTTGTAGCCCTCATATGTTTTTCAGTAATTCTGGCCCTCAAAGAGTACTGAACCTGGAGTAGATTTCTGTCAGTCCTCATGTGATAGGTCTCTTGTTGCTACAGAAAAATGGGAATTGATATATTCTTGGTGATTTTTTTGGAATACTAATTCTATGCAATTTTCCCCAAATAGTTGGTGTCCCTCCACTTCTCAGATAGCTTTAGAATTGATCCACCAACTCCTTTAAAACTATATGATCTTAAGCATGGACATCTTCTGTATATACTTGGTTTTATTCTATTTACTATTCCCATCTTTTTTTTTTGCCATTTTCATTTTCAACATTAGACATTAAGATGTTGGAGTCCAACTGTGATAGCTCTACCATTATATATCGGGAAAAGAGTTTTTTTGGTAGAAGTTTTATCAGATCTTTTCCATTTTAAAGTTTTTGACATCTTTTCATTCATTGTTCTTGGGATGATCTTGCTCAGTTTGGATGTATTGTCAACTTTTCTGTAAATTTGTTTTGCTCTCCACTACTTCTCACTATTTTATGAGGATTCACTACTCACACTTCATCATCCTACTCTGTAACATTATATAAGTGAATTTATGCTTTAAATTGGAGTTGTCTCTGAATACAGTACCTCTCCACTTGATCTCCACAAGGGAATCACATTTTTACTGACTGCAGTGGTTTTTTGGTTCTTTAGCTCTATTGATTTAAATCTGTTACAATTCATCGAAAAATAGCAGCAGTCTGTGTTGGCTTCTGTTCTTTTATCCATCTTTCATTTTTTGTGTCAGTAGCTTGCTTAATTTGAACGACTTTTTTTGAAACTCAGGTTTTAAGAGACAACTGAGTAGAAACTTGGGTGTTTTATTAAGTTTTTAGTATAATATGAAGTGCCGATGCTGGTGAAAAAAAATATAACATTTGTGATCTTTGAAAAAGAAGACAACGATCAGACTGTGAAGTCATTCTGCCCCAAATGCAATGTTTATGATGATCAATTCATACAAGGTGTGTTCCTAATTACTAGAAAAGTTTTGTGTGTCTAGACATCAGCTGGAACCATGACTAAAGGGGGAGCTTCAGACTTTAGGCTACTAAATTCAGAGTTCTGTCACTGTGTGAACTGTATGTATGTAGGAACAATCTGTATTCCTGCCACTAAAAGGAAATCCTGAAATACTCCCTTAGGCAGTACAGAGAAAAATCTATGAAAAACAAAAAGCTTCTCATTTGGAAAAAGGGTGCCACCTGCTGGGAACTGTGAGAACTACGAGAACTATTGACACGATGTACTTGGACCCATGGAAAGCATAGACTTGCAGAAAGGAGTGTGGAGAACAACACATTGAAACTACAATAAGTAACATCTTCTGGGACCATTACCCAGAGCATGGCTATGAATGACTAAGGCATCTAGGGAAAGGTTACTCATTGGTGACTGACAGCATTTCCCAAGAACTCAGTTGTGTGTATTTACCTATGTGCATTTTTTATCTATAAATAACATGTTTTTTTTTTCTTTCTTGGGCTTGTGAACTGTGTGATTTTAATTTGTGCAAATATAATAAAGTTCTATTATCTAGTGAAGCCTTCAGATTTTATGGGTAGGGGCAATAATTCAGAGAGATGAGATATCTCCCCAAATGTCAGGGCCCTTTGTGTCATTTGAAAGCTTTGAACATAAGCAGAGGTATGCTGGTAAATATCTAATAACTCACTGTCTAAAAAAAGAAAAAGTAACCATGACACACTTTTAAATTAAATCTGCATTATTAACACCTTCTTCATCACTTTCTTAAGTCTAGATAATTAACAAAACATTACAATAAGCCCTAATTTATACTGTTTGTTTACTTCTGAGGTGTAAATACTCACACTGAAAATTGAGAAAGACTTTATTTAGAGCTGGCTCCGGCACACCCCTGGAAATAAGTATTATAGAATATCTGTAAAATGTAGACGATCCCTAAGGCAGTAATCTCTGAGGAGCTAAGATAAATTTTGTGTGTGTGCAGAAGTAATTAGTCATTGAGTCAATTCATATTTATAAAATGCCTGCTATTGACATGTGACATGATGGAAAGAGTGCCAATCCGCAGTGAGGGGATCTTGGTATATACATACATACATATATGATCATTAACCTAAATATATAAGGCCTGAAGAAAAAGAAGTTATCAACTACCTTGTCTTACTTTTACACAATGTTAAATCTTACCAGAAGTGGTATATCGAAAAGGAACAAACAGTAGACTGGCAATCAGAGGACATAGATTCTAGTTCTGTCTTCATGGGCAAGGCTTTTCACCTCTCTAGGCATCTATTACTTCATCTTTAAGGGAGAGTGGATTAGATTGTCTCCAAAGCCATTTGTTATTCTAACAGTCTGTGCATCTTCATATTTCTATTATATTCTAAAAAGAATCCTGTTTTGATTTTCTTAACCTTTATAGTCAAAGAGGTGCTTTGTTATGTCCAATTATTTATCTGTTGTTGCCTTTGTTACTTTTTTTCAATGCATTGAACAACACAGTCCATAACTTCAATAAAAACTTTGTTTAGCTTTAGTCATTATAGATGATAACAAGTTGCCTGATGAGAGATGCGAGGGACATGGAGGAGGTGTTACACAAATTCATTTGCAAAAGGGCAATTCATAGTCTATGTTTATGAGTCTTGTTTTCCTTAGAAAACATCTTCTCGACCCCCCCCCCCCCCATGGACTTGTGATAATTCCATTACTCTTTGAGATTTGGGAACATGTCTCAGAAGGAGATTTTTCTTTTCTTCTCCAGATTATATCCTTATCTGTAGTTACTACTGTTGCCATGGAATAAGTATTAAAATTAGGTTTGGCAAACCTGAGTTTGACTACCTCTTTTACTGCCAGTTGTATGACCTTGGGCAAGTCACTAAAGCTTTTCTGAGCTTCGGCTCACTAGTCTATAAAAGGGTATAATAATTTTCTTTTCCCTACCTTGTGGGATTATAAAGAAAGTATTTTGTAATCCTTAAAGTATGAGTTATTATAAGAGAAAATGTATAGAAAGAGAAGTGAAGCTTGGTGAGGACAAAGTAGTGGAGAACGTCAATATTAGTCATGAGGGAAGTCACTAATGGGGCACTAAGAAGGTACTTCTAAAGATACAAGAAGAAAATGAAAAGATTGGGATGCCACAGAAGCCAAGGCAGAAGAAAACACCAAAGAGTAGGGAGAGTCAATAGTACCAAAAGATGGTCAATAGGAAACACACACGACAATGTATGTGCACAGATTTATTTATAAAATGTACTTTCAAAACTTCATGAAAAGCAATAATCTAATGCTATAACAATGGTTAATACGATGAATCTCCAGAGAAGCATGGAAAGACATACATGAATTGATGCAGAGTGAAGTAAGCAGAACCACAGAAAATATGAATAGGGACTACAGCAATGTAAATGGAAAGAACAACCATACACACACGAATCAAAGGTAAATGATGCAAAGTTATCAAGAACAATCATAATTTGAAAGAAGAGATGTGAGAGGACTCTGCCAACCCACCCCTTCATGGAGTTGAGAAGTCAACAGTTGTTGCACATTGAACGTTTCCAGATTTTTTCAATATATCAATTGATTGTGCTGATATTTTTTCCTATTCTTTTGTCTTAAAAGCACTATTTGTAATTTGGAATGGCTCTCTGTGAAAGCGGGGATACTGGAGAAAGCTATGATGGTGTAAAAAACAAGACTTCAATAATATGAACAAGTAGTTTTTAGATAAAGAAATAAAAACAATTCATAGTCATATAAAAATGCTCTTAATCATCATTGATTAGAGAATGCAAATTAAAATAACCTTGAGACATCATTTTATACCCATCAGATTGGCTAAATTGACTGAAGGGGAAACTGACAAATGTTAGAGCGAATGTGGAAAAACTGGGACACTAATTCGTTGTTGGTGGAATTGTGAACTGATCCAACCATTTTGGAAAGCAATTTGGAATTATGTCCAAAGAATTACTAAACTGCCTATACTCATTGACCCAGCAATACTACTAGTAGGTCAACTTCCAATGATTAGGGAAAAAGGAAAAGAACCTATGTGTTCTAAATTGTTTATAGCAGCTCTCTTTGTTGTGGCAAAGAACTGGAAATTGCAAGGATGCTCATCAATTGGGGAGTGGATGAAAAAGTTGTGGTATATGATTGTGATGGAATACTACTGTGTTATGAGAAATGATGAACTCAATGATCTTAGAAAAACATGGACAGACTTGCATGAAATAATGAAGAGTGAAATGAGCAGGACCAAGAGAACATTGTATGTAGTAACAGAAATATTGTCTTAAGAACAACTTTGAGAAAATAAGTTATTTTGGCTATTATAAATATCCAAATTAATTACAAAGAACATATGAAGGAAGATGCTATCAGCATCCAGAGAAAGAACTGATAAATAGAGGTATGTATAGAATGGTTTTACATATATCTCTATTTGTGTCTAATGGTAGCCATCTTTAGGGCAGGGGGGAGGGAAGAAAAAAAGAGAAATTTACATGATGTCTTTATTACATATTTAAAAGGAGAAGCAAGTTATATATAATAGATTTGCAGTTTCATGTGCAATAATTTTTTAAATTATTCTATGTTATGGAAATACTTCCCTTATTCCATAAATTAAAAATAAAATAAAAATAAAAAAGCATTCATTCATTCATTTGTTACTCCTACTTTTGTTTATTAGAAAATTTGGAGTTATAGGTACCACATTCAAATTCTGGCTCTGCCACTTTGGTGACCTTGGGCAAATTCCTAATCCTCTTTGAATTTCCATTTCTCCACTTGTAACTGGTGAGTGGACTAGATGACTTCAACTCCATACCTATGTTCTTATCAGCTAAGGAACACACATTTTAAAAATATAATCAATTGCAATGCAGGAACAGGGGTCTAGAGTTTTCCTGTTTAATTTTCCTCTTTTAGCCTCTCTTTTTGTATGTCAGGTGGATTTTATTCCCTTCTTATCTTCTATTTCTGAACTTATTTGTCTTAGGAAGAAAAACAAATTTGTGTGTATTTCAGATTTATGAAGCTGGATTTTATTTTCATACCTTGCCTTCAGGTTTTCATTTTTCATTGTGTGGCGTACAGGATTCCATATCAACACAAATTTGCTTTGTGTATTATTTCAGATGGCAGTGTAGCACCTACAGTTATTAAAAAATCATAGTTAAAGTCTGTAGTTTATGGCAGCACTATTCTTTGTTGCTAGTGTGCTGCAAAAACAAATTTAGTTGCTAATGTCATTCTTAATATTATTGTTTTATTACCTTGTCTTGAATTTACTTGAATATAATCCTCATGGGAGCAACTTTTGCAATAGAAGAAATATGTATATTTTTCATTTTTATTATGAATGTCCATGCTATTTTAAAAGAATATTTCCAGCATTTTAATATCCACAAATTTTGAAATAAAGCTCTTGTTTGGCTTCATTATTTTGAGAATATATTATTATTTATTGCCACAAAGTGTATTTATATGTAGTGATAATTTTTTCCTAGTATTTTATTTGTATATCTTGTACAAGGATTTAAAATTTCCAAACTTCTTTAGATATTTATCTTTGATTTGTTGTACAAGTATTGTTTATTTCTTTCCAATATTTTAGATGTAAGCATCATTTTAAAAAAAATATGATTAATTCTTGTAGTATGACTAGCTTCCTTCCAAATAAAGCTCAGTGTCACTTCCTGAAACATAACTTTCCAGATCCTGTAGTTGTCAATGTGCTCTCCTTTTTGAAATTATTTTCCATTACTTTTTGTATACTTTGAATATATCTATATCTTTATGTGTGTATATATATCAGGCATGCACAATGCATTGTACACTGGTTTACCCTGGGAGGGCATTTTCACTGGCCCTTCTCCTCCTTAGAAGAAGAGCCAATGGGGATGCTTCCCCAAGACCTCTCTCTCTCTCTCTCTCTCTCTCTCTCTCTCTCTCTCTCTCTCTCTCCCTACCCCCCCACCCCCATCTATGCTCTATGCATGCCTACTATGTACATCTAGTATCATCCCAGTAGAATATAAACTCCTTGAAGGTGAACTTTAATTTTTTGTCTTACAATTGTATTTTAGTACCTTGCATATTTCCTTGTACATAGTAGGGGCTTAATAAGTGTTTGTGGAATGTGTTATGAATTGAATATTTTTACTAGTAGTTTCCAGGAAGACTTTCATGTATTTCACATATTCTATAGTCATTTTAGATAGAATTTCTCCTTCTTACTTCTAGCTGAGTTTTGGTGGTAATATAAAAATGCTGATGATTTATGTGATTTTATTTTTCTATTTTAAATCATCATAAAATAATTTTGTTGATTGATTTCTGGCTTATAGTATTGAAGGAGATCTGATACTGACTCAGCCCCCTTTATTCCCACTATCTCCTTGCCCCACCCCCTTCCCTCATGCCCCCACCCTCACCCATTATTTCCTATGAAATTTTTGAACTTTTCTTCTTACAAATGAATTTTTTGAGAAATATTGAATTCAGAAATAATGGTAAGTCTCCCCCTTTCTATTTTATTTTAAATTCCCTCTTTTGGATTATTTGGCCATTTGTCAACTTACTTATCTTTTCTCCTTTCTTTCAGCTCTTTTCCAATACTGTGGATCATCACTTTGTTTCAGAAGTCTTCTGCAGCTTTTTATTGACTAAAACTGACAGATTTATTTAGGTCTTTAAACTGTTAGAACGCTTTCCCTTTTGTGTGTGTGAAAATCATGTTGGCTCAAAATGAAACCAAAGGTTTTGTTCTTGTTTCTGTAAATTTGTTGATATATAGAATCCATAACTCATTTCTCCCAGGGAAGCTGTTGCCATATCTGGTCTAATTTCTTCCCTTTGTGAGTTTCACAGTAGCATTTTTCTTTTATATGTTGTGATGATTGTTTCTTTATCCTTATAGTTTAGGAATTTTTTTTTAGGGGGACAGATATATTATTTGGATATTTCTTTGCTGTTTCTTTCCAGGTTTTCTGTGTGTTCTTATAGTGATATTTGTTGCATTAACTTGCTCCTTTAGAAGAATGATTGTGGCAGTTTTTCTTATTATTTACTTCAGTTTTTCTTTTATTTTCTTCTGATTTTCCAAAAAAAAAAAAGATGGAGATTATTTCTACTTGGACAATTTTCTGCGTTCTCTGTATGATTTTAAAGCTATGCCACTGTCAGATTTCAAACTATCCGTTCTCTATCATTAGAGATTTTCCTCTAGTTTTAACAGAGCGATAATTAGGTTAGAGTAACCTGGGCTTTGTTATAGGGCACCTAAATTCAGAGTGTATGTGACTTTAATATGTTCATTCTTTCAGCAGCATATAAACCGCTACAGTATAGTAACTAATTCAGTTCAGCTGAATTTATCATGAATTACAAAGCCTGTTTGAGGATGCCTTTTGTGTTGCTTCCCGGGGCATGCCCTGGTACAAGAAGTATTATTTATAGCTTTGAGCTCTGTTGGCATATTCCTTGTTACTTCTGTTTGGCTGTTAATAACTTCTAGTTTGCTATTTGTTCTGTTTGCTCTTCTTTGGGTACATACTATTTATTATTTGAGTACTTAGGTCATCAATGTTTTAAAAGAGTCTATATCTAATTTTTCTCTTTCCAAGTCCTTGAAAACTGCCTATAGTCATTTTCTCTACCTGATTTATTCCACTTCTTATCATAATCATTATTAGTAATGTCTTTTGTGGCTGGTCTTTTTTGTTTTGTTAAGTTTTTTGATCTTTTGGTGCTTAATTAATTTTGGGGCAACGTCGTTGTTTTAAATAGTTTTCATGGAAGAGTTCATGCCTAGCCTTTTTAATCGATAGAGAGTAACAGCTTGACTTTCTTTGGCCTCTCTCTGGAGAAGGGTACTTGGTGGTCCAGGGCAACCTAACATATTAGTTTTTACTGATTACATCTACATTTTGTTCTTAGACATTCATTTTTAGCTTAGTAACATGTGAATATAGAGAAATATGCTTATGGATAGTTTCAGTGAATTGATTTAATTCCATCTATTTGGTCTCCCAAATTTTGTCATCTTTTGTTCAGACTTACAGAAATTAATCATGTCTTTTTTTACTTTTTCTTTTTTGGGACTACTGAGTAATTTGACTTCTCTTTCAGTCAGATTTGAAATACTGAGTATGTACCTTCACAGAATTATAAACTCCCATTCTGATGAGCATCAGCAATGCTCTTTGTGAGTCAATGAACATCCAGATCAGAATATAGCAAGGCCTGTCCTAGGGTAACTGCAGGAGTAGAAGTTTATCAGAAATCACATCACTTAGATTTTTAAAATTCTTGTCAACTCCCTGATCTTAAAGAGAGATTTAAAAATATTCTGCTAGTTCCCATTTAAGGGTGAAAATTTAAAGATGGGAAAGGATTTTATTACTTGTAAAACTGGAAAACTCAAATGAAGCCAGTGGAGAGAGATAGATTTTGGATATGACATGATGCCCAATCACTTTCCCTGGCAGATTAATATCCTGAGACCTTTTTTCCTTCTTCTTCCCTCTTTTTCTTCCTTCCTTCCTTCCTTCCTTCCTTCCTTCCTTCCTTCCTTCCTTCCTTCCTTCCTTCCTTCCTTCCTTCCTTCCTTCCTTCCTTCCTGTGTCCTCGACATAAAGAAATCTTATGAGTCGTAGAATAACAATGCTATAAAAGACCTCAAGGGTTGCATAGTACACATTGTTCGCTGACACGATTTGCTTTCCTTATAATCTTCACTGCATTGGTTTGTGCAAAACTTTTAAATAGTAAATAGTAAAATAGTAAAAATAATCCATTTTACATCCCATTTATATCTCTTGTTTGGTTATAAATTCTTCCCTTAGCTATAGATCTGATAGGTAAACTATTCTGTGCTCCTCTAATTTGCTTATAATATTACCCTTTATGTCTAAATCATGTATTTCACTCTGCTACCCCTTTCTGTTTTGTGGGTGAGTTTGTCCCATTCCCATTCACAATTATGATCACCAACTCTATTTCCCTCTTTACTTTTCCTCCCCAATTCTTCTTTCTCTCTCTTTTTATCCTACCCCTACTGAAAAATGTTTTGCTTCTGACCACTGCCTCCCCCAATCTGCACTCCCTTCTATTAGGCCCCCCCTTTTACATCCCTCCACTCCTATTTCCCTGTAGGGTAAGATAGATTTTTATATCCAATTGAACATGTATTTTATTCCCTGTTTGAGCCAATTTAGATGATAATAAGGTTAGAGCATTCCCTGCCCCCCCCATATTGCTCTTCAATGTAAAAACTCTTTCTTACCTCTTTTATGTGAGATAATTTATCCCATTCTACTTCTCCCTTCCTTCTTCTCCCAGTGTATCCCTCCTTCTCACTCCTTAATTTTATTTTTTTATATCATCCCATCATAGTCAACTCAGATCATTGCCTTTCTAATTGCCCTAGTAATGATAAAGGAGTTACAAGTGTCATATTTCCATGTAGCAATAGAAATAGTTTAATGACACTGAATTCCTTATGATTTTTCTCTTTCATGCTTTCCTTTTTATGTTTCTCTTGAGTCTTGTATTTAAAAGTCAGATTTTCTATTTAGTTCTGGTCTTTTCATCAAGAATGTTTGCAAGTCTTCTTTTTCATTAAATATCCATTTTCCCCTGAAGAATTGTACTCAATTTTGCTGGATACGCGATTCTTGGTTGTAATCCTAGCTCCTTTGTCCTCTAGAATATCATATTCCAAGTCCTTCAGTCCCTTAATGTAGTAGCTGCTAAATCTTGTGTTATCTGTAGCTCTATGATATTTGAATTGTTTCTTTCTGGCTGTTTGCAATATTTTTTTCTTGAATTGGGGGCTCTGGAATTTAGCTATAATATTCCTGGGAGTTTTCACTTTGGGATCCCTTTCAAGAGGTGATTAATGGATTCTTTCAATTTCTATTTTGATTTCTAGTTCTGGGATATCAGGGCAATTTTCCTTGATAATTTCTTGAAATTTGATGTCTAGGCTCTGTTTTTTGAGCATGGCTTTTTGGTAGACCATATTCTTAAATTATCTCTCCTTCATCTATTTTCCAGGTCACTTATTTTTCCAATGAGATATTTCACATTTTCCTTTTTTTTTAAAAAAAATTCTTTTGACTTTGTTGTTTCTTGATGTCTCATGGAGAAAGCTTCTACTCTAATTTATAAGGAAGTATTTTCTTCAGTGAAATTTTGTACTTCTTTTTCCATTTGGTCAGTTCTACTTTTTAAGTTCTTCTCTTCAGTGAATTTTTGTACTTCTTTCCATTTGGCCTATTCTACTTTTTAAGGAACTCTCTTCAGTGAATTTTTGTGCTTCTTTTATCATTTGACCAATTCTGTTTTTTAAGGTGTTATTTTCTTCATTAGTTTTTGTGCCTTCTTTACCAAACTGTTGACTTTCATTTCCTAATTTTTCCTCTATCTCTTTTTTGGTTTTAAAAATCCTTTTTGAGTTCTTCCAGGAATTCTTTTTTGGCCTGAGACCAATTCGCATTTCTTTTTGAGGCTTGGAATGTAGTTGTTTTGACTTTGCTATCTTCTTTTGAGTTTGTTTTAGTAGCTGCTGAGGCCTGTCCCTGGCTTCTTGGGGTACAGTCTTTGTTGAACTGTACTTTACTCTCAACCCAGTGAGATAAACATTTTATGCCAGTCTTCTAAATTGCCTTTCATAGGAAAATTGTTCTGTGAGTGAAACAATTTTCTGCCATTTAAGAATTTGTTTTGAGGCATTATTTAACATTTTTGAGGGGAATTTGGGAGAGATCAGGTGAGTCCTTGCCTTTACTCTGCCATCTTCCCAATTTTCCTATTGAAAGAAGACACTTTAGTCTTCTCTATCCTGTGAGAGGTCCCAGGGCACCCTGGAGAGGGCTGGCAATCCTGGCTAGGTAAGGGAGTAGGCTGGTTAAGCACCTGGCACTGGGAGGGGGAAAGGATTGAGAAATGTATGTTACCCAAGAATCTGAGACACAATCTCAGTTAGTTCTGGCTCTGCTCATGGCTTCAACTGCCATGCTTGACTGAAATATTTCCAAGTACATATAATCAACCATGATCCAATTTCAGTCTTTCATCTATAAATTACCTTCTAAAATTTTCACTTTGGATGCCTCACTAAACCTAAACCTGAACATACCCTAAAGTAAAGAGCCCCTAAGTATGGCTGTCCAGCTTAACCTACTTAAACAGGTTATTAGAGCTACATAATCAA
Organism: Phalanger gymnotis; assembly: GCA_028646595.1. Classification (NCBI taxonomy): domain Eukaryota; kingdom Metazoa; phylum Chordata; class Mammalia; order Diprotodontia; family Phalangeridae; genus Phalanger; species Phalanger gymnotis. The sequence continues at coordinate 88,186,189 of CM053623.1, read as the reverse complement.
GAAATAGCTAGGCCCAGTACAGAAGACAAATATTTACTTGTAAGAGTGGATGAGACTTCTCTACCTCAATAGTGTCTGTCTTATGGAGTAGGGATGAATTCCTTGCACAAGTCATGAGTTCTCCTTGTTGGTGGGTGGTAGTGGGGTCTGTGGTCCTCTTTGTTTATACCCTCAAAACAGCAATTGTAGTAATAACTATTGATTTGACACCTCAGAAATAATATAATTCGCAATCCTGAGTTGGCCCTCCAACTTTGGTTATTGAACAGAGACTAAGACACACACTTACACACCAGTGAGAACTTAGAAAGGGACACAGACACAGCAATGCTAGATTGGTTTTAGACCTCATAAAAGGTGTGTATTTCTCTATGACTTCTACAAATATCCAGGTGCCTGTAGAGGCTTACATTAAATAATAATACAGAAAGAAAGATGGAGCCCCAAGAGAGTGACACAGGAAAGAGATTCAGAACCTTGAAGGAAGAGAGTGGAAAAGGAGACAAAGATGTTTAAAATAATTCAGAGTGAACAGAAGCCCACAGGCTACATCATCTTTTAAGTACCAAAGAGGAATAAGGATGCATATAATAAGGAACTGCTTGCACTGAGAAGTAATCTGGACCCAACCCTTCACTGGTACTGTGAAGTATGTGGACTGTAACCAGGAAAGGAGAGTTGATTGAAGTCTTCTAGAAAGGGAAATGAACTTCCCTGATTGTGCAAAAGCTCACATCTAAGTTCTTTCTATTTTGTGTGTGGGATGGGATGGGGGACAGGTTAAATGAAACCCATCATCCATTTGATATAGTTTACCTATGCTTACAGAAGACATGACCGTTTTTAGAAAGACATGAGCCACAACTTAATGTTCTCAGAAGAGACCATGTCTTGATGATGGCAGGGGAATGGTGGAGGGGGGTACAGTGGAGAAATGAGTCAAATATTATTATTCAGAGTACCACAAAATGATCCTGTTCCATCATTTCAGACTCTTAGATAACATATAGTTAACAACATGAGCAAGATTTCCAAAAAAGCATATTAGATTGGAATTCTTTTCCAAAGTTGCTAGGTCTTGTTGAACTTGGAAGTTTTCTTCATTGAGCTGTTTTCTCTTTCAGATCTAAATTATTCATTAAAACCAAGAAACTAATGAATAGCTTCACATCTTTTTTAAAAATTTCCCTTTGAGTTAGTTTCCTCTCAAAGAAGAAAACCTAATTGGTCATATGTAAAGATGTTTCATTACTGATAAAAGCAGAGAACAAGAGATGTTCAATAACTGTCTCTCCTTATTTCTTAATAGGATTTTTCTGCCTGATTCTCAGCTCTCTAGGGTAGAAATTGGACTATCTTAAAACCTTTAGAATGTTAAAATATATTTCTTATTCCATGTGAAAGTAGGATAACTCTTCAAATGGTATATGACGTCTGCCACTGTTTTCCATGAGCTATGAAGGGGACTTTATAAGTGTTCCCGTGAGACCTACTGTAGGTATAGATTTTGCATATCATCCTGAAAGCATGTGAATAGGAGAGATCCACTAATAGGATTTTTTTTTTTGGAATTTCAAAGGGATTCTATCTTGGTGAAATTCTCTGGGTGAACAAATCCCCCAAAGGAAGTGAAAGATGAATAGGGTAAAGTACATCTTGTAAATGATGCATTTAATAAAAGCTCTTCAGTTGGCATACTAACTGTAAAGAAACCTCTCTATGTAAAATGAAATAATATTTGTAAAGTGCTTAGTAAACTGCCAGGATTATAGTATGTGCTTAATAAATATACATTCCCTTCCTTTAAAAAACTACTCTATTTAGGTTTTGTGGTCCTAAATGTTGAAGAAAAAGTAAGTCTGGGGATTTGGCAAATAGAAATTAATTAGTTAATATGCTATTTTCTAAAGAAATGCATTATTTATATAAAAATTACAAGCTTAATTGCTGGTTCTTTTGTTGGATCTGGTCTGCCAAGATGAATTGTTGCCAATTATTTTAAAGACTCTAGTTCTGGTAGACAGGTCCCAGGAGCAGATTTACTAGTATGCTCTAAGTGCAAGTATAATATCTCTGGAAAATCCACCTCCTAGCTATGGTGCTTCTTGACATTTTTGGTATCAGAAATGGTACAGAGCTATCCTAAATGGGTGCCATAGATTATCTGGTGACAATACTTATTGGTATAATGCTTGATAAGTACCTAGTGTGGATGTGAAGTCAACTAGTTAATGTTTTGCATTCTAGCTGCTTAATGTGAAGCAAGGTACTTAATAGAGACAGATCAAAGCCAAAGCATGGCAGCATAATGTCATGGAAGGAGTAATGAACTTAGAACCAGAGTACTTTAGATATTTTGCTTTTGAGCTAAAATTTACCGAAAGTAATTGGTATGTACTTTAATATTCTATGTTAGATAGATATCAATTTGTTTTAAAAGACCCCCCTCCTGATTCCAACATCTTCCCCCCTGCCCACTTTGTATGCCATTTTTTGAGTCTGATCTGCCAAGATGAATTATCGCCAAGGTCAAAAGACTTATTTTAAATACTCTAGTTTTGATGGAGAGGTCCAGGGAGATTTACTAACACGCTCCTTGCGCAAGCATAATGTCTGTGGAGAATTGACTTCCTAGCTGTTGTACTTTCTGACATTTTTGGTAGTAGAAACCTTACAGGGCTGCTTAGAAACAATGACTACCTTGTCATCCACAGTAAATGCTCTTCTTTCTTAGACAATTAACTGCTGAATTCAGAGAGCTCTCACGCAGTACTATATTTACAGTCTTCAATATCAAAGGCATATAACCTTCCTCCTTGTTTTTTATTGTCCCCTTCTAAAGATGAGGCATTGTGTTTCAAGTTGCTCTCAGCTCTTGCCTTCCCTGGAGGTTCCTTGCATGAAAAGCCAAGTAAGTATTAAAATCCCTAGCCAACATGATGAGAGAACTCCTAGTACTTTTCTATCTCTCTCTCATACGGTTTATGAAACCTCTTAGTTGTAGAGGAGCATTCAATAGCTGATCAATGGAGATATGGCTTACTTATTGCCATACACCATTGATTGGTAGGGCCTTCAGCATTTCCCAAAGTACAGGAAATTGGAGCCTGGAGTGAGCTATGCTGATGGGTACTACTTCAGGGCTTGTTGGTATTGACCATCTGAGTACATATACTGAGTTTAAAAGTTGAATTTATTAAGAGATTCAGACATATATCATACATGAAGCATAAACACTGTACAGTTGACTTTATTTACAATCTGACACAGAGGTGTAGTCAATGACAACCTATTTGGTATCCATCCCTTGTTCTTTTGATCCATGAAAAGTTTGTACCATAAGACTTGGATTTAGATTTTGGTATCTTTTCTTTTAAATGTCATCATTATAGCTATCCTCCCCGCCCATCTTCCTTAATAGTGAAAGTTACAACAAGATTTGACAGAGGATTAGCTGTTGGCTATCAGTCTACTGATCCTGTATATCCTTCAAACGACAACCATAACTTTGTATCTCCTTTAGTCATATTCAATACCTTGCAATTCAAAAGCTTGCATAAATTAATGCAACTTCACTTTCTTCTCAGCCATGAATAAGGTTGAGCAGAGATGATCCAGTCATGGTGGGTTGATGCCAAAGGAGATCTTGGTCAAGGATGAGAAGGGAAGATTATCCTCCAATTTTTATTTAGGGGGCATGGATCTCAATCTTCTTGAAGCATTCCATAGTATATTACTTCCCTAACACCTTTTTCAGAGATGTTCAAGAAATATATGAGTCTGTGGCAATGGGGACTTTATTGGCTAAAGGACAATGTTTGGTCTCAGAGCCAAATTTTGGTCAGGTTATGGAGAATGCCCTTCTATCAAACTCTTCCCACCTTCCCTTGGACAACTTGACTTTCCTGGGATACAGGGGAAGCTGGCTCCCATATTTTAAACTTTGAGTTGTCTTATCTGAGTGAACAACTTTGACAAACTTGACAAAATGGATTTATGAGGAAGAGATTATTTTTCAGTTGTCTGGCACATCAAAGGAGGTTCAGAAAAAAACATATTAGTTTATAACTTAAGGTTTGTTGATATCTTGAGACATATAAAAATAGAAGCTTAACATCACTTTATATTTAATCCATGCTTATAATCTCTTCCTCTTTTTCCTTCTAAAATTGCCCTGGAATTTAGAATCATCGATAGAATCATAGAATTGGAGGGCACCTCATGAGCCATCTAGTCTAAGCCCTACTATAAGTCAAGAACCAGCATCCCTGACACATGATGGTCCAGTTTTCACTTAAGGACTATATATGACAAGGAGCTCACTATCTATCCCTTCAGAAAGAACATTCTATTTTTTAAACACTCTAATTGTTAGGAAGTTTTTCCTCATGGTGAGCCAAATCTAAATCTTTTGAACTTCTATTTCTTAGTTACCCCCAACTCCCCACTGCTGTGGGGCCAAGTAGAACAAATTTCATACCTTTTCAATATGATAAACCATTAAATATTTAAAAGTATATTCTCTCTCTCCCTAACATCAAGCATATGTTTATTTTCTTCAGGCCAAACATTCCCTTTTCCATCATGCATTTCTTATAAGACACCACTAATAGAGGTCCTGCAGTTCTTAATGCATACAATGTATTTATTTTCATATTTACCTCTCAAAATTTTTATCTTCCCTCAAGGGACTGAATCCTCCATCAGTGAAAACATTGATATCCCCCTTTGGTAGTACTGCATCCTAAAGTTCATTTGTATTAATTTACTTATCTGTATATGTGTTGTTTCCCTAGGTAGAAACTAAGCTCCCTAAAATCAGAGCCAGTTCTGTTTTTGACTTTGTATTACTGTGGCCCAGCACAATTCCTTATACATAGTGTTTAATGAATGTTTGCAGAGTTGAATCTAGTTGTGTCTGTTGCTCTTTCCTCTTTGCTCTTCTGGGATAATCAGAGAATGAAATTGAATTCTTGTTGAATGTAGGAGCTGAGATTTTAACTGGGCTTTATAGGACTGGTAGGTTTTAGAAAAGTGAAGTAGAGAGGGAGCTGCATTTTAGTAGAGAGAAAGCATGGAGGTAAGAATGAATAATTTATGGGTAGGGGGCAATGAGGAGAATAGCTTAGCTAGAGTGGATTATGGAGGGCCTTGGAATCCAGGTGTTATTGGGCATAGTTTTAGGTGATGGTAGGGTTCTTGGTATGAACATTGGCATGTGTGCCTGAGGGAGGTATACTGGAGATGAAGGTCATACAAACTGAAATGGCTCATGAGTTAGAAAGTGAGGGTGTTTGAGAAGGGATAACTGTGAATAATACAGTTACCAAGGAAAAGGGCCAAGGTTGGGGAGGAAGGAGTGTGTGCTTCCTGTTGGCCCTGTGTGTTGGAGGGCATGAAGGAGGGAGCAGTTAGCATTTGGGGAGAGTAGCACAGGATTGGATATCTTAGGGAGAAATACAAGTTTTCAGAAGATGAAGCATGTGAGAGGAAGAGCTCTAGGATGAAGGAGACTTTTAGTCAGTCAGTCAAAAGACATTTATTAAGCACTTAATATATTCTCTAGGCACTGGGCTAAGTAGTGGAGCTATAAAGAAAGACAAAAATGTGGTCTCTGCCCTCGAGGAGCTCACATTATGTTGGGGAGACAACATGCAAACCACTATGTACATTCTCTCTCTCTCTTTCTCTTCCCCCACTTCTCTTTTTCTTGTAAGTAGAAAGTGATCTCAGAAGGAAAAGAACCTTCCAGAAGGTTGGATTTGAGTTGTTTTGAAGGAAGCCAGGGAAGTCAGGAGGTGAGATTAATACAGGACAGTATTTCAGCCACGGTGAATGGCCAGTGAAATAGCACAGAGTTAGAAGATGTAGGTCATGTGTAAGTATAACAACAATGTTGCTAGCAGCTGGGGTAGGGGTATAAGATCCAACAAGACCAGCAACAAGAGAGGCCAGCACAGGTTCTTTGATCTGCTTTACTAAGGAAAGTAACTTTAAGGGGTTAACAATCTCACTTTAATTAAACATACATATATGAACTCACTTAGTTCAGGAGGAAAACCTAGCAACCTGAACTTCAGAGGAAATACAAACAAATTACAAATGGAGACAATATAAACAGACCAAATCACAATTCAGTTACCAGAGAAGAACCAATGGGTCTGGGTTAGCAAAGCTGGGGGACAGTTACAACGGCTTGCCCAGAGTCACATGCCACTCTTCCAGTGAGTGAGAGCCTCAAACAAAACATCTGGGTTTCTTCAAAGCTGGGGGGTGGTGGTGGGGAGCACTCTTTTTTTAAAATAAATTTTATTTAATATATTTAGTTTTCAGCATTGATTTTCACAGGAGTTTGAATTACAAATTTTCTCCCCATTTCTACCCTCTCCCCACTCCAAGATGGTGTATATTCTGGTTGCCCTGTTCCCTAGTTTGCCCTCTCATCTGTCACCCCACCACCCTCCCATCCCCTTTTCCCTTCCTTTCTTGTAGGGCAAGATAAATTTCTATGCCCCATGGCCTGTGTATCTTATTTTCTTGTTGTCTGCAAAAACTTTTTTGTTTTTGTTTTTGAACATCTATTTTTTAAAACATCGAGTTCCAAATTCTCTCCTCTCTTCGCTCCCCACCCACCCTCCCTAAGAAGTCAAGCAATTCAACATGGGCCGCATGCATATCATTACGTATAACCCTTCCACAATACTCATGTTGTGAAAGACTAACTATATTTTGCTCCTTCCTAACCTATCCCCCTTTATTGAATTTTCTCCCTTGACCCTGTCCCTTTTCGAAAGTATTTGTTT